>CM067490.1:20236697-20414805 GCA_034552555.1 Semaprochilodus insignis | reverse complement strand
ATATATATATATATATATATATATATATATTTATTTTTTAATATACATATTTTATATATATATAGATAGATACATAGATATAGAGACTGACTGTATTACAATGAATAAATAAATGCATTATGTTGTTCTTTATCTACTCATGTCTGGTCAAACCGTACTTTCTACTCTTTGCTGAGCCCTTCTTCTTTCCTTTGCCCTCCGCTGTCTGGGAAGTGACTGCTGGGTTTTCAAGCCCTTGCTCATCTGTGGCTATGATGTAATCATAGAATCCCTGGTTAAACTGTGATATGATGTGACACCTAGAAGATAAACAGAAAATTCAAAGTTCACAAAAGCGGTTATATTTGCATGAACTTAGCATCCACAAAGTTTACACTGATAATGTACAGGTCAGTCGTCAGCACCTGGTCCATATCATTTGTTAGAAACTTTACTCCAACATTTTACCATGTAGTTCGCCCTAGCTGGATTACAGTTAGAGACTGTTGATGTACAATTTGTGTAAGCCATATTGTCAAGCCCTTCATCAATGGTCAATTTCTGACCACAGAGATGCTCTTTGCTGGACATTTCTGACCAATGACACTGGCATGTAATAACCCTACCAACGCAGCTGTGCTCGATACTCTTATACCAGCAACACCCACACCACGCCACTGTTTTGCTGAGAATGGTCCACCAACAATAAATGACCTGAAATTACCTGATTAAACTAATTAAATCTGGTGTAAAAACCTGCAGCCACACCCCTGGAGCAGAGGATGGCTGACAAATTGTGCAGCAACGGGCTATTTGTTAAAAGATGCATTATTCTACTACTCCTTTGTTTGGGCTCAAGGACATTGTAGGAAACTGTCAGAAAGGAAGATATTTGACATGTTCAGAAAAATGAACAGCGCTGTAATGGTTCTATAATGACTAACAAAGCTGTATAACACTGACATATAACATTAGGCTAAAACTAGCATTCAGAAGACCCTGTAATCGAAAAGTGGTGATCATGAGGCATAGAAATAATCATGAAATTACTTTTGATCAATCTTTACATTTTACAGGTGTACCTTCCAAACAATGTTTTGCTGAATACAAATGATAGAAATAATTCATAATATGAAAAGTGATTCAGAATTTCTGAATGGTAGTGAGCAGCAGGAGAATTGCTTGGTTAGTAGTCTAGCAGTTGGCTAATGACTTTTGTTGCTGTAAGTACTTGCCTGGAGTGAACAGGGAGTTCGGAGTTGAGGACACAGGCAGGAATGCTGAACTGCTCCAAGAAGAGCTTGAGCCGGTAACAGCGGTCCATGCTACCGACGAAGATGAGCGTTTTGCCTCGCACCAGCCCCAGTTTGAGCAGTGTGTAAATGAGCAGGAACTTGTCCTCCTCCTCACATTTCACACTGTACTGCTGCAGCTGAGAGCTCTCCGGCAGGCATGAGCCTTGCAGCTTCAGGGTCACCTACAGAGAAAGAGAGACATCAATAGGATTTTTAATGGTGAATTCTGGCACAATATAATTCAGCATTAGTGCTGCACAGACAAGGACTAATCATACTGGATAACTTGGTTTAGTAAAACAGAACACCTTGTGTAAAAAGTGAAAGGGCACATAATGTCATATATCCTAGAATCCCGAATCGACTGGATGTAAATACAAATTTGTCGCTCCAGGGACATTTACAAATAGGAGAAGTGGCATTTCCCAGTTCCCAACACCGATCATACACAGTATTAAAGCCATTACATGCTGACTGAGACTTATTCATGCAGTTTATTGTGTGTGAAGTGATGAAGTTCTTCAAAAACATCCTGCACATTTGGCCATTCCATGATGAGCAAAAAAACTCTTCTGATATAGCTGATGGAGATACTAGAGCCATCCGCAACGCCTGTAAAAATGCCCTGGCTGCTGGAGCAAAGCTGATTCATCAGCCTGGTTGTCTTCTACTTTTACTGGAGGGGTATTTTACCTTGGGATAATGTTTTTTCAGCAGCAACAAGCTTTCTTGTATCAGCTTAGTTTACTTGTTAGCTGTTTAGATTCTAGTTCCAATCCAAGACTAATGAAAAACTTCCTGTATTAAATTTATCTTGGCTGATTCTAGCTAAAATATTACTTGTCCTTTACAAATCATCACACATCGCAGGGGTGGAGTATCTACTGTAAATAATACAACTGCATTTGTCTGCAAGAACAACTCTATAACATGCTAGTCGCTTACTTACAGGATTGTGTAGAACCAACTCCTTCAAGGCCTGAACGTCATCGTTGAGTGTAGCAGACATAAGGAAAGCTTGGTAGATCTTAGGTAAATGACTGTAGGGGAAAAATACACGTCCATGCTTTAGTGTTGGTTCATGTGTCAAACTCCATGAAACCTCAAACAACTGCATATGTGGTTTCTGACACTGTACAACATGCTGTTTTTTTATAATGGCGGACGAGAACTGAGATAAAATTCATACTTCAAGATTTCTGCTATGTCTGCCTGCAAAACTATGGAAAAATAAGGAACCTCAGACAACATATTTTGGCTGATTGACTACATTTGTTCATTTATTCTTAAATGCACTTATTACAACTGTGAAGAGCGGATGGTTTGAAACACTCACCAGATGAGGTTCTTAAGGTCAGCCTCGAAACCAAAAGAGAAGAGCAGGTCCGCCTCATCAATGACCAGCATCTCCAGAGAGGAGTGCAGCACCAAGTTCTGAGCAGCAATATGGACTTGCACTCGAGATGGAGTGCCCACCACAATGTCAGGCTTTTCCATCAGAATGGGCCTGAAGTACCGCACAAAAACAAAAGTTCATGCCATTACCATCTACACACCTACATTCTAAACATCTAATCAACTGTACTTTCAATTGACTTTAAAGGGTGGACTCACTTCTGCGCTGATAATTCTGTTTTGCCCGAGATGTCGGCCACTCTAACGTCTCTGGCACAGTAAGCAGTGAGCTGACGAATCATGGTCTGGACTTGCTGACCAAGTTCTTTGGTAGGAACCAATATCAAAGCTCTGACGGCCTGCTCCCGCACAGTCTGCAACAAGAACAAGATCATTTTAAGATTAAGATTCTTTTAATGATCGACATCCTATGGACTTATAATCAGTGGAGTTTCCCCAGCAAGCTTGGGAAGAATCATCTGGAAAGTGAGACTACCAAACACGGAACCTTTCAAACACCAGACTTTACCTGTTTAGAGGTAAGGATCCGCTGGATAACTGGCACAGCATAGGCTGCTGTTTTTCCTGAACCTGTTCGAGCTCTGGCTAGAAGATCCTTTCCATCCAGAGCCAAAGGAATGGCTTTCTCTTGAATAAGAGTCGGCTCTGCCCATCCTAAGTCAGCAATCGCCTGACAGGATTGACAGAAAATGAGAATTAGGAGACATCATAGTAGGTCCAAAACAGACAGTCGTGAGTACAGTAAAGTAGGAGGGCAAGAAAAGACCATTTTCCTAAATTTTCATGATCCACTATGAGTTTGATTCATCGATTAGTTGGGAAACAAACAGGCAATTCTGCAGATAATGTTTCATTCAAGAAGTTTAAAATACAAGGATAACACTGCATTTACAAAAACAATCTAGACTAGTCTTCTCATTACAAAACAGATTTTCCGCATTGCTTTTTCTTTTCATTTTAGACAAAGTTAAGTGTTTATACATTTTGACTTTTTGGGGTTGTGCAGGACCTTGTAATGCTATGATCTGAGCAAAACTGCAGTTGCGATTTAAACTTTGATTATTTCTTTTTGGATTTTTTTTTTTTTTTGCCAAGAGGACCAGAATATCCCTCTTTTGTGGCTTGAGGCTTAATCCTGAATGTATTAGGATGGCCAGATTGCCAGTAATTTGTGGTTGTGGGTCACAACATGTGGGTGTTTGGTTGCCTCTGACAGGTTGAATATACAGGCAGTTGACAGGCTCTGTATTATTCGGTTCCATTTCCTCTCGTAAACCTTAAGATACTGTTTGTTTGTGATAAAGACTAAACTGCAGCTTATGCGATTTAAACATTGCACTTTCTTAAATTGCAGTTTTGATATAATAACAATGAATCTTTTAGCCCTGATGGTTTGTTAACAGCATTTTTTTATCATCAACATTGTAGCCCTGCGGTAACCATAAAAGGAAGTTTGGGATACAAGAACTTTAATTATTAATATTAATGACCCCGCTCCTTCATTTACTAGCATTCCAGTTTCTGTAAGGACCTACGCTTTCTATGGAATTCAAGTTAAATAAAGGTCCCCAGTTTGGGTGGACAGGTCTACCATTTAAATATGAAGTAAAAAACACACAATATACTTTATATGTCATCGAAAATAGACAAAATCCTTTTACTAGCAGGCTGCTGTTTTTGTGGCTGCACTAAATGACTGTGCTCTCTCTCTCTCTCGTCCACTGAGCGAGGAACAGCAAGCTAAATGTCTCATTTAACTCGAATACATCATTCAGCCTTTCCAGCTATAGCTAGAACAGCATCACTCAGGAGAACAACTTTTCTGATTGTCTTATTTTCCATAGGAATGACTCCACTGCAACTGCACAGTGCGACGATGCTGGCCTACTAGTTCATGAATTTTTCAAGGCGATATATCAATTTCAAAATATCATTTCTGGAAACAATATTCACTATTTTCTCGCAATAGTTTTTCTTGCTTATTAACAACCTCGTATTTGAGAGACATTCAGTGCAAATTTGTACATAGGACAAAATGTATCAGATTTTAAACCTTTTTGTTTATCACAGGACATGACAGTGGCGTTTTCAAAATCCCATCGATTTTAACCACTGAGAAATGCAGCGTACACATGCAAGCATAATGTCACCGACAGAATGAGGAGATGACTATAGTGGTCTATGCCTTTGGCTTGATGTAGTATGTAATGTGGTTTCAAGATCAATATACAGTCATATAAATATTATCTCTCACATATAAAATATGTATTCCATTAGCTTCACTCTCTTAGTACATTATATCCAGACTCATGTACTTATAGGCTTAGGCACTTTCTCATACATTTTGGGTGGACTTTTACTACATGTGGACCAAGGGACCACAAATCAGCTACTTCCTTTCATCTGAAGTGTAGCAAACTAGGTACTCCTCCAGCCCCAAGTGTAGGCCTTATCCGTTTTCTCTGAGCTGGCCACAGTGAGTTATTGTTCAACTGACCTTGGAGTGGCAAACCAACTCTTCTGGAACTCTCCAGGTGTAAGGGTCCTCTGAAGACCATATTTGAGTTTCCTTCCTCTGCATTAATTATTCATATATGTTAACGCTCTTTTGTTTATTCATATTACAATTAGGTGTAACCAATGAGTTGTAACTTCTTTGTCTTCTGTTAACCAATGGAAGGTGACAACACCCCATTGGGGAGATACAGAACCTTTTGTAACTTGGTCAACCTTTGGAGATCTCTGGGTATTTGCCAGGAGCTTCTCCCTGGCCAAAAGCTTTCCAATAAATAGATTACTTTGGAGCATTAATCGTGACTGTGATTTTACTGTTTTCTGCTTATTTAGAAATTTCCACCACAGTAAAAAATTGTTAACATCTTAAAAAACATACGATTCACTCACCAGCCCATTTGGTCCACATAACAGAAACTATATGGCCAAAACAGGCTGTTCTGCATGCACTGATTTGTGATGGTATGAAAGCAAACTTATTTACACATAACAATCTAATTAGCTTACAGCACATTAGCCCTGATCATTCAGATTGAAAGAGACTGCTTTTTGAAAGAAATACACAGTACAGGACCACCATTCACAGCAAAGGCAATTTACATATCGCCGCTGTCCAAATAAAAACAAGTATCTCTAAAATGGAAACTTTACAGGAGAGGACAAAAACCTAATTTAATTTTGATGCAAGTCAATGGAACCAGACTTTTTTCCAAGCAGGTTTGCGTCATTTCTGTTGGTCCATTAATCATGAACAGTGTAAACAGCAGCTGCTGCGTTCAAATGATGTATAAAAGTGAAAATCGACAAAAATGGAGATACATGTTTTCTTTTGGACTGCGACGATATATTAGTCTTAAAATCACAGTGACAAAATCACGGAAGGTTTATTAGGGCAGTGTTTCTCAACCCTGGTCCTGGGGGCACCCTGCCCTGCATATTCTAGTGGATCCCCTGCCTTTTAACACACCTCCTGCAAAAAGAGCTTGTTAATGAGCTGATAAGTTGAATCAG
This sequence comes from Semaprochilodus insignis, assembly GCA_034552555.1. Taxonomy (NCBI): domain Eukaryota; kingdom Metazoa; phylum Chordata; class Actinopteri; order Characiformes; family Prochilodontidae; genus Semaprochilodus; species Semaprochilodus insignis. Next base: position 20,408,590 of record CM067490.1, on the reverse strand, counting down.
GTGTGTTGGGAGCAGGGAAGGCACCAAAATGTGCAAGGTAGGGTGGCCCCAGGACCAGGGTTGAAAAACACTGTGTTTAAAGGACTGCAGGTCTTTGATGTGGTGCTATTTTGTTCATCTAGCGAAAGACTGAGGCAAGACAGAATCAGAATCAGGTTTATTGGCCAAGTATGTTGACACACACAATGAATTTGGTTTCAGCAGTTAGTGACTCTCAAGTACTTACAGTCCACAAGACAGCTAGGTAGAAGTGTTTGGATCATCAGATTACCCACAGTACATAATAAGGGTAATAAAATTATCCAGTCATATCCATAATATCGTTGTCTGACCAACATTCTGCAACCCTTAAGCGTATTTGACTTCATCACAGCTAATTATAAGCCTTAATCTGCCTCTACGTCGGGACAGATGCACTTTAATATACAACTCCACAAAATTGAAGATTTACAAGTATGTAAGGTGTTTTGTGCGTGCGTGTGTGTGTGTGTGTGTGTTAGGAAAGTGTGTTTTGTACTGGGTGTAACGTTGTCACTCTCTATGCACTGTGAGCTAATGTAACCAAAGACAAATTCCTTGTATGTGTGAACATACTTGACCAATAAAGCATGACTCTGATTGATTATCAATACTTTGGCGTTACTGAATTATGAAGACACGCAATGTAAATAGCCTGAAATACCGCAGAACACGTGATCAACCTAAATCCGTGTATTGATTGCAGAGACCAAGCCAGGAAAATAAGGACGAATCTGTATCTGTCCTCATGAAATTAAACCAATATGTCATGTGAGAACAAAAACACAGCGAACGGGGAGTTTGGGCAGCTAGTGTTAGCCTAGCGTAGTTAACAAGCTAACAAGTACAACATGACGAACACTGTCCGAAAAATAAAATGTCAGGATCGTTCAGATTATCAGGCGTCCATGATGCGATTTTAGCGGTTTATCCGATTTCATTAAGCCAAAAAAGTACCTTTAAAAGGCGATCGTCCAAGCCCATCTCGTGGAACTGAAGGCTGTCTGCTGCCATCTTTTCCCCACGTGCGTTTCCGAGAGTTGAAGAGGAGCGTAGATATGAGAGCGACTCGGCTGAGGAAGCAGCAGCGACACCAGCTGGAAGTGTTTCCGTTCAGATTTTCATGTTAATTTTAGTGAGATAAAAAAATTGCCCGTACTGGTTTTGGAACGTTGCTGCACTACAGTGGTTTGATACATCTGAAATATTTTGGTTTAGAGTTGGTAACTTTATGATAAGGAGATCCAGAACCGCGAACCGCCGAGGCTGCCGAGCTCCAGTGCAGAGTTGCTCCGGCCGCGCGGTGGCAGCACCGCGCCTGAACGATGGGAGCCCGCCGCAGTCCCACCCGAGCGGACGACGAAGACGGCAGAACGCCAGACACAAATCTGAGGTGAGTTAACGGTTTGAAGCGTAAAATTTCATTTTAGGCAAAATGACAGACTACCTAACTTTTCTCGGAAAGAAATCATGGTAGTAAAGTCCAGTAAATGTGACCTCTGGTAAGCTGGTAGCCGGCTAAGTCAGCCAGTGTTTTAGTACAGTCAGCCCCGGTTAGCTTAGCTACATTAGCCGTACTGTTATTGTCGTTAGCCGCCTATACAGAAACAGAAGGACTCTGTTTCGAAAATGTTAGTCTTCAGAAGAAGTTAAAATGTAATATTTTGGAAAGTCGTATTTTGACTTGAGCTTGTTTAATAAACAGCTTCAGTTTACAGTAAAATAGTGAGAGCACTCTTATTTCCCCTTTAGTATGTTAGCTATCTGTTAGCTAAGTAACGTTACGACCAATATTAGTTTCATTGTCGCTTAGCTAGCTAGTTAGCTAGCTAGCTAGGTACGCTAGTAAAGATACCATGGTACATATGATAACTATGATATATATGACAACTAGGTACATTGAATAGATGTGCAGGTTCATCACTGCCTTTAAAGCAGGACTGCCAAAACTGTAGCCCATTAGGTCATTTGATTCAACCCTAGCTGTATTTTGAATGTGCGTATTGCTTTGTCTATTTGTGGTCCTCTGCCCACCACAAACATTGCCCTTTGTCCCTCCAAGATAAAATGTTTCTGCACGTACTTTGAAACCTGTTGTGGCTCCACACAGCAAGCTTTTCTATATTTCTATTGTTACACTGGCTAAGTCAGAATATGCCATACACAGTTACACAGTTCTGGACCTCACTGCCCTTGGCCCAGTTTTGCAGACGTTTATTGCCATTAGGATCATCTTAACTGGGAGAGAGCTGGGTTTAGTGTTATGCTCACTGTACCATTGAACAACAATCTGTGTGCCAAGTCCCACTTTTGGGGTGTTCTCTCCAACACCACACCTGATATGACTCATGTAAAGCTTGATAAATAAGTAATGAGTTGGATTAACTGTGTTGGAGTTCCAGTTTCTGCAGCTGTGCAAGTCTTGAATGAAGCCCTGAGCTGCTGGGTTAGTATATGCTACTCAATGTGGGTATGCTTTTTCTGTATCAATTACATCTCTCTGAATTTTCTACTTGCTAACAGAAGCAAGCTAATATGGACACACTGGTACATTTCTGCCTTAAAGAGTTTTAACAACAACAGGAAGTTGTTCTCTGTAATCTGCCCAAGTGAAGAGGTTTTTGTTTTTCCTCAGATGAGGCAACGGGTGTTCACCGGCATTGTGACACAGCTGCAGGACCACCATGGGATAGTAGACCAGGAGGTGCGCTTTCCCATAAGGTTTGTGTTTTTTCTTATTGAGTTAACATAAGCATGCATCGCAATGTGTCTTTGTCCTTACGGTCAAATTGCTGTCCTCCAGTGTTGTTGTAGGGAGAGTGCCATTGGTTGGCGAGAAGGTGCTGGTAAAAGCAGTGCAGGATCCGTTGCAGCCTGTCAACTGGACAGCCCAAAGAGTGCAGGCCCTTAATGGGCAGGTAGGCTGTAAATTGAAACTTTGTTGAAAATGTGTGCTAGTGCATTTTCACCATGATTGTGAAGTCAACTTTTTTTTTTCCCCTTGGCTTTTCCTTTTATTTACTCCCACAATCTTCTAAAAGCCGTTCAAGTCACCTCCTCCGCTGTTACCTTCCATGTCGGCAAACATGAAACCAGGCATTTTGGGAAACAAACCTCAACCATTGCTGAAATCCCCCAAGATTCCTCCACTTATTCCTACTATGCAACCAAATCCAGGTAAATTTTTACTTCAACAGTCACTACTGCATTATTGAGAACAGCATTTTTGGGGGGTGAAAGCAGCACAGTTTACTTGTAAATCACAAATCATTGCCCTGTGAATCCTAATTATTTGTTCCTGCCTGATGTTTTTTAGGTGGCATGCACCAGATGCCCCATCACCAGCAAATGCCGTGGGCTGGCCCATATGATGGCTGGGGTGGGAGCAGGAAGAGGCACAGTGAGGCTGTGGGAGGACGACGAGGTGGACGCTGGTGAGTCACATCAAGTTACCATATTTGTTCCCTTTTATCTGTTCTGCCATCCTCTGAGTCTTTCTGCAATACAAGAACAGTAAAAAGAGTGTTGTTTCTGTTTGTGATTTTTTTTTTTCTTTTTTCTTTCAAGTCATTGATTGGTCCTTTAAGCTGGCCTAATGAAGTGGACAGCAAGAAGTATATAGCTGTTTACACTAGGCTTTTCCATGCATCTCAAATGCATCTCCAGCAACCACTTGTGTTTGGATTTCATGACTAGAAGATGGGTACCATGGACATTAATGACACTCTTTTGCTGTATTTGTTCTCAGACAGAAACATTCCCTGAGTTCTTGTTTGTCTACATGTTAGGGATGCTACAAATCTTTATTATGTGAAATGTGTGTCCCTGATCTCCAAAGGTGCTTTAAGTGGCTGGGTTGTAATGCATCTCCAAAATGCAGTTGTCCCCATTCAAACTTATGCTGTGTGCTTAGTTAGAATGACTGGTTGGGCTGACTCCAAGCATTAAAAAAATGTCCTTCCAGGGAGGAAGGTGGAAGTTCTTGGGGAGGTGACAGCATGCACCAGAAGAGACGAAGATGGAGAACCACCCCTGAGGAAGAAGCACCAAAGAAGAGCACACCTGTTGCCAGCCAGAGTATCCCTCTGTTCTCCTGTTTTCCACGAGACAGGTGAGTTAATTCACTCAAGACTAATTTGCTTAATAATTAGTATGCCTGTACTGTTGTAATTAAGTGGCAAAGTAATGTAACTACAGTCAATACACAGTTGTATGCAAAAGTTTCAGCACTCATGGTCAAATGATATGTTTTTGTTTATTTTATTTTAATTTGTTTATGAAGTTTAAAGCTACACTATATAAGATCTGGTGGCCAGTTTCGTGAAAATGTGTAATCACACACGTTTTGTAACATCAGTTGTGCATCAGACCCCTTCCCAGAGCGGATGAATCTGATGATTGTCAAATCATTAAAAGCATATTCACAGAGAACTTGTCGTTATATCTTCGTCAGTATGGTGCTGATTTTGCAGTTAAGATCCTAAACATTAAGCTGGAGCTTCTTTTTCAGCCTCTGCATGTGTATGTAAAGATGTATAAAGTGGTCCGATAAACTCCAGCAAACTAACCCTGATGCTTCTGACTTCTAAGTGACTATTTTAGGCTTAAAATAGGATAAAATGCAATGTAAACATAACATAAAAGTAAAACTCTGTTGACTTTTTTGTGTTAAAATCAGCAAATCAACAATACATTAAAATGCACAGAGGTATGTAATCTGTAAAGGAGGAGTGGTTAAAGATTATTTAAAAACAAAATGTAATTTGCCTTGGGGCCCAAAATTTTGTGTACAACTGTAACTTGTTTTTATAGGCCAGTGAGATTTTTATTCGCAGCTTATTTCCACCATTTGTTCACTGATTCTGAAATTTATTTACTCAATGTAAGCTGACGTTTTCAAATGGTGTAAATAAATAAACAATAAATGTATTGTTTATTTGTTATTTAGCAACAATACTTTTTCCCTCCTTATTCTTTGCATATATTAATTCTTAATATTCTGTTTTTCAGCCAGGCCTTGGACAGTCTGGAGCTGCAGCGGCGCTACCCTCACCTCCATGCTCCTGCCTCCCTGTTTCACGTGCAGCTCTGCTGGCCAGAGAGTTTTCCTCCTAGCCAGCCTCTGCCCCTCACAAGCCCCTGCTTCTTTCATGTAGGCCCCAGCCAGGCAAAAGTGGATGTTTTGGAATCCACAGATTCCACTGACATGAGCTTCTCGGTTAAGGTAAAGTAAAATTTTGTCATGCTCTGCTGAGATTACTTTTATTGTCACTCTTTTTTGCCTATTTAAGAATACAGAAAGATTTTGAAGGGTGACTTACAGGTGTACTGATACATTTCATTCACTTTTGCAGGTGATGTTATTGTCCATGCCTGGTATGGAGGACTTGTACTCTCAGTGCTGCGGGAGTTCAGAGGATGGCCAGGCACACGGGGTTACAGTCCACCCTATAGCATTGTTCAAGGTTGGTACATTCTGACCCTGTTATTTTTGCAGTAAGTGTGAGGCAAATGGACATTTTTCACTTTTACACACACTCTTAGTTGTTCGTTTGTTTGTTGTTTGTTCATTCTTTCTCTTCTTATTCTCTTGTTTTCTTTTCCTCCCCCTTTCTCTCTCTCTCTCTCTCCTATCACCACACCACGTTGCAGTTCCTTTTGCTGGAAAAAGCAGGAGAGCTGCAGCTCCCTGGAGGTGCTTGGTCCCCCAAAGTGGATGGATCCAATCCAGCCAAGGATGGCAGCATTCTAATCCGCACTGCAGTCCGCTGTGTGAAAGAGCAGACTGCACTGGACCTTACAGCTTGTACGCAATGGTTAGTGTTTAAACTCAAATGTAAATAAACAACTCTATATGTCCTTAAAATGACTTGGAATAATTCATGTGATTTTAGAAGTCTTCATTGTTTATTTTACAGACATATTCTTTGTTTGTCATGCAGTCACAGGATGATTTTGCTGTATTCTGGCTGATGCCATGCTAACTGTGCCGTGCATATGGTCTTTTTGTTTTCATTATAAGGCACAAAATAGCTGAGCTGAGGCTCCTCACTGGGGATAAAACAGAGACTGTTGTGATCTTGCTGCCAGATGTGTGGAATCTAGTACCGACAGCAGAGGAGTGGGCCAAGTCACGGAACGAGCAGAAGGTTAGAGAGTGCAGTGTCTGAGTCACTCACTGTCTACACATACTGAATATATTAGCCTTTGTAAAATGTGTTTTTTTTTCCATTACCAACTGGAAAACATAGTAAAATCTTAATGGTTCTTCTCTGTCTCCATGGTTTTGCAGGATGATGAGTCTCCGCTCCCTGAAAAACCCTCCCTGGTGGTCCAGTCCTCTGCAGGACTGACACTGTCAACCCTCTCTCTCTCATCTTTACTGGAACGGTCTAAGGATACATTTGAGGTTTGCCCTATGACTCCTTTCATGTTTGGTATTTAAAAGTGCACAGAGTTATTTATAGAATTAAAACTTTCTTTCTTCATATTTTCTCTCATTTCAAACATTTTTATTTTCACTTAGCGGTTTTGTATTTCTGCGCATTAAGTTAGAGAACGCATATTTGCTCGTTTTGAAATTAAGTTTCTGCTCATGGTGTTGTATGATTTGTTTTTGGATTCTCCAACTGATGCATTTGCATAAGCAAGAGTAGGAGTTTTATGTCCTCATAATCAAATAGCCCTGCATGAAACTTCTGTCAGGGACAATCAAGGGAATCCAAAATATTGGCATTCCCACATGACCAGGTCTAAAAATATCGTGGCTTCGTATATTGTAGTTTTTATTAATTTCAATTAATTAAGCAATGTCATGATTAATTGTAATTTGTTAGTAAAGGTCAGCCAATAACTGGTGCCGAATTGGTTTCTTCTGGTTTGTAACCCTGTATCCTTCTTTGGTGTTTGTTTATTGGTATCAGGTTTGTTTGGCGGGTGAGCTGTTCAGCGAAATGCTTCAGAGGGATTTTGGACTGCAGCTGTACCACTCTCTCTGTAGCATGCCTCCAAGTCCAGGTTCTCCTCATTCTAAAGCTAAAGCTGAAGACAACAGCGCTGCCCTGGTAGGTAAAGCTCAAGTAGAACAACACACAGACGAAGTATTCATCTTAAATGACAATGACTCTTGTTTACATGAGTTGTAAGGATGTAGTGATTCAACACAGTACCAAAAAAATAACAAATTAGCAAAACAATATTGCCGCTATAGCCTCAATCTCTTTTTCTCTTTTTCTGTTTTTCATGAAACCATCTCTTAGTGATTAAGATATTTTTGAATTTTGAAGTTAAATAAGGGCAGATATGTAAAATAATACGCTTTTGCAGCCTCGTTTTTCCCCTCTATATCAAAAATACCATTGTCTTTGTGAAGCCTAAAATATGTACATACTGATTGTTTTAGGCTACATAAAGAAAACTTGTTTGTACTGTCAGTGCCTCTTGAATTGATTTATAATGTAGTTTAGTAGTCTGGCCGAGAATACTGAAGAACAAAGAAACTTCATGTTGTACATGCATTTGGTCCCTGGTACAGAGTAAAATGCACAAGCTTCTGTAGAAGAGGAGTGCCAGTTTGGAAATATTTTGGTTTCCAAATAAATAAATAAATGCAGAGAAATGTAATATTATATATTTGTGCAGAGTATTGTTATCAATAGAATTTTAAAAATGATATTAGAGGATAGTCCAGAGGTAATTATTTGACTTTTTTTTCACCCTCTGGGGAAAATGTCAGTTGTATGGTAAAATAAAAGATGTAGGATGTAAGATATGGTGTTTGAATTTGGTTCATGATAATCTTTGACTGTGATTACATTTGTGATGATTTTGTAAATGGTAATTGTTTGTTGAAATGTACATCATTGTCCAAGTTGGGGGCATCCTATTGGAGGAAAAGTCTGCATGCTGTGCTGTGCATGCAGCCACTCTGAAATAATCGTATAAACGTTGTAGATAATTTTTTGACGCCAGAGTCGGGAACCTGAATATGTGCATCATTACACCTTTAGTCGGTGGTGGTTCTTAAGTGGTCCTTTCCATTGATGTCAGCTAGCCTAGCTCTGCATGTCAGTAGCCTAGCTGTGCATAAGAACAGATGAGCTACAGCCAGTAATTGTCCAGGGTACCTGATAAAATGACCAGTGCGTGGCAGCTCTGTGTACAGTGATTTTAAACAATGTATACTCAGCATTTTTTTTCCCCCCCAGGAAGAGGAGCCAAAAAAGACAGACAAGCAGGTGAAAAAGAAAGGCACTAGTGATTCTAAGAAAAAGAAAACGAAAGAAGAGGGGATGGAGGAGGAAGATATTCTTATGAAGGATGAACAGGACCAACCTGAAAAGCAATCAGAGAATCAGAAGGAGAGCAAGAACCAAGTAGTGGGTGACGAAGAGCTGCCTAGTGGCACATCAGACACTCCAGCAGTCAAGGACAATGTAAGTATACATTCCTTTGCATGACATTTAATCTAATTTTTTCCCTTTGTTTTTAGTTTTGCATTTTATTGAATGTTTTTTCTTTTCCTCTTTCAAGTTTCACCTTAGTTCTGAAGCACCTTAAGCCCGATGGGCCCATCTGCATGCTTTATAGTTGACACTGAATATTTAATAAATTATTTATTGTTCATTGATTTATTTAAATGTTTTAAATATAATAGGCAGGCAAGGCAGGTTTATTTGTATAGGACATTTCATACAGAAAGGCATTACAGTGTGCTTTAAAAATGACCAATGTGAAATATACATTAAATTATAAATATCAATAGAAAGTAAAATAGGCAGCATTACTTGAGCCAGCATCCTAAATGAGGAAGATTGCCATTTTTAAAATATCATTTTGTCCATGGGATAACAGTTCTAGCATTTATCTGTGGAAGAACTCGACTGGCCTGCACAGAGTCCTAATCTCAACCTGATAGAACACCTTTGGGATGAATTAGAGCAGAGACTGTGAGCCAGGCCTTCTCGTCCAACATCAGTGTCTGACCTCACAAATGTGCTTCTGGACGAATGATCAGAAATTCCCATAAACGCATTCCTAAACCTTGTGGAAAGCTTTCCCAGAAGAGTTGAAGCTGTTATAGCCGCAAAGAGTGGGCCGACAACATTAAACCCTTATGGATTAAGAATGGGATGTCACTCAAGTTTATATGCGTGTGAACACAGATGAGTGAATATTTTTGGCAGTGTAGTGTGTAATATAAAGTAATACGCACCTCTAAGATATTAATCAGTGTTTTTCTTAGCATTTAACTGTAAGTTATACTTTCAGGGCATTTCCAGTGTCCCTAAGTATGCAACATGATTACCCAGTTATCCTTCAGAGTGAAATAATATGATAAGATATAAATTTAGGTCTTGATATAATGGTGACTTGCATTTAGGCTCCAAGAGAGCTGAATAACCTTAACATAAACACTTTCTACAGCTAATCACAATGGTACCTTAATGCCTGTGTTGATATGAATGGCTGACCTATTTTGCTTGTGCCATTCCATTATAAGGAAATAGACAGCTCTGCTATGGTTGACCAGGAAGTGATTCTCCATCGCATCCTCACACTCTCTCTGTCAATCTCTGAAGGACCAGCCTGTGGACCAGTGCATAGAGCTTCCTCGCAGGGTGCTCCTCTCCTGGGTGTTTTTTGACCGGCAGCTCACAGGACACTTGAAGGAACAGGACCTGCAAAACATCCTCCTGTCCCTCGGGCTCTACCTCAACACTGCTCAGGTTTTACTTCCTTTTAAGTGTTTGTTATTTGATCAAAGTGTCATGTTCAGAAGTTCTTGATTTAAGGGAAAGGAAATGTATAATTTTAAACCAAAAATAAATATTATATATTTTTTCATGGTTTAGGCACAGGACCTTGTCAGAAAGGTATCAGTTGGTGGGCAGTGCCTATACCGCAAACTCTGCTCTCATTGGACAGACCCAGAGGAGGTGGCACATGACCTCAGTGCTGAGGGTATGATTGACATCTCACCCACACTAAAGCAAGCATTCTCATAAATAAGAGTATTTCTGTTTATATTGTGTTGTTTTACTTTTTTGTGCTCAGGAAATAAAGGTTTGCTGCCTGGCCTGCCTAGTAAGGAAAGAGGCTCTTCTCGTCGGTCATCCAGCAGCACTAACTCTGATGTAGTCACCTACAAAGGGACGGCGGTGAACATTCCCAACCTGCTGCAGGCCCTCGAGAGCAGCAAGGCAGTGCAGCAGGAGTTGGAGAAGCGCCTTGCAAATCTGCAGGCCTCAATCGGTATGGCAAGAAAGCCACATTCTGTAAACTCTTTTCTCTCAACACAGCTCAGGGGTAGACAAGCTTTGGCTAACTCTATAGAATCCCTGTCCTGTCCTTAGAGTTGGTTTTTCCCTGCATCCGTGCGCCGTTCCATCCAGTCAGCTCTTCCACCTTTTAATTTAAGTATGTTTCAGTGCAGGCAACTTGTGGATGCCTGCCCCAAACTGAGTATTTGATAAGTCTTTTTTTTGTTTGTTTGTTTTGGGTTTTTTTGCCATCAAGGCCAATTCACAGAAAAAGTGAGGTCCCTTCTTCAAAAACAGCAGGCCAGTTTCATTGTTGATTCTGACTATAAAACCACATTTATTTATATCAGCTCCTGTTGGCAGCATTAGAAGACACAGCAGCTGCTGTATGAAACGCACTGGAGCCTATGAGCTCTGCTTATGAAAGGAAACAAATTTACCTTAGAATATTTAGGCTAACTCTGCAGAGTTGATACAAACAGTTTACAGTTCTTTCAAGCGAGCTCTCTTTGTCTCTCATGAATGTTCAAGGAAAGGTTTGGATTTGGTGCTGGTTCAAACTTAAAATGCTTCTTCTTGAAATCTCCTGACTTCAAAACCTGCAAGTGTTTGAATACAAATGATGCTTTTGTAAGTGAAGTGTTAGTGACTGTGCCTTAAGTCCGTAAAGCCTCTTCAGTGGTTCTTTAGTAAAGGTAATGAGTTATATAAAGAACCAAGGCAACTGGAAGAATCACGTGAATGCATAGATTGTTCTTCACCTGGTTACCTGTCTTCTCTATAATGGAAACCCTGCATATGGTTCTTCTGAAGAATCTATTAAGTAATGGTTTTATTTAGCGCCAAATAGGATTCTGCTGTTTTTGTTAGAAATGGTTGTATAGCAGGTTCAAAACTTGCCTGCACAAACAGCATATCCTTGAGTACCTTGTTGTTTGAGAACTTTGAGTATCTCTGCTGCAATAGTTCATTTTTATATTGCTTAGATGTTTATAGATACTTATTCATATGCCTGCATTTATACTTTTCAGAGGCAGCTGAGGCAAAGCAGGAATCTGATCAACAGGAGCAGCTGAAGAGCAAGTTGGAGAAAGCAGAGTCGCTCAATAAGGCCTACGAGAAGAGCCTGAAAGAGAACGCCGGCCACATGCTCGACGTCATCGAGAAGATGCAAAAAATGGTAGACCAGGTAATGACCACTGAGGAATGAACGAATTCCACCTTCCTATTTGATTATAAATAAATCTCTTGATAAAGATTATAGTTTGTTTTGTGCCTCTTAAATTCATTGTTACATTTTTTCCCCTCCACATTTACAGACGACAATCCTTACACGTACAAAGGAGACAAAAGGAACGAAGGACTGACGGTCTGCTTACAGAAGAAACAGGAATTTTTTTTAATTTATAATCTGTATTTTGCAGCTGTCCGCAACTCCATTTGGACATGGAGTAATAATGAGATTGTACGTCTTTTTGTTTTTTTCCTCCCCCCAGAAATGTTAGAATGCTCAGCCTCATGTTGAAGTCAATGATAAGATCTGAAAAACCCTGTAGGTTCTTCATAAAAAAAGATTTCATGTATGATTAGTTTCTCATAGAACTTGCCCAGATGCTTATCCTTGCCCTCTGTGAAGATGGTAGATTGTGGATGGATAATAGACTGTGTGTCAGATTCCTGTGGTTTACTTTGTTTTTGTTATTTATCTTTTTTTTTTTTTTTTGTTTGTTTGTTTTTTTTTTATCTCATAAGAGGGAATGGGGATATTAAAATATCGAGTTTTGGATGTTGGCTTTTGTCTTTTCTGTAGTTTTTGGCCTTCTGTGTATTTGGTGTCCATGCAGCTGAACTGCTTAATTGCCATTGCAGTGTGGGTTTTTAATTTTTGTATTTTTTTTTGTTTGTTTTAATCTCCCCTGTGTGTCCCTCAGCATCATCAAAGAGGAGCAGTGAAATGGTTGAGATGGAAATTAATTATTATTTTTTGTTAGAGTGGTTTTGATTTGAAATGATCCAATCTAGAGAAAGAACAAGTCTGAATTGTTCACAGTGGTGGTGATGGGACCCAGATGCCGGAAGAGTTTCATGTCTCTAAAGGCTTCTCATTATGGTTATTAATATGCTGCCGGAGACGCTAGTTTCGAGTGTTTTAAGTCCGTTCATGGCAGATACAGGAATGTAGGGCGTTGTAAGGCAAAATAGTCCCCAAAGAAAACTCATTGTCTCTGAAATTTCCACTGGTTTACCATCATGATCATTACATATTAGAAACTCACAGACATGTAGACTCACTGGTGCTATTGGATGGTAAATAAAATGGCTATATTTGCACCGTAGATTCTTGGTTCTTATCCACTACTCTGCAAAGACATCCGAGTCAGAACCATTTTGAACCTCTCTGTAAATAGACAAGACAGCAGTGGCACCAATCATTGCCGACTGCTATTTCCTTCCTCCCCTTGTAGGTCCAGCATTTCAGAGATGGCGTATAAGTGGACTGATTTGACCTTTTTAATAATGACATGTTTGTCATATGATCTGAGCCTTCCACAGACTAACTGGTTCAGATGCTTTTGAGCATGGGACTGTGCCAAAGCTTGCATTTCTCTCTCTTTGACCCACCAGAGCAAGTGCATTGATCAGTGCTTAAATTTAGATCCACTAACTGGGGGAGAACACTTTCTCATTTATATAATACAATCTATATAGTGGCCTCTTATTTCCTTCATTGTTTGAGGGATCAGTGGAAAGAAGATCTAAGTTCTTGCATTTAGACTGCCAATCAGCTATAGTGAAAATGCACTCATACTCCATGTACGTAACCCATCCAGGTAAAAAAAAAAAAATCTAAAAAATCAATTTATAGGCACTAAATGTCTTGGAATGCATGCATGTTCCTGTGATAATATTTCTCATGATGTTTAAACTGTTTCTTTTTGTCTAATCAAGCCATTTTGCATACAGAGAATGTATATTGTTGGAACAAATAGTTTGGAGTAAGCTGCACTGTTGTTGACCTGTCTATGGCACAGTCTAGATGTTTTAGCAAAGGAAATGGTTTTATATAGAACCAAGAACACCCAAAGAACCATTTAAACGCAGAAAGGATTCTTTGCATGGTCCAGTGATTGATGAAAATTCAGTTGTGTGATTCATTAAGGAGCCATTTTAAAATATTTCTGTATAGCAGCAAAATTTTATAAGCTATTTATAGAACTTTATAAGCTTGACACTGCAGCAATAAAAGAACACTTTTTGGTGCTATAGAACCATATACAACATTTTTCATGAGTCAGTTGATCATGCAAAGATTAATTTCTGCATAGAACCATATATACCACATTCTTCCTCAATACGAAGAACCTATTACACATGCAACTGATTCCATATAGAACTCAACACTTGAAGCGCCCATCTTTTTAAGAGTGTATATTGAATGTATAATAGAAGTACCACTTTGGTTCTTCTAAAATACTTAAACATGTTTGAAAAACCTACTTGTGAGTGTGTGGAGCCTTTTAAAGACCTGAGACTTTATGGAATGTAAAGACTCTTTGCCAGTGTTAGGGTTGCTCCTATAACCTTTACATCTGCTCTGAAGAAAAATCCACTCAAATTCAAAAATCCATTCAAAATCCATCCATTCAATCCATCAAAAGTAGTTCTCCCATGGCCTCATGCAAGGAAACTTTTCCGGCTCCTTTATGTTTAAGGCTGCAGCAATGCAATGCAACATCCAAGGCAGAGCAACCCAGAGCCAAGGTGGCAGCCCTATGCTCTATGTTCTATGTCCTTACCCATTTTGATCTAATATTTTTACATGCTTTCTAATATGTGCAATCGGAGCTTTAGCCCAAGACTATCAATGGTTCCGTTTGGTGTAGCCTCAGAATAGACTTCTTTATCTGCAGCCCATGAAGAAATTGCTATGCTGCATGGAAAATCAATAAACATATCTGAATAATGATGGCCCAGTCAGGAAGCACTGCTCTTGGTAGGCCATGTTCTCAGTGCTGCACTTACAGGGATTTGAATAAGAGTCAAAGCACTTCTCCATGCTCTGGGTTGGCATGACCTTGCCCTGAAGTGGATGTGTCTGTGGATGGCAACTTAAGCGCTGGGTGTGGACCATTCTCAGGACTGCAGTAACTCTATCGTGGTAGTGGGATAGTAAGTGTTGTACAGATGAGTCCAGTCTTATCCATAAAGGACTGGTGTTCATTCCTAACGATCTGAAGCACACCTGTTGGTGTCAGTCTTCAACAATGCTGGAATGACAAACCTCAGCCATACTGTCTGAGCTGGTATGAGTGGATCAGACACAGCAGTGTTGCTGGAGTTAGAAACACTGTGTCCACTCACTGTCCACTCTATTAGACACTTCTACCTTGTAGATGTGAAGTCTGAGGCAATGGCTCGTCTGTTGCCATACAGTTGGTGTTATTCATCCTCTAGTCTGTCAGTTTTAGGTTACATGATGCCGTCGACTAGATGTTTTAGATTGTTCTCTGTCCAGCAGTGACACTGAGCTTATGAACTTGTACCAGCTTGACACACAATAACATAGCACTATTCTATTAGTGTCCCTGGAGAATGATGAAACCAGTGATGAGAATGTGTGAGCATAGACTTTCAGTCTATGAATAATAATAGGGTCCAGGGAAAAATCGATACAGTATATTACTGTGATATTTTGTGTAGCACTACTGTATTGATACACAGACACCAAGTATCAATATTTTATTATACACTCATCATCAATTAAATAGTTGCACCCAGAAGGAATCAACTGACAGGAATGAAAGTTGGTGGGTAGGTTAGACATCATGAAGCATCCAAATGATTCACGTTTCATGATCGGGTGTGCATGCGACGTAAACAAGGACGGGCCTTATCGCTGTACTTGACTGACTCAACAGCCACGATTGCAGACATTCAGTGAGCAGTGATGCCCTCCATGAGTCATCCTGTTGGTGCCAGCACCATTGGCAGACGGCTGCACGACGCAGGACTACATAGCACAGACTGTTACAACGACTGCCCCTAACACCACGTCAGTATCGCCAAAGACTGCAATGGTGTTGTGCCACTGTCATGGAGTGACTCAGAATGGCAGTGGGTCATCTTGAGGGATTTGTTGTCATGCGTCACACGTCCAGAAGGCCTGGTGTCACTCCACCTCCACCCCTACCGCAAAGTCCGCAGGAACTGTGTGAGAATGTGTAAGCTGTATGGGATGGATTATCACAGGACACCATTAGGAACCTCTACAACTCTATGCTGAGATGTATCCATACTGAGAGACAGAACTTCTGTATGTGTAGCTCAGTAAATATTGCCCATATCAGTCTATGTGTATCATCATTTATTGTTCCTGGTAACCTTTATCTTCCTTCCCTACAGCATTGCAATCCCACACTTCCTCCTGGGTGCAACTGTTCTTTTGATGATTGTATGAGTGTGTAACTGTACAGTCTGTCTGCTTGACATTAAGGTGAGAAGAACAGACCAGATACTTACAACTGAAAATCGTGTAATAAATAAATTGCAATATGTCATCAATATATTATCATAAAACTCATATCACAAAATGTTTAAAGTAATATTGTATTGTAAATTAATTATTGTGATATTATGGTATGGTGTTGCTGTTGGTGATTCCCCCCTAACGAATGATACACACATTAACATCCATAATCAAAGAGTTTAATTCCAGTTAACCCATGTTGTATATCAGTTGTAACATTTTTTTAATATACTAAGTTTTTAAGTTCTTTTTAAAGAATAACAGCTAGCTATTACCCAAAAACATATCTGTATTTCTCTAATAAAGGTGCTATTAATCATAATATAGCACTGTTGTTTCTTGTATATGTAAAACCCTCCAGCCATGTTTGCATGTAAGTACCACATTTGCAAATTAGAGCCAAAATAAAATATATATCAAAACCTGCCCTTTTGCCTTAAAAATGACATAAAATAAGGACTTTAAAATAGGGACATTATCAACGACAATTTAATCCATATTAAAGTCATACTCGGCGCTAGCTCGTTATTTAATCCACTCATGGCGTGTACACTGTATTGTTTTTTCCCCACCGGTATTTTCACATGTCCCGCCTTCCAGCGCGCGGATTGGCTATTAAGAGTCCCTTTTCTGTGATATGATTGGCGGATAGCTTGTAAGTATGACTTATCAGCCAATCCAAGCGCCGGAGACGCGCGGAAAGGCGGGATCTGTCGAAATACGTTCGGAAAAAACCCAAAGCGCTTCAATTATGTAAACTATCTCCCGCCATTTCAGCACCACCTACCGCCTGATTCATTATCTTTCCGTCTTTCTGTGGCTGCAGTAGATTTGGCTTACACATTCTGGTCATTGACTCTTCAAATCGCTATCCGGTGACATGGTAAGATTGTTTCCTCTAATATTTATTGTGCTGCATGTTTCCCCCCCCCAAGAAAATACTTTCTCGTGTTTTTTTTTTGTTTTTATTTTCTCGATGATTTAAAGTCGTGGTTTTGTAGATTCAGATCTGAAACCGAACTGGCACAGCCAGCTAACCTTTCTAGCTAATATTTAGCCAGCCAGCTAGCGCGGTTGTTATGACTTTGATAGAAAAAGCCCAGACTTCGACGTATAAAAGTCAATCTTTTGTAATTTGTGAGCAGCTGCAGTTTGGTTATCTCGTCGGTTATTCGTAGTAAGGCGTTTAGTAACCTTAGCTTTGTTACTTTTCACGAAAAAGCGCCCCGTTTTAGCTAGCATTGTTGCTAGCTAAGACCGAGGCTGAATCCCCAAAATGTCTTTATTAGAGTAGAAGCTGGCTGTTTCTGGTGAATGCGTTGTTTAATGAGTTTCTTACGCCGTATAGGAAGCATTGATAAATGTAGGATGCAGCATTTTTACACGTTCCGTTTATGTATGAATTCAGAAGCCGGTTAAACCAGTCGTGGCTGGCTAACGTTAGCACGATAGCTTTCGCGCCCGTTAGCAGCTGCAGGCGAGCACAGCTAGCTAGTTAACGTTAACTTACCATATCCAGCTGCCTCCAATGCTTTTTTTTGGTGATGTTTTAGTTTGGGCTGCAAACCAGCGTATTATCATGGTTTTTATCATGACTAGTTCCGCCAAAAACATTGTTGGCCCCTCAGCTAGGCGTCAAGTAACTATTGGTTAGCTAACTGCTAGTTAGTGAGCGAGCTAGCTAGCTTTGTTTGGTACTTCCCCTTGAAGTAGCTTCTGGTTAAATTCAAAAGGAAGTCTAAAATGTAATAAATTGGATGCCCCTGTTCGCGTTATCGATTAGTTTAGCTAGCTTACCAAGAGCTATTCAAACTGTGAGTTATTGAGCTTTAATTGTGTTTCTAAATATTGAGTGGGTTTCGCTAGTTTTCGGAAATGCTGGCAGTTTC
The DNA here is from genome assembly GCA_034552555.1 of Semaprochilodus insignis. Classification (NCBI taxonomy): domain Eukaryota; kingdom Metazoa; phylum Chordata; class Actinopteri; order Characiformes; family Prochilodontidae; genus Semaprochilodus; species Semaprochilodus insignis. Next base: position 20,390,894 of record CM067490.1, on the reverse strand, counting down.
CATTCAGTTCTTGATCATTAACAGACTAGAACTGTTGTATTCAAAAGACCACAGGAAACGGTGGGCTTAAATGGGCTAAATGTATATCATTTTGTTAAATGCATGAATTGATTAAATTCTTGATTTTAAGTATATACAAATATTGGTTACAGAAAGGACTCTAGTCTGTTTGTATCTTTTTCCACCCTGGTTTATTTCTCTTCACTAGGCAGGAGGAAAGGCTGGGAAGGACAGTGGCAAAGCCAAGACAAAGGCAGTTTCCCGCTCCCAGAGGGCTGGTCTGCAGGCAAGTGTGTTTCTACCAGGCAGTCAAATCCAGATACCTTATGGCAGATTCGAAAGAGTGTGTTATGACTCTTGTGGTTTGTTCTGCAGTTCCCAGTAGGTCGTATTCATAGGCATTTGAAGACACGTACTACAAGCCATGGACGCGTTGGTGCCACAGCAGCCGTGTACAGTGCAGCCATCCTGGAGTACCTCACTGCTGAGGTGAAGTCTGAACTATATATTGCATCATATAACTGGTGACTGATCATCAAATTGTCTTCTGTTGATACATTTTTGTTGGAGTTTGTTATTGTGTTGACATAACATGTTACAGGTTCAGATTGTTTAGAGACTGAGAATCTTTCTCTGAAATTCCTTTTGTCACATTTGGGACAAAATTTGTGGATATGAACCTGAAAGACACCAATGTGTTCGTCTTTGCTATTTACTTACGTTTATATAGTGAAGTAGCCTTATTTAAAGATATGTAATTTTCTTAATACTCATGTATTTGTGTCAGTAGGTGTTGGAGTTGGCAGGTAATGCTTCAAAGGACTTGAAGGTGAAGCGTATCACTCCAAGGCATTTACAGTTGGCCATTCGTGGTGATGAAGAATTGGATTCCCTCATCAAAGCCACGATCGCTGGTGGAGGTCAGTTCAACTTGTATTACAGAGACTTTCTTTTGTTCAAGTTTTTGGAAAGGGTTGTACATTTTGTTGCCCCAGAACACAACGATCTCATGCCGTAAGTAGTTGCTGTGCTCCAGCTTTGCTTAAAACTGCTATTGGGAGACGTTAATATAAATACACAGTATCTTGTACAGATACATAGCGCTAGGCAGTATCATCAAATTTGAGGATCACCTTTTTTAATAGATAAACGTGTTGGATTATTGACAATTGAGAACCAAAGTAAAGTCTTTCAGAGTGGTTAGATGTGAAATGGCCATTGTAAACCACCAGGGAAACCAAATGTCTTTTAGGGTTTTATATGTAATGGTGATGTTTATTTGTGACCGTTTTGCCTAACAACGTGGAAAATGTTTTTGTGCTGTCAAACAATGTCTCAGACACCAAGCAGGATATTCATAACCATTTATTAGTTTTTGATGTGGTTTAAAATGATTTGGACATCTGATCCCAATCACCACCACTGAACAATTTTGATTTTCTCCAGACAGAAACATTTGACATCAAACCACTCTGAATTGCTTTGTTTACATCTTAACAATGTAGTTGTGCAAGAGGAAAATGAACAATCAGTGGAATTACCATTTAAATATAATGCCTTTTAAACCTGATGGCTTGTTTGGATTGAACTCCATCTTGACATGACAACGCTCCACGCATCGAGAGGTCACTTTCATATTGTTGTAAACATTAAGCGGGCAGAAAGCGCAAATACAAAGGAAACACAATTCTTAATTTTATATATTGTGAACTGTTCTTTTAAAAGCAGCTTGTAAACAGCATACGTTGTAGTTAACCATCAAGACTTGAATACATGTAATTTTATGTGTGTAAAATAAACAACAAAAAAAAACTAAAAACAGACTATTTGCCTACAGGCATGGCGCTATTGTATGAAAAAGGTCATTATGACTGTAGTTCTGATTACCTGTCAATATAGGAGTATCAGGTGTACTGGTATAGACCGTATATCATCCAGCACTGATTGTTTTGTATTTAGGATGTGGTGTTAATTGCTCTTCCAGTCATACCATATGCTTGTGTATGTTCCATTTTAAGGCTGATTGTCATAACCTGCTTTCTTTTCTGTCCCTTTCTAGGAGTCATTCCACACATCCACAAGTCACTGATTGGAAAGAAGGGCCAGCAGAAGACTGTGTAGACCTTTTTGTCATGTTTGTATAGTTAACGGCAATCAGCGTGGACAGCAGTTGTTTTTATGTTTTACCCTTTTGTCTGGTTATGTTGTAACCGTAGTATTAACATGAGTAGTGATTAGACTTTGATGTACTAAGGAGAGTTCTTGAGCTGGGAGGGGTGTACAGGTGATGGCCAAGGAAGAAAAGGTCCTCTTTAAAATGGGTTAAAAAAGGTATGGGTTTTTCAGTGTAATATTTCAGTATCATTGGCCTATGTCCTCAACCTGTTTTATACATAAAATGTTGAGCTTTTCTTAAATCATTATGCGTTGTCGTGGTTATTTCATTAAAAGAACATGTGCATGGGCTTTTATTATTTCAGAGTGTTTTAATGCTGGTGGATCTTCGTAGTGTAGTATTCCCTGTTATCGGGGAGTATTTCCATGTTTAGAATATGAAGCATCAACCAATCGCATCCAATATCAATACATTACTGTGATGGGTTGGCTCATGCAAGGTTTGCTTTGCCTTTAAGACTTATAAAGGACTGATTTTGATATGAAAATATCCTGCATTCTTACATGGTGGAAGTTGCATAAAAATTTTGAGGCTCAAGTTATTTGTTACACTGCAACCTGGACCCAGGTATTGAGCAATTACGTTTTAGTGGTAAATGTTTGGGGTAAATTCATTGTCTAAAGGATCTACTGGGCAGGGTTTTCTTGGATAAGGTTTTGTCTGGGCCAGGGTTGTACCCCATAAGAGAAGGTCTATGCTTAAAGTTGTTAAAGGTACTGAAAGCTTCCATAAACAATGTAACTTTCATTTAGATGGTTGTTGGGCTCTTTATTCTTTATGTGCATCAAAGGTAAATGCTAAATTTCCTTCGGGACCAATACAGTATCTATCTAAGATGCCAGGTACACTAGATGATTGTCCTTCCTCAGAGCTCCACCCCAGCGCTTCATTTCATCAGCACATCTGAGAAGGGTTTTTACAAAGCCAAAAATCAGGAAGTCTGGGTCTCTTGCACCCAAAGTGGGGGCTGTTCAGTAGGAATGGCTTTCACATTCCTTTCTTATTTTTGGACTAACTTGTCTTTTCACTTGAATTTCTGTACTTGGTGAAACACTGCCTTGGGCCTGACAAAAGTCTATGATCCAAAAAATCAAGAACTTTAAGAATTCCACTAATTTCTCCAAATTTCTGCATACTTCAGTGGTTGATGTGTAAACAGAGTCATTCAGAGTGGTCTGATAGGAAATGGTTTATTTGAAGTAAGGTTTTGACCACATAGTTGCATCATAAAAGCTGCTTCATGCTGGTCTGTTGCTGGTTTAGTTGGCCACAACATACCAGCATCCAAAGTACAACAGATTGCTGTTATGGCACACCCTCATATCTCCAAGTCTGTTGGTTTTCAGTTTTTGACATTCCTTCCCATTACATTGTGCCATAATTTTTATGATGAATGATGAACCTAAATAAATGGTCTAAAAGTATGCAAATTTTAATTCCTCAATAATACTAAGATTTTCTCAAATGTTAGAAGTTTTCCTTTTTGTAAAAGTACCATTTTATTTAGTGACAGTAGGCTGGTGACCTGGTCTATCCTGTTTTTCTAGCAGGGTTAACCTGTTCTAGAGTGGTTTTCAAAACTGCTTTACCATTTTTAGGGATTTTGTTAAAATATTTATAGCAACATGCAGGTAGAAAAAGCGTGTAATGTTGTTATTCCCGTTTTTGTGATTTAATGCTGATATATAAAGCATGAAATTCTACGGGTACTTCATTAAAGTTTCACGTTTAGAAGTGCTGTATGTAAGCTTTGGCCACCTGGTATTGGTCCCACACCTCACCTCAGACACACGCCCTTCTCAGGCCAAATTTGCACCTCTGCTGAACACGAGAAACAAGGGGACGTAATGACGTGAAAACAATATTACGGTGCAGAACTATTCTTGCTTGGGGACAATTAGTCCTTACAGGGGAATTCCAGCGATTTCTCAAAGCTTGAACAGTCATTTAGTGTGGTTTATATATCACTGTAGAGGACTTTTTCCTGACAATGGTGGTGATGGGAAGCAGGGGGTGCCATGTCTAAAACACAAACACACCTTCTGAGTTTTTATATGAAATGTCAATAAAATCAAATTCAAATTAAATGATGGTAAAATCATCTATGGGGACTATTTTGCCTTATAATGCCCTGCATGTACCCCTCCGCCAAAAGGAGATAAAACACTTGTACAAGACATTCTAAAAGCTATTGTAGAACTGCCTCTGGTATCAGGCAATGTTTTCATAACCATTTAAGCCTAAAACTTTTAGAGGCATTAAAACACTTCAGACATCTGGTTCCTATCAACACCACTGTGAACAATTCAGACTATGAAAGTTTCTCTAGAACGGCGCATTTCACACCAAACCACCAAACATAGCTGTTGTTGAAGCTATCTTCATGATCCAGCTTAAAGTGCTCACAGCACCATTTACTCTGCACCATGTGCCTGCTGTCTGCTGCCATCTGCTGTCCACACATTTAACTGTCTTCTACAGAACAGCCCTGAATGAATGAATGAATGAATGAATAGCTACAAGCATACATGTATGGATAGACATATTTATTATACACTCATCTTGTACATATAAACTTGAACAAAATATAACTTTAAAGGATTTACAAGTATGTATTTAAATATTTAACAATCATAAAAAGAAGGTTCAAAAAATAGACATTCATTATTGCACTCAACCCTGTTATTCCACTGCGGGTCTGACTGAGAGGGATGCTTTAGTAAGACTGCCGTAGTCCGTGTGGCTCAGATTGACTCAGTTCACTGTGAGCTGAAGTACTGGTGGTGGTACGGCTGGTAGGGGCTCATCAAGGCCGGGTTGCTGGGGGCCATGGGGAGGCTCTGTTGGCTCCTGTACTGGTAGAGGGGGTTGACGGGCAGAGTTGGGACTGCAGAGACGGCTGTGGCGGAGGAGGGGTTGTAGTGGAGGCTGGGGGGGCAAAGGTATGAGGCTGAGGCATCCTGTGGGGCATAGTAGCTGGGATACGGCGCTGGCCTGAAGGTCTGTAGCTCGGGGTAGTGAATGAGCTGGGAGGCCACATTTGCCTGGCAGGCATGAGCCAGAGCGTCCTGCACCGTCCTCTTGAGCTTCATGCGCCGGTTCTGAAACCAGTTCCTGATCTGTGGAGGCGAAGGAAATGACCATTAGTATATGGACAGTAAAGGCAACCAGACACTGCTCATGTTGCTAAGAGTGAATAAGACATAATGTTGGCAGTTAGGTTTTTAATAGGTACCAGTGCTCCTCATACCTGTTTATCAGAGAGGTTGAGGCGCTTGCACAGCTCGGCCTTATCCTGGGCCCCCAGGTAGGCGTTCCTCTTGAAGGCTCTCTCCAGGCTCTCGATCTGCTCGGCCGTGAAGGCAGTGCGGGCCCTGCGGCCGGTGGCTGGGGAGGCAGAGGGGGCTACCTGCTTGGAGGCCACAGGAGAGAGAGAACGTCCACCTTCGCTCTCGTAGCCAGAGGTCTCCTCCTCCTCTGTTCCGCTACTGAAGCCTGACTCTGGAGCTGTGATGGAGGAAGGGTGAAAGGATAGTTAGCATTTTGTTGCTCTGTTGAGGGATAATGATGTTCAACACTTATGAAAGCAACAGAAGTGAATGAGAAAAGGCTGGAAAGAAGCTCAGGCCTACACATTTTTGATATGCAAGTTTCTTGCATTTGTTTATTGTAGGAAAACCTTGGAATCGCCAAACGGGAACTTTTCCAAACAAGGAACAAAGCATTCTTAACTTTAAAGTATGCTGATGTATATAACAAGATTGCATTCTAAGTCACGTTAGGCTTAGTCACGTTCTATTGATCCACTCGTCTTGAGATGCTTATGCTATGTGAAGGGCAGGCAGTGGTTTCAAATGGTGGAACAATGAAAACAAATACAACTGAGCTTCTGCAAGATTTTAACATTCAGTGAATTAACCCTTTACTCCCTTGGACCTGAATATGCACCCACACTTGCTTACATTCATACCTACGATCCATAATAATAATAGGAAACTAAATAACTGAGTAATAAGCCTGCAGTAAACTGAGAAAAGAAATCTTACCATGTTGGGCGTTCTCTTGGTTGCTTGTGCTGGTCTCTTGTTTCGGAGTTAGGAAGCTATGTGCTGGTCCCACTGGCCCAGGCTCGGACTGTGTCTCCCGAGCTTCTATGCTGTCCACTCTCCTGCTATAGAAACCAGGGAGGCTCTCCGGAACAGTCCCCGTTGTTGTGGCTCTGTCAGACCCCGTGGGGATCCAGGAGCTGGAATGGTGCATGTCCCTTGGGCTGGATGGAGCCTGGCTGCTTTGGGATAGCCATTCGATGGAAAAGTGTCCCTTCATGGTTTCAGTTAGTGCAAAAACAAAATGATATCCAGAGGGAATGTGGTAGGGAAAAAAAGTGTCCTGTAAGTAGCTGATCCTGGGCTCTGGATGGATGTGTGCAGTGAGGAAAGAGGTCCTGAGAGCGAGAGAAGCAGAGCACTGTTTGTCTTCGGATAAGTGATAACCACCTCTGGCGCAGGGCTGGAGTATTTATAGGGCTAATCCCAGCTCATTTACAATTCACTTAGGCCAGGATCAAAGGAAACATCCTCCCGTCTCTGCTTCCCCCACCCCTTGAGTTTTCACAAGTGTGGTAATTAAGACGTCTCAATCACCTCTGAATGAGCCCATTAATTCCTGGCTCCAGTAAGTCTGGTGATGTAGCAAGACCCCCCCCCCCCCCCACCACCCCCCCATCACAACAACTTCCAAAACCGTCTCTGATCCCGTCTCCTCTCTGAGGTTTCTGTGTGTGTTCACATGTTCACATGTGGTGAGGGATCATGGTTGAAAGTCAGTGGCTAAACATGGGATTTAAGGTCTCAGATGTTAAATTTGATTTAATTAGTGTTTTTATTATTATTATTATTATTATTGATATTTTATCTGGAAATCTCACACTTTGAGCTTCTATTAAACTGGCTTATTAATTCATATCTCATAGTTTACAATGTAAATGACACTGACAGTGCACTATCAGTGCACAAATATAAGGAGTATGTAATACAGCTGGCTTCGTCTCACACATATACACTTGATGTTCCTGTGAGTGCCTGCAAATCTGCGTAATCCAGCCCTTCTTTATGCCCCCTTTAGTCGGTATTGGTATCAAAGCGCGCAGATCCTTTGAAGTGCCAGGCAGCAGTTAATGGCCTATTAGAGAAACACTACACCAAGAGGAGTTATGCTTTTTCGTCCACCCGTATTACGACACGTCCCGCCTCCCGCGCTACGATTGGCTGGTAACATCTCACGTTCTGCGCTAGGATTGGCTATTTACTCGTACCCATACGCACTCGGTCGAACGGACAACAATTCCGGCCAATCACAGCGCAATACGCAAATACACTCCCTACGGCTAGCAGGCCGCTAAACTGGCTTCTCCTTGCGTGGACCCCTAGCCCGTTTTCAAGGCCGGAATACAGGTGGAAAAACAAGGCTATGGTGTGATAACGCGTTTGGAGACAGTAGTCTGCCGAAGCCCCCAACTGCTAATGGCGGTAACTGGGATTATTGCGGTCGGTTTATCTGGTTCATCAGCCGGTTATCGCTACACTGAAACGATCAGTCTAGCGGAGCCTTCACGAATTCATCACAATAAAGTCTTGGCTGCAAATTGCCCATAAGCTCCAAAGGGCGGCCCATCATTGTGTGTAAAGGACCCATTGATCTGATCCCCTTAATTCCAGCAAGAAAAAACAGAGACAAAGGAGCAAATAGAAGGCGCCATGGGTGGAGATAGACCCATCAGTCCACCGTTTTAAAGTGATCATAGCGCAGCCTTCACCTGGAGAATCAGCACTGTCACCCACAGTCCATTAAAGTTAAGGAAACTACACAGTCAGTAGAGGTGCACAGACACTACATCCATTTAATCAGTGCCTAAAGTTTCTTTCTGAGTGTTATTAAAGATTAGCTCCACTGATATTTCAAAATGTCTGCATAATTAAATGGTTAGCATGTCAACAAAGCCATTCCGAGTGGTTTGGTGTGGAATGCTTCATTCTGGAGAAACTTCTGGTTCAAACAATTCACAATAATGGTAGTGATAGGAACCAGATGTCTACCTCTAAAAACTCCCTCAAAGAGAAGTTATTACATAACCCGGTTATGAATACACAGATCAATGTCTGAGACATTGTTTTGCAATGGTTTTGTGCTACAGCATATTTTAATACATGTTTTAATTTGATCTGTTCATGGCGAAGGGATAAAAAAGACAAAAGAGTCCCCAAAGAGGTTTATGTTTTTCAGATTGACCAATGTTTTACCATCATCAACTTTAGGCATAAAATCCCTGAAGACACATGTAGGTTGACTGGAGATGAATAATAATAATAATAATAAACATGGCCTTATTTGTGTTGTTGAGATTAAGACTCCTGGTTCCCATCACCACCACTGCAAAGAAACTTGAGTCTGTAACCAAACTGCTCTGAACGACACCAAACTGCTCTGAACGACTGTTCATATCTCAGCCACTAACTGAAGTAGAAATTTAGACCACTAAAAAGTCAGTGAAGTTCCTCTTTAAATGATGCCTACTTTATCTATTCATTTTCCTCAGGTTACAATTTCTTTTCTCAGGCTTTAGCTTCATTCGGTTCTGATGGGCTGCTTTCCGTGTTTGGGTTTTAGTATTTCATTTTTAGTCAAACGGATGCCAAATAGAGAAGAATAACTTCTCCTGAGCTTTGGTTATGTGCTGGAACTAAGCCTGCTAAGGCATCCCACTGCAGGCCTGAAGAGTATTTTTAAGCTATTAGCTAAATTTATTTCTTCCTGGGTCATTATTTTATTGAAGTAATCATTGCATGCTCTACTACTACTATGTTGAGAACCTTTATATAAGCATATCGTAAGCAAAATAAACTTCCTTATGATGTACAGTGACGTGTTATGGGAAGGTGGTATATACCGTAATAGGATACAGAATATGGCGACTGAGGTCCTTTTTTTAATCCTGTAGGCTGTTCTCCATTAAATCTTCCAGACAATTTAGGCCTCCGATAACACTGATGAAATATATCCAACACTCTAATATTATACCATGCTAATTCTTTAGAGAACTGAAACCTGGTGAGCTCCTTAGGATTTGCTGGCCTTCTTCCTCAAGTAGCTCTATAATTTAAATGTACACCACCTAGCCATGCCTATCTATGACTTCAAAGGGCAGATAACTTGCTGACCCTTTAATGATACTGTTGTACTAAAATGTATTTTCATACATTTTCTTTGATCTATTCATGGTGGAAGGACAAATAGTCTCCAAAGAGATTTTTTTTCCACACTGACCACTATTTTATACTATGCTAATCCTAAAGAACTGGGTCCTGCACTAAAATGAAAGTGGACCTTGAATATAGCCCTGGGGAACACCATAGGATCTGCTGACATTCTTCCTCAAGTCAGGCCAAAAAAAGTCCCTGAGTAGCTCTATAATTCAAATGTACACCACCTAGCCATGCCTGTCTATGACTTCAAAGGGCAGATAACTTGCTGACCCTCTCTTCTCATATCTCCAGTGCTATCTCTCTCCCTCTCTTTTGTTCAGAGGGCACAACAAAACCCAGAGCTCATGCCTTTCTGTATCTGCTGTAGATCTCTCTGGGCTCGCTGCTGGGCAGTTTCTGTTTTCCAGTGTGGAATGCATGTTGAGGGGACAGTCCCCCAGCTCGGTTCCAGCTTCCATGAGTCCTGAGATGTGATAAAGGGGAGGAATTACTTTGATGTGAGTGGCATGAGAGAGAAAGGGAGAGAGAGAGCGAGAGAGGGATACAGTACAGACAGCTGCCTGGTTTCATAGAGGAGAGACGGGAGGGGCAGGAGACGGCGTGTCCACCTCCTGTCCCAGTGATCCTGCCATCAAAGGCCAGATTACAGTGCGTCTGTGCTGTTTGATACTGGGTTGATACTGCGTTATCAGGGTAACAAGACTTCTGAGCAGGTGCTTTGGGAAAGATCTGTCTGTCTGTCTGACCAAAGAGTGGTATAGAGGAGGTGTATAGAGGAGGTTTGGCCAACAAGCGGTAGGATGAGAAAACACATTACAGAAAGAATTAGGGTAATATGAAAACAATACTATTATGAGTTAATGATCAATATAACACGTGACACCATATTTGTAATAGGCATTCTCATTAGAGTGCCCTGTTTTCTAGGCCTCATACGCATGGACGCTGGGTAACAGATAGGTCTACATGAGAAACGGGGGTTTCCGCCTCAACAATAGTCAGTATCTGGATGACTGTGGTGTTAAATAACACTCAATTCAAAATCTCTGGACGTTTTAAAATGCCGGGCTCAGTATTAAAAGACGGACACTAATAACACATATGTAAATATAGTACCGTGCATAAGCCAGTTATAAAGTTATATGATTTAATATATGACAAAACACTTACATAAAGTAGGGGCAGTCAAAGGAAAAAAAGAACAACAAAAACAAAAAAAACCCCAAAACGTGGAGTTATACGATAATATAACGATATTATATCGGAGTAAACAATATTAAAACAATAAGACTCTATCAAAACCGTCCCATTAGATAACCAGTACTGAAAATGTTTGAGAGAGAGGAGACAATCACTGTGAGGAAACAACTTGACACAATGGGTCTGAAAGGATGGGTAGTTATTGGGCATACTTGGGGAGCCAAGAAGCCCAAAAGAATAAAAAGAATTTCCACTGGAACACCAAAAACTGCACGTTTGAAACGTGGAATAAAGCTTTATGAAGCGATGAGTCTAAATCTGTAAATGAGGACTTGGAATGGGATAATGCAGCCAGCTTCTAAGACTGAAAAAAATATCCCTGCAAACGTATGCGAAAACCTAAAAACAAGCCCCCTGAAAAGAGCGTAAGCTGTAATAAAGGCGGCCACGCTGAACACTGAAATATCTAATATTATACTACTGAGTTATTAAATGAAGTAAAGGGAGGTCTTTCACTTTTCCATAGAACTGTACACATGCAACTTATCACCATACCCAAACTTATAACTGCCATTTATCTTCTTCAGAATTTAGGAAATTCACCAAAAGAAAAGGAAGAAAAGGAAGAAAAGGTTCCAATCGGCTTAAATATGTAGGATCTTGTTATTGTTTTTCTTTACCTACATTTCATAGAGGAGGTTCTCGTACGACGGTGATGACTGTATGTAAAAAATACAGTATATCTAAAACATGAATTAGAGCATATGGGAAACTGAGTTGCCTATTAGTTTGCTAAGTTTAGTAGTTAAATTGGGATGGTCAGTTTGCAGTTGTTACACAGAAAAAAAGCTCTTTTATTTGTGTAAATCTGTTACTTCTTTCTGTATCTACTACTATAGCCTCTATCAGTGCAATGAAAGTGTCACTCAAGCCGGCTCCCTCCCTCCCCGTCAGCCTTTAGAGCCGCTACAGACGACAGTCTCTGGCAGAGAATGGGCTCCAGCAGTGATTGCCTTTGATTGCCTTCACTGATCCCCTTTCATCTCTAATGGGCGCTGTTTGCTGCCCTGTTAGGGACACAAACGTGTCGTCCCGTCCTTGCTCCGTCCGAGCTCGTCCTGTGGAGGCCTGAGAGCAAAGCTTGACCATGGTGGCCTCCCTCGAGCAAGCCGGAGCCGTCATATTTCACACAGGATGAGAAAACCTCAGTATAGCTTTATAAGACGTGAGAGGGTCATCAGTGTGCTGGTCGGCCTAAAGCTACATGGAGGTTCAAGCCATTTTGATTGCATCCACATAAAGAAGCACTGGATGTGTTGTTGTAAATGAGGTTGCTTATGCAGTCTCTGCTTTAATGTGGAATTTTATGAACTTCAGGCACTTTGTTTTGCAAGTTTTGCATGTCAGAATGCTGTGGTTTACTGGCTATTTTGGAAATGGATACTGGATATAAACAGAAGATACAATATAACCTAGAAACCAGTTTCTGATTAGAACTCTGTAAACATATATCTGATTATTTTCTTATTTTGTCTGCAATAATGTTATCCTACATATGTATTCCAAAGTTTTAAAAAAACCTTAAAAAAATTACGTTGTGCTGATAGTAACGAAAAGTTAATACGTCAACAGAGAACACATTTCAATATAGCATCTTCTGCTAATTTTAATGCAGTAATTTCTAACATTTCTATTTAAAAAATATATATTTTTAAATTATTTTTATGTCAATTTATGGACCTTACCACTTTCAAAATAAAAGTAATTCTGGGTTTTCATTTTATATTAACTTGATTCTCAACATACAGACTTTAAAGTCATTTACAGCTTGGTTCATGACTCTGGACACATCTCAAACTTTCAAACTCTTTACAGCCTTACCAATTACTTGAAATCCATGAAGTTGTATAGCAAAAACATAATGTGAGAATCATCTTATGATTTTTTGATTGATTTAATAGTATTGAAAACAGGAATTCAGAACAGTAATGTACTAAGATATATTTGTTCCAGCAATGCTTGGACCCTTTCCAGTATCCGCTCATCTTATAATCACATCATTTTGACTACAATGCCCCCATTAAGTCTCCCCTATTGATTCCAATCAGTGGTAACTTCAAAGAGTGGATGGGGCCTAGCGGTGGAACTGGCTCTATTTAAAAATGGCTCCGATTCGGTGATAACAGGGGGGGTGAAAGAACGTCAGGCCGTTCACTAAAGCCTCAATCCACTCAGACCCGCGGCCCCTCAGGCTCAGACGTAGGGCCGGTGGCCTGACTCCGAGCTCTAACTGTCCACCTAGAGTGATCACACCCCTCTCGTCTCCCATTCAGCAGACTTTTGCTTTCACACTTGTGGGCCCGGGAGAGAAAAGGTAAGTGTCGAGAAGGGATTAGGCCCCATTGAGCTTTAGGACCCACCGCCCCCCCCTCCACCCAACCTTCACACGGATCCACATTCAAAAATCCCGGTGCAGGCCACAGTGGAGCCGAGGACAGCTTACATGTTTGTGAATGGGGATTTAGATCACGACCTCTGGTATGAAAGGAGTGTCGGAACAGTCTACGCAGGAAAAGAAAAGGGGGTGAGGGGGCTACATTTGGGGCTTTCCTTTTCCTGTTAAAGAGTGGTATAAAGAGCACCGTGAGGTGTGACTTTGGCCTTTGAAGTTCAAAGGACGTTTAGAGGTCAGTTATGCTGTTTGGGGAAAGGTGGGCGGATGTTTATGAGGAGTTCAGCCTGGTGGACCGGTCCCTAACTGATGGAATACTGACAAACCTGTAAACAACAATGGAAAACCAAAGTGACGACTTAAGTGCCACTAAAATCAGAAAAATACGTATAATATTAACACACAGAATATAACTATAATATAAAAGGTCTCCAAACCAGTTAAAGGGTTGAATGAGGTTGATGCCTTAATATGCATTCATACTGAATGTACTAAAGAAAACCCTTTGTGAGCAGGTGTGTCCAGTCCAAACACACACACACACACACACACACACACACACACACACACACAGATACATACACATATATATATATATATATATATATATATATATATATATATATATATATATATATATATATATATATGTGTATGTATCTGTGTGTGTGTGTGTGTTTGGACTGGACACACCTGCTCACAAAGGGTTTTCTTTAGTACATTCAGTATGAATGCATATTAAGGCATCAACCTCATTCAACCCTTTAACTGGTTTGGAGACCTTTTATATTATAGTTATATTCTGTGTGTTAATATTATACGTATTTTTCTGATTTTAGTGGCACTTAAGTCGTCACTTTGGTTTTCCATTGTTGTTTACAGGTTTGTCAGTATTCCATCAGTTAGGGACCGGTCCACCAGGCTGAACTCCTCATAAACATCNATTCGTACTCGAATTCCACATCAACATTTGTACCTCGTTTTAAATGACTGTTATCAATGCTACCGTGACTGTTATCAATGCTACCGTGACTGTTATCAATGCTACTGTGACTGTTATCAATGCTACTGCCACATGGGGTTAGCAGCAGAAGTGCATGTGTGTAGACGAGCTGGTGGCTGGTGGTTCCTATGTAAAGGTTCTGTAAGAAATGACAGTTGGAAAAAGCAGGCCAGAGCTGCCAGGTGCACATACAAGTCACAACGGTCACATATGCTTTACCTGAAACAGGATGTTGCAAAACTGCATTGGCACTGACAAAAAGGCACCACAATAAAACTGATCTTTCAAGTCTGTGATGTTATAGAGGGTGGAATCACCCTGAATGAGCAATTATGCAATTTTCACAGAATCAGGGAAACTGTTTGTCCTTTTGCCTTATACCCATTTTGTCTGATATTGTGGAATAATGCAAAAACGTTTTTTATTATGGTTTATTTCGAGGCATAACAATCAGCTAAATTGGACTCAAATTACAACATTAAAACCGAACATCCAGCAACTTTTATTTACAGTCGTTAGCAAAATTTCAACACCGCTGGACAAATTACATTTATTGACTACATCTTTTTGCGCAGGTCACATTTTATGTTATCTTCTTTGCAATATGTTAATTCTGAAAAGAATCTGTAATTGTGTATTGAAATATGCAGATCTGTGTTCTCTATTTTCAGCATATGTAATCATTTTTACTCTCTTACGTTTGATGAGGGCACCCAAATATTTGTAAACAATTGTATATTATATCGATATGGCATAGAATTATGAGAGTAAAGAGAGTCCATGAAACTTATAAAAACATGCAACATTGTGCTTGCTTAATAATTAAATGCCAAAGCTAATGCACAAGATGTGAAACTACATGGAATTGAAGAACGCTAGGAATATCAACAATGTCAGTTTCTCAGCTTTTCTTACAGATGCACATTGTTCAAATACAGCCGGACTGAACGCATTCGCTAAATAAGGCTAATATCAGGGGATAGAATTACTCTGTCTGACCCTTACTGAAGGCTGGATTTGCTGAGGTAGTATGAAGCTGAGCTGGACTGCAGTGCATCAGGCATTCCTCTCACATGGCGGGATGTACTCCAGACCCAAATAGCCAAAGATTTCTTCTTCTGAATTTGCACGAAGATAGCACTGCTGCAGAACAGATGGGAAATTAAAGAGAACAGGTCATTTTTGACATGGGAGAAGTAACAAACATGCTGTTGTTGATGAAATAAACCATCTCCAAAATAGCAAATTCATACATACAGTTTTTTCCTACATAATTAAAGAATTTAGCTTCCCATTAATTGTTCACTGTGGTGGTGAGAGGAACCAAACTTTCGAAGTGTTTAATGCCCCCAAAAGCTATTTCACAGAACACGCTTATATGAAATTTGTACAAATATGTTAAAATCCATTTACAGCAGAGAGTTATACGTAGGGGCCCAAAGAATATCATGATTAGCATTACATTTAAGGGCCATTATATAGCGAGGGAAACCAAACAAAAAATATATATTATTAAAAATAAATAAATGATGAAGTACTTAGACCTTAACATTTTATAAAGATTATATTATAATCTATTTAATGTAGATAGACATTGGGATAGTAATATGGTAAATTCTGTGTATACAAAATCATATTATACATTATATGCAACTCAATGTTGGGAGGTGGCTGATCCAAATCCTGTAATACTTTGCAATATTTAGATTGATCAGTTGAGAGTTGAAAAAAGAAATTGAACTGAAAAAATCATAAAGACAACATAACACAGGAGAAACTGAGAATTGTTGTTTTTTGAAATATATCCCCCCTATTTGGATTCGAAGCCAGCAAATCATTCCAAAAAAGCTGGTGTAGGGGAAATTAAAGACTGGTAACATTGTATAATGCTAAAAAGAAACCTGGTGGAGCATCTGACATGGAATTAGGTTAACTGGCAACGGTAGCACGACTTGGTATAAAGATCATCCCTGAGAGGCTAAGGCTTTCAGACTTAAAGATGGGGAGCGGTCACCACTCTGTGGAAAACTGCATGGGCAAAAAGAGCAAGAATAATGTTTCTTAATGTAAAATAAAGAACTTGGAGATGTCATCATCTACACATAGCTAGATGTTTATTAGGTTAATAAACAGCTTTAAAATCCAACTGTTACATTCTAACTATGCATTAATTGTATTGCCAAAATAACTGCCAGATTATTGAGAGTCTATGTATGTACCAAATCTCCATACCTATCCTTGTCCTGGAAATGCACACAAGCAAATTACATACTTTTACATGTTGCTTAGGAACCCTACATTTTGTAACGGTAACAAAAGACGGTCACAAAAGAAGGTCAGTGCACTCAAATAACCCCACGAGGCATCACAATAATTAAGGTACAACTGGGGTACCCAAGAAGAGCAGGGATATCCACAATGCCCTGTGTTGTTTGGTTTGAACGGTCATCCACAACTTCTCTCAGGAGGACTTCTCCACAGACCTCTTTTCAGACCTGTTACAGCTGTGATTCAGCTTTTCTCATGTGTGGAGTTAGACTCGACGGATATACTGAACTAGTGGCAGGACGTTTAAAGTGTTTATGCGGCAGAATCTGTTGTACACGTGAGCAAACCCGTGTGACATGGTGTCTAAAACTGTTTACTACCATCATGAATTCTGTTCCCTATAATGGAGTCTCATATAATGAATATAGAGTTCAGTGCTTAAGGGTCATAGGTGGAGCCTTATTTTAGCCAAATCCCTGCATTTCAGAGCAGGAAGTGAGACTACATCTCTATCTCTCATGGTCACATAGTAAGCAGATGGATCCCACTGTTTTTTTATGCAATTAAGTCCCAAAGTCTGTATCATCACTGCCAAAATACACATTTTCTGCAATTAACCAATTTTTTTTTATTTGAGTGAAAAATATGGTGATCTTATGTGTGTAGAACTGTTCAAAGATGTGTTGTACTAGCGATGTACTGACTAGTGTTTTTGAGCTATACTCTAGTTTAGCTAAAATTGTCACTACTGGAAATTTGGTACAGTTTTGGTATTGACAAAATTGCATCGTCTATCATTTATTTTAATAAAACAAGTAGAGTAGTAAAATCCAAATTAATTAAAGTCCAAAAGAAGTTTTGACTTATGACTTTGAACTATTAGAATGATCCATAAAAACTCAGATCATGCATGCGGGTTTACTGGTGGTTTTCCATAAAGAAGTAAATGCCTTCATATTTCTTGTAGACATTGCGGCCCCCAGTTCCCATCACTGCTGTTATAAAGAAATCAAGCCACTCTGAATAACTTTGTTTACATCTCAGTGATTTAATTATGCAGAATAATTGAATAATCCTTAAAATTGTCCTTTGAATAAGTGGCATCTGGTGTTTTTGTATGGTGAAACAAATATCAGTGCATCAGGTTTGACAGAGACCATACATAAGTAAGATTACCCTAAAACCAGTCTTAGCTTTTGATGCTATTCTTTGTTCCTGCACTGTGTTTGCTGCTTTAGCATTGTAACAAAACCTGCTCCCAAAATGCAATTTGCTGCCTGTATGGGCTTTTAACTCCAAAGGCCTTGGCATCAAGGTGCAAACACTAAATAAGGGACAGATAAAACAACAACAACAAAAAAGCATGAGTGTCTGCCTGAGCAGTTACTTCTAATCTGAGACTTCTATAGCACACAAATCTCAAAGCTCATGCGATATTGGTATAAAAGAGGACCTCTGTTGACACAGATTAGGCCACGGCTTGGGCTAAAAAACACGGCCAATGGGAATTTCCCCCTAAAAAATCTTTCCTAGTCCGAGAGTAAGCACAGTGCCTGACAGAAGCACAATTTTAGGATTGTTTCTTCTTGTGAACTGCGCTTTTACGGGCTTCACCGCTATTGTGACAGTATTTATTGTTCAGTACATGCAGCAGCCGAGGTCATTCACTTACTTGTTTGCTGTCATACAGAGCGTGACTGCTTAAGGACATGCCCTTCTCCTGCCCCGCCCAGCGCCTCAGTTCCCTCTCAAACAGCTGTGTGCGAAAGGGTTTCAATGGGTTGAGTGGGCTCCTTTAAAGGAACAGACTGGCGATAATCTATTTCACGTCATTTTCTCCTTCACAGAGCTCATAGTTCTAGAGCAAAAACTACAGAAGCTTCACTTCAGAAACTGTAAGCACAGTTCATCAGCCATGTTTGATGTCTTTCAAGTTTGGTTCTTTAGTTTTGTACTGGAACTACAAGACCAAAAAAGCTTCCATGAGCTTCCATTACTTGTTAACTACCTTAACCTTGTAGCTCCAGAGCAAGCATCAGTCACTAAACATGTCTAGGCAGAAAATTGTGTGAATCAGATTTTTTGCCAAGCTAACTTCTTAACCTTCCAGCCTTTCATTAAGACTAATAAATACAATAATAAATTACTTTTCATCAAAATAAACTGCTACTGTCAGAACAAAACCTCGTATGTCCAAAATTACGCCTTTACAGAAGAAGGATAAAACATACTTTCCTTTTAATATAAGTCAATGCAACCAGACTCAACCCTCCCACCCCATGTCACATTTATTTATTCATCCATTCACCATGAAATGTATACACAATGTAAAGGACAACATTATCAATTTATGTCAAAAACTGAAAAACAAAGTTTAAATTTTCCGACAGCAGCAAAATACTGAGTTTTAGCCTTATAGTTCCAGTGCAGAACTAAAAAAGAACAGTTTGGATACCGAACAGAGGCTGGTTGATCTACATCTGGGGATAAGGGGAATTTTCACCAAAGTCCTGTCCACTCGACAGCCATCTTGGTAAAAAGTTTTTAGCTTAAACAATGCACAAAAGAGCATGGGTTGTTCTGGCTACTATGCATCTCCACAACAAAAGGGAGTATTTCCAGCAAGCTGATTGACTCCTTTTACTGATAAGTAGCACTCTTCCCATAAACAGAGGGCATGTTAAGGTTTACAAACCTTCCTGATCATTTTCCAACCAGTCACCTCTCTCCTCTGTTATAAAGTCTCTGATATCTAATACGAACATCTCAAAAAAGGCACAGGGCCAGTTAGAATCAGGCACACGGAGTGATACAAACTGGCCTGGCCTTTTAATTTCTTGCTGAACAATGTATGAATGTATTAAAAGAAGATAATAGAAATAGAAATAATAGAATATAAACTGCTACTCAGTTTGACACTCAGATGATATTAATAAGTAACGGATCATTCTACAATTCAAATATAAGTGAACACTAATAATATACTTTACCTTGGATCCTGTCCAACCGAGTGTAGCAAAAGCAAACTGACTGAACGGACTGACTACAAGGTCCACTCGAACTGCTCTCCAGGATGGTCCTGGCTGTTCTGTGGAGTCAGAGTCATAAGAGGCAGTTTCCAAATGTGTTCCACTGTCTTCTCCGGTTTGTTCAAGTTTGAAAATAGAGAAACACCTCTCAAATCTGTCCATATTATGAGGAGGCCGAGCTGGCCCGTCTTTGCTCTCCAAGTAAGAATTCCTAGTTGTTTTCTGATACAAGAGCAAACCCTGCGGACAAAACATAATAACAGGGGAATTACCATATTAACTGTGTTAGGTAAAATACTAACCATCTTATCCAGTTAATAGCTTAAGACCTCCAAGACTGTCATAGAGGAAAAAAAATCTGCTATAAAATAATTTTACACAGTTCTCCCCTTAACCCAAAAGTATTCAAATAACCAAGGCATGTTTAGCATCTACATTTCGCTTCATTAGTTTTGAACTGAAGCCACAGGGCTGACGTAACTAACACATAATTAAAGTTTCCATCCCACCAATTAGCACTGGGTAAACTGCATTACACTGTATAACATACTGCTGTCTATATAAAAAAGGACAAAATACGTTACATAACTAAAAATCTGAAAAACAGTCATACCAGTCATACTGAACCTATATTTTTGACCATTTTATACATACAGCATGCAAAACCACATAAGCAAGTCAGTTTGCGATTATTACAGTAGGTTTTCTCAACCCGTGAGCCGCGGACCACCAGTGGGCCATGAAGCACCCTCTAGTGGTCCGTGGACCCATCCTCAGGGGAGGCAGTCGTCCATAGTGGTCCTTTAATGCCACTCAGCACCATAAAGGTATCAGCAAAAAATGTAGGACAAATACAAATTGAGAGCTCAATCGAGTTTAAACTATAAACATTATATAAACATGAACAAAAGCACACAAATAAAAGCGTATTGCAGAAGTACCTAAAGGCAAATTAAACACCATCAGTTTGAGACAATGTAGCTGCAGGTGCCTGATTTGGACAATAAGCTAACCACAGATGGAGAAGCATCTTAAGCATTTTGACTCTGTTCCTCTGAAAAAGCAACATAACATCTAATATGGATTTGAGGAGGGGGAGGTGATGATGCTAACCCCAAAAGCCCAGTGTGTGAAGTGTGGTTTGACGCTCTCAAATGACGCGCTACAACAATAAAATCACAATCCAAGTGTGCCCTGAAAGCTAGCTACCCAGCCAGACATGTTGCACAGAGTAAAAAAAAAAAAAAAAAAAGCTGCGATGGCTGAGGAATTGCTGCTGCCGGCTGCCATAGATTTATGTCACGAGACAAATTAACAGATGTTAGCACTTTTTTTAGATTTTACATGAGAAGTCGAGTTTTGTGGGCCGTTATGCTTTCTAGTTGTGGGTGGGCCGCAAGGTTCAAAAGGTTGAGAACCCCTGTATTAGAGAATTCAATGTGGTTTAAAGGGCAATGTCTGAATTTCTACATAATTAATGGTTAAGATGTAAATATGGTAGTTCAGAGCGGTTAGATGTGAAATGCTCCATTATAGAGAAAAAAAACTGCCTGAGGCCTTAGACAGATTACTTATATGTAAAAGAGGCTTTTAGTCTAGCACATATGTTTAAGATGCTTCCATGACGAATAGGCAATTGAACTCAGATGTACCATTATTTTAACATCATGAACATCACATATAAACTAAAGACAACTACAGGTTCACTGGTGCTTTTGGTTAGCAAATAAAATGGCTATATTTGTGTTGTAGACATGGCAAACCTTGGTTCCTATCACCACCACTGTAAGGAAATCAGAGACTATAAGTTTTGTGGACAGTAAACCATATTACATCAAACCACTCTGAATTACTGCTCATAATGCAGAAATTTTGAAAAACTGTGGAAAAGTGGAATTCCCCTTTAAGCCAAGTGTTTAATTATTTAGCCACGCGGTTTATTTGGATTGCATATAACCATTTATTACTTGTTAGCTACATGCAACTCCAGCCCAAAGCTAAAGAAGCCAACTTCGGCTACATGTCTTAACGTATCTGTTATATTTTTGGGGGAAAAGGGGAACATTGTGCAAATTAGATTTAGACTGTGCCTTCATATATTATCACTGGCTACCTTTTCTTCCAGCCAATTCACAACTTTGGGCATCAACCCTTCCTCTGCTCCCTCCTCTGGGTGAGTGATGAGGAAGTCCACATCGTGCCCGACTTCCTTGCCCCTAAAGAGATATCCAAAATGAGCAACATGCAAACCAGACATGCATAACAGAATAAATACTTAAGCAGAAAACATACCTTCTGAACCCTCCCATGAGTGTGATGATGGCTCCGGGCAGTACAGCATTCACTGCTTTCTCCACTATATGACTGATGGCCATTGCCTCTTTTTTAGTAACTGGTCTGTTTAGGTCATCATAATACCGCACTCCTAATAGAGAGAAAGTTCAGCACTCACCTCAGACAGCCCACTATTAGAAGTGCAATGACAAACAGAAGACTGGCTACAGAGAAAATCTATTTCCTTTATTTCCTAAAGTCATTTTAATCATTCCTAATCATTTACAACTTTGGCCTCAACGTGGCTGGTAATAGAGTCCTCTTTGTTAGGTAACCATGTGGGAAACAACAATCAACAGCAATAACCAACAACAACAGTATTAACATTAATAGCAACATTTGTTCCATTTGGTAACAGTGACCACTGAAGCAGACAGGAGAGGAAATGGCGTCAGTAAAAGTTGTGGTTGCAGTATATTCTTATTTTTAATCTGGCCACAGCAAATAGCAAACTTCACCATCCGAGGGTTTGAAGGCACTTAACTTGGCCGTTTCTCTTAAGGCTGTTTGAAACCTGCTATTTTATCTGATGTCTGAAACCTGACAATGTGGTCTGACGTTGTCCCAAAGCGAACTCTGTACCATACAGGTGGCTTTTTAGACACAGACTACCTGCCGCACCGTGCCTGTACCTCCAACGCAGTTCAACAGCTGAGTCTGCAGAGCACTGTTTAAAAGTTAAATCATGTTACTGTGTGGGAATACTGCTATTTTCCTATCACAGTTTTAAAAGCAGTGGTATATGACCATCACTGGAAGCGACCATCGCTGGATGACATTACTGTGGTAACTGTAATATTACTGATATTACTGTGGTGAACCATAAAGCCAGTGCTTTTCACCACACCATGTGACTCAGAACCAGCTACCTTGTTAGGAAGAGCTCATTTGCCTGGGATGCAAAAGGACCGATATTTTAGTTGGTGACATGTCGGGCGCAGACCACCATGTCGCTCTGAAGTGCGTATTTTCAGTCATGATGTGGGGTAGCCAGTAGCTTAGTGGTAGGGCATGTGAGCAGCTGGAAGACTGTAGGCTCATATTGCAGGACTGACTGCGTATACCTGTATGTGGCCTTGGGCAAGGCACTTAGCCCCCTACCACCCCAGGCAGTGGTGCTCTCAAACTGGCCATAATTGGGCAACAAATTGTAACGCATTTTAACATACATAACATGGCTATTGCACACAGCTGTTTGTCACTGCAGACTAGAATCAAAGATCATGAATAAGGTAATCCAACATGCTGCATGTCTATTTAAGATGATGGGGGGGTTGCTGGTGTAAAAGCGGCTCAAGTCTCTGCTGCCTGTTTAAAGGGGTGAATGAGCATCCTCTCTCGCTTGGCAAAACCACATGACCGTGTTCCTGAGAATATTTTGACATGCCGGCTCTGGCTGCATTAATCTTCACTGCAAGAACCAGGTTGGTCATAACAACAGTTTGATGTGTTTTGGGACAAGCATGTTGATGGTTTGCAAGATAATCTTTTGTTTTCAAGACTTCATTACTTACTAGCCATATTAGCTTCATAGCTTCAATGCAAAAGTAAACAAACAGAGATCAAGCACGTCTTGATCGATTAAGTACATTTCGGCAATGTGGTGAAGCATGCAAATAAGCTTTTCACCGAACTACCAATTGTATCGTATTCTTCACATAAAGAAGCATTGGTCAGTGCATTCGAGTCAGTCCTGTACCTGCCTGCTGTGCATGGTTCAGTTTTTGCCCTGTGCGTATCAGATCTAATGGGCTCCGTATGCCTTCCCTAAGCCAGCGGTCAGCACTCTTTACTCCCACTCCAAAAACACCTGTCAATGCCTGGAAGAAGGAAATAAAAGGATATGAACTTTAGAATAATATGAAAGACACCCCTGTGTGGTGCTGTCCACTCAAAGATAGCAATTTATAACACATACCTTCATGGCCTGATATTGTTCAGACTGTCTTGTTGACTCCACTTCCCTTGATGTCCCGTCTTCTAAAATCTCCTGAAAGAGTGATATGCTTATATATCAACCATCTGCTTTTCACAGCTCTGTCACTGACACCAGATCAGATACTTACCTTTACAACTCTGAGTGAATGCTCGCCCAAGCATGGCAAGTTCTTCAGGTCATCCATCCCTCGCACAACGTGAGGGAGAGCCTTCAAGACGGACGCTGAGCGTCGAAATGCTACGCTCCTCCCCTCGTTCTCATTGAACTCTGCGTTTTCTGCCAATATCTCCAGAGCTTCCTGTAGGACAAAATGGAGCAGGGTCGTGTCTGTTGGGTTGCACTAATATGAAGTTTGGACTTTTTTTTTATTTTTTAAAGGGGCATTTTTTCCTCTTCTTGCGATGGACTGGCAGCCTGTCCAGGGTGTTTCCTGTCTTCCATTCCATGAGCCCTGTGAGAGGCTCCAGCACCACCAGAGACCCAGAAGGATAAGCGGCTTAGAAGATGAATGAATGAATTTTTTTTCGAAGATTCAGGGTCATTTTATACACAAATCTGCACACTTTGAAGAATAAATATAAATATAAAAAGAGTAAGGAGCACCCAGGCCTAAAACTAGAATTATTTTCAGAATATGCACCATACAATCTTACTAAAATATCCAGAATGCATTACACACCCACTGGGAATCCCTGCGGTGTGAACCAATCCTGACCACCAGGCTAGCCATTGATCTGTGGGCTAATAAATACAGCCA
Source organism: Semaprochilodus insignis (assembly GCA_034552555.1). Taxonomy (NCBI): domain Eukaryota; kingdom Metazoa; phylum Chordata; class Actinopteri; order Characiformes; family Prochilodontidae; genus Semaprochilodus; species Semaprochilodus insignis. The sequence goes on along the minus strand of CM067490.1, from coordinate 20,366,474 downwards.
GCTTCAGTATTGCTGTATCTCTTACCTCTCTTAGTCCTTGAACTAAACCAGAAAAAACAGCAATTCTATCTTTTTTCAGCACAAACTGGACATCAGAGACACATTTCTATGCTTTCATCCAGACAAAAGAAACCAAACTGTAGGCAGACTTTAGCTTTTAGCTTGATACCCTCCTTATCTCATTTGAGTAATCCATTTTCTATCTAGTGACTTGAAGATGGTTGACACAATTATAGGGTTCTTTGATTCAGATATACTTTGAGCACAGCTTTACCTTTTGGGCACTTGCTGGGCCTCATTACTGACATTTTCCTAAACATACAACAAACCTAGAAAATAATTCAGATTAAAATAGCCCTTTTGAAAACTTCCCTCTGGATTTACATACACTGTTAACTAGAAGACCATTTTGCAAGCATAAGCACCAATGTGTTATATGCAACACCTTCAAAGGTCTTCCAAAAGTAGTCATCAATGCCTCCTTATAAAGAATCTATTGGACTTGCTGACCTAGCCCTCAAAGCCTTCAACACATCTGCACAATAGAAGTTTATAGAAGTTTTTTTTTTTTTTTTAACTTAAACTAGGCTATATGTTAATAGAATGTGCAAATACCAATGGGGGCAATGAGTGAATGGGGGCTGAATGAATCAAACAAGTTTTTAATTATGTAAATCATCGGGTAACATAAAGGAAGTTGAAACATTCTATATGCTTTAAATTGAACATCTCTATACTGTATATAAATTAGACGAACATTGACACACTTGCATAACAATGGAGAAAAAAAATACAACAATATAAAAATGGAGACCTGGAAGACCACCAAACTATTAAATAAGCAGTACCTAAAGCTTTTATCTTTTATCATATTAAGATGCCAGAGGACAGCTCAGCACTAGGTTTCTGAAAGGATGTTACTGAGAAAATGAAATAGACAAAAAAGAAGAAAATTAGCAAATCGAGCCGCTACTGGTGATTTTACAACAATATCCTGACCACCCTAGAGTCTGGACATCAACATCACTGAGTGTGTTTAAGATTACTTGCATTGTGAGAAGCAGAAACCAACTTCTTAGACTGAACTTTGGAAGTGTGCAAAATATCCATGTAGATACTTTCTCCCAAAAAGTGGAGAAAAATGGAAGCAGCTTTTACTGACACTTAAAAACTTGTCCTTAATGGCCATTTTGACAGGAAATTAAATTAATAAAGTGTGGTCTCAGACTGTACAGCCCCACCATATATGTGTATGGTGGGACTAATAAAGTTACTGATTGACATTTGACTTTTTTTTTTGTACTCACATAAGCAGACGTGCCAAGTAAAGTATTAAAGTGAGAAAAGAAAGTGAGGGACGTAAGGACTCACTGTCAGGAAGGCATTGTGATGTTTCAGAGGAGTTCTTCTTTGGCAGGCGTAACTCTTCATGATGGTGATAGGAGTGTCTGCGGAGGGCTTTGGGCTGGTCTGCAAGACAAATTAAAGGGGCCTTTAGCCCTTGTTCCTCCTCCTGTGTCAGATGTTTCAGCTTAGTAGTGTTAAAGACAGGCAGTAAAGGTAAAAACCGCCCATTACCTTCAATCTGTGTCTGTCCTGAATTGCTAGAGGCCTTCCTTCAGCCATGCTCTCGGTCAACCAACTGATGTCCAACAGATGGATAGAGTCAGTTGAAGGTTTTCCTTCTGTGTGTTTATCAAGCCAGGCCAGGACCTCATCTCCTGTGTTGCTTTCTGACACAACATGGGTGGTGGAACGGCTGCAAAAGCACGATTCCTTAAGCTTGTGTTGTAAAAAAACGGCCCTACTATGGAGCATGACTCCAGTATCCGCCAATCAGCCATAACATTAAAACCTCTTTGTTTCTACACTCACTGTCCATTTTATTAGCTCCAGTTATCATATAGGTCCAACAGTTCATCTGTTTCTCTGTATACTCTGTTACCCTGTTCTTCAATGGTCAGGACCCCCCAGAACCACAACAGAGCAGGTATTATTAGGGTGGCCGATTATCCTCAGTACCGCAGTGACACTGACATGGTGATATGTTAGTGTGTGTTGTGTTGGTGTGAGTGGATCAGATACAGCAGTGCTGCTCAGTGTCACTGCTGTACTGAGAATAAGTCCACCAACCAAAACTATCCAGCCAACAGTGTCCTGTGGGCAGTGCCCTGTAACCACTGATTAAGGACGACAAGGATTAGGAGGACAAACTGTGCAGCAGCAGATGAGCTATCGTCCCTGCCTGTACATCTACAAGGTGGACCAGCAAGGTAGGAGTGTCTAATAGAGTGGACACAGTGTTTAAACACTCCACCAGCACTGCTGGGTCTGAGCCACTCACACCAGCACAACACACACTAACATGCCACTACCACGTCAGTGTCACCGCAGTGCTGAGAATGATCCACCACCCACATAATACCTGCTTTGTGGTGGTCCTGTGGGGGGTCCTGACCATTTAAGAACGGGGTAAAAGGGGATGATTAAGAAAGTATGCAGAGCAATAAATGAACTACAGTCTGTAATTGTAGAACTACAAAGTGCTCATATATGGTAAGTGCAGCTGATACAAAGGACAACGAGTGTAAATACAAGGAGGTGGTTTTAATGTTATGGCTGATCGGTGTCTCATAAAGTTAAAGGTCCTACCTGTAGGATTCTGCAATCTGAAACCCTTTGCTCCTTCCAAGCCGGGTTAGAAAAGCCTTTCTGGATGCCCCCATCTTCCTCTCCACGATGTAAATAGCAACCTCGGGAAATTTACAGACTCTACTGTCTTGATTTGCATCTTGGACTGATGTTACCTTCCTGCGTTTCAGGGGAACCATACCGTGTGCTAGCTATATCACAGCTAGCTAGCTGGCTAGCATAACTTCTAGATATAAACAAATTACAGTCGCAATAAAGAAAACGATATTTCGTGTGCCTAGGACGGAAATATTACAACAACCTCAGGCTGACAGTTCATTCATCACTTCACTTCAACACAACAAATCGAGTTTGTGCGATAGCAACAACACGTCTGGGACGGTCTGTGTCTCAAACCGCTTCCTGTTCCCTATGTAGTGCACTAGGGGGAAGGAAAGTGCAGACCTAAGGATCTGCTGGCTATGGAAGACCGTTTCCGCCACTTAAAGAAAAAAGGCCACACAGTATCTCATAATTATAACTTAGCACCTCATAACTATGTTTTAGCATCTCGTAATTATGGCTTAGCATCTCAGAATTATGGCTTATTATCTCATAATTATGACTTAGCACCTCATAACTATGTTTTAGCATCTCGTAATTATGGCTTAGCATCTCAAAATTATGGCTTAGCACCTCACAATTGTGACTTACCATCTCATAATTATGACTTAGCATCTCATAATTATGACTTAGCATCTCATAATTATGCCTTACTATATAGCCTCTTATTTCTTTAAGTGTCGGAAATGGGCTTCCATAGCTGGCTGAGTGCAGATTCACATAGAATTTTTGATTACGAATTAAAAGTCACATAAAACTGGAACTTTCTTGAAGCCACCATGTTGGAATTATACAAGCACAAGCACGAAAGTGTTATGCGCAACACCTTCAAAGTACTTCAGTTTATCCAAAAGTAGTCATCAAGTAGTAGTGGACAAGCACCCAGATGGATTCAAACCCCTTATTCCAGTGACATGGAGGCCAATATCTTCTGAAAACTGACCCCTTTCTGCTTTAAAACCCTCCACTAATAACTATCAACACTAACTGTCCCTTTACCATTTAGATGCACATTGTCTACAGATACAGATTGTATAGTCCATTTATTTGTCTGCAGACTTTATTAGCCCCCTTTTACCCTGTACTTCAATGCTCAGGACCCCCACAGGAGCACCACAGAGCAGGTATTATGTGGGTGGTGAATTATTCTTAGCACTGCAGTGACACTGATATGGTGGTGGTGTGTTAGTGTGTTAAGTTTTAGTATGTGTTGCACTGATGTGAGTGGATCAGACACAGCAGTGTTCACAACGGTGGTGATGGGAAACAGACGTCTGAAGAGTTTAATGCCTCTGAAACTCCATCACAGAAAGTTATTACATTAAATGGCTATAAATATGCTGTTATGGTTATGTCTGATATACTATTTTGTGGTGGATTGGTCAAAGATTTGGCCTTAAACGTATTTTAAATCATTTACTTTTATGCCACTAATCTCGGAGAGGCACATGCAGAGGCAAAATAGTCCCCAAAGAAAATCCATTTTACTATCATCAGCATTATACATAAACACACAGAAGACATGTGTAGGTTAACTGGTGGTTTTGGACAGTAAATAAAGCGGCTATATTAGCACCGTAAACATAGTGACCCCCATCACCCCCACTGTAAAATATATCTGAGTTTCTCTACAATGCATCACTTTTGTAACTTGCACTTTTGTCTACCTCTTGTTCTGTATCTGTTCTGCTGTAATGATGCAAATTTCCCATGTGTGATAATAAAAGGCTATCTTATCTCATCAAACCACTATGAACGACTCTGTTTACATCTAAATGGCTGAGTTATTCTGAACTGAAATCCCTTTTATGTAAGGACGATATAAGTGGCAACCTAAGACATTAAATAGTGCACTATACTACTGTATATAGATTAGGGAGCAATTTGGAACCGAGCCACTTCACAGAAGCGCAGCGAAATGACATCAGAGCGTTTCCTAACGGAGTGCACCAGTCAAAATAGTTCCGACGGAGTCATCCGCGCATGAACACGAGTTTGTTTACTTAGCTAGATTATCAAATTAGGGAGGAAAACGAATGAGTTTATCTGTTCTGTGTTTTAGATTGAATGTTTTGTCATGTGCTAGTTAGGAACTACAATATTAACTATACCGAGGTAAGTTAGTTTAGGCAGAGAGCCCCTACAGCAGTGAGACTGAAGTTGGCTTTCCTTTCCACCTTAAATGGTGCAGCAGTCACATTCAGCCGTCTGAGGCACCGAGGCGCTGCTGCGTCATTTAAGGTGGACCGGGAAGATTCGAAAAAGCAGCTGACTTCAGCTGACTCATACCGAGAGAACACGTTTTAGCTTTCCCTCAGAAGCGACACTAAATTTTAAAGCCTAAACTTTGTTGAATTAAACATCTTTGCCGTTCTTCTACCACAGTTAGCTAGCTTTAATTTACCCGTGCTTATAGCTAAATTAACTAGAATGCTAGCTCTGTTTAGCTTCCCTCTAACAAACCTCTGTCTACCAGTGAGAGTCCGATGAGTTTAATGCTGCTTCCTTTCCTTGAATTATATTTGGCCTGATCTGTAGCTCATCACCTCACACTATGTTTTGACTAGCATGCGGATCCACATGGCTACCAGATCAGGCAAAATCAACGAACGCAGATAGAAGAGTAATTGCTTGTTTCTTTCAGGCATGCTATATTACCTGCCAAATCAGTGCTACAGAAAGATTATGCCCAAAAACAGGAATATAACAATATACTTGGCTAAATTTACAAGAAGCTCATATTTCTGCTAATTCTGTTTCACTTTCCTGTGAAATACCTGGCCTGACCGAATAAGAAACCCCTCTGATGTTCAGGAGGGTCGAAGACGAGGCTAAAGTTACCCTCCTGTCTGCCTGCTATTTGTTGGAATTTTCCCGTGCCACCTTAAATGGTGCGTTATTTAAGGTCAAACAGGAAAAGCCGAATTAATAGCTAACTTCAGCTTCCTTGCTCGCTAGGTTTTGCTCGGTTACACGCTAGGCAGGTTTAAGTCCCTCTTCAAAAAAAAAAAAACAGTCATATGACCACAGAGTTGCACTTCCTCAAACTCCAGTCACACCATCACGCCGTGACCGCGGTCTGCTTCAGGTTTCAGCTTTAAGGTCTTCTCTCCTTCTGCCTGAAAGTGCCTTCTCCAGGCACTCTGCTCGCGGGTGTTTAGGCTCATGGCTGGTTCTCAGAGAAGGAAGAAGGCTGCTGGCTACCTGCTGCTCCTGCTGCTCCTCATTCTGCTTACCTGCAGCCTCAGGTGTGGAGAATGCCTTAAAAGCAGCAACGTCGTCCTCATCCTCACCGACGACCTGGACGTGGAGCTGGGTGGGCTGGTGAGTTGAACAGAATGAGAATGGAGGCTCGTGACTCTCAGTACCTGGTATAAACTAGTGTATGTGACAGTTAATGTGTATTTATCATCAGTGTTATTGAGAGACGTGCTTGCCATTTGTTTATAATACAAATATAAATAGTGGACTTATGATGGAGATGGATAGATGGATACTTATGAATTTGTTTCCCCAACAAAAAACATGGAGGCCTGGATTCCCAGACAGGGATTAAAGGAGCAATTTGTAGGATGGCACAACCTATTGGATTTATACTCCAAACAAATAGTGGGTGATGTATTACCAGACGTTGTGGGCTTCAACCCTAAAGAAATGCCTGGTAACTCCTCCTCAATTTTAGCATTAACAGTCTAGAAGAAACGTGTTCAGGATCAAACTTTATCCCTCTATTCGCCAAGAGCGTATCCAGCGCTGGAAAGTTCCTTAATTATATCACTTCTTTTGTTTGCTGATGATGATGTTCACTTGCCAAGAGCTTCAGCCATCATTGCGTTTACTGTTCCTTTCATTGACTGCCTGTCCTTGAGTGATATAATCTGGTAGCAGAACCTTTAACATGACTGCCAAGAGGTTAGAATGCTATCGGGACAGTGCTACCGAAGTCATTATAGGAAGATCTGTTCACTCAGCAGCCATCTTTGCCATGCCTCCAGCAATACAAGATCAAACTTCTACCGATCAGAGCTGTCAGTACCTGTCATCTGAATGACCACACCCCCTTTTGGGTGAAAACAAACCCGAACACAATGCTGGCAGCAAATTGGAAATACCAATGGTATCATGCATGAAAACTGTGGCTTCTCATTTTTCACGTCTAATGACAGTAATGCCATGTTGGACAGAACAACTAAATAAAGCTGTTTTAAGGACAGAAGAAGTGGCAGATGTTAGAAATACATTGCCTGCTGACTCAGTAAAGGTAATTGTGTAGGCCAGGATGTGACCCCACTGGCCACAGGGTGAGGTTGTTCATTCAGTTTGGTGGAGGCAGACTGAAAGGACACTCATCACTAATTTTTTTTCCTATATGACAACGCTGATTGTTGATCAGCAGCAACATTATATAATTGTTTGGCTGACTGGCTACGTGATTTGGGTTCCTAATAGCTTTGGATCAGGAGGATATTCTTCATTTATGTTTGTAAGTTGTAAGAGACCTAGAAATTTGTGTTTGCTGCCCATCAAATTGGAGCAACTACTTTTACCAAAAAAGGGACACTGGCATAACGCAAGTGCAAAACTTGTTGGCCTCATCTATCTCTCTGAAGAGCAAAGCTGTTCGAAACTGATCATCAAATTACTGTTTCAAAAACATATTTAAAAGTCACTAATAGAATTTGGCAAAAACTCATGAATAGTTTGTGGCATTTGGCTCAGTGGGATTTACGCAGAATTGTCTTCAGACCCCACAATTTCAAATGTGTTACTTGATTCATTGATGCTTTGACTGGAACTGTGTAATGGAAAAAGATGTGGCTATTTTGACTCTCTGTTAAGTGTTGAGTCATAGCCTTACCTCAGTGTGGTCAGCTACTTGATGAGAGGTCATTCTCTCCAGACAGCCTCGTTTTCATTGGGGTTTTCAGCTTGTAGAGCTACATCTGGGAATCGAAACTGAAATGCATATTTCTCTTCTCACGGTGTAATGAAGGTTGATGTTGCTTAAACTGTGTCTGAATGTCTTAAGCTTAGCTTCTGACTGAAGGAGCACCCAGTGCTGATAGAGGATTCAAAGATAACTCAGTCAAAACTTGGTGAATTACAAGTCTTCCAAGAGAGTGACATCTTACCATCATCAGTATGATGCTGATTTTTCATTTGAGACCTAAACATTGAGTAAAACCTGATTCATTGACCTTAATATGTGAAGCTGCATGATGTGGGTCAGAAAATTCAAAATGATTATTTCAGTCTTTATAGGGCAACTCGCAGCAGTGCATGCACACTATACTTTAGCCTGTTTCTTTTTCTGCTGGCTCGGATGCTTCTTTCAATTTGGCTCGGTATTGTCCGACACTGGTTTGGTTTTACAGTATCGTTATCAAAAAATTAAAAGTGTTATGTCTAAAGCTTTCTGTCGTGTAAGGCTCATATTTGTCTTCTATAATTTCTCCACAGACACCGTTGAAGAAGACCAAAGCTCTTATTGGTGATGCTGGTGTCACTTTCTCTAATGCAGTAAGTGAAAATGTGGTGAGAGTTCGGCAACTTCTTTGGAAGTGCTGCTGGTTACAGAAAGCAGAACAGCCAAATGTGTTTTCGTTTTCTGGTGCATGAAAACCAATGAGTTGCTCATCTTCTCCCAGTACACAGCGACACCCCTGTGTTGTCCCAGTCGGAGCAGCATCCTTTCAGGAAAATACCCACACAACCACATGGTCCGAAACAACTCTCTGTCGGGCAACTGTAGCAGCAAAGCCTGGCAGACTGGTCCTGAGAGCCAAGCATTCCCCGTCTACCTCAGCAAGAAGCTTTATCAGACATTCTACGGAGGGAAGTACCTGAATCAGGTCTGTATTTTTTAACACTCTGCTTTTGTGGACCCACAAATTTCACTGACAGTTTATATGTTCATCAGTTTCTTTGTATTTGTACGATCACACTCGTATCTGTTTGAGGTGGGTGTAAGTTTGATTTTAAAGTTAACATGAAAATCATGAACCTGATCTTCATGTCCCTGGCCATATTAAGCATTCTTCATCATATTATCATGTATTTAAAGAGAAAATGTACTTTTAAAATGTATTGACCTTTACTCATCTGTAAGGAGTCTTCTGAGTATTGATTTATGTGACCATAAATATGGCAAATATGGGAAAATTAATTTACAGTTAAATCAAGCGTTAAATAATATTAATAGTAGTTAATAAGTAGAATATACATCTGTGATGGTGTAAGGCAGCACTTACACATCACACAGTAATTATGGATTGTATATACATACCTATACTTACCTGCGGACTGGACATCCTTGTCTTTTAAGGGCTAGAAGAGAGGGATTCACTGTAGTTTTACTTAAATGGGTGAGTCCATCCTCTGTAGAAGAGGAGGAGAGGACAAACTTGTAAAAGAGAATCAAGATTCAAGTGTTTATTGTCATACGCACAGAGAAACAAGCAGTTGCACTGCACAATGAAATTCTTACTCTGCACTAGCTCCCAGACTACAAGTAGGAAAGAGGAAATGAATGTTTAAGTGTACACTATAATTGTTAATTAATATTAATTATGTCATGATGGTGAATGTGAACAGTAATTGGAGCACACAAATCATAATTACGGTTGCATGTAAATGTATTCAGATGTTTATAATTCATGTATTACCTCAGGCCAGTAATGGTTTATCCTAGGGGAGGAGCCACCCAAATATAAGCAGCATTACTGGGGGTACAGGGTGTTCTTTCAGGTCAATAGATCACTGAATGCGACGAGTGTATGATCTGTATGAATTTGCAGTCATAGATCCATGTCTTCTGGTAGTGGAGACTATTCTTTTTGTTTAGTTTTTTTTTTGCGTGCGTGCGTGTAAATATGTAAATAGCTGTATATGCCGGTGTGTAAATAATGGTGACGGGGGAAAAATATTGATATTAAAATATTGCCGGGTTGAGGGACACGCTTTATGATGATTCTCAGCATTGTCATCCCGGAATATGCCCGTGCCATCAGAAAAGGATAAAAAACGATTGATGGGATAAGCTGGCCATTCAGTACATTCTGATAGTCAGCTAACTTAAATAACGTTGCCGAACCTCGACCAACTGAAGCAACCCCAGATTGTAACACAGCCTCCAGAGGCTTGTACAGTGGGCAGTGTACATGATGGGCACATTGAATGATGTGCTTCCCTTCATACTCTCACATGCTAATCACTGTAGAATAAGGTCAGTCTGGACTCGTCAGACCACATGACCTTTTTTCTCTTGCTCCAGGTTCCAGTCTTTGGTTACAAGTTGTTTTCTAATGGCTACACAGCTGTTAAGTGGAAATGCTCCTACCTTCACTAATGAAGTTAGCCAGTAGTTCTACTGTCGATTTTTCTTACTCTTTAAGTTCACCAAGCATTTAAGTGATCTCCGATTACAGTCATTAAAGACTTCTGTACATATTACTTCCGCAAAGTTGATGGTTCTCCACTGTCCTACCAGTAACATCTTTTCCACGATCACGGGATGTGTCTTCCCATGGTTGATACGAGGAGCTGCTCACTTAATGAGATAGGGGTTAAAAGACTTTAATCTAAATAGCAACTTAATCTCCATTTTTCAATTTCTGACATGGTTTGAAATTATCTGTTGTCCTTTACGTTGTGTAAATTTCCTGATGAATGGACCAAAAGAAAAGTCTTAACTTACATTAATTGCAAAAATAAGAACATGTATACACACAGCACAAGTTCTATTTGTAAATAACATACTGGCTCAGCATTTGTTTGGTCTTTCTATTAGATACTACTCTAATAATGTGTGTGTATGTATGTATGTATGTGTGTATGTGTGTGTGTGTGTACTGACTCTACAGTGGAATATTTGGAGTCCTGAACTACCATTTGCTGAAACCGTTACCGTTGTATCTGTTTAATGAGTCTCTTCTTGTTTGGTTTACTCATGATCTTCAGACATTCAGTGGCTATAAAGCGTTCTGCTTTCTTTTCAGTATGGCTCAAAGGAGGCGGGAGGCGTAACATACGTTCCTGTTGGCTGGGACCATTGGCATGCCCTGGTGGGTCATGTGCCTATCACACTGATTTGTACTGCTTAACCAGGAACAGCTCTTTCTCTGTCCAATTGTAGCTTCTATAAGCATAAACATGCTCTGATAAGTTACAACAGTTGAATTTTATGACACACTTCCCCTATCTTAAAGCAGCATTAACATTAAGATAAGGATACTCTATATGGCTTTATCATGTGACCTATCTGACCTACCTTTTCTCTGAAGACTGATTAAACAACATTATGAAAGGAATTTCACAGCACTGTCAAGGAGAAACTTCTTCTGAAAAGCCCATGTCAGATAGCCTCAGTTGCTAAACTTTTATTTAACAACCTCTTGACTCCTGCAGGTGGGGAACTCCAAGTACTACAACTACACCCTCTCGGTCAATGGAAAAGCAGAGGTTCATGGAGACAACTATGAAAAGGACTACCTCACAGACCTTATTGTAAGTTCCTGGTAATATACTAACCTGAACATTCAGTCCTATGTAGAGTTTTTGATGCCCCTGCTCAAATTCCATGTTTTGTTGATTTTCTAAGTAGTAATAAAGAAACACATCCTCTACAGAGAACACACAATCTGAACCTTAACAATTTATCTGCTGAATTTAACATATACATTAAATGTGGAATTTGTAAAAGTTATTTCATGAATATTATTTCTGTAGAGGTCGTGTTTACCTTTCATTTAGAAAATCAACAATACATGGATATTCAGATTTTTGCTCTTTTGTAATACAGATGCTGCTGGCCGTGTTTTGTTTGTAGAATTATAGCCTCATATTAAAGGGCCCATATGCGACTTTTTCCCTGAGGTCCCCTCACTAAATTTACAGTAAACAGTTAGAATTCATTTTTACATGGCTATTTTCTGACATTTTATCTGTTAGAACTGAACAGGCTGTTTTTGTTACTGTGTTTGTAGAACTGATGATTGTAAATTGCCCTGTATTCTGCCTCATTCAAGAAGCAATCTTGGCTGAAACACTTCTTATAACTTCATTCTGAATAGGTGGAACTAAACTGCTGTAGGCTGAACGTTATCAGTAGTGTTTCTGGCGATGACAGTGATAAACAGCAACATTGCAGTTGCTGAAACCGAACGAACTCCGGCAGCTACCGCAGAAAAGGTTCAATCTAACATTAGCAGAGAGAGAGAGAGGGGGAGGGAAAGAGGGAAGGAAGGAGAGAGAGAGAGAGAGAGAGAGAGAAGGTGACGTGTCACTTGTTTTATATTCATTTGGCCCACATAAAACATCCATGTGCCTGATCACATTCAAATCAGCCTGTTTCCATATGTGGACTGTATGGACTGGGGATTGAAGGGTTGAAACGTTTAGTGTTTACATATGATATCAAACACTTTTATTTCAAAATCAGTGAGGCAAATTCTGTTTTCCATGATATGGATGCTTAAAAAATAAAGCTCTTTAGAGCTGTACTTTGGAAAACTATTTGGGTGAACCTGCTTTTCATAGCAAAGAAGAAATGAGCGTGAAAAGTAACATAAAACATTGCTCAGATCATGTTCATGATTCCTTATGTTGAATAGAGCACATTGTCTGCAAAGCCGCAGAGTTGAGTGACACTGAACACCGAGGTATAATTTAAGAAGTGGTATTAGGTTTTGTAGTATTGAGGAACTATAAGTAGACTCTGGTGATGCTGTCATGCAATAATGTAACTTTCTACACAAGTGATGGATGAGTAAAAAGAGAAATGGATGATTTTTTTCCACCCCGTGGGCCCCTATGGTTGCTCAACTTGTTTACGGTCTATCGACAGCGTTAGGATTAGGACTAGGTTGGTATGTAGAAATGTATGTCTGGAGTTCCTCCATAAGGACATCTGGTGATAGCAAAAGTTAGAGGGTGTTTTTCAAAAAACAATCGTAGTAATTCTGTTGCTACGATCTGAACAAAATCACTCAGAGTGGTTTGGTGTGAAATTCTCAGTTCTGGAGAAACATAACAAGAGTTGTTCACAGTGGTGGTGATGGGAACCAGACCTCTGGAGAGCTTAATGCGTCTGAAAGCTCCTCCATTGAAAGCTATTACATTAAATGGTTGCCCATACTTTGCCTGATGGGTAAGACATTGTTTTATGTTCCTGTTAATGGATCTGTTCTTGGGGAAAGGTGCATACACGGCATTGTAAGGCAAAATAGTATCTGAGTAAAACATTTATTTAAGATTTATCATTATTTTATCATTATGGCCATGTATGGTGGTGACATCTAGATACCCTGTAGAGACCCTGGCTCCTGTCACTACCAGTGAGTGTAAAGATGTCCAAGTTGGTTAGTTCTTCTAGCTGGGAGCACGCACATCAAACCACTCTGACAGACTTTGTTTACATCTCAAAGACTTAAAAGAACTAGATGGAATTTCCCTTCAGCTTTGGAATTGAAACAGACTGGTATCTGATTGGGTCTGTCTGTTGTTCCGAGAATGCCAACAGCTTCTTTTTATCCAATTACTTTTCTCAGTGGGGAGCTTCTAGACACTGACATTCATCCTTTCTGACCTGTAGCATTGAGTTGTTTTCTCACAGTGGATGGATGGCAAGAGAGCTTGATGTTCTCCTTTCTCTCAGAGATGAAAGTTTTAAGTACTGTTTATCTGGCTGGGGCAGTTCTAGTGGTCTAGCAGGTCTTGTGTGGTTGTTCTGAGTTTTTCTCCAAAACTTTTTTTTTTCCTTATGCAAGTAGATTTTATGATCTGCTCAGACATATCTCCTGAAGATAAAGTTAAAGAAAAAAAAAACTTATCCTGTTATGTGGAATTATTTGAGATGACTGTGAGATTATTATGATTGTGGTGTCGATTTAATAGCATGTTTGAAAATCACTGTCTTGTCAGCTGTTCTAGCACGCTACTCTGTGACATGGCTATGGAGTTTCATGTGATTGGTCACTTGCGAAAGTCCTGAACTTTGTTTCCATGGGTAGTCTTGCGTGGGCTGGTGTTTAATGACCTGCTTCAACTTTTGTAGAGCCTCTGAGGAATCTTAGTCATTCTGATGTCTTATGTAACCTTATGAAGCTTTACTGGGTCGATTTAGTCTGTGTTCTTATATATGATTATAATTGAAAGATCATATTCTCAACCATCAACCATTTTTTTATGGCTACATTACAATTATAAAGCGAGTCTGACACTTTATAGTCTGACAGTGTTCATAGAGGAAGTAGGAATGTAGTTGCTGGATGCTCTTACTTTACGTTTCCTGTAATTTGAGAATCCAGGTTTTATTTGTATAGCTTTTGCATGTCTGGAGTTTCCTTTTGAAATGCCTGCCAGTTTTCTCAAATCCGCTTTGTGTCCTTTTCTCATTGCTGCAGCTGAACAGGTCGCTGGCCTTTCTGGACGACAGAAGCCCACAGCATCCCTTCTTTATAATGCTCTGTCCACCAGCTCCTCACTCACCCTGGACTGCAGCCCCTCAGTTCCAGAAGAGCTTTAGTGATGTAAAGGCTCCGCGTGACGGCAGCTTTAACCAACCTGGAAAGGTAGAACTGGCGCAAGAACCAGATGGTGTTGTACTGCTAGAAGAATGTTGTGCACATTATTCATAGTCTGGGGGTTTGTTCTTCATTTCAGGGCAAGCATTGGTTGCTGCGTCAGCCTCCAAACCCTATGGCAAATACCTCCATCGACTACCTTGACGATGCTTTTCGTAAAAGGTAGAGAGACGCATAACCGTAATGTACAGCTGTTAAATGTTAATATAAAATCTAAATGTGTTAAATGTAAATAAATAATTAATCTATTTGCCAACTTAATTGGTTAGCTATGTAATCAATCATGTTTACATTGTGCATCATTATGTCAGAATATCTGCTTTTTTCTGCTTTTCCATTCTGCCTAACAAGGCTGTAGGCCCAAGTGTAAATAAATGAATTGCCTTTACTCCAACCAAGCTAGTGCTGTAAGGTCGAGTAATACGTGAAGATTAATTATCAAGATATTGTATCTACCCAAAAATCCTGGATGCAAAACTGCAGAAAGAATGGAATTAAGTAATAATATTGGCCAGTCAAATTCTTGCTGTTTTTGTCTTAAACTGTTTATGTTCCAGTACTTTTTTGTGTTAGCGTGAGTAATCCAGCAAGCCCTCCAGCAAGTGTTTTTTTCCTCCACATACAAAAGCAGGCTCCTGTTTATTCGAATGGGAAATGCCTATAAATCTGCAAGTAATGGCTAGGCTTACCTCTCAAAAATGTTTGTTTCAGTGGTTGTGTCGGCTCTTGTACGTATGCACATGAGTGTTAATTCAGTGATGGGATTAGGATTTTATTAGCTTTATGTAACTAGTGTTTTATGATATGAAAATTACTTTCGGTGTAGTTTGTTTGTTCGTTAATTTCTCAACCAAACTGGTGCCCTAATGTGGGTTGATGAATGTTAGTAGAAGTCAAGTCAAGTCAAGTCAAGTAGTTTTTTATTGTCATTTCAACCATATACAGTGGTGTACCGTACACAGTGAAACGAAACAACGTTCCTCCAGGACCAAGGTGCTACACAGAACAATAAATACAATAGATTTACAAGACAATTTACAATATACAAAAACAGCAAACAATAAATACAAGGAGGGAGCAGTAAAGTGCAGTTATGTCCATTTTTTAAAGATGGACATTGAACGTTGAACATTGTTTTTAGCAGTTACATAGCAGCAGTTATGTCATTGAACATTGTTTTTAGCAGCAGTTATGTCAATATGTGGTATAAATGTATAAATGGTATAAATGTAAAGAAGCTCCATATCCTACCATTCTGTTGTGATGTACTGCCCTGTATTGTGCCATCTGTAGAAATCAGGCTAGGGTGAAACAATCCTTAAAATTTCAGTGTGAATGGGTGCATTTAAACTGCTATAGGCTGAATTGGCAGAAATATGTAAATGTGTTGGTTTTTATGACATCACAGAACAATAAATTATAAACTGTTCTTTTTTAAGCTAAGTTTCCATATATGTACCTCAGGCCTATAGTGTTTTAATTTCGTTTAGAAAAGTGAGAAAATTTGGGTTTGCATGATATGGGTCTTGTGTCACAGTAGCAAAACTGCGTATGTGGTGATATGAGATTCTTTCAAGATGTTAGGGGGCCACAGTTCCTTGAAACGACTGCCCCTCCTGCAGTCCTGGAATGCATGTTGTGTTTACTATGTTCTGGTTTGCTTGAAGGTGGCAAACTCTATTGTCTGTGGATGACATGGTGGAGAAGCTGGTGAAGAAACTAGAAGACATAAAGGAGCTGAACAACACCTACATTTTCTTTACGTCTGACAATGGCTACCACACAGGTACCCTCCTCCCTCCCTGTTCCTTATAGCCGTACTTTATGGATACTGCCTCTAATACTACTACCTCTTTTGATTTGTCTTTGTAGGTCAGTTCTCCCTCCCTATTGACAAAAGGCAGCTGTATGAATTTGATATCCGTGTACCGCTTTTGGTCCGAGGGCCTGGCATCCAGCCCAAACAAACTCTGCAGGTTGGCTTTGAGTTTTAACTCCACAGAAGCATCTTCTGTGTTTGTGCACGATTTAACATGTATGTTAATGTCTCCTAGGACCCGGTGATGAACATCGATCTGCCTATGACCATTCTGGACATTGCCGGAGTCAACCTCTCTAGCTTGAATATGGATGGTCAGTCTTTTCTGCCACAGCTTGTGAGTACACAGATATGAGACATTACAGTTACTTTATATGCAGTACCAGTCAAAAGTTTAGATGCACCCATCTTACACTTGTTGGGCTTACACTTAAAAGTTCAGACTGATGAGATGTCTGAGACAGTACATATCCTGATATACCACATATACTCTTGATGTATCACAATATTATATTTCTACCATATCTCTACCTCTAATATATATTTAGTTGCGCAAGAAGCTCCTTTTCTGCACAGTTTAAGAGCTCTAGTTAACCTTTCAATTGTGTAAATCATGATGGACAGACCAAAAGAATTGGTCCAATATTGCTTAGAAAAAAATCTCCTGCAGGTTAAGAAAGCTGTTTTATCCTCCTGTAAAGTTCCTCCTGTAAAGTCCACAAGGTGGACTGAATAATCCCATGGGTTCTATTTTATAGTTTGATTTCTTCACTTTTATTCTTTAGTAGTAGTAATAAAGAAACCTTCTATGAGTAGCCGTATCTAAACTTTTGACTGTATGTGCATTCTTTGTAAATGCAGTGAGCTCCATAAAGTGTTTGGACAGCAACTGCATTTCTTGGTATTCAAGTTGAATGCAGTAAAGAAAATACAGTACAGTTTGTATGGCAACACACTGTCCATGTCTTGAAAACAATAACAATGGAAATCATCTAATCAATTAATATTTTGTTTATTATGTGCTTCATGCAGTGTTGGGGTCAGATTTTAGCTGCAATACGGTAGTCATTGTTCATTGGAGTTGCAGTGCAGATTTAATCCTTAATTACATACAAATTATTCTGATTCATGAAACTTTCATATGATGTTTAAACTAGCAGAGGCTGGATCACAAATGATGGATCAGCTTCAGTGTGTTATTTCGTATGAGATGCAAGTAAAGGGAGACGAAGTAAGAAGCTGCCCAGCCACTTTTGTCAGTGATACAGTGATTGCTGTGTTGATTAATGCAGTCCTTTATTTTTGCCAGTATCTCAAAGGGGTTATACAGTCATTGCACTACAAATGTAACTATATGACCGCCAGGACAATATATGGCCAAAAGTGTATATACACATCTGGCCATCACAACATGAGCATTTATATGGAGTCAGGTTCCCTTTACATGGAGTTATCTTAACCTTTGCAGCAATAACAGTCTCCACTCTTCTGGGAAAGCTTTCCATAAGATTTTAGAGTATGTATGTGGGAATTGTGCCCAGTAAGTCTAAGAACATTTGTGAGGTGCAGCTGCTCATCCATGCGAACAAAATGTATGAAACTCCTGACACACAGTTCATGTGTTGATGTTTTTTTTCCCCAGAAGTCTGGAACTCTTTTTACATGTGGTTATACTTTTGGGTATATAGTATGTATCCCTATCCCGTTTGAGTGACCGGATCGCAATGCTTCTTCCCGATGTTTTGCACTCTGTTCATGACTGTACTTGATGCTGTCCATTGTCCAGACTGCATCACCAAGAAATATGGTATTGCCAGGCTCCTATCTGTTGGAGTGAGGAGAGGCCTATAAACCTGAAAATAATAGCCAGGTTAACCTTTCAAAAACATATTTCTAATTATGAGGACCAAAATGTGTGAATAGTTTGCAGTGTTTGGCTCATATCTCTCTCAGATATCTGATTGTGTTTTTTTCCGTAACACAATCTGTCTGCTGAATGTTACAAGAACACAAGGTTCTTCTGTACATTTCAAAAATGAAACCTGGTCAAGTGTCTTCAGTGACAAAGACAGACAAACTGGGTGCAGTGGTGCAATGATGCATCTAAGTAACAAGAAGCTCTCTCAGAGGTGTTAAGAGGATGTTATTTATTTATCTTTTATTTATTTATTTATTTATTGTGGTAGCTAAGTTTAACTAAATTTGAATCTAACTATGAAACTGTTAAACACACTTGAACACACTCCTTGAGACAAGTTTTAACACCTGCTTCTGGAGAATTCAGTTCTGCACACCTCTCCTCTGTGGTCTGCATATGCGGTGTGCCGTCAGAGATTCTGCAAGTCTGGCTTTACCACATTTCTTCTTGATCTGTTTGTTGAGGCTGGTTGGTTGGTTTTCTTCACAAGTCTTCCTTGGCCTTCAGTTGCTGTTGATGGACATCTTAAAATTGTAGCAGACAGACAATATTGTAGTAGATTTTAATGTACTGTGGTTTGCAGTAGAAAGATAAAGATCCACAATACATTCATTTTCAGAAGACATTAGATGAGATTATGTATGTAGATAATCTGCTTCCATAAGGAAGTAATAAATCAAATGTTAATAAGTGGCAGGACCGGAGTTTGTAAAACCACATAAGCAGATCTATTGAGATTACTTAACAACTCAACATGGTTTCAGGCAAGTGAGTGCCACACAGTTTACAGTGTTAATTGGCATCTGCAAGCTTCCATTACTTTATTGTATTAGCCTCATACCTCCATTCCAAACAGAATGAAAGCAAAGAAGCAAACTTATACACCTAAAGTTGTTTCACATTATATTTGAGGTAAAGGGGTATAACTGTGTAAGTTAACTTTGTCTCCTTTAATACAAGACCAAAGTGTTTTGAACAGTATTTATGGTTCTTTGTTTATCATCTAATTTCTCATTAATTACATCTCAGCACATCATATGTTGGATTTGAATTGTGCCATTATGCTCCTCATAGGTTCCGTCAGCCCGTAATGGCACTACTCGTCCGTACTTCTTGGTGGAGTACACCGGAGAAGGTCACTTGCCTACAGATCCTTACTGCCCCAGAGTCGGCCCAGGATTGGCTGTAAGTGCCTCTCACATTCACACTTCCACGCCCTCTCGATTTCCCGAAAGCAATGTTTTCATATCGTGACTGTTTTTGTGATTCTGTAGAATTGCTTCCCGGACTGCGTATGTGAGGACGCTTTCAACAATACATACGCCTGTGTTAGAAGCTTCAAGGACTACAATTTGCAGTATTGTGAGTTTGCTGACACTGAGGTAAGCACTTGTTTTGCTGTGACACATTTAACCGATCTTCTCCTCATCCAGTCCTCGTCCTGTCCTGTCCTGTCCTGTCCTGTCCTGTCCTGTCCTGTCCTGTCCTGTCCATCCTACACTAGCTACTGGTTACAGTGCTAGTGTACTCTGCTGCTGATGTGTAAAGCAAGAGTGTAGCTTCCTCTGTTTAGGTAGAGATGTGTTTTTTTTTTTTTTTTTTTTTATCTTCCTCATTTAAAGGGCACATGTCCTTCCTTTCTCTTGCGTTTTTTCTTTTTTCCCCTTGGAAACAAAACACAATCATAATTCATTTTTACATAACCACTTTCCAGCCTCTGTTTTTCCCTTAGAATTAAACAGCTCGTTTAGTTACTGTGACTGAAACACTCCTATATAACTCCAGCTTGAATAGGCGAGACTTAAGTGATGTAGGCTCAATAGGTAGATTTGAGTAAATGTATCTGGTTCACAGTAGGCTAGTTCACAGCTTAGTTTCCATGTGTGGACAGTGGGGAGTGAATGGAATGATGTAAGCTGAAACAGTGTTTATCTCCAAAAAAGTGGGTAAAATTCAGTTTTGCGTGATTGGGGCCCTTTAAGTTCAGTATAATTTATTTTAAGATGTGAAGTTATCCTTTAAAGGGATTGTTCTTTTTGTTCTACCTGAATTTACAGGTTTATGTTTAGTTTTTGGTTAGGTACTCTAGTACTTTTTTTGTTTGTTTTACATTTTTCTTTGTTTATTTTATTTTATTTATTATTTACTATGTATTATTTCAAGCTGCCTTGTAATACTTTTAAAGTACAAAAGAATATCACCATTGTTCTAAATAAAACAAGATACTGCCTCTAAAATATCAGCTTTACAAAAGGTAAAAACGGTATTTGCTTTTAATGTAAGTTAACATAAAGAGCAATTTTGGATCTTTTCTATTAGTCCATTCCTTATGACATTTTCACACAATGTGAAGAGATGTCTTGCGGAATTTTTTCCAGAAGTATCACAAACGGTGTACATGGAATATTGTGGTAACTCTTAATAATGATAGGCATTGTAATTAAATAGGAGCGAAATTATTTTCTAATAGTTAGTTGATGATCATTTCTAATTATATAATGTGCTTTAATAAATTATAACATTTACCAGTTACTCTGTAAAATAAGACTAATTAATAACAATAATTATTTTGAAATATATTGTTACTTCTAATTTGTGTGTGAAAAAAAAATTAATCTGAAATTGTAGGCATTTGCTTAGTTGAACAAAAACATTTCATAATAATTATGATTAAATACTTAATAATTGGGGGAATCAACGTATAAAATGTGCCATTCCTTTTGCACAGGCCACATGTAATGCTATACATATTTTCCTGATATGCTGTTAATTTAACAAATTAACAATAATTTTGCAAAAAAAAGGTCCAGATCTAATGTTTGCATACGTCTATATATCCAGTATTAATTATTACGCTAAAATATAATATACCTTTTGTTACTGATTAAAAGATTAATAATTGAAATAGAAGCACAAGCAACAATTATATATTAATTAACCATAATTATACACAAGCAACATTTTAATATCAAAATATAATGATTATTATTACAAACCCTTACTAACAAACTGTGTGGTTTTTTTATTATTATTATTATTATGATTACGTTGCCAGGCTGTTATTATAGTGATTATAGATATTATTATGATTACGTTACGAGGGCTGTTATTATGGTGATTATAGATATTATTATGATTACGTTACGAGGGCTGTTATTATAGTGATTATAGATATTATTATGATTACGTTGCCAGACTGTTATTATAGTGATTATAGATATTATTATGATTACGTTACGAGGGCTGTTATTATAGTGTTACCTCCTTTTATTTCCTTGTTTTTCGAAGTGGTCAAATAGTGGAAACGGCACCTTTTCTTTTCTTACCTCTGGCAGGCGTTTGTGGAGGTCTACAACTTGACATCTGACCCTCACCAGCTGGAGAACATTGTGAAGAAGGTGGACCCTGCACTCTTGCAGACCATGAACCAAAGGCTCATCAAGCTTCAGTCATGCGAGGGGAAGAGTTGTCAAGACCTCAAGTGATGCCTATAAACCAGTGTGCAGTGCAGGAACACCAAAACTTCTGTTCAGGCGAAAGTGTGAGAGTCTCTTATTTTAAACTGACCTCTGTATGCATTCTTAAAGAACTTCATCAGAACTTCAGTGGCCAAATTTTAGAATTCACAACCCAGAAACGGGCCATGATGTGTTTACAAACAGCCTTTGCTGCTATACTTCACTTCAAATAGATTTTCTTGTGATTTTAGGAAATTCTGGGAATGTATTACTTCTGTTGTATTGGATGTGAGTCAGTTACCACATAACTGCTAACACATATTTGCATATTGTATGCACTTAGTGATACATTCCAGTTTTCCATATATTATCGACTGCACATTTTTACAGGTAAATTTCAAGTACAATTATGACTACTTCTATGGAGTGATGCATGATTGAGGATGATTCTAAGAGCAATCAGTTGTTCGCTAGGTTTGTTACAAAAATGACACTTGATTTGTCCTCATATAATCATATGTTTAAAGAGAATTCCACCAATTTTTCAAAATGTCTGCATAATTCAGTCATTTCTACTACACTATGAAATATTTGTTAAAATTGAAAGAAGGAGCAGCAGTGAGACGAGAAAGAAAATGGTGAGCTGCAAAACTCCCTGTTAAACTGTCTGAGGCATCTGTTGATGATGTTCACTAATAGAGTTATGTAATAACGCAAGTTTGGGGGGGGGCGAAAGCCCTTCTTCTTTCAGTCTCACAGCCTACGAATTAACATCCTCACCTTCTGTGCCCACTTGTCCATGTCAGTTTCTCAGTCCTATAAGCAGAAGCCGCCCAGAACTGTCGCCCAAGTTCTTGCTCCTTCCTCAATCAGTCTTCCCTCATGCTACCACTAATGTTGAAGGCAAGGCCCGAACTCGCCAAATGGTAGATAATTTACTTACACCTGTGGAAGACACGTCCTTCACCGTGTTTTGACTGAGTTCACTTTAAACATAACGTCCGTAGCACAACCCTAAAAAAAAGTCCTCTTTGCCAGAGAGGGCTCCAAATCCTCAAATCATAGCTTACACAGATGTAAGATGTAAAGCCAAGTCATGCAGAGTGGTTTGATGGTTTGATGTGAAATGCTCCATTCTACAGAATTCTTTGTGAGGTTTTGGTCTAGAATGTATTTTTTAAAATCTATTCACACCATAAATGTACATGCATTACAGTATAATTTGTGCAGCAAAATGGTCCCCAAAGAAAATGTATCTTTGCTGATGTATCACTATTTTACCATTATGTTACATATAAAAGCTCATAAGACATGTAGGTTCACTGGCCTGCTAGTAAATGAACTGTATATATGGTAACTTTGGGTCATAGACGTTGAAGCCCCTGGTTCCTGTCAATACTACTTTAACTGTAACAAAGTTGGGAGGTTTCTCTACAATGGATCCTTTCATATCAACCCACTCTGAATGACTGTTTACATCTCAGCAACTAAATTATTATTATATATTATTATTATATATAAAATATGTACTTTTAATTTTTGCTTATATATCGGTGGAATTAATCTGTAACGTTTTGCATTTTCTTCCTCAATCATGCCAGCATGCAATAATCAAACAAACTCCCAGTTGTGATCTAATGCATAAAAGAGATCACTCCCTCGAATGTGAATGTATCTGTAGCGTAAGTGTGGAGACAAGTGATATGACTTGTCATGCACTTGTTCACTGCTGTTTCACAGCAGTCTGCAAATGTGATATTAAGGCTTTGAACTGCTCCAAAGGAGGGCTTACTTACTTTCAACTTGTTTTTTCTTCTTTCTCTTTCTTTTGTAGTGCACTTTTATACTCAACGAATGATTACAGCTACGTTGCACCCATTCAAATGAACTGTGAAACGGTCGAGGACCTTGAGTTTGAATATGCCCGGGTTTCTTTGTCCATTGTCGGTCACATGAAACCGTTTATTACTTTATTCTAGTCTATCTAGTAGGAATCTAGTCCTTCTCTGCTTTGTGTGTTCATCCGTCACTCCAGTATTTGCAGCAGATAATCCAGTACTAATATTTGAGGAGACACTCCAGGTGTCTTAACAACCTTTCATTTGTATTTGCAAACAGAATTGTTTTTAATTGTTGAGGGGAACGTTGGATATTCAAGGGAAATAATCGGCTTCGGCCAAAGTTTTATTTCATGATGATTTTATGATGTGCCTTGTCTTTTGCACTGAAACAGTGAATGTGCCTTTGCATGACGGAAACCTTTAACTTCAGGTAGTTAATAAATGTGAAAGGAGGTTTTCAGCCTGGTGTGGTTACCCTGGGCCACTTGGCACCACTTTTATGAAGCAGAAACATGCAAATTCAAACATTAAAATCCTAAGAAACTTTAAACGGGTTTGTGGTTTATTTATTTATTTATTTTGCTTTTTTCCCCCCTGCTTTCATTGAAATAGTGAATACCACACTGACGCCATGGTGTCTTTGCTGTTCTTGTTTTCTCCTGGTTTTGATCGAAGCATAGATACTTTTGCTTGCTTCAAAACCATCTTCTGAGGTTGGATCACATCACGGTGCACCAGTGGATGGGGGAAAATATTAACCAATAATATCATGTTGCAACTTCCCCTCCCACCATTGTGAAACTTTGGTTGTTTGGTTTAAAAATTATTCTTCTGGAAACGTTCTTTGCTAATAATGTGGTCTTCTACACATTCATTGAGACATTATATCTACTCTTTTGTCTTCAGATTGGGAAACAAGTAACAATTCACTCTTTCCACCAGACTTTTAGGAAATAAAAAATGTCCATGTTTTCAGACTTGCTAGGGCATACTGCAAGGTTTTTCAGAGGTACCCCAGAAATATTCATAGTTAAGGCTATGAGAGACCAACTACACTTTCAGTATGCTACAGCACCACCCTGAAGCAGAGCAGCGTTGCATCTTCAGTTAGTTAAGAATACCAAAGACAGAAGCGCACTCACCCTGAGAGGGAAGCAGTTAAACAAAGATCATATAAATTCATAATCAGTTGGTTTTCAGGGACCCTCCCCTCCAAGCCCCCGAATTTAGACCCTGTCTGTATTTTGCACAATGCCTCCCTCCACATATCATAGTATAGAAGAGAAAAGGTTAAAACTAATGTACGTCAGAAAGCATTGCATTTTTCACTGTTATCAATGTTAAAATTAACATAATTTCAAGTTTAAAAGTTACTAACAAACAAAAAAAAACAAGAATGAGTCACTTAATACGATGCATAGGGCACTAAACAGGTATGACATTTATGGTGGTTGTATGTTTTCTTGCCTTTTGTTTTTGCTCTACTAAGGCTAACTTTATAGGTTCCAAAATGTCTAAATCATTTTCATTAACATAGAAATAGAAACTTAAAGTTCTGCAGGAATTATACCACAGAAACATTACGTTGCCAAGATTCTCAGATATTTACAGTATTTTATTTTCCATTATTACATTAAGAAATTCACATACAGGGCACAAGATTGACAAGGTAGTTACCACTTGCATAATTTTTACATGATATTCAGATTTGTACCAGTAACAGTATTAACTGACCAGAAACACTGCTGTGTCTTCCATGTCATCCTCTACTGCCAGAAGAAACCGAGCAGAAGGTCTTACAGATACTTGTAGACGGCTTTTTCCTCTAGTATCTGTATCTCCATCTTTACGGGACACTTGTAGAAGTATGAGAGCAATTCTTCAGTGTAACCAATAAGGAAATAATATTTATGTGGAGGGAGCTTCTGTAGCATCAAAGCACAAATGACCAGAAGGTTGCCTCTGCGCTTAATAACCAGTTCATCAGCCAGACATCCATGGAATGTGCCAAATATGAAACGTCGGATAAAGAGGTCTTCTACAGTCCGATCTGCAGCACCATCCTCTCCTTGGAGATTACCTAGAGGAGAACACATGTTTAGAACACATGAAAACATGCTGTATTGTGCTGATACAGTTAGATACAGCCAAAGACTGAATACCCCAGTTAAATGACACGTTTGGTTGGTTTTCTAAGTGAACAAGTTCACATAAGTTGTTTATTTATCATATTTCTGCACATTTTTGTGCATAATGTCTGTTTATTTGCTGTGCTTAACATATTGGGAAAAAATATACATACATTACAAAAACTATATGTAAAATTAATACCACATGATAATTGACTGGGGCACCCAAGATCCTGCAAATGCCTGTATATTCCAAAATCTAAACAATAAAGTAAAACTCACTCTAAGGCCATTTTATTAGAAACCCCTATCCTGTCTCCACCTTGCTGGTGTTTAGTTAAGAGACCATAGCCCATCTGCTAATTCATTCATAGCCATTCTTTACACCTTCATCAAATGTTAGTTCCTGACCACAGAGTTATTTGTGGCTGGTAATTTCAGCTGAGGCACTATTCTCAACAGAGCTGATAACATGTATATGCTGTGTTTAGTATTTTTTGGCCAGAGTCAGTAGCATAAATCAAGAGCACAGTATAAAATGTTTTTCGGAACATGGAATAGTTGCAGCGTTTGTTTACAAACCTGTTCATGTAAAATAAGTCCATGTATTTTAGTAAATTTTGTACAATTTGTGCACACTCATTTTACAATCAGATTTGACCTTGTGCTTTGATGTATGTGTAAGCCAACGTTCCTATGAGGTAGGGGGAGCTGATCAAGTGAGTAGATATTATTAATCTTTTTTGAGATTAAAAAGTGCCATTAAAGCACCATTAAAGCACAATAGGGAATGTCCAGTAAAGCTTAAACTCAAGACACATTTCACAAAGTAATAGAAGTGAAACTGAAAAACTATGACTTGCTTGTGTGCTGTGAGAGCCACCCCTTTCTGTGGGCTATCTGGTGTGGGTGCAAAGCCTGCTCATAAGTCACTGATCGGTCGCCTTTGCCCACACGAATACGGGCTGCACGATTCTGCAAAAACAAACATGTCTGGTTAGTAATAGTGGTTATTATTATTTCATATTTTGCACATCACCATAATGAAAACTCAGGAGACAGTTCTTGTGGGGAAAAGATTCTCATTAAATGACATTGTATGTTAACTGTGCCTAAAAAGACCTGGAACATAAAGTAGCAAAAGCACAAAGTTTCAGGTTCCGTTTAGAGAAGAAGCTCCAGCCCTGCATAGCTCACCTTATAACACACCGCAGTGGAGTGGATGCTCCTCAGTCCAGGGTTCATCCATAGTGCAGAGCTGAACTGCCTACACACAGGCTAAAAAGAGAAATTCACAAATTAAATGACAAATACAATATTATAATATTATACTAAATTATATTATATACACATGCCTTTCCAAACAGATCATCGTTCAGATTTAGCTAGATAACTATTGTTAACAGGGTCAACTGAGCAGGGTCAGTTGTTGGTGTGGAGCTGGACTCTGGGGTGAAGGTGGCAGAGAGGAGGACACTGCACAAACTGCTGTGTATTATGGATGATGATGGGCACCCACTGCACACCATCATCATGGACAAAAGGAGCAAGTTCAGTGGCAGGCTGCTGTCACAGAGCTGCTCCACAGACAGACTCCGGAGATCCTTTGTCCCGAGAACCATCAGGCTCTTCAACTCTTCCCAGTGGGGCCGGAAGAGGGAAGCGGACAGATGACCAAATTCTCTTGTTAAATCATAGGTTTATTTATTTGCACTATTACACATTACTGTATATACTGTACATCTTAACTCCTGGACACTCTACTGTATATCCTGTACATCTAAGCTCCTGGACACTACACTTTACTTAAATAACAATATATGCACATGTTTATTATGTTAATTCAGTCATTATCTGCTGACAACTGCGCCCCTTGCACATTCATGCACCTCTTTTCTTCAGGTCTACAGTTATATTTGTATTTCTTGTATATATTTCTTGCCTCCTTGCGAAGTGAGATATATTTATATATTTATCCATAGTGAACTATACTATGTATAGTTTATAGTTAATAGTTAATAATACTGCTGAGCCGGTACCTACCCATTTAGGTTTTTCATACTGCACAACCCTGCTTTTTATTTTGTATTTGTTTTACTGTGCTGTTTTTGTGAAACTGCTACTGGCTGCTAAATTTGCTTCGGGATCAATAAAGTATCTATCTATCTATCTATCTATCTATCTATCTATCTATCTATCTAACGTTAATACAAATACAAAACAGATATAACATTATTTAGCTCACTCGTATTAAATGACTGCAGTGCACTTGTATTATTGTTGAATACAGGTGTATTCAATGAACACAAAGTTTTTATTGTTAAAACAAACAGAATATTTATCAAATATGTATATAAGCCAGCGCTGTGGGCACATGCTTTCCTGCATGTCATGGCACTGCTGACTAGTTTCAATGAGGTAAAACAGTAGTTAGACAACACGCAACTCTGATTCAAACATATTACAGATCATTTGTGATGGTTAAACGCAATATTCCATTTAAACGTGCTTACTGTTAATAATGTTGTGTGTCTGGTCAAGGACGCCGCCATTTCCGTTCCGTAGGTCCGCCGGCTGAACTGGACCACAGCATAGCTTTATTAGCGCCCCCTAGCGGCTCCTCCGCCGCAGCACATTCACATTCAACGGCTTCCTGCTTTAAGGCTTCAATAAATTGTTCAATAACACGACATTTCAGCTCTATCTAAATCTATCGAAGTTACCTAGTAAAATCTTTTCTTTTTTTTTTGTAAGCCTCTTGTACTTTTTATGACATTCATGGAAAACATTTCATTTACTATGGCTTTGTATACACTCAAACCACTAGAATACAAACACAAAATATTAATTTTCTAATGGTTTTACATAAGTTGTAAACACTACAGTTTGTAGCTTTATTATTGACTTTATTCATAGTGAATTTTATTCAGTGATTTTGGACAAAAAAAAAGTTTTATTTTTGGTACAAAAAAATCTAAAGGAAAGTAAATAATTTTCATAAGTATTAGTATTAGTAATTAATAAATATGCAATAGTATATAATACATATGTATAATATTAGTGTCCTTGTGTTTATAAAATATACATACATACATACATACATACATACATACATGCATGCATGCAATCAGAAGGCTTTTATTTTGGTGGATGATACCGGAAGTGTTTGGTGAACCCGTGTCCTCCTGATGCTCTCGTATTTTCTACGAGGTTGTTTCGGTGTGTAGCTGTTTATCTCATCAAATTAAACACCGTTTTTGTTTCCAGCTGTTTCTTTATTTTCGGTGCTGTTTTCGGGATCTTTGGAGATGTCTTCGCCGATGGAAATGACGGAGTTGTATGACAATGCCCTGCTCGGCATTTTGCAGCATGTTGGAAACATACAGAATTTCCTGCAGATCTTCTTTGGCTTTCTGTACAGAAAGACGGACTTCTATCGCCTGCTGAGCAGCCCCAATGACCGCATGGGGTTTCCACCAGGAGTAGCAGAAAAAATGGTGCTGAAGGTAGTGTTTATCTGCTCAGTAACTTTCTGCCTTGTTTGTTTATATCAGTAGCACCTGTCATCGAGCCAGTCAGTCACCCAGACACGGAGCGGCTAGTTTTACACTCATATATCAAACGTTTCCTAAAGATAATGCAAACAGACTTTTCCTAATAGGTTCCAAAATTTTCACACAGTAATCTAATTATTAGCAACGGAAAATCAGCCCTACAGGAATAAGGCTGTGACAAGTTCTTGAATAACGTGAAGAAAAATTGAACATGACAAGTAGTTATACAAACAAGACTTTCAGATATATAACCAAAACAGTGTGTTGCTCATGCTTAGGCATATCATATGGTAATATGATGTCTAATAATACCTTTTTGTATTATGACATACAGAACATTTGGCCCAGTCTACAGTAATTGTCCCATTACCCCATGTTTAGGCACTGGAAATAAGAGACTAATGAAGCTAGCATGTAATGTAGGCTTATACCCCACCAAATCTCATCATGCTAACTGCATACGTAGAGAAACAAACAGCAGACATGTATAGGCTGATCAGCTTCATTTGGTGGAAGGGGAAAATTGTGTGCGGTTTTTATTCTTGTATGGATTACTGCTTCAGCAAAAGCAATTTCACTGCTG
This sequence comes from Semaprochilodus insignis, assembly GCA_034552555.1. Lineage (NCBI taxonomy): Eukaryota > Metazoa > Chordata > Actinopteri > Characiformes > Prochilodontidae > Semaprochilodus > Semaprochilodus insignis. The sequence continues at coordinate 20,336,836 of CM067490.1, read as the reverse complement.
CTGATTAAAAGCCCCCCTAACACACTGACAGCTCTTCACCCCGAAGAGTTGTAGCACCCGTTACTCACAGTGGTCACCTCATACTTTAAACTTTAAACGTACACTTATACTTAAACTGAATCTCGCTGCATTGCAGCAACTCCTGTAGCATGACGGTTATTCACACAGCTGTACAGATGTTTCGTTTTACTTATGTTCTTACCAATCTGTAATTTTTTGCAAATAGTAGTTTTATAATATATGTCCACTCAGTCTTACATATGCATAGAATATCCAAGTACAGATATTCACATATTTCTTAGCTCTTCTCCTGCTTCTTTATTATTCTTATTGTTTATTCTATTTATTGTACTTTGTTGTTCTTTACATACGTGTGTGTTACATGTCATACGTGTGCTCTCACCAAGACAGTTTCCTTGTATGTGTAACATATTTGGCAAAATAAAGATGTTAAATAAAGAGATTCTGATTCTGATTCTTTGCCCCTTCCTCCAGACCTTTAAGCTGTTTGAGAAGTTGGCAGCTCATGACAGAGAGAGGGCGATGCAGCTTGCTGAGGAAGCCAAAGCAGTGCCCCCTGCAGTACAGGAGCTTGAGGTTCAGTCACAGCCAGAAGACGCAGCACCTGCAGAGGTCAAGCAGGAATCCAAACCTGCCGCAGCTTCATCCACAGAGCCGGCCACAGCTGCAGAGACTCAGAGCGAAAACAGCGCCCAGCCTGCAGAGAGTGAACAGCCAACAGCTGCGCCTGCCGCAGCAGCAGCACCAGCAGCAGCAGCAGCAGCATCAGCACCAGCAGCAGCAGCAGCAGCATCAGCACCAGGAGCCAGCTTGGACTCTAGTACAGCTGCACCGTAAGCGTTACATTCTTGCTTTGTTTCAGGTGTCCCCTGTATGTATGTGCATATTTCGGTAATATGCAAGAACATCTATCTCTGAGCATGTCTAATAACTTTATACGTAGGGCTGAGGCTGATTTCTGTAATTGGCTAACTTATTGACTGTCGTTTTATGGTTTAACTAGTTTAACTCTTATGCTTCTTCAGTTTCTGTCATTTTGCAGTCCATCTTTCATGCAACAAGAGCAACATTGTGCAAACAGTTCCCATAACATGTAACAGTCTGTCAGAATATCTGCTTATGTTATTAAATGAGCATTCTAGCCTGTTGTAGAGATTATAGAGATTTGTTTGGCACATGATGCAAATACAGTTGACATTTGACATATTTTTCATAATTACTGTAACTTAGAATATACTGCAAATGATTTTTAGTAACTGACAGTAGCTTCATATTATCTATAGCATTATCTTTAGCCTCAAAACAAGTCATTCAAAGTGGAATGATGTGAAGAATCAATGAGTCAGGGTTGTTTGCAGTGGTGGTGATAGGAACCAGCCATCTGAAGAGTTTAATGCCTCTAAAGGTTACTTCACAGAATGCTATCACAGAAATGCTATGAATACGCTGCCTGATGCAAAGATAACAGTTTTGAGAGAAGGTTTTGATCTAAAACTTATTCTTAAAATACTTGTGGAAAGCGAGACAAAAACGTACCCAAAGAAAATTTTGTCAAATTTACCACTCTTCTGTTGTAATCAGTATTTCTCAGAAAACATGCTGCTTGTGTTGGATAGTACATCAAATGGCTGTATTTGTGTTTTGACACCACCACTGTAAAGAATTCTGAGTGGTTAAGTTTCTCTGCAATGAACAGTTGCATATCAAACCTCAATGCTTGAATTGTACCGAAATATTATAAGAGAACAGCAACACTGGACCTTCCTTTGATCTTCAATAATGTCTTTAATTGACCCAATCTGTTGTTTGTTGTCTAGCGGTCAGTCCAGTTTTCAGGCCAGCGCTGACAGCTACAATGGTGCTGTGAGGGAAAACTACAGCTGGTCACAGGATTACACTGATGTGGAAGTTCGAGTTTTCGTCCCACAAGGCATTGTCAAGGGCAGACAGGTACCTAACAGCAACAGGTATCCAAAGCGCTTCAGGCAAAACAGTTATTACCTGGAGCCTATTCATATGCAATCAAATCGTTTGCAAATACATCGTACTGGAAATAAAAGGCATTTCCTTTCTGTTTGCAGGTGTCTGTCAGTATGCAGCCTGGCGGAGTACGTGTAGCGGTGAAGGAGGGAGCATCTGAACGAGTCTTGATGGAAGGCGAATTCACACACAAAATCAACACTGAGAACTCCTTGTGGAGTCTGGAGCCAGGGCGCTGTGTAGTGGTAGGCATGGCTTTCAGAAGACATTCTAGCTGCATTGCCGCAGACACTGGGGAGCTGTAATCAGGAGTAAAAGATTATATGGATGATTTTTTTTTTTTCTTCAGTCTGTAAAATAAACAACACCAGCCCCCTTTTCAGACATTCCTAAAGCTCACCAGCAGACTTTTTAGAAGTTCACACCAGCAGCTTTCTACACAAGAACTTGAAACCACTCAAAGATAACGACATAAGCAAGCTGACCCAGTAGGGGGCGATATTACCCTGTAGGATTTGATGTAAAACGCTTCAAGGAGAGCATGGCAAGCATGCATGTTGTACATTTATAGAGCTCAAAGCTGAAGCGGAGGTCCAGCTAGTAAAATAAAGGAATAAAAGTGACAGTAGACTCCTATAAAGGTGACAGAATACTCCATTAATCTCTGCTCTGTATATGATTGTCAGAAAGCTCATTGACTTAAAATGCTGTTTTCAAGCGGACAGGAGGCCAAAACACATGTTTTTGAAAATATCTGCATATGTGTTGGTACATGTGTGCAGTGTACCAAAATAATGGATATAAGGGATATTATCTTTTCACCTCAGCTGTCTCTCAGTAAGACCGGAGAAGTGTGGTGGAGTGCCGTGCTGAAAGGTGAGGAAGAGATTGACGTGAACCAGATCAACCGCGAGCGCTCCATGGCCACTGTGGATGAGGAGGAGCATGCTGTGTTAGACCGCCTCACCTTTGACTACCATCAGAAACTGCAAGGAAAGCCTCAGAGCCATGAGATGGTAAAGTGATACACAGCATAGGAATGCTTTTGCTCAAACTATTTTTATTGGGGTTGTTAGCTTCATTTTCCCATGTTCTTCAATAGTCAGGACCCCCACAGACCACCACAGAGTAGGTACAGACACAGCAGTGCTGCTGTTGTGGCTGTTCGGTGTATAGCGACAATGAAAACCTAAGAATCAAGAAAATGGAAATATAAAAATGATAATAATTCATTGTGCCAGTTGCCCAACCCATGGCCACCAACGACATCCGTGACAGGGTGGGAAGGTGGTGCCTGAAGGCGGAGTATGCAAACCCCTTTCCCTCTCAGCTCTCACTCTCTCGTTCCTTTTCACTGCTTTTTAAGGCACCTGTGCTGTCAAAGCAAAGTCAGCATCAACAGGCAGCACACGTTATTAAGGGAGTGCGAGCACCTGAGCTGAGAGGAAAAGAGAGCTCATTGCTCTGCCTTCCTGTCACCACCCCTGCTATGCAGCTCGGCCACCAGGATCGAATGTCAGATGCAGTACAGTGACCTCACTGCAGAATGCGGGCAGGGTTTAGGAGGACATTGCAAAGCATAATTTTATTAGCTTTCAAAATGTTTGCATGATTATGTCATTGCGAATTAAACAAAATCATTCAGAGTGGTTTAGTGTGAAATGCTCAGTTCGAGAGAAACTTCAGAATTGTTCACCGTGGTGGTGATATGAGCCAGACATCCAGCTCTAAAAGCTCCCTCACAGAATGTTATTGTAAGAACGTTATAAGAAATGGTTAGGAATACGTTGCTTGGTGACTCAGACTTGTTTTGGTAGTGGTTTTCGTAGTTTGAGACAGTTTTGGGTTAAAAAAAATTGTGTTTGATGCATGGTGGAGGGATACATTCTGGCATTCTAAAAGAAAATAGTCCCTTGGTTTACAACTATTTTACTATCATTACCATATCGTATAAAAACTCAGACATGTGTAGATTCAGTGGTGGTTTTAGGTCAATGAAATAGCTATATTTAGGTTATGACTTATGATTAGGCATTGCAACTAGTTCCCTTTACCGCCATTGTAAAGAAATCAGAGCTGGTACAGAGAGCTCCTTTATTGTGAACCATTTACATCAGACACTCTGAATACCTTTGTTTACATATCAATTATCAATTATCTATACATTGGTGTAATTCCCCTATTAATCACTTCACACTGTCACCACCACTGTGAACAATTCTGTGTAGCATACACAAATAGCATAAAGATGCCTTTGGAGCTGACACTGAATTGATTTCAACATTAGGAGGTTGCTAAATGCGGTTTTGTGTTTCAGAAAGTTCACGAGATGCTGAAGAAGGGCTGGGATGCAGAGGGATCGCCGTTCAAAGGACAACAGTTTGATCCATCCATGTTTGATATACCACCAAGCGCTGTCCAGTTCTGAGTTCTGGATTAAATTTCAAGTCTGCAGCGATATACACTGCACTGACAGCGCACAGACGGCACCGGGTCTAGCAGTTTACAGGAGTTTACCGCACCATTACAGACCTTACAAATGCACTGCGAAAGTCCTCATGCCTTGAATTGCTACAGCTGTGGATGATTATTTCCTCAAGGTTTAGGTCACTGTACAGCATGTGGACCTGTTGGGGTCTGATTATCCCTCGTCTTGTTTGAGCTCACCGATTTGGCAACTGGTTGACTAGGTCCTCATTTATATTGTCCATCTATCCACTTAGAAAAAAGGTATTACATGGCTTCTGTGTTCTTCTCTTCAGTAAAAATGTTTGAATGAAGAATTACAAACTAAATGTTTATCTACTAAATCAATTAGTAGAGTTATATATTAGATATGAACGGGATTAACGGGAGACTTTTTAGCCATATTACGACTATGGTGTTTTACATGTGTTATGTTCCATTCAGCACATCTCAGTATGTTTTTGAGCAATATTCAGGCATTTTTCATTGATGAGTTTTGGAAGCTGATGGATCTTCAAACAAAGCTTTATTTTTGTTTTCATGTGTTTTTTGATTGTTATTTGTGCCTGAATTCAATAAAGTACATTACAGAAGTAGCCTGAGCTCTTTTAAAGTTTTGAGTCATCATATTAGTTAGCATATATGTATTTTGTTTTTGTTTGTACTTGTTGTATTTTGTTGTTTTCCCATATGGATGAAATGGGCACATTTTTTTTTTTTTTGCATGTGCATACTGTGCAACATGTATGTCAGTTTCTGTGTGCACTTATTTTTATTGCTTTTATTGTTTGTGTCTGCCCTAACTACTTAATCACCTAAATCATGTGGAGAATCGTGATCTAAAATAGGCTGCTGCTTCAGGCGTCAGGGGAGAAGATGCTGCGGGCGCGCGGAGCTACTCCGCCCCCTGGCGGCGAGATCCTTCCTCCTCGTGTCAGTGCCTGACAGTTGCAGCGGAAAACAACTGTATTGCAGTCCGGCTGGGTGTTCAGTAGCGAGGGGTCGGGAAAGCAGTCAAGCTCGCTCCTCGGCGAACCTTCTCCCTCACTCGAGTGCATATCCACAATTTGTCTCGGTCAGTCAGTTGGCAGAAGGCTTTAAGTAACGCGGTGTCGTAGTGCTGTGGCGTGGAGGGAACCCAGCTCGGATACAGACTCACCAAGCAAGCAGAAAGGAGGGGAGACATGGCAACGACAACCTGTACACGCTTCACCGACGAGTACCAGCTTTACGAAGAGCTCGGAAAGTAAGACAGCAGTTTCATACAGCGTTCATAAAACCGCCTTGTGTGATTTCTAGCTTTCGGCTTTAGTGGTTGAGTTGTTGTTGAGGGAACACGCGGAGGGCGGTGAGCTGCCGAAACAGTGAGGGCGAATTCACTTGACAGGAGTGTCTACACAGCACTCTGAATCAGAGAAAACTTGCTTTTACACTGGGCGTTTTATTTCGTGTAACTCTTCAGGGCTTTCCTCGCTTACGGCCGCCGCCGCCGTGGTAGCTAATATAGAGACAGTGACATTTGGAGCTTGTCAGAAAGGCTGGGCGGCTGTTTGCTGCTGTCTATAATCTGAGTGTGGAGAGAAGCATGCCTGCTGCCTGACGTTAGGAAATTATTTTGCTCCCTCTCTCCCCCGCCTCCTCCTCCTCTCTTAGTATGGCATGTCTTTGCTCACTTTGTTTCCCTTTGAATTATTGAACGTCCTCAGTGTCATCACGACCATGGCAGGTGGATATATGTGCCGTGTTTCTCTGCAGACTTGACGTTCGCGATTTTAAAATGTTGACAAACCTCTAACGGACGAGCTGTGGGCTGTGGTTTGATGCTGAGGGAATGTCGTATCTGATTGGCTGCGCGTCGCATATATTTGCATTTATAATTAGTGCGCCTCGGATTGTTATTGGCTGAACGGCGACACTTGAATACGTCATCGGCCGGCGTGATTTGCATGTACAACTCAAAAGTTTTTTTTCCAGAACTGTTCGATTCCTGAAATTCCCCATTCCCAATTGATTGGATTCAATGAGTCGATTCCACAAAAACATTTTCCAGAATTCCAAAGTCAACGATAAGAAAATGGAGGTGAATTTTCCTGGCCGATTCCGTGTCTCATTCCTTTACACCCNGTCTCATTCCTTTACACCCAAATTGTTAGCACCCAAAAGTGCTGGTTTTCTGGATGATTTTTGTGAAACTTTTAATTAATATTTTTAAGATGCCTTGAATGTGTTTATTCAGCGTTTTAAATGTTCTCTGATATGACTTTAATAGAGGTAAAATTGCCTTTAATTGGGGTTTTCCATGCCCATTTACACCCTATGATTTGGCCCTAGAATAAAATGAGCTGTTTTCTCTTTAGGCTATTTGTTGAATGCATGCAAATTTTATCATAGCGATAATCACACAGAAACAACATGTTGAAACACCGTCACAGACAGGAAAATAAAAGGAACCTCATACTGTTTAATTAACTATGCTAGCGTTAGTTACTTGAATCACACAGCATGGCTGCTACTTACAGATTGCTGTTGGGGTTGTGATGCTAATAAAGGTGGAACTGCTTCTCTCAGTCTCTTCAGCTGCTCCGTGTTGTCCAAGGTTTGAGAAACTGTTTAAAGTGAAATGACAAAATAACAACTTTGAGTTAAATTTGTCCAGGATCTTGTTAAAGATGACTGTGTACTGACTGGCTTGTTTTGTTTTGCAAATTTTTAATTCCATCTTAAATGGTGCCACAGCTACATTCTGGCACCTGTACAACCTGTAGCAATTAAGGTGGAATGGAGCATTTTAGGATTTTGAAATCACCTGTTTTACCAGCCTCTTTGTAAATGCAGCATTTGTAGTGGTAGATGAAGACAACAACGTTTGAGGTTCACAGTATGTCAGTTCTGTGTACCACACAATGTTTCGTTCTATGGCACCTTTAATAGTCAAACCTCACAACATGCTAGTAGCAGTCCTTTTATTAGTCAAAGTGTGAACATAAATAACTTTATTTTCTCTCTCTAAAGCCATACTGGTACATAAAAACAAAATTAGCTGTTTAAATAACTTAAAAATGCAAGAGGCAACTGGCTTTTTAGCACAAATCATTATATTATGACATTCAGTTATACTACTATTGTAATAGTACTATTGTCTATGTTACAACATGTGCAGAAGAAGATCTGGCAACATTAAAAACCAATATTAATTGCTATTAATTACTGTACATACGACATTATTATTATTATGTTATGAATTACAAGCTTTCCTGACCACCTCAGTTCTTTGTGGACACAAGATGTCAGTTTAATTATTTAGTCTTCCATTGAGAGCTAGCATTAGCCAAATTATTTTAGCTGACTTTTGGGAGGGGAATTAACTGTACCTGATTTTCTTTTAGATGGGTAGATGTGTCAGCAGTTGTTTGACTGTAGGTTGTTTATTGTTGCAAACTGTATACTTTGCATTTTTGTCTCCTTTGTCCAAAGCTAAATACCAGCATTCTGCATGTGCATGGGTATGTACAAATTGGAGTCCAAAGAGTCCACCTTCGATTCCCATATGCCTTTCCGATGTGCAGTCAACTCTTTTAGGGATTGTAAGTAAGGGAATTCAACCTGTCCTGAATTCACTAGTTCTCACAGTAGCTGTGGCACTGTTCATAGATGTATACAAGAGGAGGAGCCAAACCTACTGTGAACCAGCAGTATGTCAATATCGTGCACAGAAAGCGGGGGTTGTTCCATATACTCCAAACGAGTGTCCCAGTTACTGCAAAGCAGTGAATGGCTGCCGGTCCTCTGCGAATCCAGAGACCCTCCTGAAGTGGACAGCTCCGTTATGAGGGTTTGAATGCTACATACAGAGTGAGAAAGTGTACAGATGGTCCTGTTTCGGCCGGCTGTACGGGTTGATCTTCTTCAGACTGCTGCTTCCATCTAGTGACAGGCACACTCCACCAAATCAGCTCAATGTCTCCTCAGAGATGAGCCGGGTCGGCTAAACCTCTAATGAAAGCCACTTTTCCCTTCACACATTGTGAGCAGCAGACAAGATTCAAGCTTCTTCTCTCTGGTCACAGCCTAGGCGGAGGGAAGACTCCATCCATTAGTTACCAACTTGTTATAGTAGCTTCTTGGCTGAAGGGGTTTTCTCTCTCATTTCTCTCTCATTTAGTATTATATTGCATTATGTGCTTATGGGAACAGATGGTTGAATGAACTGGTGAAAAGACTTTACACAGTTATACACTTACCTCAGATGAAGTTGTTCAGCCAAAATTAGTTTGATGTGCCAATTTAGACTTTTGATTTTAGTCCTGGAGCTAAAGAGGCTAGGGTTAGGGTTAGGGTTAGGGTTAGTTGCTAATAGTCACCCAAATATCAACAATCAAACTGCTTCCAGGTCTTCATTAATGCTTGTGTTGTTTTAACATTCAGAAATGACCAGCCACAAAGATTAACAGCAGAGATGAACAGAAAATCCCCTAAATGATCTTTTTTCAACTTGAATGGTGATGACTTTTCCTAGAGTGACCCCAACATTAGAAAAAGTGAAGCATCACTTTTGTTTGTTTGTTTCCATGATAGCTGTGCAATATTTTAGCATTAATAATAATACTATCACTACTACTACAACTACTATTACTGCTACTACTACTACTACTAATAATAATAATAAAACTGTACTTTAGTAAAGATAAACTGTTATGAAAGATGTGTTGTAATTGTTTTGTGTTTTAAACATACGGTTGTCAGCAAGTGTTTGGGCACCCCTGGTCAAATTTATGTTTTGTTTGTTTATTTATCACATCGTCTATGGTGTGCACTTCTGCACGGTTTCTGTTTATTTCTTGTTTATATGTTTATTTTAACATATTGGGGAAATTGTACAAAGATTATGGTGCATTAAATAATAATAATAATAATAATAATAATAATAATAACAACAACAACAACAACAAAACAACAACAACAACAATAATAATAATAATAATAATAATATTTTTCCCAATATGTTCAAGTCTGCAATAAAATTTTTGTGTCAATATAATGTAATTGTGTTTTGCTGTCACTTCCTGTCTAGTCCTGTCTTTTCTGTTTGTGTTGTCACTTCCATGTGCCCTTTTCCATGTGCTTCTGTTTGTTTTGGGTTTTGGCTCCTCCTGTCTCTGCCCCCTTGTCAGTCCCCTCACCTGTCCCTAGTTTGTAGCTCCGCCCCTTCCCAGGTGTTCCTTGTTAGTCCTTGTTCACTTATACTCCCTGTAGTCCCCTGTGTTCTTGCTTGGTGTTTTGTTTCCATGTCAGTCGTTTGTTCCCCCTGCCGGTGTTTTGTTTCCTTGCTGGTCGTTTTCTCTCCTTGTCGGTTGTTTTTGTAATCCTGTTCAATATTTCTCAGTTTGCTAGTTTTTTCTTTGGTTTTGTTGTCTTTTTTGCTCTTCGTTAAATCCTCTCGCCTATATCCTGCCTCCTCGTCTTGACCCCATGTGACATTTGCTTTAGAACATTTTAGAGACATGTAATTTGACCAGGGCTCCCATACAGTTTAATTCAAGATTAAGCAGTTGTTTATAATAAGAAACAGAAATCCTGCAAGTAAGTTATAGTGTCCTGTGTAGGTTTCACATAAACTTGGGTGGAATTTGTCACAACATTTGCGTTCTCATTGAGTCACACTGTGTCCTGAACCACACGCCTATTGACTGTGCTTTGAGAGAAGTTCTGGGAATGCTTTTATGAAAAAGATTGACTTCTTGTGTTTATTAGCAAAAAGAGCCTGAAAGTTATAACTAATGAAGCAAAATTTGACCTGGCCTGATCGACTACATATAGGCTGAGGAGAAAACTGTATAGACTTGATATTTTCAGAGCCATTCCTTCAAATGGCCTTCATGATCAAATCGAGAGAGCCAAAATCATACATTACGGTACAGACGGAATGGCTTTTCAGTGCCCAAATGAAGCCGATGCAGCCAGGGACATTGTTTTATCGTCTCCTCGTTCCTGTAGGGCCTTGTGCGTTTTGACTGTAGTCCACATTAGAGGAGCAATTTCGTTCCCTGTGTCAGCACACACGCTGCTCAAGATGTGCAGAGTGTATTGTATAACAGCAGAAAGGTACACTAAAATTAGCCAGTAAAGGATGACATCAGGCATTAGTGTTGATGTCCCCACAGGTTTTTGTTATGCAAGCTCTGCTGAAAATATGGAAAGAAAAGAGGTCTGAGGCAGCAGACTCCTGAAAGACAGCATATGCTGTGTTCTTTTTTGGGTGACTATTCTTTTTAGGTCTTTATTCGCTGGCTGTTTGGGGGTCCGCTGCTGTCAGATGTGTTGTACTAAATTTGTAATTAGAATTTATGCATTAAACATTTGAGTAATATGTTTATCACAGGGGCTCGCCAGCATTATAATGAGTGAAAAGCCTATAGTCCAATGTGTTTCAAGCATATACTGTAATTTTAAGCATATTGCTCAATATGTAAAGAAATCAACTGTATTAGTACTGCAGGAACTTTGATAAATGTCAATTGGATTATATGAAACCATCAATGAAACAACTTTTTATAGTCCAGTTTATTTTCTCAGAAAGAAACAGTAATTGTGATTGATTTTACAATAGCAGCTGTGCAGTCTGTGAAGGTCTCTCTGATGTAGAAATGCAAAATATTCTTCATCTTGATTTTTTTTTTTTTCCTTCAGGGGAGCTTTTTCAGTCGTGCGACGTTGTGTCAAGCTGTGCACAGGCCAAGAATATGCTGCCAAAATAATCAACACCAAAAAGCTTTCTGCGAGAGGTAGGTAAATTATGTTCGAAAATGGGGTGTAGGCTATCTGCATGCACTTAAAGTAAGCTTGGTCCCCAGGACGGTAAACCCAGCTGTTATGCAGTCGTGCCTTATGGGCGGAGGAAACTCAAAGCTTGCTGGTGTCATGTGTGTGGGCGCCCTGTGACATGTTGGCTTGTGATATTTATTTATATGGCTGCTTATTAGCAATTAGTATTTTAGACTGTATTCAGCATCATATATATAAAAATCAGAGCAACAAACATAGATGAGTAGATACACAGACGTCAGTATGCTTGCACAGATGTGGACAGTATTTGCACTGGCCATTCGGAGCTCCATGCCATTTATTTTGTGACCAGAACTAAGAATTTGAGGCCAGAATTATAGAAAAATGTAATGTGTTGTATATACAATTAACAAGCGTGCTTTGGTATCAAAAAACAGTCAGCTGCTTTTGAGCCCCCCATGTCCATTCCATGTTTTTCACTGTACTAGCCAAAACAGAGAATGACATGGCAGGATTGTCCCTTTTAACTGAAGATCTTTATTATTCGATTCCACCTCCATCTTCATTAGGCTTTGGCCACATTGGCCACACAGGTTTGCTTTTGGGAAGATGTTCTACAAGCCGCTTCGTATGAGTCTGGATTAAGCCCCAAATCTCTGGGGTGCGAGTTCAAGTCAAGTTTTGAGTATCTGGGGTGTGAGTCTGAGTTGAGTCTCAAGTACCTGGGGTGCAAGTTTGAGTCGAGTCTTGAGTATCTGGGGTGCGAGTCCAAGTCAAGTCCCTGAGTCTGTCTGTGCAAGTCAGAGTTGAGTCTTGCATCTCTGGGGTGCAAGTTCGAGTCACCAAAGTCTTTGGGGTGCAAGTCCAAATTGAGTCTCGAGTGTCTAGGGTGTAATCTGAGTTAAGTCTCCAGTCTCTTAGGTAGGAGTTTGAGTTGAGAGACTTTAGTACAGAATTTCGGTCTCGAGCTTCACCACTCAGGATCAGTATGGCTTTAAAGGAGTAATTTGGCTAGTAGTATTGGTACTTTGGTAAAGGAGTAGAGTAGGTTCATATGTGGAGAAGCTTGATTTTACTTAGTTTGTAGACTAAAGTAAATCTGCTAAACCACTTTGATGTGTCTGCATGAAAGAAAGAACTGGATGTGTTTTAAGAGGGTTGAGAGATGTTTTGGGCATGTTGTTACAGATGTGAGTTTGGTGAGAATCTAAAAGCAATGACCTTTAGCAATGTTAGCCTAGCATCTCCTGCTGTAAGCTAGAGAAGCAGACGTCTGATATCTGGTGTCTGTGCTGAGTGACTGCATCTGGATTAAATGAGGCTTTAATTGTAGAAAGCGTTTAGTCTGAAGGACTGAACTGAAACACTACACATAGTAAAAGGCTGCACAAGTGCTAGGCTGTTTGCTAGTGTAATAGTAATTACAATTACAGTAACTTATAGAGTTCTGGGGTAAATACACATATTTTGGCCCTTTCCCTTTTTTCAAAAGATGAGTTGGACTGAAATGTTGACAGTTCATTATCTGATTATTAAGGAAAATGAGATTGCCAATGAGACTGTCACTACAGGTTACCTCAGTTCCTGTAACACAATGCCCTCAGACCCTCAAAACTCAAAACTAAACGTCAAAAGAACACACCTATTGTTGTAGATTTCACTAGTTTCCTGCATTAAGAGTTAAGAAAGCATTAAGAGATTTTAATTCAAGTTGTGAGTTGGTTAAGCATGAGTTGACTTACAAGTTAGCTCAATGTGTGACTTGAATGCAACACAACAACATAAATTATAATTGTGTTCTAACACTACTGTTAAAAGCTGCGACTGAGCTTTTAAGCACTGAATTTTTTAAACGAGATCCTCTGAGTAAAGACCAAACTTGTGGTGCCTGCTTGTTGTGGACACATCACATCCTTCTTAAAATTATGGTCTGGAACATTGCTGCTAACACTGTGTCTACACTGTTACTACCTCTGTACTACCTCAGTAACGGCTGTGTGTATGTATGTTATCACTCACATCACAGCATGCTAAATCTCTGCACCTTATTCTGCTACCTCATGTCTGAAAATGAGTGCTGTGTCGGCGCTGCACTGTCCTGTCTGTTTACTGTGTCTAATGTCTGTTTAATTTATCGCATTTATTGTATTGTTTCTAGTTTAATTTTTATTTACACACTTATGTCTGCATGTTTGTACTTTGTACTCTTTTGTTCCACGTTGCACCTTGTTCCTGGAGGAACGTAATTTCACTCCACTGTGTACTTGTACATGGATGGAATGACAATAAAAGCCTCTTGACTTGACTTGATTAGATTCCTGCCATACAGATTGTTCCACTACATAGTCTTTCAAACTAATTTTTTTCATCCACATTATCCATTATTTCTCAGAGCTGCCACAGACAGTAAAGACATATTTTACTTACCCAGCCATCACAGCAGACGACAAAGAAATGATTGGACCTGTAGAAAGAAGTTGTCACTTGCTGTCACGTTAGCTATTATGGTAATAATGTTAATGTTGCACTTGGTGAAAATCTTTTGGGGCAGATTGAAAGACAGGCTCTGAATCCTGTATGGGACAGTGAAAAATAGTTTGTTTACTATTCATTGTGGATATTTGTGAATGCATGAAAATCCATCTGCTCTGCTGATTTTTCAAAATGTAAACATCTCAAAGGGAAATGGTCATTTGCACCACATGCTCTGTAGTTTTAGTGACCAGAGTAAGGCCATTGGTACCAGATAATAGGTCATGGACTGAAAGGATTAAATGGGAAAAGGTGTCAATTTAGCTAATTTCAGAAGTACCTTCCAAATATAAGATGTATTAGTACTAAGCCCTGTTTAACTACATTCATCAGCACTCAGTGAAATTGCGAGGAAGGTATTAGTTTTGCAAGGAGGTCTAATGCTGAGTTTCTAAATGTCAGGATAGGCATAAAGCATCACAGCCATTTTCATAATAAGGCTGTGAAAACAGCAAGCTGGTGGTGGTATGCTGTGTGTTGGTTGGGAGGGCATTTGTGAGGGCCCTGATGGCCGTGAGGGCCTCTGTTTGTGTTTGTGTGTCTGTGAGTGGGGGTGCAGGATGGTCTGTAGGCTGCTGAGGCAGCTTGAGCATTTGGCACACTGCGGACAGCATGTCTGTGAACCCTACATGCCTGGAGCACGGGACTCAGCCGACAACACTCACACTAACACAGTCTAACACTCACACAAAAATACACTTGTTTTTAAACAGTGTCAGGACATGGGGTCGTAAATTTGTCCCCATATGTGCTTTGTGTGTTGTTGCTTTTGGAACAAAACATTGTATCGCCAAATTGGTAGCTTTACAGGAAAAGGATCATTCTAAGTTATATAGTGTTGTACCCATATGAATATCATATCAGCACAGCACAGATACTGGCACTAAAATGCAGTATTGGTATCGGTGATGAGGATACCAATGCTGATGACCAAAACCACAAGGACAAAACTGAACAACATGTCAATGGTGTGAGATGACAAGCAGCAGTAAAAATGCTAATGGATAAATCTGTAATGCCAGTATTTTACAGGAATGAGTGAGCCAGGCTTCTTTCAGTAATCACTCATCTGCTGCTGTGTCACTTACGGTCTGAGTTAATGTTAGTCCAGAATGTCTAACCTTTAGCCTTGATTTAGCTTTTAGCTAGCAGAGCAGCCCACTGGCTGGTCTAGTGTGTCCACTAGCTCCGCCTGGGGTGCCCACACCGCAGGTTATCTATATTTTGGTCAGTCATGTTTTTAACAATTTGGTAAAATAATGATATTTTACACTTCTTGGTCAGGCAGAGTATGTTTTAGCTGTGACACAAAACAATTTGTTTTCTAAAATAAAATATTTTTAAAATGTACAATGTAAATATCACAACGTATAGGTGGGCTAGGTTAGAAAGGGATAGTATCGGTACTCTGTATCAACCTATATGTATGGATCAGGTATTGGAAGGGGAAAAGTGGTATCGGTGCATCCCTATTTACTGTGGAAATTATTGCTACATGATTTTTTCAGTCATTTGGTCAATTTCTGTTCATTCAAGGGCGACTTCAGGTTTTAAATGATGTGGGACAATGACTCTTGGATCACTGCTTTTGGAACCTGGTATCTCCATTTCTGTCTAGTTTTTCTTTAGTATTCTCTGCCCCAGATTTAGCAGCACATCACATGGAAAAAGAAACCATAATCATCGCGATACAGTGGAAAAGAGGCCTGTAAGGTATACAACAACCGTGGAATAATTGGAAGCTGTGAGTTTTGCAGATAAGAATGCATATGGGACATATTTCTCTGGTAATGGCTGTTTTCAGGCAGGTTTTGCCGACTGGTTCAACCACCCCACGCCCTATCCCTTCTTAACGGTCAGATAGTGTTTATTTAAGTGTTTACTAGATAAACTGTAAAAATAAATAATAGAAACTTCCTTAAATTAAATTCCATAACACTGTCATCATTTTGCAAGACCATGTTTTACCTTATTACCACTATGCTTACAACCCTGACATATACAAAACAAGTGGCATAATTATTACTTATATACAGAAGTACCTACATATAATAAGAAATTTAACCTCACTAACAAAAATTTAATATTTTTGCTATTTCAAACATGGAGCTTTCTGATATGTATTAACATTGATGGTTATCCCATTTTTGAAATGATAATATACAAAAACATATACATACAAGTTAATACTTCCTTTGCAGGGAGCAAATCTCAGTATGCGTTTTCAGAGTTCAACCTATTGGAAAAAATTAAATATAATATGTTTACACAAGCTACAGTTTATGTTTTATCTTTTTCCCAGTATGCTAAATTCAGCAAATAAACAGGAATTTTGCAATGAAATGTGAAGAAGTATACCTGGGTAGTATGGCAAACATGTAATATCACAATACTTCACAAAGTTCACAGAGATCTAATGAGCTGAAACACATATCAGTACCACATTTACAAAGCTGTTAGAAGCTATAAATATCAGTGATTTGTATACAACATTTTACACACTGTGCTGCACTAAATCTAGTTAAACAGGGCATATTATGCTGGTTTTGTAATCAAACATGCAGTTGGGCAGTGTTTTTACTCTCCATACTCTGCTATATCCATGAAAACCATATTGCGACATACTGTGACGTCATTTATTATGATAATGATGAATGTTGCCATATTGCCGAGCTCTGTGGAGATCAATGGAGCTCTATGTGTTCTCTATATTAACTGTAGGATGTATTGCATTCTTTTCACTTCCAAAGTCAACAAAACATCTGTTTTGACCAGAGCATCAAAACATTTACATAGAACTGTAATTCAGTGGTAGAATTTATGAATTTGTCGCAAACACACACACACACACACACACACACACACACACACACAAATACCCACAGACTGTATCATGGTCAGAGTGCTGCACTTTTGTCCTGGTTTTTCCGTTTGATGTCTTTGTTACTAAAACTAAGTGATACCATCAAATGGAAAAGACTGCAGTGGTCTCTGTGAGCTTGTCCTGGTTTGACACATCCCATAACTGTACCAGTGTTTATAAATGGAAGCGTGAGTAGATGCATCATCCTCTTTTAACTCTAGAAGGGGGCACCAAATTCAGTGCAGCTCGCAATGTGAGCCAAGTTTTCAGGGCTGGAGGAGTTAAAGAAAGAGCATGGCCTGTGGAAAGTAGAGCAAAAATGTGACAGGGTGGGCTGCCATGGGGTGGAGTTTGTACATTTGGGGGGGGGTGGTGTTGTGTGTGTGTGTGTGGGGACCAGCCTATACAAAAGGAGCAGCCTATATATGAATACTCTACAGCATACTAAAGGAATATTCTTTATGAAGGGATTCTCCTATTATGTAATGAGCTCTGTTTGGGATTGGGGGTACCTGCAATGCACCACAAAACTGGCCTGAATTTCACCCAGGCATTGCGCAGGCTGTAGTGTTTGCCAGTATTAAAGCTACTAGAGTGTGGAAGTAACAAGCTGCAGTAGTTTTTTTTGTAATTGTGAGTCATTGATGAGGTAAATACTACTACAAACAATCATTCAATCACTGATTGCTTCTGACAGGGCCATTGCTGAGGCATGCTGCTCGGGGAGGGGGCAGGCTAACAGAGGACCCAGCTATGCTTGATCACCACAAGTTTGTCTCAATGAATGGGATGCCTCTGTGAGCTGTGTTCATCACAACCTTAAGGCTTTCTCACTCATGTTATTTGCAGGAATTCATTGGATTGAAGTTTTAAAGGCCCTTAGTCTACATTTTCTTTTCTTTATGAGGTCAGCTCATGGTGGTTGTCATTAATTTTTGTGACCATTTTCTAACCTCTGTCTTTAAAAGGATATATGTAGATTAGTTCTGTTCTGATAGGCCAACAAGTTAAATGAGGCACCCTACATTATAGTAGAGCCTGAAATGTATGGATATAAGTTTGGGTCACATAACTGGGTGATGTATGTTGTCTTGGACAAAGATGATAATTATGTTGGAAAAGGGATTTCATTGGAGGTACTAAATGTAAACGCAA
This sequence comes from Semaprochilodus insignis, assembly GCA_034552555.1. Taxonomy (NCBI): domain Eukaryota; kingdom Metazoa; phylum Chordata; class Actinopteri; order Characiformes; family Prochilodontidae; genus Semaprochilodus; species Semaprochilodus insignis. Next base: position 20,319,036 of record CM067490.1, on the reverse strand, counting down.
ACAGCTCACTTAATTTGATTAATTAATATGTATATCTAATGTATTATTCTATTTTACTGTTAAATAATGGAGCTATTATTATAGGACGTTAATAAGTCTATAGGGTGTGGTAGAGTACATTTTCTGTTGTTTTAGCTGGGGCTTGTTTCCTGCAGTACATCTGAGCATATACCTTCCTAGGGCGAAATGATTGATAATCCTGATTTATTACCAAACAAATATCATGTTAATAATTAGGAATGCGCCAAAATTTCAGCCATCAAAAGTTTTCAGTTAAAAATGGTCAAATGAGCCGCTTTCAGTTTTCATTGAAAAGAGAAAAAAGGGCAAAAATTTGATAAAAAAATTAAAAAAAGGTCAACAGTGAAGTGTAAGACTTTATCACTTACAATGAAACGATTGTAATGTTAATGAAAAGTGAAACATAGTGATCAAAAATGCTGTTTGTTTCTCTGTTCTCTATTCTATTCATCCTGTCACTCTGGAATAGGGCAAATCTGGACCACATGACCTTTTTTCATTGCTCTAGAGTACCATCTTTATGCTCCCTAGCAAACTGAAGCTGAACTTTTTATTGGTTAGCCTTACTAATAAGTAGTTTTCTTAAGGCCACACAGCTGTTTAGTCCCAATCCTGCGAGTTCTTGTCAACTTGTGCATTTTTTACGATATGGCTTCACCAAGTATTTAAGTGATCTCCATTTACTGTTGTTCATGATTTTTTTTTTTCTTATGATTCATCACTATCCTTTCAGGTTTTATAATGCGTTGGACAGTTCCTAACCAAATTCCAGTCATTTCAGCTTCTCCTTAGATGTTTCCTTTACTTGATACAGGCCAATAAATTTCAAATTCACAGTAACATCTTTTCCACCTTGTGTTCCGACATGGTTGTTTAAGAAACAAGAAAAAGCTTATTGCATCAGTTGGGCTTAAAAGAATTGCTGTTAACTGAAACACTTTTAACACTGCTGTAATCATCGAATCAAAAACTCTGAAGCGTTTGCTTATTTAAATCCAAATGCTGATTTGTTTTGGCAGTGTAGAAAAACACTTTCTTTCAGTTTTCGATTTTCAACTTTGTTTAATTTTTCGGTTTCAGTTTGCATTAGTAGCGTTTATCATTGTTGGAAATCACCCAGGCCTTAAACTGGATGTCTGCAGAAGAAAAACATTCACTCCAATGACATGGGTGGGCTAAAATACTTTAAAGTGACATCATTACCATGACAAATGGGCTGTTATTGTAGTTTACTGTCATATGTAGCCCGTATGGAGTCTTTGCTACATTTTGAAACTGTACTACATTGAAGATGTTATTTAAAACGTGGGGGAGTTTTCCCTTTTATGGGCCCTGTAATGATGGCTGGACCAGGCAATGCTGATGTGGTTTACAGTGAATAAAAGTTAGTTCTCAGTTAGTAACAATAATAACATGAGCATGGATCATTTGTCAGGCTCACTGTGGGTTCTGTTTGTGCTCAGAAGGTGCAGACGATGCGAAGGTTTCACAACCATGCCTGAAACTGTTTTTGCTGCTTTAGTTTCACAAATTGCTGTCTCCTGTGGTGTGTCGACGTCAGCGTTCTCGCTGATGCCTCTCGCACTGCTTAGGGCCTGAAGAGCACAGTGGCATTAAGTGGATAGCGGGATGGTAGATGGTATCGTTTAAACACTCTTACTAACAGTCAAGATGACCTGAAGGCCACAGACCTTTATGGGAGATCCACCAGAAGGCAGTGGCCTCTCCTTATTAACCATGATTGGGTATGTTTGAGCTATGAGTCAGGGCACAAAAACAATTCAGTTCATCTTTATAGCACTACATTTCAGAGTTCAGTTACCTTGTAACTCTGATGAAATAATTCAGCAATAAGCTAATAAGCAATGGGAATTTCATTCTAAATGTGTGCTCTTTTATGTGATAGGAAATACAGTAAATTCCAATTTTGCAACATTTTACTATAACTAACATGAACATGCATGTGGCCCAACTACTCTGGGGCCTGTCTTTATAAAATAAAGTAAATTATTGTAGCCACGTCACGTTAAGTAAGACAGCGTCTCTGAAATTGTCTCTTGACATCTTTTGTGTCCAATTTGAAGCTGTACTCTCATGCTGTATTGAAACAATTTCCCCAAATGTCATAACATGGCAATGTTAACATCATAGTAAAATGAAGAAAGAGTAAAACGTCAGCACTAACAGTTAAGATGGATTTAAAGGCTGGAGTTCTTTCGGGAAATTCTTGCATTGTCAGTCAGTAGGAGTGATTTCAGAAGCCGAGGCATCGCTCTTCCCCCAGCTGTCCTCCTTTCCTCATGAGTCATGAGCGGCAGACAGCAGGCCCCCACAGTTGGGCGTGCAGGATCCAAGCCCGGGCCTCATCAACCTGTGTGTGTGTGTGTCTGTCTGTGTCTGTGTGCATGTACTGTATGTTTCTGTGTGTATATATGCTGTATCTACTAGGGGTGCAAATCTCCAGGCAACTCACGATTCATTTTGATCTGGAGTCATAGTGCCAAGATGAAATTACAAAATGATACTTGATGCATCTCTGGTTTCTGTAGTGTACATTATGATTGCTTGTGTTGTCTTTGTCATTAACAGGTTAGTTGTTAGGAATTTGCCTGTATAAAGTCTGTATAAAAAACTGCAAAGCATCAAGAAACAAGTATTTTTTTTATCGCCGCCATCTGTATTATCTGTATCTGTATCTATGTATATGTGTTTTTGTATGTTTTTAAAAAATAATACTGACTTTGGAAGTCTAAGTCTAACTTGAACATGAAGAACAGGAAAATAATAAGTACAAAAGTGTTTTTGTTGTGGTTTGTTTGTTTGTTTTTTTATAGAATCTCAATGTTTAATTTTGCCAAACAGAAAGGAAATAAATTATTTGACTTTTGATTTATTTGACATATTGTTGCATTACTTTTATATCATTTGAAGCCATCAGCTTTCTTTTTCATGACTAATGGATAGTAATGTTCCAGTATTTTTAGGGCTGTACCCGACTCTTTTTCGATTCGAATTTTGTCAGTCGAATCGGATTCGCCCGTCCTGGCCGACGATTCGACTATTCGTTCATGTTTTTTCTCCATATACATTATCTAGTAATCAGTAAACCAATTTGCATACGTTTCAGATCTGATGTCCTCCTCATTTAGAAAGTCAGCAGAGGCACAGGAACATATTTTTGAACTAAAACAGACGTGGCATATGATGAACGATCTGGAGCCTGATTTAATTACAGAATATAGCATCCGGCAGCAAGCACGTATTTATGCTAAAAAATTAGCGCTTATAGCCTGGCTTTTTAATTTCACTTTTAACAGATTCTTCAGTAGGATGACCCTTCGTCTTTCATCTCTCATAAATAATGAACTCCTAAATAAAACCTAATTAGTCAATATTTAAATTATTTTTAGATGAAAATAAGAATGGTAGACCTGAAACCGTTTAATTATTATATCACACGCTCTGAAATAATTATTTCTCGTTTATCTGCAGGCATGTTAAGTAACTGTACTTATCTTTAAATAAAAATAATCTTAGCTGTAAACGAACAAATAAAAATATCTGTAATTTAGGTTCTAAAATAATGGAATTATTTTATTATATATTATAATTATTCGGTCCGTTTTTCCTTCACCGCAAACAGCCATTATGTCTAAAACGAAAGTCAGCTCATTCGTTTGAAGCAGTGTTCGATGTCTGACTAAATGACGAGCAGAATTAGCTTAAATTTGTTCGGATTCTCTTCTTCAAAAGCTCCTCCAGACTTTTTCTGAGACATCGTTCCACCCATGTTTCTCAGCTTCACAACTTTAGCTTCCTTCAACGGTGAACCGCCAGCGCACGTTGTCACGTGGATTAAATTTTTTAGCAAGCATGCATCATAGCCCAGTTAGAACTTAAATATATTAAATTTATTATTCCCCTTTTAATAATTATTAAAATGTCTTTTTACATTCTTAAAGTTCTTGTGCATTTTGTAAGCTTTTGTCTGTTTTACAAAAAAAAAAACTTGTCACTGTTGTCAGTCGACTTGAAGGTTCTCAGTCGACTTAAAGGGTCGTTAAAATGTCGTTTTTGATGAAAAAAAAACTCACATCTTCAAAAAAGTAAGTTATGAAAATAAAATAGAATAGAAAAAAATAGAATTCTAAAATACAAAAAAAAACATTCTTAACATATTATGGAAGTGGAAGTTTACAAACATTTTTGGACCATTTCAAATTATCTATAAAAACAAAAAAACTGTTATATCAAATATAATACATAAGGCATATGTGTATGGCTCCACATCCTATCAAAAGCAGGTAGTTTGAGGATTATGTTCTACATCCTGACTGATGCATCCAGATTCTGCTGTTTTATTTCAACTGTATGTATGTAAGTTATTTACAGTTCTGTGCAAAAATTTCCAGTACCTAAGAACATAATTTAAATGTGTGTTAGTCCATATGTTTCTTTTTATGAGCCCCTCCTCTGTACTCCATTAGGCTGCCATCTGGTTAGCTAACTGTACAAACTGCAAGCACTAGCAATACGGGGGAAACACACTGTTCTGCCTAAAGATTTAAAGGCAAAAATGTGCTAAAGCTAGAATCAAGGTTGGAGGTGCTTTTCAAAGATGGCATTATTACTTACAAAGGAGATAAAATTGGACACAGCAATAGCTGGATTCCTCCTGGACAGGTATGTAGACATGATATGCATGAAGTTTAACTATTTGAATGGCTGACTTATCAAGTATATAATCAAGTATATAAATCTTTATCACTTAGAGAGATAATAAAGTAATGCTTTAGATGAACCATCTTCATAAAGATTTATGTAATAGTAGTCAACTCTATCAGACTCCTGTACAGGTAAAGAAGCTAATGAGACGGGACTTATTACAAAGAAAAACTTAACTATTCTTTAGCAGCAAAGTTGGTATGAGCTGAAAGCCAACTATTTATAGACTCGTAACTTCATAATCCTCCTGGACAAAGGAGACATGGGATTTTGCTGTGTCCAAATGCTGCTGGCATACAAAGAAACCTGGAGATTTGGAAAGTACTTGGATAACAAGATTAGGTCCAAAGTTCTCTAAGTGAAATGTAATGATTTGTCATCATAATTCACCAAGGAAAATAAACCAATACTTTGTCAGAGGAGAGAGCAAATATGGCATGGCAATCCATTTTAATCATGACTAATGCAGATGGAAGCTATATGGGACTGCAGCGGGGAGCGGGGCAAAACGTTTAGGTTGACGGCACAAATAAAAAAGATTTTCTGCAGGAGCGGAGCGGGATGAAATCCTGTGTTAGTCACATTTGAAAATGACTGCCATAGGTCAGATTTCCCTTTAGTCATGTCTCTTCTCACATCTTTGCCTTTATTAAGAGCAGTTTCCAGATCTGTAGCTGTCTTGACTGTTTAAATAATAAGATTCACACATCTTGTGATTGTTCACACGCTCCATTTGGAACTACTTTAGAACTTCCATTTACAACGAGATTGTTACTGATTGTGTAGCTGATGTCTTGTGCGTTAGTTAGAAGCACAAATGTTGGTGGTTGGTGTGGCACAACGGATAACACCACTACCTCCCAGCGAGCTACCCCTTGTGGGAGAGTGGGTTTTTTTTCCCAGTCTGGGTGACTTTGCTGTGCTACACCAATAGGAGTACTTGGACAAGACTCCTGACACTACATTGGCCTACCTCTAATATGATTACCTTGTAAGTCGCTCTGGATAAGCACGTCAGCTAAACACAGTAAATGTAGATGTTGCTCCAGATTGATCCTCAATGCCCCCAGTCATCACAGTGTTTCACCAGCATACTTGATTTAACTTAATGAAGTACTGATTAGTGTAATCAGGTATTACATAATAACCACAAATAATACTAGGCTGTCTCAAGCAGAGTTTTGGAAATGGTTAAAGGCTCTGTTGTTCTCTTTTGTTCTTGTTCTCTGATATCTACATTGAAGGTATGTGAATTGGGTCAGGGTAAAAATGGCCACACTCATTTATACCCTATGATTTGGCCCTAGAATGAAACAAGATGTTTTCAGAGCTCTGCCCTGATTTGCTGGTTATGAGTGAGACACTGCAATGGTCACCCAGAAGCAACACGTCAAAATAGACACAGGGAGGAAAATAAAATAAACCTCCATTTCATACCTCCATCAACATAAAGTAAATGAAAGTAGTTACTCGCTTCATTGTTACTCACTATAAAGCTTTCAGTTTAAGATGATCTGCTTTAGCTGTCAAAAAGTGCTGTTGGGCTTGTGTTGCTAATAAAGATAGAACTGGTCTTCAGTCTCTCAGGGTCAAACGTTAAGTGAAGTATCAGTATTGTCCACGGTTTGAGAAACTGTCCAGAGTGAAATATGCAGCGTGAACTGACAACTTACAATGACTTTAAAAGAGGTAGCGGGATTGTTACAGATGTGGGCTCCCTATTTGCCAACTTGTTTTGCAGACTTTCTTTTCCACCTTAAATGGTGCCGCAGTTACATTGTCGTTCCTGTACAAGCTGGAGCATTTAAGGTGGTGGAACGGAGCATTTGATTAAGTAACTGGCGAATGGGAAGCCAACTCCTTTAAAGAACAACATAATGATTCCTGTAGACAGTATGGCTCCTTGAAAAAGGGTATAGAAAGTGCCGACATCACCTTCACAGCCTGGAACAATAGGTTTCTCCACATAGACTGCAATTTACATTGCAGTTGCTCTGTTGTCATTGCATGTAAATTGCAGTAGTGTAATTATTAATTGTTAAAATTGTTATGTAACAGTTTAGGGTTTTGTGATCAACTCATTTTATGTTGAAGGAGGAGTTAACAGTGTTCATGGTCCTTCTTCAACTATGCCAATGTGAATACAGTTTTCCATTCAATGGTACATTTAAACACATGCATAAAATACATACATAAAATGTCTGAGCAAACAAACTGTCAGCCCATATACTCAGCTTTTTAAATCAGCTTTTCAGGGTGCCTAAAACGTTTGCGCAGGACGATATATGGAATGGATTCCAGAAGAGACTAAACCGAGTTTGTGGTTTTATAGAAGTTTGAAATTCATTTATTGGTAAATGGTGTTTAAGGTTAAGTGCTTTTTGGCATGATGTGAATTTAGTTAGATTTGGATTCATCAAGGGAGAAAGCAAAATGCGCTCCATTTATAAATGTCAACAAGGTTATATTATAAAGCAGTGGTTTCACTGTAACAAGGATAGATGAATAGTGACAGTAGCTGAGCTAAATATAATGCATTCTCTGTGTTGTTAAGGATGGGCAGCCAAATGGGCAGTCATAGAGTGTACTAAATGTTACTGTTGTAACGAAACCTCTTTGTACAGCTGACGCAAAAACATCCTGAACTTTATTGTGTGAAATGTGGTGCAAATAGTTTATATAGAGTAAATTCTGTGGAACATTTCTGCTGGTCTAAAATGTTCACAGCAATGTAAAGAGCAGCTGATGTTTTTCGAAAGGTGTTGAAGTTATATGATATACAAGAGTGTGAAATCTTTGAAGGGGACATTGCTGAAGTCTTTTAAGGGATAAATGTCAGTAGAATATATGAATTTTACCACCATACTTCTGCATGATTAATTTCTCTCCTGACTGCATGTAAAACTATGTATGTAAAACTTCTCCATTTGTTCTTTAACAGGAGACTGATGATAGCTTGTCATCAAGCCAGTAACCTCCTGGAGTATTTATAGGATAGCTTGCTATATAGGCGTGCCATCTAAGGTGCAAATGCCATATGCGTAGTATTACATGCCAGAGAGAATTGCATGCCTGCACTGGATCCTATAGAGCTGGATTTATGGTTTTGTTCAGATAGCTCAGATCAGCCAAAAAAAGGGGGCGTCGATGTATTCTGGTGCACCAAAAATGGCTGTTTAAATAAGTTCTTGATTCTCCAAAGCCCATGATCTTTTGTCTGACAAGTGAGGCATCTGGGTGCATCCTAACAGAGTTAAGTGGGCAAGGACAGGTGGGGCTTGTCCCAACCCAATCTGTGTAGTATATAATCAGAGCTGTGAGGAATTAAACATGACATAATATACCGAAGTTTTGACCTCAAAAGTTGTGTCAAACCTAAAAATATGTGTATTAGGTCTATCACAATTATTCAAGCTGACCCCAGTTATTTGAGCTGACCACAGTTATTACCCGTGGCTGTTAACTAGGAATGTTTTTGTCAAATGGGTTGCGCCAAACAGAAATGTATTGAGAGCCATCATGGCTTATGAAAACTAAGTTCTGATTTCTGACTTTGTTTGATAACAAGTTTAGAGGTCAGCAGTGAGTAATGTTTGTTTATTTGAGCTTGAGATGTTTCTGTTATCAGCTGGGAGCTACTGAGCATAGACAGCTATTGCGGAAGACAGCTATTCTAACAGTTTGTTAGATGAAAAAAGTTTAAATGCTCCCATTAATTTTTTTTTTGTTTTGTTCATTGTTAGAAATACATCTGCAATAGAATATAACTCAAAAACACTCGTAAGAACAGACTAGCAAGCACAGATGTACAGTTCATATTTCTATTAAAACATGCAGAAGTTTTGGTAGTGACAGTTCTTTCCACACAGTTCCACACAGATTTTCAGATTTTTGAACACATGTACTTCCAAAAAATGGAATCTATATAACTGCTAGGTTAAAGATTTAAAAAATGCTAAAATACAGAAAGAAAATAAAAGTTGTAGCGATTGATGAAGTCAGAATGACTTGTTGAGCTAAAAGAAAAGCTGGGTTTTATTGACAGGTTAGCAGTCAGGCTCAATAACAGAATACAGGCAAACAAATCACAGGGGACAGGCAGAGTCATAAACCAGCAAGCAAGCAAGAGTCAAAAAACAAATAAGCAATCAGACCAGCAAACAAAACAAGAGGGATAACTAGAGAAGGGAAAACCAGAAATCAAACAGAGTCAAACCCAGAAGATCAGAACAGGACATCACAAGGATAGCACGCTCGGTATGCTACGGGTGTGGCAATACTTTGCGAAGTGTGAGTGGAAAACCAGGGGCATATAAGCAAACAGAGTTAATGACAAACAGGTGTGTGTAATCAGTACTCCAGGGATGACAAACGGGAAAATGGAATGTGATTGGGTGGTGACTGATATGTGACTGTGATGTCATCGGGTGGTGGATTCTGGGAGTTGGAGTTCAGGGGATCAGAGGCAGAGGGGAAACCCAGAAGTGTGACAAAAGTTTAGGGGTCAGGGTTTGGGACAGACACCGGCATATAAAAAATACCATACAAATGATGACTTTGGATATGTTTAACTTAATACTTAATTAGTATCCTGAATTTCAAGATATTATAACATAATCTGTGGTCTAAATGATGATTGTATTTATATAAGCTTTCACAGTAAAACTGTTTAAACAAAATTGGTAGAAAGATGGATAATAGATAAGTTCTCCATATCCTAAGTTCTCAAAATGAATGAGATGATCTTAGGAGGCGAACGGAAGCTGCCCAAAGGAAAAAATGGTTTATGAAATGGCAATTCAAGGACAGAGCTAGCAGAGCGAGGGATAGCACAGACTTTGTGAAAGGCAACTGGAACAATCTAAGAAAGACAAATACAAAAGCAAGCACTAAAACTAAAAATGTTCAGAACAAAGACAAACGTGAGTGGTAGAAGTGTTCAAGGTTTCGTAGGATGTGGTTTCCAAAGTGCTCTGTGGCGTTAAGTGATGACGTTCAGAAGTGACAGAGGCACCATTAGGTTCAGGTTTTGGGGGGTCTGTTTGTGAGCCTATTGTCAGGATAGTTTAAGATTGAGGTTTATTTTTAGGAGGGTTAATTATTTAAGCCTTAAATCACAATTTTTGAGCAGAACATCTTCCCAGTTGAGCCAGTTTAGATTAAAATCTCCCATGATTCCTAATTCTAAAGTGCCAAAGGAAGATATTGGGTCAATTACATTTAGAGCACTAGGGATAGCGCTCTAAAAATTCTTAGCCAGTGGCTGAACCGTCATCTTAACTGAAGCTCTAGATTCCATAACCTAGATCTCGGGCACAGAAGCAGAGCCTCTAGATTTAATTCTAGTTTATTCACTCTAACTGCAGACGAGTGCTGCATGATATGTACAAAGGGTGATTATAGCGATTACACTGACACATATTGTGATTATGTATGTTACAGACATATCATGTAATTCTTGTAGTCAAAGATCAACCTGTGCTGTTTTAAAATGAAATGATTTCCTTTCTTTGGATCAGGTGACTTGGTGTCTTGGTTTAGGTCTTGGTACACCCAAACACCCACATGAGCAATCATCTGTGTGGTTGGTCACAATACTGATAGCACAGAATAAATAAATAAACAGTTGATAAAGGCTCATTTGCATATTGCAGGCTTGTGTGATATCAATATTGCACAAAAACTTTTGGTTATTCAGGGGGGATTCACCCGGCAACGGGGTATGGAGGGCAGGAAATAGAGTTTTCAAATTTGATGAAGTACATTATGATTAGGCTGCCATTTGGAATTCTTTGTAAAGCGCAAAGTTTGTCCTATATAACAAACATCTTTCACCTTTATAAGAATTAGCAATCAACTTTTTTAAGTGCATTTGGAAACTCAAAATGTGAATTAAACCAGTTCCATTACCTCTGCTGTCAACAGTTAGCATCACAGTCATCCTCATCTGCTTTTTGAGCTATGAACAGCTGTCTAAAGTAGAATGTTCCATCCTCAAAAAAGCTCTAATGGATTGAGTTGTAACGGCTTGGAACCGTCAGGAAAACCATGAAAATGTCATGGTCATACTAATGATCATTTATTTGAAAAAAAAAAACAAAGTACACACTTAAGTTCAAGCACAAAGGTTTCTATGAGTGTCTAAGTATAGAAACCCATTTGTTCCCATTTTGGTGCTTCTGTTTAATTTACACTCCAGCAGGCAGCTAATATTTACTGGACTATTTTACTTGGTAGAAATGTCGATCATTACCTGGGCATTTGCTAGAGGTTTCTTCCAGTTCGTCAGCCTCTCTTATAGTAATTAAAGCCAGGTTTTTAGCAAGGATCAGTATGAATGGCAGCAGTAGCACGCAGCAGGAACTGCGTATGTCACAGGAGCTCCGGGCAGAGCTTAGCAGGAAGAAACATGTCACACCAGCGCTGGCCGATTAAAAAAAGAACCTTGAGGGGCTTCTACAGGGCACGCATTATAAATTATGAATGACCACACTCTATTTTGGAAGTGCTCAAATGATTTGTCCTACCATGACCTCCAAGTAAAATTCACTACTAGAGGCCTAATAATGAACCTTAGCCTATCTGTACCCAAGTACTACAGTATTCAGGCAGGATTTTAATAATTACGCAGTTGTAGTAGAAAGTAGTGATGATGTACCTTTAACAAATCGACATGTAGTACCTGTTTTCCTCTGCTGTTTTTTGACATGGTAGCATTCTGATGCAGCACTTTTCTGATGACTCTTATGGCCCAGTGCTTTGCATATATCTCTTTGCATCGTAACTCAGCATAGTCAAATCGCGCTCACTAGATGCAATCGAACGTATTGTAGGTTCAAACAATAGAGCCAGTTGAGTAAACCTCATCTTTATTCATGGTAGGGAGCGTTCAGTGATTTCCTCCCACACTCTGTCAGTGGTTCTCTTGCTCAGCCGTTATACCACAGCAACCTCAGCTTTCTTTTGGTGCCATTGCTCTGCTGTGCAGTAAGCCATAATGCTGTAGTATCTCTGCACCAGAGAATAAATGTAGCCCACCACGGAGCCTGGAGTGGTACTCAGTGAAGTGTTGAATTGAACAGTTCAAATGTGGGTAAGAATGAATGTTACATTTCCAGAGAGTGTGTTGACGTTTGTCTGAAATGTACATGGAAATGCTTTATAGTTTTTGTGTTATATAATTTTTCATAATTTCTCAAAAGGAATTCCATTGACAATTACATGGTTAAGATGCAAACAAAGTCATTCAGCATGGTTTCAACATGAAAAGTGCCATTCTAGAGACACAAAGACAGAATTCTTCAAAGTGGTGTTGGGAACCACACATGTAAAGCATTTAACAGCCCTAAAGGCTCAGAGAAACACAAATGGTTATACATACATTCCCTATTGCATCGCTTTTACAGTGGTGTTGAGAAAGGGTTTTGCCTACACTGTTTATTTAAATACATTCATTGCAGATACATGCAGGCCTGGTAAGACCAGCCATTCCATTAAATACACATTTTTGTGTAACGATTTACCACTATTAATTTATCACTATTACTCATTATCACTATTACTCATGTCACTATGAAATCATGTCGTTTTAATGTCATGGCCATTTTAAGTAGTATATAAAATGGGAAAATTAACATGATAGACATTGTGCTTCCTGTTACCACTACTGTAAAGAAATTAGAGCTGCAAGTTTTTCTAGGACAGAGCAGTTTACATCAAACTCTGAAAGTCTTGCTGAATGCTAAGAAATTATGTCCAGTTTTCTTTTGCTATGAATAACATTTGAAGGAAAATAGCAAAGTGATCTGCTTCTCTAGAACTAGATAGCTTAGGGTTGTCAGGAGGTGCAGGCTTTAATTCTTCAATCTTATTACTGCATGCCTATTAGCGCATTCACAGTAATTCTTTAGTAATAGTACACTTAGATTTAATAACTATTTAATAACTAAAATAAGCTTAAGCTTAAGTTTAAGGGGTTCATTGATCTCTGTGGTTGATTTAGCTGCACATTATGTTCCCTTTGATTGTATTTTTACTTTAACTGAACCTCTCCTTACAGACCACCAGAAGCTCGAACGTGAAGCCCGCATTTGTCGTCTTCTCAAACACCCCAACATTGGTGAGTGTTCTCCTTACACACAGACCTGCTATTGTGTCTAATACAAATTCTCATACTCTTAAATGAGCTGTTCCATTTTTTTACAGCAATGTAGTTTCTAACAGTACACAGTCAAATAGCACGTAGTTGAGAACAAGGCAGGAGCATCTGCAGTTTCAGCAGGAGAGAGCTTGGCTGAGCTCCGACCATGAGAGAACAGAAAGTAGGCTATTCCCTGCCTAGCACACTGTGTGCTTAAGCTCCACTTTTCTATTTATGCAAATGGAAAAAGAGCATTTACAGCGCACGCCTGTCAGCCCTGCAGGACGACCGGGGGCATAATGTATTCGTTTCTATCCTTCCCTCACAGTTCGACTCCATGACAGTATATCAGAAGAAGGCTTCCACTACCTCCTGTTTGACTTGTAAGTGCATGTTCCGAGTGCAGCTCATAATTAAAATTGCTCGCGCCATATGTCCCTTTCTCTGCTATCTGCGTTCATCGCATGGCTGATGGCTCCCACCCATTTGTTCTGAACTCATCCACTACCACCCCCCACCCCTTTCTTAGCATCCCTCGCTCTCCCCTTTGCTCAAGAGCTAGTTTCTATGGCAACAGAACCGGGCTGCCCGGCTGAAGAGAATCCTGCAGCAGGGGCTTCCCCCCCGAAGCCCCGGGATGTCTCTTCTAGAGGATTTCCCCATCCATTCCGTCTCTCTCTCTCTCTCTCTCTCTCTCTCTCTCTCTCTCTCCTCTCTCTCTCTCCATTTCTCTCTGTCTCTGTCTCTCGCTGTCTCTCTCTCACCGTAGCACTCACTCACTGTAGCATATAAAAATGTCATCTCTATGTCTCTAAATCTGTTGGACTCATCATCGCTTCCCAAGCATGAAATCTGCTGTTAAAGCTTTTATGTGCCCACCGTGACAAATGACCATTCATATAAATGCGGCTTTGCTTTTTCACTTTATTACAGGGTCACTGGTGGGGAGCTGTTTGAAGACATCGTAGCTAGAGAGTATTACAGTGAAGCTGACGCCAGGTAAAGTACTCTCTCCATTTCTATCCATTTCTCTCCTGCCCCTTTTCTGCAGCTCCCTTGTCTTTACCACCTCAATTCATTTCATTCTTTGCCTTCCTCCGGTTATTTGAATGTGGTAACATGTATATTTTATTGAAGCAAGGATTACATAGAAATACAAAGTTTAATCTATATCAAATGAAACATAAATGTAGTACATTGTATGGCATCATACATTAAAAGCTATATAGTCATCATACTAACCCTCCCCCCAACTGATCTCGAGCAGTAGCTCAGCGATTCTCCCAGATAAGGCAGCCATTTTTTGCGTGGGCGGTGGCGCTATGTCAACGTCTCATCGCATACCCGGAAGATATCTGCTTCCACAGGTCCCTCTCCCCCCGCTCTGTTTTTCTTGTCTTTCATTTTATTCCATCTCACACCCACCCCCCCTTTTTCTTTTTGACGCCTGTCTTCTCTCACAGACTCGCACCCAGCCACACACACTTACACACATGCACATACTCACACACTGCAGTACCCCTCAGGAGAGGGACTTTAATCAATTTGACTGCGTGGGCGTATTGTGGGGGCGTGAGACGCACAGTGAGAAATAGGAAGAGAGAGAGAGAGAGAGAGAGAGAGAGAGAGAGAGAGAGAGAGAGATGCCAATGGAAGTAATATAAGACCTGAAGAAAAGGAAAAGAAGAGGCCTGTTAGACTTTGCGGCTAATATTTTTTGCCAGAAGTAGGGATGTAGTTAATGTATACATGTTTCCATTACATAGCAAATTGGATAATGGAATGTATATAATGTTTTCTGAGATACAGATTATTTTCACACTATAACATACTTGTTAACGTCTGAAGGCCTTTTCACACTCAGAACCTGTTACATTACTGCCATACCTTTACTGTTAACGTTCATGCTTTGCGTCTTTTACACTTGCAGCCCTCAACTACTTAAGGATGATATAAAAACCTTTCCGTTTAATCTGCTTTCATATTTGGTTTCTCACTGCTGTTGTTATCTTATAGGTAAAAGACGTGATCTTACTACCAGGAAAATTCAATGTTTTAAATGGGTTTTGTGCATGGCATATTTGCCATAAAAGTCACGATAAACAGGATGTGAAATGCTTAGCATGAACAGGCTACAGCTTTTTCATTCCTGAATCACTACATTAAACATACTCCCCTTTTTCCACTAGTCTTACAAAATAATACTTATATGATGTAAAAAACACAGGATCCAACAGGTTGCTCAACTTTCCAGGGAATATTTCAGCTGCTATTCCCCCAGTATTAGGGAACTCTCTCTTTAATCTTAGCCATTTCTGCCCATTTCTCAAATCCTGTCAAAGTGCATGTGTAAAGATGGTATACATTTTTGTCTATAGAAAATAATACAAAACAGTCACATAGTGTTTTGCACTGCCATGGCGTTTTACACAACATTGCAGGATAAAAGTAGGCCTGTTAACATTTCATGAAATACAGATTATTTTTACAATATAAAGCTGCAGTTACTCTAGATGTTTGCATAATGGATGTGACCAAAGCTGGTCTGGAAAATTGGTGACGAAGAAAAAGACATTTCGAAGTTAGCTAACTTGCTAACCATAATTTTATCATCTATCATAACTATGTACTCGACACTGCATATTGTTGCGCACTGATCTGTAGCAAAAAAAGTGAAGATAACTGGTGTGGTTGGCAGCAGTGGAGTGACTTTTGTGCAGTTGCGGTTAGCCAAGGAGTTAACATCTCAGTTAGTAAACTGGCTAACTCATCTACCACAAACAGGGGAAATCACAAAGACAAAATAAGACTGTGAGGCAAGCAATTTTACCTTAATGTGTTTGTTTATAACCAGTAGGAAAGAAATGTTTATGCATATGCATGAATTCTGTTGAAATTAATGTAATAAATGTCACTGGCAAATGCTAGTGTGACTTGGCCTTAACAGTAAGTTGAAGTTTTACAGATTTGTAGGCTGTTTGGTCACCACAAGCTCACAGCCTTGCTTAAATTTCATAGACGGCTGCACGGCTGTGTTGCAGCTGGCCTTTTACCCGTCCAGCTGCTCTCTAGGTAGCCCTGCAAAAGAAAAATATGGGTAAATCTAATCCAAGTATCGTATAGTTGCCAATGTCTTGTGGGCAGAAAAACGTAGCATCTCCACCCCTCGTCGTGGGCCGCACCCTAGCCCCCAGCACCTGCTTGCTTTAGCGTCCCTCGGCCCAGCCTCCACTCCTTAGAGAGAGCTGAAAGTAGGTCTCTAATTAACACACAGATAATTAGTGTGCCAGCTCTGACTCAAGCATCCACCACACACCCAGTACTGTCAGCTTCCTCCACACACACACAGACATGCACATGCACACATATACTCATGCACAAATACATACACACCTTTTCACACATACAAATCCCATTCATTTCATTTATTACTCATGGATACTGGCCGTCGCCTCCGCAACGGATCTAAATTTCCAGCCTTAGTGCAATTGTGTGGAGTCCTCTCACAGAACAGTTAAGAGCTTTAGAAATCAGAGTGAGAGAGAGAGAAGTGTTATTATAGACAGAACAGCCACAGACAACACTCCTGACACTGTAAGCTGTGGATCTGTCTGCTTAGCATCGTTTTGCAGGTCTCTGTACCTGAAGCTTGTTTGGCTGACAAAATCAATACATTTATAAGTGGCTTGTTTTATTGTGCAATGAATACAGATCTCTAATGTGCGAAGAATCGTTCATTCCTGGTGATCTTAATGGTTTCATTCTCTTATCCAAAACAACAGTAGCCAGGTTTCCTCCAGGTAAATTCAATTTAGGAGAATAAAACTTAAAACATGGAGTGGGTTTGCATTTAAACATCACTGTTAAGCAGCTTCTCATTGTTGTTTTGTTTAATTGTAGGGCTATTTTACATCATAAGAGCGTGGAGACAAAAGCAAATGACTAAAATGCCATAACTGCTCAGAAAACTTCTGCAGGCATATTCTTGTATTGTCTGATATTACTGCTACATTATTGTTAGTTCAGTGGTACCTGGTACCTTCTGTCATTCCACAGACCTTGTAAAAAGGAAACATCAGTCAGTCCATCATATAGTCTTTATTTGGCATATACATTTCTGTCATAATTTATCGCATTCCTCTAAAGAAAAACCAAACTGCAGATCAGCTGTTTGGCAAACAGATATGCAATAACAAAAACATATGGAGTGCATCCATACCTTACCTGTATGAGATGAAGTTAACATAACACAAAAATCTAAAACTGTAAAAAGAAATAATCTAAAACTCTTTTTATCCAACACTCTTTTAATCCAAGAATCTTTGTCTTGGATTAGTGACAAAACTGGTATTAGTGACAGAATTTTTAGACTGATTATCAATTATATACACTATATGCTCGTAACAATAAACACAGCTCCTATTAGTGAATTCGGCTGCTTTGAGGTGTGCCTATTGCTCACACAGGTATTTTACTGTGCACTTATATCATGTATAATATCTATAGAAATGCACTGCCAGTGGCAGCCACACGTGAGCCTAAGATGCCAAGCATTGTATAAAGCCCCCTCAGCATTAGACTATTAGACTTCATCCATCATGACTGCTATAAAGATTTAACTGGCAAAAAACGCCTCGTCCACAGCTTTATGGACAGCATGTGTCTCTCTGTGCTGTTTAACCTGTAGTCCATCTCCTATAGCCTGTTACATTGTCTGGCTTCAAAGTATTCTACAGCAGCACTTCTATGTATTTTTAATGTGGACCTGCCTGCTAAACAGACAAAGCCATTCTGCAGCCTTCCTTTATTACTTGTTAGCTTAACGATGTGGTTTCCACGAAGCTGTTAAAAGCTTAAATAAAGTTTCACATTTCTCATACTAATACAAAGTGCTATACAAAGTTAGCTTGGCAAGTTACATGAAACACCAGCATGTTGCTTTCCACCCATTTAAGTAGGCTTTACTCTTACACCATTACTTGCCTTGATCAAGAAAACGGTGACGCAAATCTGTGAGACTGTAGCAGGGACTGAAAACGCACCACAGGTTTGGGGACTCATTTGTGTGATGAAATATTGCACACCATCTCACAAGCCTAAATAATATCCTTGATTGCGGAAGAAAAAAGTCAAGCCTTCAAACATACAGTGTACCTGGTTGAATATATGAAGCCTGAATCACACAGTCTCACTCCCACTTCACAGAGTTTGTTACAACAATGTTCAATTAGCTGAGCTTTGCAGATGGGGAGAACCAAGCCACATTTCCTACAAAGCGGCCAACACCCCCTATTATTTTGCATAACAGGACCCTTTGCATAACACTTGCATGCCTCTGTCTGTCAGATCACTTGGTTCCCCCACAGACAGCGTCTCAGGTGTTGGGTTCTCCTTTGCCACCCTTCATGTTTCAAGCACAGTAGCTTCACACCACCTTTGCCACAATGTATACCAGTCAAAGCTTAGTATTCCTTCAGCCTGCTTTCTGTTTTTCACCTCTCCACAATACTAACCCCTCTCCATCCTCCACTCCTTGCCCCCTCGTCTTATCTCCGCCTTTTTCCTTTTTTCTGTCCTTCCTTCTCTGTCTTGTCTTCGCAGTCACTGCATCCATCAGATTCTAGACAGTGTCAGTCACATTCACCAACATGACATAGTGCACAGGGACCTGAAGGTCAGTATGGCAAGTGCACTGGCCACTGCATGGGACTTGTGATGCCTGCATCAGTGACCCGTCTGTGTTTCTGTGTATATGTTTGTCTGTCTGTCTGTCTAACCCGTTTGGATGATTCTGGTTCCTGTTTCTGCACTTGAAGCTGCACATGATGCACTGGAACAGCTGGCTACTTCCTCTAACTTCTAAGGCATCTTGCTTTCTGCATAAACAACAATCTACCCAACCTACTTCTATCCTTCTCTCCCCTCTCTCTCTTTCTTTCTCTCTGTCTCTCTCGTTCTCCCTTTCTCTGTTATGGAACAGTATGACTTATCCCCCTCATTTATTTATGTTTTTTTAAACATACTGGATATTTAATATATTTTTGTCTGTGCCAATTTGCTAGTAGAACAGAGGCCATCCACATCTACAGCCCTCTTTCTGAATAATGCATGCTTGACTGAAGTGTACTTCTCAGAGTCTAGAATGGCTGGTCTAGTTGCTATTGTTCACTGAGTCATGCGGTGCATTCAGATGGTCCTTGTAAACTTCCCACCAGTAGATTACACTTGAACGACTGATGAAGTCATAATATATGAGTGGTAAACATGGGTAAGTCCTAAGTTACTTATAGTGACGTATCACTAGCCAGTACAATCTCTGATACTCCATGTATACAGGACATACGAGACATTGCTCCATCAAACTAGATATAGGTATATTTCAGGTGGTTTTGCCAGGTAATCAGTGATTTAGTCGATTTATTGATGTAGCAATCTTCTAATGAGTTTATAAGTTAATGAGGATCATCTGTTTGCACCACAAAACTTGTGTGTTTTGAGAATGGTGCCAATATTCTTTGAATTAATGTTCATCATTATAATAATTAATATGATAATTAGTCTTGATCAGTGACTTTGCCATTTTATTGTGTATGCATGTTTAATGAAGTCCAGAAATAAGGCTTGGAAAAAAGTAGTCATGGAATTAAGAAGGAAAGACTTTGTAGCTGACCAGTTAGCGTCTTTTTTATATAATTATTATTGGCTTGGTAAACCTGTCACAAATATTACATAATCATAAGTATTGAATTTATCTCAGTTATTTTCTGTGGTTATTAGCTTTTCGGCCCTATGCTTGTGTCACAACCATGTGAATTTCATTGGTTGGGTTCAGGCAAATGCATGTAATTAACATGAAGCACAAAAATGTATTTACTGAAAAAAAAAGAAATGTAGCACCTTTAAAGGGAAGTGGTGAGCAGTTTTGTTTATTTGAGCTCAAGATGTTTCTATGAACACTTAAGAGCTTCCAGGTTTTGATGGCTAGAAAGCAAGATATATAATCAACTAACATTCACTTTTCACAATTCTAAATTCAGTGCAGCAGAAGTCTCCATAATAGGGGAGGCAGTACAGCAGTTTTAGCCTCTGGTTATATTTCAGTAAACATTCGACAGTAAACTTGCAGTGGTGGACTATGTACACATACCATGTACTTGAGTTAAAGTAGAGTATAGTACCCAAAATAAAATTGGAAATGGAAAATGGAAAATAAAAGTAGCATGATTTATTATGGCTCTCATGTCCTATTATCATTTCTGGAACAAGATGCTTAATCAGCTCATTTTAGGTGAAGAGACTCTAGTGTCACTCACAGACCACCAGTCTTAGCTGGTGGCCGTAGAAGGTCAGTACTTAGTCTGACACTGATGTCTATTCAAATGGTCATAAGCACAAAACACTCAGCATTACACTTACTGAGTTACTGTACACCAAAACACTACTTACAGTACACTAACGCATTACACTTACTGAGTTACTGTACACCAAAACACTACTTACAGTACACTAACGCAGTAAATACATCAATAAGGGCATAAATATAACTAAGACCTCCGTGTCATGTTGATCATCAGCTAAATTATCATGCTTGTAACAAGCCTGCTACTGGGATGTTTCAAACTCGCCAATAAATATCCCCCTCATACCCAGCTGCTAAGTGCGCGAGTGTATGCACCAGGCCTGGCCACATATCAGGCTACTGGAAAGAGCAAGACCACTATGTCCCCTCACTCACTAGAGGGATATCTGATAGTACAGTGCTGTAGCATTGTTGACAGGGCACAGGGAAGCCCAATCTATCTGTCCTTTCTCGACTAATGGTTCTGGGATTCAGAAGCTCTCTCTGTGTCATATGAGTGTCCCGTGTACACGCTACACAATGTTTGCCCAGGATTCACACTATTGCTCAGTCTCTCAAACGCTCTCTCTCTCTAAATCAGCAACCCACGCCTTCACAGCCTGACTCACTCTGTCCACATCCCGCTCCTGACACGCTGCCTCATTTCACCAAGGATGGATATTTTAGCAGTTTTGGGTCTTTGGAAATTCACATTTTGAAACAAACAGAATATACCAAAAAATATGTATTGTTCCAAATTAAAATATTTATTTGTTTATTTGTCTAACATAAAGTATCATTCTGTCGATTTACTGATTTCTCTGTGTTTTAGGCTCATGTGTCTTGATTTACAGTACAATACCTCACACAGCTTACACTGTACAGCTTACACTGTGTCATGTTTTTAGTTTGAAATGTTTCCAAATATACCTCCACCACACAGTATTAGCTGCTTGAGTCTCGACATCTTCTGTGGTTTGCACACTACATGCTCAGGCAAACCTTTTTTAGGGTCAACATGAGGTTTTCTGGTTGATGCCCTACAATTAATCATATCACACCACACAACTAAGCTGTGTTAATGCACTAGCATGTTAGCAAAATCTGAGGCTGAACCTGGAGGGGTACTGGTCAAAACAAACGTTGACCCTGTTCATGAATAAGAGATATGTTTCAGCATGACATGAAAATGCATATCATCACTCAGTCAGCTGTGGTTTGTTGGAAAGAATAGATTTTGCCCCACCACTTATAGAAACAAAGACATGTGTTGTTTGTTTGGTTAAATGTAGCTGTTCATGTATTGAAGTTCATTAATAAAGTGGTTTGTGGACACATTAGACTATTTACACCTCTACCCCATCCCACACTCGCTGACACAGTGCCAGATGATATTTGACATCCATATATTCTAATAATACTTTTACTTCCACTCGCCATATTTCAGCAGCTCTGCCACAGTCAGTCGCTCACTCGCTATCTCTTTCTTGCTCTTCAGGCCACCTCTCTCCCTCTCTGCTTCCTCCTACCACTCGTCTCTTCTGCTTCCCCTCTTGATCCTTTCCTGTCTCAATCACACTGTTTCTCTTTCTTGGACTATTTCTGTCGAGCCCTCATTTCCCTTTCTCTGTCTCTCTCTCTGTCTCTCTCTGTCTCTCTCTCTCTCTCTCTCTCTCTCTCTCTCTCTTTCTCTCACGCTCTCACTGTCTTTCTGTGGGTGGCTGTATGAGATTCTCACCTTTGGAGAACTCTTTGTTAAGTGGTATAGCGTTAGTCGGAGCTTCCGGAGCTTCCTGTGTCAGCAGGGTGTCAATACTCAGCAAAGCACAACAGAGCATTTGTAGGTTCTGTTTTTTGACATATATGTATCGGACCCTGTGCATACATACTGGATGTGGAGCCACCAGGTACATGTTTGAAGCTGACGTCGATCTTTCATTTCCATCTGGTTCTCAATCTTTCATTGCTTTTTGGAGAGAACAAGTATAAGGCTACTGCATACTTCTTTGACGTAACTATTCAGACCTCTCTGTTGACGACTAAGGGTGTGAATCCGATATGATCATATCTGCTCTGTGTGCTCTTTCTCTTCCTTTCGATATTTTTGTCCCTTGAAGGGCAACATTCAGACATTATATCAATATAATAACATTCTTTTTTCATTTCTATTAATTTCCACCAGAGGTTTACAGCTGAGATTGCTGGAGTCATTCCACTGATGTGTTTTATTCTGCATAATTAAAACACTAAGATGTAAACAAAGCCATTCAAGTATGCGATTCTTGAGAGACATACTCACTCAGAACTGTTTGCAATGGTAACCAAGCGTCTGAGGTCTTTACTGCATCTGAAACCGCCCTCACAGAAAGCTATAAGACAAACTGTTACCATTAACAGCATTGCATATAAAAACTCAGAAGACACATGTATAGTCATTTTGGATAGTAAATAAAATGGTTATAATGTTAAATCATTCAGCTTCAGTGGTACAGTGCACTGTTTCATATCAGAGCACTCTGAATGACTTTGTTTGCATCAAGCTGCAGAAATAAGAAGAAATTATAAGGTGTTTTTCCCTTTTCATTTATGGAAGATCCACAGGTCAAAATGTCAACATGCAGATATACTATAGCATTTCATTTTGCCCCCACCCCCATTCCCCCGCCTGTGCCTGTGCACGAGAGAATGTAGCTCTGCTCAGACTAACATGCGCCCCCTGGTGTTTGCATGCAGTCATTGCATCCAGCAGATCCTGGAGGCGGTGCTTCACTGCCACCAAATGGGTGTGGTGCACCGAGATCTCAAGGTGAGTGACCGGTCTCGTTCTTTCCTTTGGTTTGGTGACAGCTGCATGTATGTCTGTCCGTGTCTGTTTGTCCACAGTGATGTCCTTCAGACCTGAGTCTGTGAAGATGATGGTTTATGTGGCAACGGAGAAGTTTGAAATGTGACTGTTTGATACCACTAGCTGGCATATGGAGCAGAGAATATCTGTACAGGATTGCTCTATGGCATGTGGGCCGTGTTGTCATGAGTCTGCACGACTGAGTATGTTTGCATCCAGCATAGAAAGTTAAAGTCCATGTATTTAGGACGGTTCTGATGGCTGTAGTTTGGTGCACATGGGGTTTGGTTTTAAATGTTGTGTTTGGTTTCTCTGATGTTTGATTCTGTGTAGACTCACTGTCCACTTTATTAGAAGCAGTTCCCATGTATTTTTACTGTATGAGCTCTGGATGTTTTGAGAGGTCCATTAAATAGGAATACAATTACAGACTCTTTCTGTTGTCAGGCACCCTCAGCCTCATATAACACTGGTACATTTCCAACCACAGAACCCCTGTTGACCAGATATTATCTGTGTGGTGGACCACTCTCAGCACAGCAGCGATAGTGAGATGGTAGTTTGTTTTGTGCTGTTTATCAGTCACAGCGGTGTTGCTGGGGTTTTCACTTGGGGTGGGCCCCACCATAAGATATTTTCGTGGTATTTTAGTCACAATACGCTGTTTAAGTTTATTGTGCCATTTTAAACATACTGCAATATGCCGGGTATTGTGATAACATATATATTGTGATTTATTACCTTTTTTCAACTGCAAATTCAACCAGACTTTTGTCTACTCATTTTTGTGCTACGTTTTGCAGGAGCTGGTGTGACTGTTGTATGTGCTCTAATTTGGAGAACATGGGATAATGTGAAATAATGCACTATTGTAGTCACATAGGATTCCACTGCCCTTAACGTCCTTTCCTCTGTACTCACAGATTCCTCAAATTTAGGCTTTACTTCTCTGTAGAGCTTGGGTCACTATGGCTGTGTTGGTGAAAAAACATTAGTGTTTGAGCATGCCTTAGTTTTTGCTGGTCTTTGCACCTGAAGTAGGTGATGGATTGTGTTATTTACTTCAGAACTGGTTCAGAACTCGAAGGTAGCTTTATCAACCTAAGTGTGTTCAGCATTTGGTTTTTCAGTGGAGCTGATTTAATCTCAGTTTTTCCGTCAACAGAGCAAGCTCAGCTTCTTGCTCGAACTTTCTCATTCCACCTTAAATAGTGCAACAGTTATTTTCTGCCACCTGCACTGTTTAATTGAAGCTGGCAAATAAAAATCCAACTTTTACACTGTTTGTCATTGCATCCGATTCAGGTCCTTCTCAAATTCATGTATTCACAGATAATATCATGGTTGCTAATGCGCTTATGCAACAAACAGCAAAATGGGTCAAAAATAATAATAATAATTGGCGTCAAAGCACATATTTACCCCCCTGTTGAACCTTTTTGCTTTCCGTAGACGCTGTTATTCTTGTCTCAAAAAATGCATTTATATTTGCAGTATGTAATAAAATACATATTGTCACTGTCCAAAGAAAAGCAAGTATCTCCAAAATGGCAACTTTACGGGAACTCGTTTAATTTTAATGTAAGTCAATGGAACCATTGGGCCATTGAACCATTTTTGGGCCATTTCTGTTGGTCTTTCATCATAAAATTTTCACACAGTGTAAACAGCAGCTGCTGTCTTCAAATGATGCATAAAAGTAAAAATCGACAAAAATGGGTGTTGTGGCAACAAAATAATATCATGATACTTGAAGACATTTTCAAGGTCCACAGAAGGTCACAAAAACAGCACAATTACATATGTCATAATCTACACACTGTAAAAAAGCAAAGTTGTTTAAACTTAAATAAGTCAGCATCCAGGCTGCCTCAATATTGTGAGTTATTTGAACTTGAAATAATACGTTATGGGCATAAAACACAGATTCTTATTCTGTTAACTTACTGTTTAACGCAATATGCAGACATCTCGGCATGGAGTTGTAGAGGTTCCTAATGGTGTCCTGCGGTAATCCATCCCATGTAGCTTGAATATTCTCACACAGTTCCTGCAGATTGTGCGGTAAGGGTAGAGGTGGAGAGACACCAGACTTTCTGGACACGTGACGTGTGACAACAAACCGTTTATCTTGGTGCTGACCACGGTGCCTCCACGCACGGATTCGTTGGTCGTCTTCACCAAGACGTGTCACCACCCATTTAGTGTTTTCATTTGTTACGAAGCTGAACTTATGGCTGCAGCTACTTGTGCAACTATTCTGAGTCACTCCATGACAGTTTGGCACGACACCATTGCAGTCTGGCGACATTGACGTGGTGTTAAGGGCAGCCATCATAACGGTCTGTGCGCATGTAGTCCTGTGTCATGCAGCCATCTGGCAATGGTGCTGACACTAACAAGATGATTCCTGGAGGGCAGCACTGCATGTTAAATGTCCACTATCATGTCTGTTGGGTTAGTCAGGTACAGCAATAAGGCCCATCCTTGCTTACGTCACATGCACGGTTGAGCGTGAAACTTGAAATATTTGCATGTCTTACAATGTCAAACCGACCCACCAAGTTTCATTCCTGTCGGTTGATTCCTTTTGGGTGCAACTACTCGTGCAACTATTATTTTGATGATGAATGTATCTAACTGGCAACAACAGTTATTACAACATTTACCTGAAGAACAGTTTTAACCGGTATAGCAGAAAAAGCAGCGTACTGCACACTATTAATGCTAACCATAAAATAATGCCACATTGCCCAGCCCTACACGTGGCCGTCACATACATACTAGAGCAATAAGCTCTCGGGGTTCTGTCTTTAGATTAGCAGGATCTAGACATGGAAGGTTTAAAACTTGAAGCTTAAAGCTTCCAGAGAGCAGTTTTAAACTTTAATGCCTGTTCCGTCTGATGAAATAATCAATACAGGCTCTTTGACAGCGGCAGGTTGTTTCAGATGTTAACTACAGTATGACATTTCCAGAAATGGATCATATTGCATGTTCTGAGTCGGATTTGTCTTTTAACCTCTCAGACTGCGCTCTGGATTTCGATTCCCCAGCGCAGGCCGAGCTTGACATTGAGCAGTCATTGTGGCTCAGAGTCTTAGTTCCATTAATAACGGCAGCGAGTGACACTAGCCATGGATTCACGCAAGAAACCCTCTATCATCCACAGCTCTGCTTTCTTCTGGGAGCAGTAGCTGTGCAGTGAGATAGAGGGAGAGACACAGAGTGAGAGAGCTGGAATGGCTCTCCGACACCCACGCTGTTCTTCTCCTCTGCCTTCTAACCCACTTTTCTCACCAAGCCCAACTTCCACCAGAGCGGAAGCAACCTAACCTACTTAATACTGTACCAGGCACAATGTGCAAGGCTGCAGCACTGAGTACACACACACACTAACACACGCTGACACACCCTCATGTGTATATGCATTTTTGCGTGGATGCTGTAGGGTTTAGAGATGGCACCACTCATATACCAGGTATCAATATTGGGTCGATATCAGCTGGGGATGCTGAATCGTAAGAAAATAATTAATCCAGTCCGATCCTGTAGCAGATCTAGTCTGAAAGAGCATGCATTCGCGTTGCGTCATGTCACATTAGCTACAGTGATCCCAAAAAGTATTTAGACATTTGTGCCATACTTAAAAACATAGAGTTATGGTAATGTCCTAGTACTGGTATTGGCTATGGTACTGTAACTTAAACACAGTAGTGATATCGGCAATAGAGAATCCCCGAGTTGGTCAATATGCAAAAAAATGTAATCACAATACTTGGACATTTTCACAATACACAATATGCAGCACAATATATCAACACACATTCCATTAAAACTAAAAATACAGTTCTTTCTGTTCAGTGTTTAAGATACTGCAGTGTAGCAGTCTGTATTCCAGTGGGACTCACGGGTCCCACCACAAGATGTTGCAGCATGGGATAAATACCAGTTTCATGCTTGGGAGCAGGTGGTTAACCAATCCAGTGCACACAGGCAAAGCACGCACACGCACACACACACACATATTTATATCACATACATATCACATAATAAATTGCCTAGATAAATTGATCATGTAGTAAGAAGCATGCATAATTAATATAAGCTTAATAATCCATAAGAAATAAATAACCTAATTCTTAATAGTTCTTAAGCAGTCAGTCATGTGAACAAAACAGGAACTGCATTATTGTGCTTCAGAAACCGTGGAGCCTTTACATGTTCAGCTGGCCTCAGCTGTGAAAAGTGCTTTAAAGAAATCTAATATGCCACAATTAAGCCCAGTAAAGGCAAAATATGGTAGTCATTTTCGGTCATGATTATTTCAGGAGAAAACAGTTTATTTGGGAATTTTGGATATAAAATATTAGATGTCATTTACCCTCATAAGGGACTGCAGGTGGGAGTGAGACAAATGTTGCTGTTTTTTTTGTGCGAGAATTCCAGCAGGAACAGGATTAAAAAATGAGTCCCGCTCAGACTGTTACTCCATTGAGGCTCTTATGACGGTGGTACAGTAACAAAAACAATCTGTTCAGTTTTAAGGGATAAAGAGAGAAAGATGTAAAAAATGACACATAAACTCATGCAAACCTCAGGGAAAAGATTAAATTAATGTAGCATATGGGCCCTGGTTACTGACGATATACACAGTATGCTCAGAAAAGTGTTTTATCATGAAGAACATGTCCACCTCTACCGTTTCTGACATGCGTGCACGTTGCTGAGTGATGCTTACATGCACACCAGTGGACAGACCAAAGCAGTTGCCAAAGTGGTCACTGAAAAACACCAGTATTCCAAGGAAAGGCACAGCCAACAATATATCGCATTTAATTAAGCATTGAAAGAAAACCCATGTCACAGAGCTCATCGACTTTCCATAGCTCTGAAACCATTCAAATGTGTTTGAGATTGCTATGCACTTAAATATACTTTATTTGTCACACAGAACACTGTCTTTACCCAAGGAAAATGTATTAAAAGCAGAATGGTACTGGATTTTTAATGGTACTGAGCAATCGGGATTTATCTATTTAATGAACACAAGCTCAACAACACCTTTGTAAGACATATAGCCCAGACCTTTATGTTTCCACTAATCTGGTAGTCTGGTTGCGGTTCTTCCCCAGGGGTTCTACCAGCAGTTTTATGTTTTGTTTTGTTGTTTTCTGACTATCATTTTATGGACTATCATCAATGAAGTAAAAGCCACTTCCTGATCGCGGTAAAAATAATTTATATACACTGATACACTCACGGTCCACTTTATTAGAAACACCTACTTTATGCTTTCACTCACTGACCAATTTATGAAGTCCGTCTACCTTGTAGTTCCATTATACAAATGTGGCCAGTCACTATGGTCTCTTGCAAAAAGTGCAGCAACAAGGTGGATGTTTCTGTCAGAGTAGCCCTTGAGTGTGCTGAATGGCATAACTACTAATGTAAGTGTGGCCTTACAAACAAAAAAGGTAATACCTAAAAAGGTATTTCTATTTGATGCATTAACATCAGGTAAAGTTTTCAAAAGAATAAAATGTGCTGGACATAAAAATCAAAACTAGGATGTTAAGTAGAAAGCTGGAAATCAGAATTCGGATACATGCAATCTAACACTCTCGGTATGTAATTAACATCAAAGTGGCAACTGCATCAAATATTCTGCAACAACCTGTAAGCTTTGTAGCTTTGTCGAACTGTAGGCTACACTTTAAGTAGCTGATGTTAGCTGATATATACTTATATCATATATATATATATAGCAATAGCCTTGCTTTCACATATTCAAGATTGTCACGCTTTCAAGATTGTTAGTATTCTTTTAGTTTGCACAGTTTGCACAGTCTTACAATATACACCGATCGGCTACTTTATTAGTTACCCCTCGATGTATTTACACTCGTTGTCCATTTTACCAGCTCTGCTTACCATATAGGAGAACTTTGTAGTTCTAGAATTACAGACTGTAGTCCATCTGCTTTTCTGTGTACCTTGTTAATCCCCTTGTACCCTGTTCAGATCAGGGTGGTGGATCAT
This sequence comes from Semaprochilodus insignis, assembly GCA_034552555.1. Taxonomy (NCBI): domain Eukaryota; kingdom Metazoa; phylum Chordata; class Actinopteri; order Characiformes; family Prochilodontidae; genus Semaprochilodus; species Semaprochilodus insignis. Next base: position 20,289,924 of record CM067490.1, on the reverse strand, counting down.
ACTCAGCACTGTAGTGACATTGCACTGGTGGTGTGTTAGTGTGTCTTGTGCTGGTGTGAGTGGATCAGACACCGCAGTGCTGCTGCTGGGGTGACCACTACCACGTCAGTGTCACTGTAGTGCTGAGAATGACCGGTCACCTTAAAAATACCTGCTCTGTGGTAATCCCGTGACCATTAAAGAACAGGGTAAAAGGGAACTAATGAAAGAGAGTTAAATGGGACTAAGTTGCTCTTAAAGTGTTGACTGAGAAATTGTGATATAGCTGAATAATGTGCTTTTGAATATGGTACAGCACAATGTACATATACATACAGACAAAATACTAGATGATGGAGGTGTCCCAGGACTAGTTTTGAGCTCTGCATATAGCAGTTGAGGTCATCAACAACCTAGTAAACATATAAAATGTAGATTTTTTTTACTTATTTATGTTTTATTATTATTTTTGATTTTTTTTTGCAGTTTTCTAAAATGCAAATTTAAATGCATCTAAATGCATTTATTTTTCCCAACAAAACTTGTAGACATGGCGCCCTTATTTGTACGCGTTGCTGACAGAAATGAGAGATGGAGATCTGTGTTCTGAAGGGCACTGTCATAAGCATTGCATAGCACTTAATAAGTCCTATTAACTGTGCATGCATAATAGTGTGAGTCTTTCCGTGTACATCTGGAGTGGGAGCAGCCTGACAGGGGTCGCTTAGAGCCACAGGCAGTGTTTGAACTCAGCAGGGAGGTGAAGTGTAAACATTGATGAACTGACCTAATGTCCGGCACACCGCATCTCTAACCTCCTCAAGACAGTCTGACCCAAACTGACCACCCAGACCCTCCCAGCCTCAGTGACTGAGTCAGGTTAAGTCAAGTCAGGGTTTATTTATGTAGCGCTTTTTACAGCAGGTGTTGTCACAAAGCAGCTTTGCAGAAAATCCAGGTCTAAGTCCCCATGAGCAAGACACTATGATTTGGTCTTGTTTGTGTTACTCAGGTGAAGGAATGACATGTTATTGTACAGGAAGTATTTCCAGCTTTAGGGTGGTGAATACTGCATCTGCTGAGCTGGCTTTCTCTGTATCATAAATGTTGTATGTGTTTGTGATTTGCGTTGAGGTAGAGTATATGAATTGCAGTTGTTGCAGTGGTAAACTGAGTGCACCTTTGGTGTCCCCCATAGCCAGAGAACCTGCTCCTCGCAAGCAAATGCAAGAATGCAGCAGTGAAGTTAGCCGATTTCGGCCTGGCCATTGAAGTGCAAGGGGACCAGCAGGCCTGGTTTGGTATGTAGCCACTTTACATTCTAGAAGTTTTGACTTAGAGTCTAGAATGTACAAGTATAGCACATCATCACCCTGGAATCATTGTTCAGATGTTTATACAATTGGACCAGTATAGTTTCATCAGGTCCACTTTATTTGAAGTTATGAATTAAATCTGATAATATAATATAATATAATGTAATATAATATAATAAATGGGAAATCTTTTCACCGTAAATGCAATTTGGAGGCCTAATATGATGTGTACATGCTGAATCACATGTTCAAATGTTCTCCTCATATCTCGATGTGCAGGATTTGCTGGAACACCAGGATACCTGTCTCCTGAGGTGCTGAGGAAAGAGGCTTATGGGAAACCTGTGGACATTTGGGCTTGTGGTGAGTCAGGCGTTCCCTTTGGCTTTGGCATCTCTCTTTGGCTCTCTTGCTCCGTCTCCCACACACCACTGCAGCATAGGCGCATCAGACTTAAGGCACTCTGGAGAGCTCTTCTGTTTCAGTCTCTCTGGAGAGACTTTGTTTGAGTGCAGCTTTTACTCCTCTTAACAGTGAATACAGCATACACTTCCTTAACCACAAATTAACCCCTTTCTCCTTAGGGAGATTCTCTAGAGTGTTTTTGTTTGTTTGTTTGTTTTTTTGGGGGGGGGTTCATTATTTTCATAATGATCTTTATAAATTAAACAAATAATAATAAGAAGAAGAAGAATAAAAATAATTAGCATGATCATAGTTTTGCCAATGCAAAGTCAGTCAGTCTTACATTCATGACTTCATGAATTTATGAATTGTATTATTTAGACTACATATTTTAACTGTGCACTCTTGGGCTTGCGTTGAGCAGACCTTTGTAATAACAAAGGTACAGTACATTATATGATACTCTGTCGAACAGCATATTATGTTAGCTTGTGGGTAGATGTTAGCTTGTTGGTAGAAAGTTACTTGTGACTACAGCGTTAGATTGGAACACTATAAAACTGAATCCTCTAATAAACTGAAGATGTAAAATGAAAACCCATTTTCAGGCTCTTTTTTCTGTTGCATCAGAAAATATACAGAATTAAGACAGTATTGTAGTGTATCGAAAAATGGCTTATTTATAAATTGGTATACAAGGTGTGGAATTCTCAGTCCTTTTGTCCTTCCCCTAAAACCTTTTAAGTTTTCGTGTCTCAGTTTTGAATTGGTTGTCTCAGATTTTCTTGTAAGTAATCTGTCATCATCAGTCCGTTTTAATAATTTGTATGCTTGATATTTCAGATTATTGATTTAAAGCATTTGCTTGTTAGCTTGTTTATTATTTATTAAGATTACTGTGTTTTAAATGTCTGTGCAGGGGTCATATTGTACATTCTGCTGGTGGGCTACCCTCCTTTCTGGGATGAGGACCAGCACAAACTTTACCAGCAGATCAAAGCTGGGGCTTATGACGTAAGGGCTATACGTGTTATCCTGATACTTCTTCAATTTGCACATTTCACTCAAACACTCAGTTACTCTCCTTATATATATGCATGTGTGTGTGTGTGTGTGTGTGTGTGTGTGTGTGTGTGTGTGTGTGCACGCACATGTATATGCTTGTGTGTTTCGCGTGTGTGTGTGTGTGTGTGTGTGTGGTGTGGTGTGAATGTTTGTGCCTGCTGTTTTGCAGTTTCCTTCTCCAGAGTGGGACACAGTCACCCCTGAAGCCAAGAACCTCATTAACCAGATGCTCACCATCAACCCAGCCAAAAGGATCACTGCACAGGAAGCACTTAAACACCCATGGGTCTGCGTAAGTCGTCTCATCTTCTGTCATACAGGATATTTACATGTCTTCATTCAGCCCATATAGAGGAATGTGATCAGAAAGGTTAAGGGTCTTTAGAAAACTTCAGAACAGGTGCTAGTATTAATATTACCATAGAGAAGATCAACTCTGTTTGCATTTTATTTTTCCAAGCAGGAAATAATTTGTGGTTTAAGTGTTTTGGTTTGAGTTACCATTTCTTTAGGTAATTACTCATCAAATTGCCAATAATTAAGTTATTCATTTTTAGGAAATATTTCTAACATTGAATATAAAATACTTCACTTACATGTGAAAGGTGGTAAATTAAGAAAAATGGGAGTTTGGAAAATACCTCTGTGCAAGACCTGATAGACCACCAATATTTTCCCATCAGATAAACAGAACTTGAAGCTTTCATCTTTGAGATGAAAGCACCCAAAATGCACTAAATCACCAAAAAGAGACATTTGAGACAAGTATTAAGGTTTCATGGACTGATGGCTTTGTAATTGGAAAACACAACCAAATTAAAAACCTGAACTTTCCAGGTATGGAAAAATATGCCTACAGATTTTTTTTCAGAGAAATTAATAAATTGATGGTGGTCTCTGACTTTTGTACAGTGCCATGTTTCTCATAGTCAACCTAATTATGCATGTGGTAAACAGACCACAATAGAAACGATTTAATGTGTTAAGAATAGAAAACACCTTAATAAGTGGACTCTGTTTTATCTCTTGTTACCAGTGGCTTATTTTGCCCTCAGACATCTATGCTTCAGCTTTATATATATGTGCTCCATAATTAACAGGACAGTCATCTGTTTTTTATTTTTTTTTTGGCTCTGTATTCTAGCACAGCGTATTTGAAATGGTATAATGACTATGAGGTTGAAGTGCCAAATCTTTGCTATAATTCAAAGACTACATTAGGTGAACCATATAGGAATTACAGCTGGTTTTATACGTACCCTTCTTCATTTAAGAGGGCTCTAAGTAACTGGCTAAATGAATATAATCTTAAATAAAACTGCCATGTTTGCTGCCTGGATAGAACTCGAATGGCTGCCTGAAATCTGTTACCCATTGACCTCACCAGATGTTGGGTGCCTTAACTGAGGGTGCTCTGCCAGGGATGTAATACAGACTTTTTCAGTTCCTGCTTGCTTCAGAAGCTTTTTACCTTAATCTTGGCTTTGTTCTGTAAAGTACATGCTCACTGGGGTTCATGTCAAGTCTAAACTCCAGAGCTTGTTATATGTATGTTTGGAGTTTTTGTCTTATCTTTTAAGGTAAAACCCTATCCAAGAAGTTTAAGTGAGAGTATGGCTGCAAAAAGCAAATATTTTGTTATTCAGTTACTCTTGTGAATTAATGCGCTAATACTCGACTGATCTTCTTAAATGTGACCTTAATATTTAGAGCTGTAACAATAAAATGCATCATTATACTTTTATTTCAACCAAGTATGCATACATATTTTTAGTATTTGTAGGTAGTGATTCCAATACTGCACTGAGTATTGTACTCAAGTTGTTGTTAGTGTAAATGACTGCAATGTGCCTCAAGAGTTAAATTATTTAAATCTAGCTGATTTTATGCTGGTTATGCTACGTTAGAAACCTTGGACTGAGTAGCGCTGTAGTGGAGAAGAGTAGCACATTTCAGGTATCCCGTCTTGTTGAAGTCTTTTTGGTTGGTTGAGCTGTAGTTGAATGTCCTCTAAAAGCAGACATACACTGTGCGATTTTAGAACTCTTGTTTCTTGTGTCTCATTTGGTGACATACTGGAAAAAGCAGCCGCTACAGACAGCTCTGCATATGAATAATTTCTAATGAGCCGTTTCATGAAACACAACGCACTGCCCTGGGATGTCACTTTGAAAATGTAAATGAAAAATCGACAATGGAAACATTTGCAGATGATTCTTTAAATCAATAATGCCAATTACTTTCTTATGCTCTGGTAGAGAAGATTACTGAAGGCTTATTGAACGTCTAAAGAATGTGCTCAATAGATAGGGGTTCAAAAGTACAAAAATGGATTTTTGAGGCACTCATCTGGAAATTGAAAAGCTTTTTATAGCACGGTGTGAAGTTTGTTGGCATGCTTCCAATGAAGACCCTCTGCAAAATGCATTGGTGAGGTTTTTAAACCTTTTGTCTGTAGCTATGATACAATAAAGGCTTTGGAATTTCTAGAAGAGAGCCTTACTTCCGTCATGACTGAAGTATTCTTTTGCTAATGCAAAGCTCAGTTGTTTATTCCTTTTAGAAATGTATCAGTTCATTTCCACACACTTGTTATGTCTCTAATTGATTTATTCAGATTTCTCTGGCTGCTTCACTGGCATTGATGTTCTTTGGTCATAATGTTAATCAGACTGAATGCCTCATCTAGTATCCACTTCAGACCCTTTGTTAGTGTCTTTGTGCTGAGCTAATAATGCATTGGCACGCAGCTGGCATAGAAAGAACTGAGCTGAGCTGCTAATTGTTGTCTCCTGAAATGGAGGCTGTGATTCTTGTGTGGATCTCTTAAATACTCCAAAGTAAAGCTGACATACACTTTAACCTCGTGGTGATTAATTTATTTCAGTACAGAGCCAGAACACCAAAAATGTCACTTTCAAATGCAGCTACATGTGACATTAAATCTATGTAAATTGCAATATGGACAGTAAATACTGAAATATCAGATGTATGTGTATGTAGAGCATATAAAATTTTGTTCTTGGATAACACTGACACATCTTGTAGCTGCTTTGTTTCTCATTCAGTCTTTCTGTCTCACAGCAACGCTCCACCGTGGCCTCCATGATGCACAGACAAGAGACAGTAGAGTGCCTGAAGAAGTTCAACGCAAGGAGGAAACTAAAGGTCTGAGAGTCTCTACTGAAACAGATACTAGGGTCTGATATGAACTGGGAGTGGGAATGTCTAGGCATGTATGTTAAGATCTTTCCTGTGATTCTCATTAACAAGTAGCGTTAGCTTACTTGAATTTAGCCTACACTCTTCAGCACGCTACTGGCTACTGGCTACTGGCTCTTGTTTACTTTGCCTTTTACCTTTGTTTCATGTGCATGAAAAATATGCCCAATCAGTGACAGCAAACAGGCCTGTATTGGTGAAACCCTGCATACGTTCTAAGACAGACTGTGCCAGAGTAGGTTTCAGTGTGAGCATGAGTTTATTTAGCAGCAGAAGAAGTGCAGAGTCTACATACTGGTTCAGTTGTAATGTTGTCACTATTAACATAATAATAGGTACTCATTGTGTTCTCAGAGGTGGCCGATGTGCGATTGTAGTTTATCAGAGAAATATTTCCATTTTGTTTCTGAATCAAACTAACATCAGCAAGAGCAAGTAATAAACCCTTGTCAGGCATCCAGTCTCTTCCTTCTCAGTGACATAAAAGCCAAGTGTAATATAATATAGTTACTATAATTTACATGCAAATGTAATTCTCCATCTTCATTAACAAAATGTATACCTCAGTAGTGATTTCTGTATTCAATGCTGACACCTCAAATGGTTAACCAAAGACTTGTGTGCACATCCCTACCAAATGATGCATCCTAGAATCTATTATTTTTTCCGCCTCAATCACATTTCTGTTCTATTCAAACACCTGCATTTTTAAATAAAGAATTCGAAAGAATTTCAGCATGAACAGTTGTGTTGTTAGGAATGTTGTTAGGAATAAAAGCAACCCACCAGTGGTTTAACATTGTTTACTGAGTGCAGCTTGCATGAGAGCGACCTGATCATTCAGGAATTCATCTTTGTGATTTCACATATTGCCAAATGATCTAACTTGGAGTCACACAATTTACACTCTACAAATACGTCATCTCTTTGCTTAAAAGATTCCCATATATAGCTCTGCTTAGATGTGAGTGTATGTACAGTGTATCTGCATACCATTTGAAAACCAGTTTCTCCATAGCTTCCACCAGAATATGTCTGTAACCCATTGTTCTGTGACCTGTTTGTCTTCAGGGCGCCATTCTCACCACCATGCTGGTGTCTCGGAACTTCTCTGGTAAGTGTATGCCAACCCTGCAGCCTGTAAGCTCCAACAAGGAGTGTTTTGTCTGTGCCTTTCTGTGGCGTAACTGCCTAAATACAAGAAGACAAGTCAAAGCCACAAGAGCTCCCTTTTTAGGATTACTGTTAAAGCAACATGTCAGTAGTTTTATTGACAACCATGTGGCGCTTTGTTTCCTATGAGGAATGTCCTGATAAACACTGCTGTGCAAAAGTCTTTTAAATGTTGTGTAAAACAGTTTGACTGAAAGGTGTGTGTATTTTACCTGCGATTGGTTTTAATCACTGCATAATTGGTTCTGAGACCTTGCCTGACTGTGATTGGTCCTAATCACTGTGTAGTTTGTTCTGAGACCTCCCTCTGATTGTGATTGGTCCTAATCACTGTGTAGTTTGTTCTGAGACCTCCCCCTGACTGTGATTAATTCTTATCACTTGTTAGTTATTTCAGAGACCCGCCCCCAGCTGTGGTTGGTTCTAAACATCGCATAATTTGTTCTGAGACCTCCCTCTGACTGTGATTGGTCCGAATCACTGTGTAGTTTGTTCTGAGACCTCCCTCTGATTGTGATTGGTCCTAATCACTGTGTAGTTTGTTCTGAGACCTCCCCCTGACTGTGATTAATTCTTATCACTTGTTAGTTATTTCAGAGACCCGCCCCCAGCTGTGGTTGGTTCTAAACATCGCATAATTTGTTCTGAGACCTCCCTCTGACTGTGATTGGTCCTAATCACTGTGTAGTTTGTTCTGAGACCTCCCTCTGATTGTGATTGGTCCTAATCACTGTGTAGTTTGTTCTGAGACCTCCCCCTGACTGTGATTAATTCTTATCACTTGTTAGTTATTTCAGAGACCCGCCCCCAGCTGTGGTTGGTTCTAAACATCGCATAATTTGTTCTGAGACCTCCCTCTGACTGTGATTGGTCCTAATCACTGTGTAGTTTGTTCTGAGACCTCCCTCTGATTGTGATTGGTCCTAATCACTGTGTAGTTTGTTCTGAGACCTCCCCCTGACTGTGATTAATTCTTATCACTTGTTAGTTATTTCAGAGACCCGCCCCCAGCTGTGGTTGGTTCTAAACATCGCATAATTTGTTCTGAGACCTCCCTCTGACTGTGATTGGTCCGAATCACTGTGTAGTTTGTTCTGAGACCTCCCTCTGATTGTGATTGGTCCTAATCACTGTGTATTTGGTTCTGAGACCTTCCACTGACTGTGATTGGTTCTAACACAGCTCATCGATGTTCATCCTGAGAACTCTGCTCCGGCTCCTCTCTGGAGACAAGACCTCGCCGTATCTGCAATTGGTCCTAATTACTGCATTGCTTGTTCTAGAACCCTCTGACTGTGATTGGTCCTTATCATTGTGTTGTTACTCTGAAACCATCCATTGACTGCGATAGTACTTGTTCATTTTGTTGGTAACTCTGAGACCCCTTCCTGACTGGGAGGGGGTTGTGTTTACTGCTGCATTTGGTCCACATGTGACATGGTTACCTGTGGAGCAAGCCTTTAGCAGTGCTCAGAGTTACAAAGATGTACACAGTAGTTTTTAAGTATATTTAGGACAGAGTATTCAGTTCTAGTTCATTTAGTTCTTCGTTGGAAGTATTCTGCCAGCTTTACTGCTCAGAGAAATAGCTTTCAGCTAATTTCCTCAAGCAGTCCAAGACTTTTGCGCAGTGGTGTAAAAGCAAAGTGCACGCAACATCATAAAAATGCTTTTTCTTAACAGTAGATGCCATTAGAGAATTGAAATACGGGACGTAGCTCAGTGTGAGTGACAGACTGCTACTCTAGATTTGGATGAACATTACAGAGGGACGTCCAGTGTGTGTGTGTGCGTAAATGTGTGTGTGTGTGTGTGTGTGTGTGTGTGTGTGTGTGTGTGTGTGTCTGTCCAGGAAGTTCAGGAAGCTCAGACGCCGCGTCTGGAAAAGCAGTCGTTTTTGGGTGTGTGCCTCTGTGGCAGAATGTGCGCGGTTTACTGGCGTTTATAATAACATGTGATTTCTGTCTGCTCTAATGAAGCATCTGCTCCTTCACACACTCCCGCCACACACTCACACATCTCACACACTCGCACTCTAACAGCAGGTCGGTGGGCGGCAGAGACAGAGCGCCTGTTCTAGGAAGCTTTTACACAAACTTGGATCTCTCTCTCCCTCTCTCTCTCTCTCTCTCTCACTCTCTCTCTCTCTCTCTCTATCTCTCTCTCTCTCTATCTCTCTCTATCTCTATCTTTGCTTTCTCTTTCTGCTGTCTCACTACCTCCTTCCCTCTCTCTGTTTCATCTCTCTTTATTTTCTTTTTTCCCCACTTCACTCTTTTCCATACTCAGACACCCTTTTGTCTCTCTCTCCTGTCCCTTTTCTCACACTCTTTATCACTTTCTTCCTTTTTTCTGTTTCCCTTACTCTCCTTTCTCTCTCTCCCTCTGCTCCCTCTCCCTCAGTCTCTCTCCCTCCTTTTCTCCCTGTTTTCTCACTCTCCGCTCTCTCTCTTACGGACTTTCTCTCTCCCTTTCTCTTCCGGTCCTCTCTTTCACTCTCCGTCTCCTTCCTCTCTCTTGATCTTTTTCCTTTTCATCCTTTTCTTTCTTTCCCTTACTCACTTTTTCCTTTATATCTCTCCTTCTTCCTTTTACTGTCTCTCCTTCCTGCCTCTTTCATTTTCTCTCCTTGTCCCTCTCCTTCTTCTCTCTCTGTTTCACCTTCTTCGTCTCATTCTATTCTTCTCTTTCTGTCTCTTTCTCTCTTCCATTTTCACATTTTCTTCCTTCTTTCTCTTTCCTTACTCTTCTCCCTCTTTCATTTTTAGCATCCCTCAGTCTCTCTCTCACTTTCTCTCACCCTGCCATCTCCATGTTTTCTCACGTTCCCTCCTCTCTCTTTTCCTCACTCTGATTTTCAGCCTCTTTCTCTCTCTCCCTCCCTCTCTCCTTCTCATACCCACTGTCAGTGTCCCTGATTTTTTCTCTCTTCTGCTTCTTTCTCATCCTTGTTCTCTTTTTCCTCTCTCATCCTTGCTCTCTTTCCCCCCCTCTCTCTCTCTTACCCTCTCTCTCTGTACCTGTTATCCCTCCTATGTAATTCCATCTTTCTCTCTATCCTGTTTATTTCTCTCCTTCTTGTTCCCATCTTATTACCCTTTCACACTTCTCTTTCATTAACTCTCTCCTCCCTTTCCTCCTCTCTCACTCTCACTATGTCTCTCGCTCTTTTTCCCTTCACCTCCTTCTCTCTCTCCCTGTTCCTTTTTCACTGCTTTTCTCTTTCTATTTCTGTCCCTCTTTGTCTCTTCATTTCTGAACCCCCCCTCAGCACTTCATCTGCTCTCGTCCTGCCACTCTTGGTTCTCTCCGTCCCTCTCTCGTCATCCCTCCCTCCCTGTGCTCTCATTACTGTAATTACCTCATCCTGCGGGGTGAGTCAGCGGGAGAGGAGGCGGAGGAGTGTCCGAGCGTCACTCACACACACACACGCACACACACACACACACACACACACACACACACAAAGACACACACACACACACACACACTACCAACCCTGAATTTAGCTCTTCTTCTGCTTCTCTTCAGTTCAGCCCATGTTCATCTTTTCTGAAGCTCAATCCACCGGACCTCATGCTATATATTTATTTTATTAGTGTACATATTTTAGTTATAGGTTATAACTGTAGTTAGGGTTATAATTGGGTTAAACCATATTTCATAGAGAGATAGCACGTCCTGAAATAACAGCCCACGTTTAGGACTGTGCCATTTATGCTGGTAGAGGGGGAAATGGGTTTGGTACACTGTATCCAAGTGTTTGATGCTGATAGCAGAAACCTGACAAGAAAATGAGGCATTTTTTGTATCACTGTGACAGAGATGACAGGAGCTAATGTTACTAAGCACCACACGCACTCTCTTCTAGGAGCACTGCACTCACAGTCGGATGTTGCAGACGGCAGAGTCTAATCCAGTTTAACCCCTTAAACTCTACGAGTTTAGTTCCTCACTGTCATGTTCATGCGCGTTACAGATCAGTCACTGAATGATTTATAGAAGCTTCTAAATAAAAACAGTGTACAGATTAATAGCCTAGGGTTCAAGGGGTTAACCTTTTACACGCTAACAGATTGATCTTCTCTCCTTCCTCCCTTCCTCCTGCTTTCTCCCTTCTCTCTCTTTATCTTTCTCTCTCTCTCTCTCTCTTTATCTTTCTCTCTCTCTCTCTCTTTCTCTCTCACTCTCTGTCGCGTGTGTTTGTGCTGGGTGTGTGTGTACGTCTCTGGCAGTGGGTCGGCAGACCACAGCTCCGGCCACAGTCTCAGCGGCCGCGGCAGCTGCTGCAGCTGCAGCCGGCACTACAGCCGGCCTGGTGGAACAAGGTAGCCTTCCCCACGCCCCTCAGAGGACTCTCCACCTCTTTCTTGATCTCTCTATCTCTCTCTCTCTCTCTCTCTCTCTCCCTCTCCCTCTCTCTCTCTCTCTCTCTCTGTCTCTGTGTCTCTATTTCTCTTTCTCTGTCCTCTCCTCTCTCTGTATCTCTCATTTGTGTATCAGAGCCCACATTTTAGCATGGAACCTAGCATGCCACGATCACGGCTTGTCTTATAGTCACTCGTGCACTGTGGACAGAAGCATCTGGCTGACCATTTGGAGCAATATATATATTTAGGGATGTCCCGTTCGAGACTTATGGTCATCAATCCCGATCTGAGTATCTGTTGATACCATGTGCGCTCTATATTTGCATTACTAGATAATACAAGTGTACACTGCACTCGACTCTACTCTGTTATTCATATCAGTGCTGTTACATTTATTTGATATGTAAAGAACACGATTTTGATTCCACTTGTGTCACAGACTAATTTTGAACATGACAACACATGAATAGAAATGTAAGTCACAAATCAGTCATGTTTTATTGTTACTGTCAAAAAAAGTGGCTTCCGTAGTGTGTTCTGAATGAGCTTGCATGCACAGAAAGCTCAAATGCTCAAAGCTCAAAAAGGGGTCATCGCCAAATTCTCCCAATGGGCTTTGTCATTTTTGTCTATCTCCTTATCACTAAAGGGAATAAAAACAACCCCAGCAATACATTTTAATGGAAAACTTGGAAAACTTGGTGGTTTCTGACCTTTATTACCAGCACAATTAATAGCCATTTTTTGTTTGTTTTTCCTGGAGATGTGTATTGCTATCTAGCTGTATAAAGCTAAATCACACTCATGACATTTCTCAAGTGCTATTGGCCTCCATATTGCTGCCCTCAAAAATTATTTGCACCTATTCAGCACCCATCCTTAAGAATTTTTGTTTTTTAAATGTCTTTCAAAAGACACAAAAGACGCTGTTTAACTGTGCATTAAAAACACTTTGGAAAGTCCTAAGAAAGATCTGGCCAACCGAGCTATCTACTAACTACTTCTACCACTTGCTCGACTAGTTTTAGATAATACTGCTGTTTAAAACTCCCTGCCCTGATGTTAGCAAGTGTCAAGTGAGTCCACAACATCACCACAAACATCTTTTCATGACACGAGGTAACCCAGGGACTAAAAGCGGGGATGCAATCAACAAATGTGCATAGTTCTTAAACTGCTTCACTTTTTCAGCCATCGATATATGACGTAAGGCATATGTTGTTAGCAGCCGCCACTGTCTCTAAAGGACTGGAGGTGCCCAGGAGTGTGTTAGTGTCTGGCTATTGGGCTGTAGCCATAGGTCTTTTTATACTGCCAGAATATTTTATATGAATATGAACATGAATTATGGGCTTATACAACCTGGTAAACATGTCCCTGCCCCCCTTTTAGACCCTTTCTCTGTTGTGACTTTATCTCTAAAAAGTGGTTTGCAGAATCATTAAGTTACAGTAGTACCCATTTTTATCAGTCCATCTTCACCGTAGTATTATAGTACAGTGGTTACTATGGTCAGCCTTCATGGGACTGGAACTGCCCCCTTCTTTTTTCATAGACAAAAGCATTTAATGATATATTGACCACTGGGAACGCCCCTGATTTTTTTTTTTATTTCAGATCTCTGGTCACAATAAAAAAAATGTTGTCTGCTTAATTTTTTAATTGATTCTCACAAGGTAAATGCTGTATTTTGGAACACTAAAACAGCTAAATAACTAATGTTACCCATGAGGTAAATAGCCCATTGGAGCCCAGAGCCCACTTTAAATAGGCTGAAGCATAGGGAAGTTTTCATTAGGTAGAGCTACATCATAAGGTAGCTGACATAGTTGATGGGCATCTATGTTAACGTTAGCTACTTAGCTTTCGTCTGGCTTTCTGCAGCATTGGAAAGCAGCGTTTTCCCTTTTGTCAGTATTTTCTTTTCAATATTCGTTCTTCCTCCTTTCTTTTCCTGTTTGTTTTTATTGTCTCCGACAGCCGTTACAGTGGGTCTCATTGAAGTCAAGTGTGTAGCTGACTAGCTGTATAAGGCCAGGGTATGACTTTCTACTGAGTGCTGTGCATGTGCAACATGATTGACAGGCATGTAGAAACGAAAGTTGGAAAAGTTCTCCTGAGCGCAGTGTAAAATAGTCTTAAGACAGGGTTGCAATTTGATCAGGCTTAATGTAACTGATACAGATTGATTAAATGATGTAATGATATTGATCTTTTAGCTCTGTTCGGGACATTCCTACTTATAATTATTACACTTCATTATCCTGTGTTTCTCTACAATCTGTCCCTTTTTCTGTTCCTCCTTTACTTTCTTTTCCCTGCCTATTCTTTTTTCTGTCTCTCTATATCTCATCATGCCTCTCTCTCCCTCCCTTCCTGTCCTTCTCCACCACATGCTCCAACTCTCCTCCCCATCTTCTGTAACCTGTTCTGTCAGTGGTCAGCATGTTCCATCCTCTTGCACTCGCTGCCACCACCTACCCTCTCTTGCTGCCCTTTCGCTGCTCCCATGTTCCAGCTGCACTCTCTTTCTCTCCCTACACCTCTTACTCATTCTCTCTCTCCCTCCTCCCCTTCTCATTTCCTCTCACTCTCTCTTTCGCTTTCTACACTCTCTTTTGCTCTCTTTCTCTCTCGTTCCCTGTCACTTCTCTCCTGATAGGTCTTTCTCCCACCCCAGTGCTCCTGTGCCTGCTGATTTGCTGAATGCTGCACGGAGGCCACATGCATGTATTGCAATGCTGAAGACGGCCCAAGTCGCATCGCATGAACGAATGAGAAGACTTTAATCTTTGCATTAAGGAAAGGGGGTTCAATGTCAGTGAAGCAGGGTGAAGTGCCATATGTTGGTTGGGGATCAATTGACTGGTCCTATGTGCTTTAGAACTTGGTTATAATTCCCTTACCAGTGAAACTGAATGCTGTACATTGAGGGACAGTGATGTGCTGGATTTGTGCTGACTCTACTACCATCATTTCATTTTTTTATGAAATAAATTAATATCATTGTACACACAGTTGACCTAGTCCAGCTTCACCCAGATATGTGTACTTTTACAGAGCGTTGGCAAAATCCCATTCAAGCTAATGAGGATTAGTCTTCCATGTCGTTATACGTTTGGAAGTTTGCCAGCCTATTGGAAGGATTGTCCAAGCTTGCGGAAGTTACAGTTTTTGGATGGATAGTTCAGTTAAGCCTTTCAGTAGAATTCAGTATGATGAGGTCTAAAGCTGCTGACTTGGTTTAGTCATACCACGCCTAATAGAGATCTAGAAGTCAAGTTGATCAGTCCTAGAGTCTCATATGGGTATTTTTTAACAATGGCCTTGATATTACTGTTCTAAATTTTGCCCTTATGGAAGGGTTCACTTTCTATGTCTTGCTGTAGCAACAGGGCCTTGGCTCAGGTTCCTTCTTCTGCTCTAAGCTGTGACTGACTTTCTTTTCTCTCCAGCTTTTGCCAAACTCTCTGTACGGTGTCTTTGTCCTTGTGCGTCTCTGTGCGTTTATTTGTGGGTCTGAGGTTCATTTGGGCAAGCGGTCAAATTCGTTACCACTCCTCCTCCCCAGGTGCCACTGAAAGAGGAGGAATTCAGAGGATGTGGTTAGGCACTTTTGGTCGAAGTGCTCCTTGTATGTAGTGTAGTGTTATGGTTCCACTCACCTGTGGTCAAATTCAAGCTGACTCAAACTCTCCCAAGTCAGCGTGCATTTGAACCCCCTGCCCTCTGTCAATGACCAAAGGTCTTCCGCACGCACCTTCTTTGTTCTTTTATCTATCTCTCTCTCTCTCTTAATCCATTCTCTCCTAATCTCTCTCCCTCTCTGCCTTATCTTCCTCTCCGCTCTCTAAAACTTGTGCCAAGGTAAGGATTCTCTCTCTTCCTTCCTTCTTTTCTATCTGACCCTCTCTTTCTCTCTGTCTCAGCATCTGTAGCTCTGTAAGAACGAAATGTCGGACACTTTTTACGCTCTTTACTCTGTTGCCATGGTAGTGGCTTGGCGACGGTGTCTTGTACAGATAAGGGGGTTCGCACAGTCATCTCATTTACTCAATTATAAGCTAATGTAACTCATTCATCATCCGATAGCTTGGATGTTAGACTGGACTTTGGGTGATGTCGTATTTAATAATGCTTTATAAAATGGTGAAGTTTTGATGAATGAGGAGAATATGATATCACCTGCACCTTCACCTCCAGGCTTCACTACTGCGTGAGTGTGTGAGTGTGTGTGTTAGAGAGAGTGTGTAAACCTATGCGTGCAGGAGAGTATGTAGGGATGTAACAGAATCCAAGTATTCGGCATACAGCTCCATGTTACATGTTGAAAAGGCAGTATTCCAAATACAGTTACATTGTTACATTTAATATTATAGAAGGATTCTTAAAGAATTTATCATTTTTTTATTTATTCATACAATAAATAAAAATAATGTACAGTTTTTAAACCTTCATTAATGCTTGTTTATTAACTACACTCAACTCAACTCCATAATTACTGTCTACTTGGAAAAGATGGAAGCCAATGAAGTGGTAGAAGTTTTGGGGTGGTATCTGGAGTGTCCAGTGCCCCTCTGAAATTGTCCTCTTATTGCCTCATTGTGTGGCAGGTGTTTGTGCTTTAAGAGGATCTTGAGAGCCACACATGAAGCGAACTTTATTAGCTCAGTCCCATGCTGAACATATAAGTACAAATAGAATCTTTAATTGAAGTAAATTAAGAAACAGAAACGTTAATGAAAGTTTTATTAAAACCACATTTAACACAGAGTGTTCAGGAACTCTAAAGTGGCCAACCATGACTGTTCTTGCCTGTTTTGCTGGATATAAGTATGTGTTGACACAGGTCAGATGAAAATGAAATGGATATGAAAGTGTCCACTGTTAAGGCAGTTATTAAGCAGCTTTAAGAATCTGGGAGGTTTTGGGGCTGTTTTTTTCCTCTAGTGGTCCTAATAACCTTGTTAGGATACATGGACTCCATAAAGTACCAGGAGATTTACATTGACATTCTGGTTGCTTCTGCTAAAAAGCTAAAACTGGGTCATCTTCCAGCAGGACTGTGATCCAAAACAAATCCATTTCAGTGTGAGGTTGAGCTGATTAACCATAAAAGGTTTTTTTGCTCATCTTTACCAACAGTGCCAATAATTATGGAGCTGACTGCGTACATAATCAGGCTTACACATAATTGATAGACCGAAAATGTGTGTGTACAGTCCTGTGCAAAAACAATTAACCCAGGCAGTAAGTATGTTTTTGCTTGTGAAAACATTATTTAACGTAAGCCTAATTGCAAATAAACATCACCAACACACCTGATTTAACTCAATAAAGTATTGATTAGCTAAAGCACATATTGGACTGTAAATACCGAGCTGCTTTGTGGAGAAGCTGAAGGAACGTTTAAGCTAATAACCTTACACATAAAGTTCACTATTTATTGTATTAATATTCATAGTTTATTATTAGCATTTGTCCTCACAAATACATGCATACTACCTGTAAAAATAGCATTACATAGCATTTTATCAGGTGACCCAACTGTTTTGCACAGTACTGTATCCGTGTGCACACTCCTGCATGTGCAGTTGAGCCCATCCCTCAGTGTGCATGCCCCCTCTGCCCCTCCCAGAGGGCAGCGATGCCCCCCCTTTGATGTAATCTACCTGTGTTAGGGATTTTCTCCTGTGGCCACTGTGCTGCACGCTGCCCTCCATCCACTCTGCTCTTTACCCACTCTGTGCTCAAAAGCCCCTTTAATCCTCTGTGAGGACAGACAGCGGCCGGGCCGGACCCAGCAGGGCTCTGTACAACGTCCCAGCATTTCGGCTGGTTCGCTGGTTATGGTGACTGCTGTTCTATCTTTTCTGCACCCATGTTTACCCTCCCTCTCTCCCCCTCTGCAGCAGCCAAGAGCCTGCTCAACAAGAAGGCTGATGTCAAGGTAAGGCCAGTTTCACTTACTAGAACTACTTGACACATCTCCTTCTCTCTCTATCTCTCCCTCTCTCTGTCTCTTGTTTTCTCTCTGTTCTCCCTCTATTTACTCCCCTGTTCTTTAGCGCCAAAGCTTTCCCCCCTTTATAATGAACAAATATTGTCTTTCCCCTCTAGACACTTAGTCCCTGCTGAGTTAGGGTTTAAAGCCTGGATTTTTAGCATCTGTTTGCCATTCGACAGCACAGTGTTTGTCCGTTTTTCTCCTACTGTCTGTCTTTTTGACCTGTCACTATTATTACATAACCGCCTGTATTATTTAAACTGGCAGCAATTACTTTCCACAGTTGTTTAGCTTTCATAGTCATGTTTACATTACCAAAGACAGAAGGGGAAATGGGTGCATTTTTACCATTGGGTTGAGGCAAATACATATAACAATTCAAACATGTAAAAGCAACAAAAGTTCAACTCCTGACTGTTACTATAACGATTAGGTGGCAGTGAGTGATAGTTGTTTATTTGAGCTTTGCAATGTTTGTTTATTTAGCCTCATTAGGCTTTGCATGCAACAAACGAAAAAGGAAAATTGTAATTTGTTAAATTGTTAATTGTAATATTTTATATACCAATTTATTATCAGGCAAAATTTCATGATCGTGACTGGCCTGCTGTCTTTTGTGGTCATGTTAGTCAATGTGTTTGTTTGCTTCTCCGTAAGCTTGTACCAGCTAAGTTAGGTGCCACTTGTCAGGCTGGTGGAGTCCAAGTAAAATGCAGTATAAACACTCTAACGTGACTTTTGTTGTTTGCTCATTTTTGACCTCATTTCAGACCAAATCGTGCTTGAAATTTGCCAGAAAACCACATGGGGCTCGCCTTGAGCTACAGCGGCTGCCACTAATCCCTCATCCAATGCGCTTCTAGCCATAGCGCCATAACTGTCACTAGCAGGGGGAATATGAGCAGATGTTGACCCCTGCACTCCAGCGAACTGCGAGATGCGCTCAGTGAAGATTCATTCGGGCTGATAGCACATTATCCCCTCCCTTTTGCCTCAGCCGTGCTGCAGAAGTAGACACGAGCCTCTCCTCCACTCTGTGCTAGCGATTGGATGGGGAGTAATCTGAAAAATAATCCTCTCCAGTCGCGCATTCCTCATTCGGAGCATTAATCATACCTTACATAATCTGGTAGCATGCCGACAGTAAAAAGCACTCGGAGGAGAATTCGGTGGCGATTATCCAGCCCCCCTGCCCCTTCTGATGGCTTATATCTGTAATGCGGTGCACTAAATAGCTGTTTTGAATTCGGCTGCCTCTGACCTGTCAGAAGGTTTCTTTTTTCTATGATGCTGAAAAATCAATACAAAAAAGGCCTCAGATTATTTCCTAATTTTGATGAGACAGTTTGGTGAAATATCTACACAATAACCACATAACACTTATCATTTCTTCCCTCAAATGTACTTGGCCAGCCAAGTTTGCTTCTTTAGTTTCGCACTGAAACTACAAGGTTAATATGGCTAACAAGTTGGAAAATTTGTCCACAAATAAGCAAACAGCATGTCTAAACTGTCAAACCCTCGCCTCAGTTGACAAACGTAGAGATTAGGAGTTTACGGTTGAAGATGGCTGCCACTACTGTGGGATGCTGGATGCTGTGGGATGTGCTTTTGTCACCTTTCATAGAAGGTGTGTCATAGTGTCAAACTGCAAGACAGTGTCAGAAACGACATAAGCAAGTCTGTTTGAGACTGTAACTCAACATGGTTTGAGGTAAATAAATGTCTTGGCTGGTAAAACATTTGGTGTAGTTTATGTGAGCAGTACTTAATGTAAATTACATTTTTGATCAATCTATTACTGTGCCTTTATATCCTTTCTTTTTTTCTTTCTTGCTTTCTTTCTTTCTTGCTTGCTTGCTTGTTTGCTTGCTTGCTTTCGTTCTTTTGGTACTTCCTTTCATTGCTTCTTCAGTTTCACTCCTGTCCTTGGGAAAGGGGAGAACAGGGCACAGGAGGGCGTCTTACTTGGTTTTGGCTTAATAGTTAGTAAGTAAATAATAATTTTCTACAAGATTAGAAACTTTTATACACAGGCAAGCAGCACATCTCTACAAAATATGAAAACATAACCTTTCAGTATGTATCATTCCTGAATAATTCATCATAATTGAGCCACCTATTATAAATAAATGCCACCTATTAATTGTAACAGTTAAAAGGGGATAATTGTAAAACTCACAGTTTATTTAATCCAGTTCTATGGTGTTTGAACCAGATGAGCTTTCTGACTTACATACAAATACATTCAGTAAAATACATTCAGTGAAATAAAGGTGATTAGATGTCAAACATTTCAAATTAATTTCTGAGTACAAACTAGATAAGGAAAATATCAGCACCATAAAACCTGAGACATATTTAAATGATCTTTCTGAGGGATAGGAATGATGAACACAAAAACAAACTGTTTCAGGTTTAATTAGGAAGATACAGGCTTTCTCTTGGAAGGCTCAACTTAAAGGTACTTCAAACACTAAAAAGTAACTTAAAAGTAACTCCGCCATGTACATGCTGTTCTTTAGCCTGGCTAGCTCTCACTGTGAATGTGTTATATGCCTCAACCAAGAG
The DNA here is from genome assembly GCA_034552555.1 of Semaprochilodus insignis. Taxonomy (NCBI): domain Eukaryota; kingdom Metazoa; phylum Chordata; class Actinopteri; order Characiformes; family Prochilodontidae; genus Semaprochilodus; species Semaprochilodus insignis. Next base: position 20,269,816 of record CM067490.1, on the reverse strand, counting down.
GGTGATTGCAATAATATATCTGTAATCACTGTAATTTGGGTGATTACTGAAGAGATCCATGATTTAATCCGGTTGGAATGTGCAGTGTCTGTAGGTTTTACTAAGCCTTCTAGGTTATAAATACAGAGAGAATAGCCTTCTATAACTCAGTGCTCAGAGCTCCCTCTGTAATAGCAGTCCTGTTTGAATTGACATCACAGGAATGTAATATCAAAACGAGGTAATAGTGAAAGGCACCTGTTTCTTACCCAATTCCTTACTCCTCAAGATCATGACAACAGGTGTCACCCTGCGCTGAAATGAGCTGTAAAGTCTCTTCCCTCATTCAGAGTCACGTTTTAGTGTTTGTTTAATTACTTATTTATTGAGCCACCCTGTGTGTAATCGTTAGGACCAGCAGTGCCTGATGTGATTGTCCACATAATGGGATCATTTGGGGAATTAGAGTAATCATTTATCCCCTACCAATCAACCAGTCAAATTACATATCGGTTACATTACCAGACCTTCTCTGGTGAAACTAATTCAGCTCGATTAGGGCATTTTCTGCACATAACTCTTATGAAAAAAACAGTTACCAAAGTCGTGCAGAAAGAGTCTTGAAGGTGTGAATATGGACAAATATTTGCCTGTTTGCTGTGATTATTCACAGATAACGTTGCCATAGGAATTCCAGTGGATGGCCAAAAGCACATTCTTCTTGAACTTGTTTAACCTCATTCATGGACAGGACCCACCGGCAGGTCCAAACTTTAACTAAACACTTATAACCTAAGTCTTAGTCTTAACGCCTTCAGCAATACACCTGAAGTTAACTACACAAAAACCTGTTTGGCTCTCCCCTACCTTTCTCCCTCCCCTCTGTTTTCTCTTTTTTTCCCTCACCCTCCCTCCCACCCGCTGTAGCCCTTTCACTGCCTGATTGTAGCCGCATCTCATTCAGCTGAGCTTGCCGCCCACAGACCAGCGGCGCACTGACCATCTCTCAGCCACACTTTCAAACAGCTCGCGCAGTGCTGGGGTTAACCCTTAAAAGCATAGGGCTATTATCATCAGACTGTATGCACAACAAGAACCTCATCAGATTCAAATAATATTAACTTATCTCCTCTTCTGCTGGAGAACGCAAACGGGTATGACTGAATTTTAGGAACCACTTTCTTCACAGCTTCAAGTGTGACCATTCTAACGAAGGGGAAAGATGAAGATTTCATTGGTGTATATGCTATACGTCAGCAAGTAGACAGCAGACAGTCGTTCCTTATTCTAATTCCCTGTTAGCCGCATAGGCAGGTTCAGTCTTCCCCTGTCTCCACACCTCCACGCTTTAGCGGTAGACCACTTCACCACTACCATCTCAGATCATCTCATCATCTCAACTCAACTCCAGTTATCCTTCTCTCTCCATCTCCGTCCTCCCTCTTGTGCTGCATACGCTCTTGTGTCTGTGTGTGTGATAGGCAGTGAAGGGTGGGGTCACCTCAGTGGGGAATGTAGCTCCCGCTCCAGGAATAGCTGGCATTCTGAACCCTGGGAACCGAGAGACAGAAATAGACGCCTCTGCGCCTCACTCATCGCTTAGCAACTGGCTCAACATGCTCCTGCATACTGACATTTTAGGCTTTTTCTCGCATTTTCATCCTCCCTCTTTCTCTCTCTCTCTCTCTCTCTCTCTCTCTCTCTATCTGTTACTTTTCACTGCTGCAGCAGTCTTGGAGAACACACTCCTAACACTTATCTTCTGCTGTTTCAACTGAACATTTTAAACCTTTCAGTGATAAACTGACATTAATATATACTCACTGGCCATTCTATTAGAAACCCATACCTTGTAGTTTCACCTTCATCAGAAAATACATTAGAATATTAAAACTAGAGATGTAGGTCTGTGGTTTTATTACAGAGACTGTCTGTCTTTAGTCCTAAGTTTACAAGCTTTTATGAAATTCATATTAAGGAAGCGGATCTTACTGTATCTTAGCTTACGACATCTGCCAGCAGTACATTAAAACATCAGCTCACCAGACAAAGAGTTAGTCACCTTATGTGTTTAAAGTGGTAGTAACTTCAGGCTCCTGTAGAAGGCGCTGCATGAGGATGGTCAGGGTCACTCATACCTGTAGGGTGTGAGTCACAGGATTCATACACTGAGAAGAGATGGTACAGTGCAGTGAAGCAGATGTTAATGACTGGCTAAAAGGAGTGACTGCATTTGTAAAGGAAGTAGCTGAATTTGTAGGTGTATGGAAGCGTATGGTCATGTGGGTCTACCAACAGTGACTAAAATCCCAGTCTACATTGTGCCAGGGAAGACATCCACCAAATCTGGCCAAACTGCACAATTCTTTGATGCAAGAGTGTCATTGATGTGGCCTGTATCCAGAAACGTGTCCAGTCCATGCCAAATCGAATCACAGCTGTTATTGGTGGTTGTGGATGTATTTTACGCTGTTAGGTACATTTCAGTCACAGGTGACTAATTTTTTGTCTGGTGAGCTTATGAAGCAACTACTAAGGCAATATTACACGATTCACCCCTCTTACAATGCAGTGTATTTCAACACACTTTAATTCAACACAATGTGATAGATTGGCAAAAGAACGTGATACTGTTTTATTCAATATGGAACAGATAGTTTGGTTTTATTTCTTTGGTTCTTCTTAATCAGATAAGTAATAATGTAAAAAAGAAGTACATTGTATATTTGTTCCTCTAGTACTGCATAAGCACCCCGTTTGTACTGTGTCTTTTTGACTTCTAAAAAAACACTTGGTCCTTTTACAGACTTTTTTAAATGTTCTTTTTAGCGCATAAAAACGTGTATTTCAAAAGTATTTGTTGAGCCTCTAGCTCATGTGAGACATGCCCAAAACACAAGAAATAGCCACTAATTAAGTGACCAGTGATTTGAGGTACAGGGTAGATGTTTCTTATGGACAGTGAGTGTAAGAAAAGATTTCTACTCCCTCAGATGACTCAGCTCATTTATCAAAAGCTAAATGTTTTGAAACCGCATAAATGCCTTATACGGAAAATCAGTCAATTCAAATCAATTCAGATATACAAGATGCTTGTATGTTATTGATGAAATCACTTGCTTTCAGAAGGCTTTGCACCCATCAAAGCTTCTAGGTGTTCCTGTCCTTCATCCAGGTGTTCCTGCTCTTCAATCCTTCTTTGCTTTCTTATGTTTCTTATTATTATTCTTCTTTCCAAACCCTCAAATCCTTTTTCTTCACGTTGCGTATCTTCATTTCTTCATTCTTCTACTCTGAACCAATCATTTGTGCAAAAAAATGTGCATCTCCAGTTCAAGTCACTCCACAGTGTTCACTCTCCCGTTCTCTCCCCCACTCCGTCTTCATTCCACCGTCCGTCTGTCATCCTGCCATTGCCCCCCCTCCATCGTGCCAGAAACGGAAATCCAGCTCCACTGTTCAGTACATGGTGAGGATATCATTTAATCCTAATCTCTTTATCGTTTCCCATTGTCCTTTCTATTGCGCAGTTATCCCTTCATTCATTCATTCATTGATGCATTATTCATTGTCTCTGCTTTTGAGGAATGTCTGTACTCTTTTTAAGTTTGTTTTTTAATAAAAATCCACGTTCTTATGCTCAGATATGAAAGTGGTAATGAGTCGCTTGTCCTGTGTGAAAGTAGTTGCGTTTAGACCGACCTACATGTGCAACGGATGTATCTCTGTCTAATTGACTGTGACGTCAAAATGTCTTTAGTGTTCCTCTCTATTGTGCTCTACAGCTGTAAGCTGGGATTTAAAATAACGCCAGCCTTGTCAATGGACTTCTCAGTGTCATGTTAAAATACAACTAGCCTAAGTCCAGTTTTCTTAAGAAGTCTCTCTCTGTATGTTTTCAGCTGATTTTGCATTGTTTTATTCAAGGTTTGATGAATGTACTTGTTCAGTTTAATTACTGTATTCCAGTTGTTCTCTTTATCGGTTCAGTTGAACACTTTTAGCTGTGGTGCTGTGTCTGCGGATTCATTTGACCAAGAACAGACTCGAGAACAGACAGTACCTGCTATTCTCTTTAATGATATCTTCATGGACTATAACCTTTCAATCTACCAAAACAAGAAATAGGAACACCATTTGGAGCAAGAACAAATTTGTGAAACAGTGAAAGTGATAACCACACTTGCATGTGGCAGGTAGGCATACAAATGTTGCAGTATATAAATAATAGATTTCTTAAGCTATGTCATTTTGAATCAGCAAAGCTGCCTCAAATCACAGTATTTCAGGAGGAATAGGAGGGTCTCAAATATACATCTGATTTATATTTAGAGGATATGCTGTCAAAGTACCCAATAGATAGGTATGAAACACATTTGACTAGTTCCTGAGATATGAAGGGTTTAACAAGAGGGCATGACCTTATTTATTTATCTGTTTGCCTTAAACTGAATGCTACTGAAAAAGAAAATGGTATAAGCATTTTGATTTTTTAGCATCTTGATGCTAGAAGCATGAGTCAGTGTGTATGTAACTGCCAGAAACAGAAGCTACAACGTTCCATATTTCCTATTGTATGGCTTTCTAAAAAATCTGTAAAAACTTAAGTTTGGCTCTCTATACAGCTACACTGAAACTATGTTTTGGTAATTAGATGTTTTTGATCATAATAAAGACTGCTGATTTATGCAAAAATGAATTAAAAAAAAAACAATTACCTACATTTCATCATGCTATAGTTCACATATATTGCCATCAAGAGCTAGAACTCATTTTAATGAACAAAAATGCACCAAATATGAAGTTATCTTTCACTGAACTATAGCAATTGAATTGACAAATTCACCTTATTTTACAGAAAAAACAGACACTGAAAAAATTGCACACTGTATGCCATACAATCACACAATTGTGTGGAATAAGTAATGCATTTTATATGTCACTAATGTATTAATTTATATTCTAGCAAATTCTGTAATTGCCATAGTTCAGTGATCTGCTTTTCCTTGTCTGATGGACGTTTGTACTGTTGTCTAGTTGACATAAGTGAAACATCATGATATGCGTCAGAGAGACCTGACAGATATTCTCTCTGTAAGGCCAACTGTGGGTCTTAGAAGGATCATTAGGATACATGATTAATACTTGTATGTATTATTCCACCTCTGATTTTGCCTAACAGAAACATATTACTGTAGATATTAGATGGAATTTTGTGAGTGTATCGTGCTGTGTCTGCATCTTATACTTGTGTTTTGTACAATGAATTGCATTTGGTATTTTTGGCTTAGTAGTTTGGCTCAAGATACCAAATTAAGATTTGGTACTTTCGTCCATTAAAATGCTCTTTTTAATGGTATAAATTAGGTTATAATAGACTTTGTCAGACATGAGTAATAGGCACTTAAAATGAGGGTTTAATGTGATTGTTTTCATTTTTAATGGCTCATAGATCAGAAACATTACTTTAGACTTAATTGGCAAAAAGGACTGTTCGTAATGAGTAATAAATATTAAAGTTTATGAGATGTGAAGCACTTCAGAGTTGGGATACCGAAGACCAATTTTGCAACAATGTACAGTATATATATTTTCTGCACAGCTCATAAATGGCAAATATACATCTTTGTATCTTCTGTTTGGTCCTTAAAACACCTTAAACCAAAGAATAAGCAACAAAAACTTCATGTGTCAGTAGTACTGAAATGCAGATTTTCACAGCTTTTATTTTAAGGTAAAACTTCAGGCCATGTCCACTTTGTAGAGCCTTTGTATTTCTAAAGCTAATGAAGATACACACCTAAAATTGTGCATACTGTTTATTGAGCACACAGACTGAAAATATTAAACAAATCAGAAATTCAGAGTCAAAAGGCCTACAAAAGGCACCTAAGCACACAGTGTAAAATCATTTTTTGTCTTGTTTTCTATACTTTTATCTGTTTTTATCTCATTGCTCTGAAAATGACTGACAAAAAGGTTCCTCCTTGTAGTAAGAGTGCTTTTCCTCTAATAAAACCATATAACATTAGAAAATAAGCACATGAACATAAATTTAGTAGGAAGTAACATGGATTTCTTAAAAGCTGTTGATATGAGCTGGACTCAAAACAAAAAGTTTGGTTACAGATTTCTCTTGGATGCTTCCTGCTGTTACATTTGATGTGTTGAATTCTGTCACCAGCACGCTTCATTTGATTCATTGAAGCACTGGTTAACCACACTAGCTATTGGATGAAAACTGCTAATAATATTGGGGTTCCTTCGGGCCATGTTGGAAATGGTCCAATTCTTTCAGTCTTTTTTCTCTGCAAAACAATACTTACTGCCCAGAGGAATAACATTTCATTCTACATTTTAAGGTAGCTCAAACTGCCTTAAAAATGTGCATATAAACATGACCACTGTCTCAATGCAGCTGCCTGAGTTCACGAGAACCTGTGGTGGGATAAATGTATGTAGCCAAGCTTTATTGCAAACTTACCAAGACAGTCAGCTGAATGAGGCTGTGTTTTCCTGTGTTTACCACTCAATCCTGGAGCAAACGTTACATGGGACAACGTTAAGAAACTAAATTTGTGAGCACAGGATGGTCATAAGAAAGAAACTGGGCTCCACCAGGCCTGTCAGAACCTGCTCCACCAAAGCCAACTGCCGAATTTCTCTCTTGCTCACGTTTTCTCTGTCTCTTTTTTTCTCTCTTTCTCCTTCACCCAGTGTTCCCTCTTTTTAACACCACTGTTGTGTTTTCTGCACAGCCCCAGTCAAACAGCACGAAAAACAGCATAGTCACCAGTCCCAAGGGAAACATCCCCTCTCCTGCTCTGGTATTTACCTCCTTATTTCTCTCTGTCCTCTCACCCTCTGTCTTTCTTGTTTTGTTCTTGTCCGTCTTTCTGGCTCTCCTGTTCTGTCTTTCTTTGTCCGTCTTTGTCTGCATCTCTGCTTGTCCACCACCCGTCAGTACAAACCATGCGTTTTGTCATAGGCACTCTCACAGCCTGGAGTCATAAATTAATCTTCCATTGTCTTAGACTTTATGAAGTGCAACAGGGCTGGGACGATATGCAAATTTGAAAAACATGACACTTTTGTCTTCATTAATCAGTAATTATCAATGTTCTTTTGTTATTTAAGCCCATTGGTATTCTACAGATACATATTTTGTATGTGTAGAGAAGTTTTCATTTGCACCATAAGCGGCCAGAGACACAAAAGCCTGAGTAGCGACTCAGAAACAAGCACATGAAGTTTAATATCATTATTATTATGACTTGCATTTTTTAATATGTGCATTAACTATATTGTTAATGTTATTTTACTACTTGTGTTGCAAAGCATCTTGAAGTATATAAAAGGCTAGACAATCTATAAATAAAACATATTTCTATCAGAATTAGTCATAGAGGTTCTTACCAGGGGTGCAAGAAAACATTAATGCACTGGATTATGCCAACATAAGGTTTCGTGATACTGTAGTGATTCTCAGTATTAATTAGGTATGTATTTATTAGTTCACATGCAAAGTCTTGTAGCAGACAGTGGTTCATTTTGACTCTTTCCTCTATCGTGAACAAGTAGAGGTGCACCGCTAATGTTAGCATTAGTAAACCTATATATATGGTGGTGCTTTTTATATCAGGACAGTTGGTTTCAAATTACTGTTAACAAATCTCAGTCTGTCACTTTGCTTACAGTAAAATGACAGCTTTACTAATAGGTAGACTTTTTTGTGTCCTCTGTCTTTTTCCTTTTTTTTTTTTTACTTTAAAAATGGACTTAATGTGAAGGTTTCAGTATGTTAAACTCTGCCTCTGCTTTTTTCATTCATAAAGAGTAACTAGGTTTAAAAAGACCTCACAATAAATAAATGTAAAACTATAATTTAGAATGAACAATACTGCATTTTGTGTGGTTTTCTGTGTGGCAGCTCACAGCACTGCATATTGCCACTGTTTTTCTGCATTATTTGAGCACAGCAGCTCACAGCTTTATATTAATTTTCATTTTTAATTGACCAACAGAAACGCTCCAAATCTCTTTACATTAACTCTCATTAAAAGTAAAGCCAGGATGAGAGTTGTGGATGACAGAGCTGCCCACTCATGCATACAAAAAAATGAAAAATCATCAATTCTGCTTGATTTGATGGCCGTTGTTAATAATAAGCAATAAATCAGTCATTTGTCCCAGCCCTAATATATATTCTGATACGGAAGTCACCATTCATCATACAAACGTTTGGGTGGTTGTTTGTACATAACACCATCTGAGAGGGAAAGCGTCTTTGCACTTTCCCTGATTTTCTGAGAGTTCTTTCACTCCCATTATTATGTTTAACGTTTACGTCCAGATAAGTGTGTAATCCGTCTGTGTCTCTGGGATATTTACCCGCTAATGGATCTTAACCAACTTTCTCCTCAGTTGTTTGATAACCATGCCAAGGACTTGCGCTTTAGTATACCAGTTGCTCTTTGCATTTGACCTTAATGTAGAGTCACTCAAAAGCTTCTAACAGCCTACGCCAAGTGATTTGTGAGGATTTGAGCATGGGCTGAAACTCTCTTTCTGAAAGGGCTTTTACTAATAAGACCGCCACTATGTCGGGTTCTCAGCCTGGCCTTGTTTCCACCAATCCCAGACAGTGGTGACATTTGTAACAAAGTACCACAAATGAGATAAAAGCGGTGCTAAAACACTGACGTCAGACTAAAAGACTGATGTAGATGAATGTCCTGTTCCCGCTTTGGTGGATTTATGGGATATTAATGCTTACTGTGAAGGACTCTTAACAGTACTGTAAGAACTAATCTGTGGAAATGGATTGTTTTTTGTATGATACATCAAATTAAAATACAAATTAAAAATGTTTTTAAATGACTGTTTTAATGTAGTTGGCCATTTCTTGATGTACTTTTTTTTTTTACCTTTTGCTTTATATGAACATGACTTATTTGCTATTCCCTTACTTACCTGCTTTATATCGAGCTGATTGCCTGGATGTTATTGGAAGCGTTTGCCTCTCTGGACTGGCTTTCGTCCTTCTGCTGTGACCTTTAATTCTCTTCTACCTTTAACCAGAGCATCACCTCCAATTAAAAATCCCCATTCATTAAACCTTAAGTTTTCTCACGCTCCGTCTAACTCTTAACTGCTCTTCTATTTCCTCTCTTCTCCTTGTCTCCCTCTTTTTTTTCTAACACCTACTACTATTTTTACTCTCTCCATCTCTCACCTACACTCCATTTTTGCTCTCTTCCCTCTCTCCCCCCTCCCTCTTTCTCTCACCCTTCTTGCCTTTCTTTCTCACTCTCTCTGTAGGAGCCTCAGACCACTGTTATCCATAACCCAGTGGATGGGATCAAGGTACATCCTTCCCCACCGCCCTCCTCATTCTTTTTTACTTTTCCCTCATCCTCTGCCTTTGCGTCTGTCGCCAGTTGATTTATCATTTGGTTCAGGAAAGGGTAACTACCTGTGTTCACCTGTGTTGAAAAAGTTGATTCATATCAAGATATAAAAGGAACTGCATTATTGACACAAAATGATCAGCCACATCTCTCGTAGTAGTGTAAACCTCCAAACACTGAAGCTAATACAACTCATGATGCTAACTGGTTACAGCATATCTTAACCATCGCACATGTAATTTGTGAAGTAATCAATAACATTTACATTATAGGTTCTCATTCTTCAATTACAGTTTGTTGTGCATTTATTTTTCTGCATAATTCGTTAACCCCATTTTACCATGTTCTGCACAATGGTCAGGACCACCATAGAGCAGGTATTATTTGGGTGGTGGATCATTCTCAGCACTTTAGTGACACTGACATGGTGATGGTTTGTGTGATAGTGTGTGCTGTGCTGGTGTGAGTGGATCAGATCAGTGCTGTCGGTTTTGTTGGTCCCCTACATCAGTGGTCACAGGACACTGCCATCAGGACGCTGTAGGATAGATAGTTTTAGCTGGTGGACCGTTCTTAGTCCGGCAGTGACACTGAGGTGTTGTGTCTGATCCACTCGCACCAGCACAACACACACTAACACACCACGGCGGTGTCACTGCAGTGCTGAGAATGATCCACTACCCACATAATACCTGCTCTGTGATGGCACTCTGGGGTTCCTGAACATTGAAGAACAGTGTTAAAAGGGGCTAATAAAGTATGAACAGTCTGTGATTGTAGAACTACAAAGGGCACCTATATGGTAAGTAAAGCTGATAAACTGGACAAAGACTGTAGATACAGTGAGGTCTGTGTATTCCAACCAGGTAAGTTGCCTATTGTTAGAAGAAAACTGAGTCAGTTAAATTTTTCTCTCCACACTATTGTAAGTCTGTATTAGGCTTTTAAGTGTAGCCTCAACAACCTTTTCAAGTATGTAGGATTTCTTGGGAAGTCCTTCCTCTGTCCTTCACCACCTTCTCAAACCATCACCTGTTTCTAATACAACCATTCTGGCATATTGAGTCAAGTACACTAATCTATACATAATAATCCCCACATTCACAGTCCACCCCCCTCTCCTGGCCTTACCACCTTCCATCCTTCCATCACATCCGTACAGCCGCTGCCTTTAAGCAGCGAGGACTCTGGAGCGCTTTTCCGTATCTCTGTGCTCTGACTGCCCTGTCTCAGTCTGATAGCCCTCTCTGTCTGTTATTCTGCCTCCACGCTGAGTGTGTGCAGTGGGCAGATAACCCGCCCACAGGGATGCTCAGAGAGAGATACGGGCCCAGAGCGAGAAGCGTCTGGTGTTGTACATGTCAAAGATTAATATGTGCTATTAGTGAGCCTATGTTTTTGTGTGTGGGTAGGTAGATTCATTGAGGTGGGGTGGGGTGGTGGTGGGTATGTGTGTAACAACTGTATGCTCTCCACTGCCATCTGCAGAGCGAATGATGGAATAGCGAGAGCATCTTTAAATGCAGTGTTAGAGCCTCACCAGGTGGCGAATAAGCTTCTAATGCAATCTGAACTTATTCTTGTTGGCTTTGGGCTTGAGGAGAAATCTGTGACTGAAGTCTGACTGCGATTGTATGTGCTAGCTATTGTTTGCATTCACTTGAAGTTGATTGTGTGCAGTTCCATTTGTGGTGAAGATGGTTCTCATTCATTCCTATGGCGATTTCTGCCGTGCCGAACCGGTCGCCATGCGTTCAGTGACGTTCTGGACATTGTGCTTGTGTATGTGTCTGTAAATGGAAAGACTAGCATTAACCGCCAGTGTGTGTTTGTGTTACAGGAATCCTCAGACAGCAGCAACACCACAATTGAGGATGAGGACGTTAAAGGTAAGTTGCAGCAGTGTGCACAGATACTTCTTAAGCTAACCTAACAATGCTGGAAATGTATTCTTCCTGGCAGAGCTGGTTAACATCAAGCAAATGAAATCATGGGGATTATTGTAGATTATTGTAGGTTACTGTTCATAGCGCTACAGAACACCGACATAATCTTATCATGCCAACTGACATAACCCTACATGAATTTTTATAAATGCTGATTCCAAAGTTGTCACTTACTATAAAGTTTAAATTTGCCCATTTTGATCTAAAGTAGCCTCTGTAACAGATGATGCCTATAGGAATATATATATATATATATATGTTCCATTTATATATTATATATTTCTCATCTTATGAATAGTAGTACCCTACAGTAACGTGTTAATGATCATGGTAACTGGTCTTGCATTGCTTGCATAACTGGATGAATTATTATTTGAAAGTTCACTGTCTGTGGCAATGTTTTATGTCTGTTATTTTTTTTATGAATTGCATTTTTTAAATATTTTACATGTTGGCGTAGATACTATTGCAAAAATCTAACATTGCAATACTTGCCATTACAGTGTTCTGTTTTATCAGAGGTTTTGTTAGGATGAAACAGACAAAAACTAAACAGTGGTGCCACGTTTGAAAATACTATTAAAAGCTATGACTACACATAATAACCCAGGACTAATTAAAACAAAAGATCAGTGTTCTTTGTCTGCAGAACACTCAGAGAAATGGATTGTGGAGTAATGTGACATAATTTGTCAGAATAATAGTAAATATTGTCATCAGCGTTCGATTAAACTATGGTTTAAACAACAACTCAAACAAAAAACAAAAATGTTTACTTAATAATAGCAAATAATAGTGCACAGTTTATATTTGTTTAACAAACTGAAATATATTTTTCATTTTCCTCCACTCTGTTTAACTCAGCAAATAAATAGAAATGATGCATTAAAATGTGCAGAAGAGTGTGCAATAAACTTGTATAGATTTTTTCACAACAAAATGTCATTTAGGCCAAAGTTGTGCATACAGCTGTAAATCTTATCTGCGTGGTATTAAATATGACCAATCCACATGTCACCAAAGTCTAGAAACTGTAAACGTGGCATCACCTTAGTTTATTTGGTTGTTGTTTTTTTTGCTCTGAAGTAGAAAGCTGGTATAAACATGGCTATTAAACTTGGGTGTCTCTTCCAGTTTTAATACAGAAGGCTAGCTGAATCTCTCTCTTGTCACTCTCCGGGGAGAGACGGTCAGGAACACTGCAAGGGCACCTTGAGCATATTATTTTTAACTTTGGAAACTAAGAAAGGCAGATGTGGGATGTGGGCTGTGAGTGAATTACGTGCATGTGGATGGTGAGCATGTTACGTGCTCATGGCTAATCTTATAAGCGAATGTGTGTTCCTTTTCCTTTATATTCTAACACTGTGTCCCTCTTCAGAACTGTCAGGGGAGCTAGAATGGGGTTGTAATGTAGACCAGTCACCAGCGTTTCTGTGGCACGCGTGACATGACCTCAATACCAGACTGCTGTGGTTTTGTTACATGGTGTGCCCAGATCACCCATCCTGTCTCGATTCTCTCTGGACCATCCCCCACCCCTCCCCTCTGACGTCTCCACCCCACTGTCCTCCTTTTTCAGTGCTGTCTTTCTCTGTCTCTTCCCACCTTCACTCTTCCCTGCCACTCACTAGGAAAAAGTCTAGATAGCAGCTCGCTTAAAGCCGCCTCAGAGTCCAGCCAGTCTCCTCCAGGCCCTACCCCGGCCATCTTCTGTAAGTCATCAGTGCATCTCTCCTGTGCGTCAGCTCCGTTCGGGTTGGCTGCTCACTCCTTGCACAGCATCTCTACTCTTTTACTAACCTGTTTTGGCTTGAGGAATGTAACAAAAGCATCTTTTAGTTTTAGCATATCAGCCTACTGAACATTATGAGCGGCTGCTTATGAAAAGAAGGATCCCCGTTTACTTACTCTAGAGGATGCTGCGTTGAGTTTGCTGTTGAGTTGAATGCTTGTACATCATGGGTTCCCAGTCCTGGTCCTGGGTTTCCAAATTGCACTGTAAAACATCTGATCTTGCTTACCAGTGGAGTTGGGTCAAATGAGTCAGGCCATGGAATACTGGGTCCCCAGGACTGGAGCTGAAAACCTCCAGACAGGGGGACTCCAGGACCAGGGTTGAGACCCATTGTTTTAGGTGATTGTCAGAGAACTGAGGTCTAACAGCACTCCTCCTCAAGACTACCAGGCCCTCATCGACTTTGACGAGGGCTAGATTAAGGGTGTTCCGCCAAGTCATCACGGCAGAACACGTGCTCTGCTCTAAGCCTGTAGAAGATGAGTTTGTTCACCAACCCCTGTCAGAGAGCAGGCTCATGAGACCCGAGCCATTTTACTTCTCCACTTCTGCACTGTGCGACTAAACCCAATCGGGCTTCTCCTGCACACTTATAGCGATGGTCCAACTCTGCTTGCGTGTTGCCACCTTGTGGTAGCACATGGAATGGCATGTACTTTTTTGACTTCTTAATTCAGGAAGTGTCCAACTCTGGTCCTGGAGGACCAATATTCAGCACTATTTGGTGATTCCCCTTTTCAGACTTACCTGACGTTACAAGGTTTAGCAGGTGTTTGAGCAAGGTAGTCACCAAATTTTGCAGAACCCTGACTCTCCAGGAACCAGAATCAGATACCCCCTGTTGGTTTTAATTGCATGGGGATCACTTAACCAGCACCCCACCCAGCATGTGATGAAGAACTGATCCCGAATGGGAAGGGCTTCTCTGCTGTCCTCCTCCCTCTGGCCTGGTTCTGGCCTTTACTTTCGTCCTCATCCCCTACCCGCCCGTGTCTGTAGCCTCCAAGCTGACGGACATCCTGGGCTGTGTGCGCAGGGGCTCCGGACCCACCGCCCCGCCCGCCACTGGAGGAGCTCCATCTGTTCCCTCACCTCCACACACCCCTGCCATTCAGAGTGAGTAGAGCCCTCCCCATCTGGCCCAGTTCTACTCACAGGAGTGTACATTGTGTACCCACAGTAATTAGTAATAGGCGTGGTTATTCAGTTACATGGACATTACAACATATGCACATATGAATCATTTATTTAATCATGTAAAAAAGCTAATCTTGCATCTGACATTAAGCAAAACTACTGTATATGGAAAATGTAATCGAATCCAAGGTATTAAATTTCTCATTGGGATATACGAAAGGCTCTTTGTGTAAAAATGTGGATAGCAAAACTTGTTCAAATTGTTAAAATGCCTATTTCAATCAGTAATCCAACTGTCAAAACCACAGTTTAGCAGGAGTCGTTCTGAGATAGCATTGTTTTAGGAAACAAACAAATAAAATCTTCCCACATCTGTCCTGTCTTTGATTTTTTTTCTTTTCCATAACTGTCCAACTGTCTGTGTTGCCCTGTGTCCATTTCCCTATGTCAATCCGATGTTCCCATGGCCGGGCGGTGCTGTGGGACACCCCTCCACTCTTTTACCCCACTCAGCCCGCTTGACCAGTCTGGTGAGCAGCGTGGGCCGCCCCATTGCCCCCTCGCAGCCTGAGCCAGAGGCGGCTCCTGTCCCCCCTCCCCAACCCTTCTCCCCTCCGATCCTGCCCCGATCCAGCCCCTCCCTGTCCATTCAGAGTGAGTATTGCATGGCGTGTAAAAGAGTGTGGCCTTCTCCTCAGCACTTCCTCTTTTTCTCTTTTTTTCTCAGTGACCAGTGAAGTGGTTGCGGAAGTTGTGGATGCTTCTAGATAGCAACAGAACGCCTGCTTAAAGCAATACACAGTATTTGCACAGTATTTACCTTACCCCAGAAAATACGTCAATCAGCAAGAGATGTCTGGTTTTCTGCTTTCTTAGTTGTGCACTGAAGCTGTGCGGATAATGTAGCTCGCAAGTAGTGACCACTTAAAGCCCAACTTGTTAGCATTACCCCAGAATAAAAGAATTAAAGATTGGATAAAATGTTTCTTGTCTGATTGACTGCCTGTAGGAGTAAAGGGGAAAACTGTGTACATATCTGCATAATTCAGTCTTTGAAGATTTCTTTACATTGGTGATGATAGGAACCTAGGGTTGCAAACTCTACAAAACAGATGTAGCAATTTGATGTGCTATTCAAAGCAGTGTCACATATGCCATGTATGAGTTTTCTATGTAATGCCAATGGTGGTAAAACAGTAGTAATATTAGAAAACATCATTCGAACAAGCTATGTTCAGACTGCAGGCAACTCGGACTTGTTTTTCAAATCAGAGCTTTTGGGATGGCTGTCTGGACTGTTATTTGCAAGTGATCAGATCAGATTTGCGTGTCCAGACATTCCCAACCTATCTGCATGGGTAGCTGTGATAACGATGTAGGCATCAGTAACTACATAACGAATTCCACACTATTGTCACTCTACATTAAGAATTGTTATTGCTTTTTGCATTGCGAGTAATGCAAAACACACTTTGAAATCTGGTTTATGTGGCTGACTGGGATATAAACTGATTGGAATAGCAAACCACCTCCAAATGTAGATATCAAATATAATTCTGGATACAATCTAGGTATGCCAAAAATCTGATTTGCGCTGACAGTCTGAACAACGTCAAACAGTCTCTCGTTATATTCATAATTGTTTGTAACTTTTTGGGTTTAGCGGCATTAGACTCTTTGGACGTCGGGTTACTATCACCACCACTGAGCAATTGTGACTTGGCAAATTCTCTGGAACACAGCATTTCACATCAGACCACTTTGAATGACTCACATCTTACAACTATTACAGTGGCTGGGCTTGGTGATGTGCAACATGTAACTGTCCTACTTGGAACAGCTCTGCTTTGGCTTTTTACAGTGATAAAGGAGAACTAAAAGGCATTGGGCTTCGCGGCTAAGACTGCTAAGGCTTTAGACCTGCCCTGCTGTGCCAGCTAGAAGGAGAGAAGAAGAAGGACATGTCGAGGCAGCAAGCCACTAAGCTCCCCTGCTGTGGCAGAGGAAACTAAAGAGGGAGGGAGGAGAGAGAGAGAAAGAGAGAGAGAGGAAGACCAGCAGTAAGCCTTATCTGAAGGACTGGAATAGCGCACTGAGCTGTGACAGCTTCACACTCTAACCAAAGAGGAAGAGAAACTCAAAACGTGAAATAGAGAGAGAGAATGCACTCTATGAACAAGAAGATGCGAAGGGCTGTTGAGGCTGTAGTGGATTTGAACTTCGTAGGTGTTCTTGAGACACTCATTGATTGGTAGGCTTCTGCATGTACTCTTGGTGTATTGAAATGTGACTTAAGTGGGAGAGGTGTGAGGAGAGAGAGAGGGATGAGCCAAAGAATAAGTTGTTGGATCGAGCACCACAAGTGAGATGCAGTCAGGTGAGTCCACAAAAAAGTTAACCTATTCCCAAGTGGCAGGAGCTGAGGATTTCTAAACAGAGGGTTTGAAACAACTTTGCTTATGTGCTCAGTAGGGGTGGGTGAGAAGATTCAGCACTCTTCATGTTTCCTTTTTACAACTGACACTAACAATATCAATCATTCCTTTTAACCAGTAAATGTATTACATTTGTGTTGATGAAATGTCATCTGCATTTGGTCCTGAAGGAGAAAATCTATTCAGATTAATGTATGATTGCACATACCTGCAAGTATATAGTGATGAGAGTAATGTTAGGGTCTTTTCGTCATTTGACACCTATAATCTGATCTGAAACACTTGTCATTTCTTCACAAGCACATTTGTACTATAATAGGTCAGTGAAGAGGCATACATGTGTACACAGGCCAGTTATCTATGACTAACTTAAAGATATTCAGTACCATTATATTGCTGGCGTTTATCAGTGTTGACTGTAGAAATTCTAAGATGTCAAGTGATTTACCTAAGTGCTGCTAAAGAATAGAACTGCCCAGTTATCACTGAAAGAGGAAATACACCGGCCATTATGTAGGCAAAGATATTCACAGGATATGTATGTTGTGTGCGTAAATTAGCAAGGTTAACCTACTGAGCAAGAAAACATGGATTTATATTTCCCTTAGGCTTTAAAGTATTGATAGTGGTATCTGTATCAGGATACCTGCCTTTGTGTGTCTCAGTATCAGACTGAACAGAAGACCAGGGGTATAACCTATCTTAATGGGCTCTGTTCATACCCGGAATAAACGGCCATCACCAGTGACCTCAAGCTGTGATGTGCACAGGTAGAAACCAGGGGGAGCTTGAACACCTGCCCTGTTGTCTATACACTGTTAAAGTGCCCTCTTAGTTGACATGTATAGTTTAAACAAAAAAAAAAAAAAGTAGAGCTAGTTGATCAGTTTGGGTTCCAGGAGCTTCATTACTCTTGAACTCTTACTTGTACAGTTCTGACCATCTGTGGAAGTATGATCTGTATGCATCAACAGAGTCCTGGAAAATAGAAGATTACATGATGTAGAACAACAACAAACAAAACTCACTAAAGCAAGCTGTTTGGGTTTTCGTCTGTGGAGCTCTTAAACAGAGCTATACCATACAGGTTGATGCCAGTTACATAGCGTAGTGGATAACATTACAGCCTTGTATGCTGGAGATGTGGATCAAATTCCTCTTTAGATAGTAGTGCTACTATTGTTGACTGCCTCTGGAAAAACGTAACAGCACATTTGCATTCTTCTGAAACGTGATTGGACTGTCTCCAGGTGTGAGCATCTGCTTACATTCAGCATGCCATTCTTTCACATGAACCCCTGCTTCTTAAAATATGCACACTCTTGTGGGCGGGGACACATCAGAATGCTTTCACCTTCACACTACAAATGTTATGTGGTCCCCGTATGTGTCTCTGACCACTTTGAAACCTCATTCACGGCTGTAGTTATTGGTGTCCACTTACGATCAAATCGCCCAAGACGGTTGTCCAGTCCTGTCCACAAAGGGCTGGTGTGGTTGCAGGTTTTTACTCCAAATAAGATGGCACCCATCTGACACCTGACATCTGCTGTTCAGTTCTCCTGCTTTGTTGGAATGACAGCAGGCAGCCACACTTTGTGGATAAGACTGGACACCCCTGAACCAAGATGTATGTTAAGGGCCATACTCTTGCTATTGAAAGTTAGGGTGAGGTGCTTTGTGAAAGGTCAGTGTAAATCCTAAACCCTTTTTTCTCCCCAACATTTCTCCTAGAAATACTTAATAGACAAAACAACATAGGCTTTCGCTTACACTTTCCACAGTGCATTGTCCCAGAAGGCAAAACAAGAGGATGAATGTGCTGTGTATTCTTGAGCATGCAATGAGTGTTTCTGATGTGCATTATGAAACTGCAAACATTGCAGTGCTTGAATGGTGAAATGGCCTGGAGCTGGTGTTTGGGTGTTTGGCCTTTGCACTGTGTGACTCTATGGGTGCCGTGTGTTTTGTGTGTTCTCTGTCCAGCTCGCAAACAGGAGATCATTAAGATCACGGAGCAGCTCATTGAGGCTGTGAACAATGGAGACTTCGAGGCCTACGCGTGAGTCACTGCCACTTACCCACTTCAATGCTGAATGCAACACACTGAAAGCCTATTCTGTTCATCATAGCACACTGAGTCATATGGAGATCATTATGTGCAATGATTGTATTTGTTACGAGTGCTTGTTTGGTGGCAGCAGTAATGTGTAAACAGTGCTGTTTGGTAACAGGAAGATTTGCGACCCTGGGCTGACTTCCTTTGAACCCGAAGCATTGGGTAACCTGGTAGAGGGGATGGACTTCCACCGGTTCTACTTTGAGAACTGTAAGTGTAAGCAAGAAACGGTCAGCTGAAAAACAGTCATGTGGACAAGATAAGCTGGACCTGATGATCTGTTCCTGACTGAGATGTCTGCATGCTTGTTTTCTGTGATGAGTTGGTTGAGAAGCTTTTAACTAATTACAATTACACGCACTGTCCGCTTCAATACAAACACCTACCTAAGACATTTTTACGATGCGCATAATACATCTCAATATTTCGTTTTTCTGAGGTTTGAGCAATAGAAAATGTCCCAGTTGTGCCAGATTTAAAAAATATGATGAAACACTAACTATACAGATTTTATTGTCCCCTCATTTCACATACTGCTCTACACAAAATTAAATAGGTCATATTATGCTTTATATGTAATAAATAACATGCAGTTATTCAGTATTACTCAAATGCTGATCCATAATATGCTCAGAAAAACATACTGAGAAGTAATGTGAATTGATTTATCATAATAGGCATTACAATAAATAATGCGTAGCATTGGCTCACCCTAGATTATAGGTCCTCTGTACAGGAGGTGTAGACTGTAGCCTGTCTATCCATTTGTCTATCAATATTCTATCCACCAATGTGAAATGAGATTTTTGTCAACCTTCTGTAAAGCCTGTCCGACCTAGCAAGAGCAACTACTAAAAGAACACATTTGGGGCGGAGCAGGTATAGGTCAGTTCATCAGCTACACTCTACACCATTTATCATTGCGTCAGACACTGTGGTATTTTTTGTAGGGGTTTTTAAAAACATCACTGTCCCTGCTAGAGAGCGGTCAGCTGTTTAAAAATATGCAAACCAGACCAGCTCTGTGGTCAGAACCTGATCACTGATGGATCACTGATGGCTAGAGGTTGGGTAACTAATTGTACATTAGCAAAGAGGCTGCAGTGGGGTGGGCGATATAGCAAAAAATTATGATACTTCAAGACATTTTCACGGTACACAGTATGAATCACAATATGCTTTTTCTGAGACTTGATCATTCAGAACAGAAGCTGTAGCACTACAGATAATGACTGCCCAGTGAAAAACATGTATCTCCATTTTTGTCAATTTTTACTTTTATGCATCGTTTGAAACACAGCAGCTGCTGTTTACACTGTGTGGAAATTTCATGATGCATGGACCAACAGAAATTGCCCCAAACCTCTTTGAAAAAAAATGTCTGGTTCCATTGACTTACATTAAAATTATTTTAGCCTCTTCTGTATAGTTGCCGTTTCAGAGACTGACTTGTTTTTATTTGGACAGCGACAGTATAAAAAATACTATAATACTTTAAACCTCCAATTACAGTGATTTTAATTCAATGTTTTACATATTTTACTTCAATCAAAGATGATTATTTATGCTCCCTTTGTAAAGAAGTGTGCTTTTGGACGGTGTATTGTGACATTAATTGTCACAATGATGATAAAAGCCCATTACATTGCCAGGTGTGCTTCAACCTGCTTGTGAGCCCTGGAGCTACAGGTGGTTGTGGGCCCTGTTGGTCTAGTTACTCACAGCCTCCAAAAACATTGGAGGCTTTGCGTTTAATTTAAGTACACACTCCACTAGTTCCAGCGCTGCCATCTACTACTGCACAAACTTAAACCCAGAACCAAAGCACTAAAAGCTAATAGGTCATGGTTGGAAATTTGCACTGAGAAGGCAGTAGATTCTGGGTGGGATGAAGTTGCTTCGCCAGGTTCTGTTATATATCTGTTCTGCCTTAATGAGTTCTAGATTCTAAAGGAACATTTATATAGGAAGCCAGTTTCAGCCTAACACGTGCCTTTTAGTTTAAAACAGCAAAAATAGAGAAACTTCACTACAAACTACACTACATTTATCAAAACTGATAGATACTACAGATACTGAAAACCCAACACTGCAGCACTCTTCACTAAGAGCACACAAACACATTTGACTAGATCACTTAACTAGCCCAGGCAAGGCCCAGCGTAGCCCTTGCATTAAATTGTCCCTGCATATTGCCCACCACTAACTGTACACCAACAAAGAGGAGCCCCAAGGTAGGGCTCTTTAATAAAGTGGCCAATGACTAGATACTCTACATTACTACTCTAATATTTGATGGAATGCTACTGTACTACCCAAATAACAGACTTGTCTTATGTTCCCGGCGTCTCTACAGTGCTGTCTAAGAACAGTAAGCCCATTCACACCACCATCCTGAACCCGCATGTGCATCTCATCGGTGAGGACGCCGCCTGCATCGCCTACATCCGCCTCACACAGTTTGTGGATAGCCAAGGCCGGCCGCGCAGCAGCCAGTCAGAGGAGACACGTGTGTGGCATCGCCGTGACTCTAAATGGCAGAACGTGCACTTCCACTGCTCAGGCGCACCTGCAGCCCCACTCCAGTGAAGGTAACACCTACATGTGCACCTGGCAGACATTCTCCCACTCCACAGCGCTCCATCTGCAGTGTTACATGTTGAGTGATATATATATTTAGTACTGGTGTTGTTTTGAGGAGGTAGGTCTGCCCTGAGCTGATATTTTTCACCTTTTGTGTTAGTCCCATTTGATAATATGTATCTGCTGACATTACTTTGAAAAATTACAGTAGGAGCCGTATATATTATATAGCGTAACACTCTTTTTTTTAATTACTTTTTTTATCATTTTACTGTCTCTTTAAAGGAGCAGTGTGTATGATTTAAAATGATCTCTTATCAAAAATATAATATACAAAACTATAATTTCATTAGTGTGTAATTCTACAAATGATTGTGTTTGTAGATTAGAATGAGCTCATTGTATTTACTTAAGAGCAGTTCCTCTACCAGCAGAGGCTGTCATGTTGTCAGTACAGTAGCCCAAACACAAGCCCTAGCATTTTTGTGTTTTGCGTTTTTGCAAAGTGACGGCTTAAATGTGGTGACGCTTAAATCTCCTTATCAGAAATGTTACCAGCATGAAAACTGAAAATTTTTATGCACCTTAAATGATGCAGTGATTATTATTTTAGTAATATAGGACCATTTAAGGTGGAACAGGAAAATGCGAACAAGAAGCTGCCAGATGTCCTTATCGGACAATGTCACTAGCATTAAAATAATAAGGATTCACTGATAGCCTAAATCAGCTAATTAGAGGGAAAGCAGTAATTCATTCTGCGTTGAATTAACATAAAAAAACAGAGTTGAACCGTGCACTAATGACATGAGCGTGCTTAGTGTGGGGGGACTTAGTTGGTTGCAGTCTGTAACCTCACTCCTAGAGGTTACACGTTTCTTCTTTATATGGGAATGGTTTAGTCACATTGTGCTGAAGCTACTAGCTTAGCCCACAGTTGAAAATACTGGCATTGCAGAAATTAAGCTCAGATATTACAAGTTTTGGCCTCTTATTTCCTACCTCACAATAGCTCCATACTGCAGGCATTTAAACTGATGAAGAACTTCTAGAAATGAGGAGCTCTCATCTCTTCCTGACCTCTGGGCAGTGGCAAACTATGACCATTAGTGCTAAGTCTTCAGTTTTAGGCAATAAAGGTCAAAAAACAAAAAATAAATGGCACTTCTGCTAGCTTCCCTATGGGGTGTCTGATAGTAAGTCAGCGCTGAGCTGACATTCATTTGACAGAAACCTGGATAGACTATCACTCATGTTTGTAGTCAGTGACGGTCAGTGACAAAGACCTCCAGAGGGCCTAGATTGATATTTCTCAATATAACAATGTTAATGGTTCCACAGTAACCTCCTAACAGTACTGGTGTTTAATCTGATGTTTTGAGCAATGGGAGAGCTTTCTTGTAATTACACCATAGAAAATTACAGTTTTGCATTTGGCTTTTTCAGATTTTAAACCTTCTGTTTCCAACCAACACTTAACAATCAAATAGGAATGTTACTTATCTTACATATTCAGCAAGCATGAGAATTCTATTCATAGCCATGAGCTAAAAATTATAGACATGTCTAGTATAATGCATATAGAATTCTAAGGCTTTCTCTGAAGGCCTAGAAGGCCCTGAGGGCCCCCACTGCCCTCTGTGACAGCAGCATAATAATAACATGCAAATTAACCTCAGAATGGGTTTGTGCCAATTCCAGTCTATTAAAAGATGTTTTAAGCTCAGACACTCAGTTCCGGCTAGCATTGAGTTCACGTTCTTGATGTCCATGTGTGTGTTTGTGTCACAGAGTGGGACTGTGGCAGGACGTCTTTCGACAAGAGTGCTCTTGCAGAGGAGAAAGGAGAGGGAGGATGAGTGGGACGGCAGGAAGGAGTCCAGCGTTGGAGAGCTCAGGATCTTCCAGCCTTCCAGCTCTGCCACACAGCCGTCTACGCCTGCATGCAAACCTACACCTGTCTCTCCACCTACTAGGCTGCTCTCCACTACTGCATCCCTCCCCACACCCCCACCACTGCTGCCACACCCTGCGGGATTCACTCCAACACAGGCCAAACACGACACCAGTACATGAAACACACCATACCCAGCCACTATTTACTGCAGCTTACCGAGTCTATGGCAAGATTCACCCAAGTGATTGATGACACACATATCAGTCATAGAGAGCGAGCACAGACTCTAGATAACTGATAACTGGTCCAAGTGTAATAGCCTGCGCAATGCCTTCTCTCCTACAGTCCACCTCTCCCCTCCTCACGCACTCCACTCTCGTCTCCATTGGCCTTATGCCCTACGTGCCCAGGCACTCCTAACTATAATAGGTCATGTTTTAATGAAGTACTATATTGGTATTATTATTATTATTATTATTATTGTTATTATTATGATTATCATGGTTACTACTTTTATTATTACTATTTGTCATTTTAAGTATCGCTGTTGTTCTATTGAGGCTGTATATTTAATAGTCAAATTATTGATGCCAATTGTACATGGATTTGAACCATTTTCCCGGAAGCATGGATTTTTAGTATTATTCAGTGGGGGTTTCACTTGTTTATTCCAGTAAGATGAAGTCTACTTTTGACGGTATTGTGCAGGTATAAGTGTGACTACTCATTACTGTACACACAACATGAGAGGATGACACAGTTCAGGCAGATGCTAAGGGTCTTGGTCTAAGTCTGATGTTTAGGAGTTACAGAGTTCTAGTGAGGCTAATTATTATGTATTGTCGGTGCGTTTTCATCAGTTTTGCTCTGAGTTAGGATCACTGTTGGTCTGGTGAGGAATCCTTTTACGAAGGTTTTTAGTCCCATATAAACGGTGGATTGTTCATGTAATACCAATTACTGGGACGACTGTCAGACATTAACTTGTAACCTATTGCACTGATTATTAGAGTAATAGTAGTCATTTTGAGGTATACCTGATGTCGAGGAAGAAGAGAGACGTGGGTGGTGCAGTTTACTGCCCACATGTTACGTTGAGAGAATCTAGAGGAGGAAGATTGTAGAGATCGTATAGAGATATTAAGGCACAATGTCCAGTACTCTATGGATTTACATAGTCAGGTGTACAGTTTAAGGTAAAGAGAGTGTCTGTATTATATATAAATCTAGTCATCCACGTTAACTCATGCACCTTTGAACCTTCACCCTTTTGGTGGTGTTTGTTTTGGTCTGTATATGCAGGGTTTTTTAGATTTTTATATATTATTTATGCGCTGGTAAGACTGTCTCGTCACCGTTGCGTCATGTGAAGTCCTTTTCGGAAGTGCGCATGATGTGGACGTACTTCGCGGGTGTCTCGTTGATTTGGCAACAAATAGTCTTCTGTTGACCTCTTGAATGTGAAAGCGTCTTTCTAAGTTAAAGGGAAGCCTCGCCGCTCCCGCAGTGCGCAGAGGAACGGATCAGCAGCTTTTTCCACCCTGAAGAGTTTGAATGAGTTTGGAGAGATTCACGCACAAATGTGCTGCAGTTTGATGCTCCTCGTCTAGTGTTCATCCTCTAGACGTTAAGGAAATCCACTGGACGACTGCTGTTCACATATTCGTTTTCACGGAGTTGATTCGATACCTGTTTATTTCGTTCTGAAATGTGAATCTAGCTGTTTTTGTAGTACGTCACCACCGAACCCCACTCTTCACTCTGGAGGGGGGAGGGCCAAACCTCTTTGTACATGGTGAACAGTGTGAGACCTCTCCCCTACACAACAGCAGTCCAGGCAGCATGTCAGCATACTCTACTCTGGTGTTGTTCTTTCTTTTCTCTGTGTGTTTAGTATTGCAAGGAATCATTGAAAACTATGGCAGATTTAACTTTTAACACAAATAGGTATCTTGTAAAACCACTATGTAGTGCTAACATACTAAAGGTGGCAATTACTTGCATGAACTTCAAACCTAAATTTTTTGGTGATTTGCATTTCATTCTTTGTTTAT
This sequence comes from Semaprochilodus insignis, assembly GCA_034552555.1. NCBI lineage: Eukaryota > Metazoa > Chordata > Actinopteri > Characiformes > Prochilodontidae > Semaprochilodus > Semaprochilodus insignis. The sequence continues at coordinate 20,244,458 of CM067490.1, read as the reverse complement.
TTTCTACTGAATGCTGGTGATTTATGCTCCGCTAACGATTTTCAGAGCTTTGTAAGTGCATATAACTATTTTTGTCTCAAGATGATGATGATAATGATGATTATGATGATTATGACTATCACGGTTTAAAAAAAAATTATATATATATATATATGTAATGATGATGATTGTATGGCATGCTTTTGTACAGGGTTTCGTTGTTGTCTGAGCAGTGTCGGTTGATCCTGAATGGAGTTCGCCATGAGGTGTCCAAAAAAGCAGCCGCTGTTTCTGCCATCAGCTTAGCATATCAGTCTTTGGATAAATCGGGTAGAGTTGGCTTTGTATTGGACTTTCAGGTGATACAGATCCAATCTTATTTCTTTAAAAGCTACTAAGCTGTAAAGTTAGCTGTTTTCAATTGATTGAAAGTACTCAGTCAACTCAAACACATCACACAGTATGAAGGTTTCCTATTTCAGGATGGATTTGTTGAGGGCAGTCTCGATAGCTCAATTTTCAGGCGCATTGATTTCAATCCAGCGAATACGGTGTTTCCTCATGGTCCACTAGCTGTCCATTTCATGTGCATGCTGGAAAAATTAAACCCAGTGTTGCTACACAGTCCTGGTCCTGCCTGTGAGCAAAAGCGGTTGTTCCAGTTTCTGCACAGGACAGAGGGAAGGGAAAGGGCTTCATGTTAAACTCCATGCATTGTCAAGAAGGAGAGATGGCCAAGAAACAGCCAAAGAGGAGAAGATCTGAAGATCTTGAGAAAGAAGTTCTTAGATCAGGCAAAAGCGAAGAGCTGTGTTAATATGGGTGAGGCTGAAATTGACTTCCTGTTTGCCAACTTCTTGTTTGAGGTGCCTGAAAGTAACTGCTGCAACCTTTAAGTGGAATTTGGAAGTTCAAACAAGAAGCTAGACAGGTAGAATGAGGTGCCAGCATGGAACTGCTGAACCATTTAAAGTGGATTTACACCATTTAAGATGTTGGCGAAAAAGAAGCGAGCTTCAGCGTCATCGAGAGTTGCTCTGTTTCTGCTTGATACGTGAGCAGAACCAATAGGTCAATGTTGCTTTGTCCTGATGTTAGTGATAGCAGCTTATCATTAGGGTTAGCATTGCAGCAGCAATTGTAGCGACGGTCAACCACAATCTAGTTAACGTTAGTTACATTAATTGCTGTGTCGTTGTTCACTCTATCGTTATATCCTTTGCCTAAACCACGGACAAGTAGTTTTATGGCCACGGAGATGTAAAATCAGCTTGCTAGCCCGGTGTCATTCTGTTTGAGAATGCACATCCATGAATGTGGGGGCGGAGCTTCTGAAAGAACATTGAAGGGAAGGATAAACTTGTTTCGCTGTGGAGTTCAAACGTCTACAGTCGTATACTGCGCCTTTAAAAAAATTATTCCTAAAATGTACAATCTCAGCGAACCGGCTTAGTTAGTACTTTGCAACTTGAGTGCTAAACTGGGAATCTGCAGGTCATTATAAGGCCATGTTCATTGAAAGAGAGGAAACCCACACCAGCAGGAGCTCACTAAGACGCATATGTTTGTAGTTAGAAATTGCATGTACATGGTTACTCAATTAGTTGTCAAAGTAAAGACTAGAATACTTCATTACTAAAACAATCGAGGGTTGGTAAATATTGATATCAGCCTGAAACCAAGAATTAGTACTGGATCACTGCTATCTCTGAGATTGAACTTCCAATCTACCAGTTTGAAAGCTCTTTTGGTGGTGTTGTCTGCCACAAATAGAATGAATCGGCATGTTTGCCAGTATTTTACAAATGCCAAGAAATGTGTCAAACAAAACTTTTGGTTGCTGAGATTGCTGAAGGTACCCTGAGCTCTCCTATTGCAGTTCCACCTACTGGAACTAGTAGCTAATCAACACAAGTAAAGCGGAAGCAATGGGTGATGCAGTCTCATGGTTAATAACAGCATGTATGCATATGTGTGTGAATGTGGATGAACAGTGCTGCGTTCCACTTCTAGTGACACCTTGCTGCTCTTACAACATCAAGCCAATAGCTATTTGTAGTGTTTCCTCCTCAACTCCTCTTTTATCCTCTTTTGGTTCGTTTTGATCCTGTTTTTGATTTCTACGATGCTGAGCCTTCTCGATTTCTCGTTTCAGGTCTCATTTTTGGAGGATATTTGTATATAATCTCTTAAACGTAAAATGAGATTATGTGAGTCCTATATGATTATTAGAGAAATTAGTTTACGATAAGTCCCATGTTTCTCTTGATTATTCTATGATTATTCTTATCTGTTCTTCCAATGTTTCCTCTCGCTCTAGCTCTCTCTCTCTCTCTATCTTTTTCTCTCTCTCTTTCCCCTATAACTTAAGGAAATGTGTTAAGATGTTATCAATATGTTACCAATAAACAGAGAAATGACAACATCAGCTAAGCTTCTTTAATGGTTATTTTAAGGTTAGCAAGTGTTTGAATACATGTTAGTGTAATCATCATTTCCAACCATTTCATATTGTCAGTGCTTTGTTTTGATTTATTCACAAAGCGCCTGCATCAATCATCAAACACAAAATATAACATTGAGCCAGCTCTTTGCCTTTTTTACAGTTACACTTGCTATCAAGTAAATCTGTAGGGATACTTTTCCACTCCTCCAAATTCAGACTTAGAAGTTGGCCGTCCCCAAACTGTTCTCACACATTTGGGAGCGTGAAATTGTCCAAAATCTTTTGGTCTGCTGAAGCATTAAGAGTTCCTTTCACTGGGTCTAAGGGGCCGAGCCCAACTCCTGAAAAACAACCCCACACCATAATCCCCCCTCCACCAAACTTTGCACTTGGCACAATGCAGTCAGACAAGTATCGTTCTCCTGGTAACCACCAAACCCAGACTTGTCAGTCGGATTGCCAGACGGAGAAGTGTGATTCGTCACTCCAGAGAACACGTCTCCACTGCTCTAGAGTCCAGTGGCAGCGCTTTACACCACTGCATTTGATGCTTTGCATTGCGCTTGTTGATGTAAGGCTTGGATGCAGCTGCTCAGCCATGGAAACCCTTTCCATGAAGCTCTCTACGCACTGCTCTTGAGCTAATCTGAAGGTCACATGAAGTTTGGAGGTCTGTAGCGATTGACTCTGCTGAAAGTTGGCGACCTCTGCACACTATGCACCTTAGCATCCGCTGACCCTGCTCTGTCATTTTACGTGGTCTACCACTTTGTGGCTGAGTTGCTGTCGTTCCCAATCACTTCCACTTTGTTATAATACCACTGACAGTTGACTGTGGAATATTTAGTAGGTAGGAAATTTCACAACTGCACTTGTTGCACAGGTGGCATCCTATCACAGTACCACGCTGGGCTCCTGAGAGCGACCCATTCTCTCACTATTGACTGTAGAAGCAGTCTGTATGCCTAGGTGCTTGGTTTTATACACCTGTGGTCATGGAAGTGATTGGAACACCTGAATTCAATGATTTGGATGGGTGAGGGAATACTGCTGGCAATATAGCGTACAGTGTTGAACAGTAATTGGTTACTGTACTTACGAAGTTGTTTTGTGTATCTGTACTTTACAGAAATGTTTCCATTTTGGACGACTTTTTACTTTAACTCCACTGTATTGCAAAGTCTAATATCTTATATTTTACTCCACTGCATTATGTGAAATTTGTCATTTCCTTTTGACTTGTGGAAACAAGCTTATTCATGGATTCTTAGCATCCATGGAAATGTCCATTTCAGGCCTGGACTACATCAAGGAAGGTAGGTAAAGCAGGATGGGGTTAATGCAAACACAGACTGGCAATCACACATCAAAGCATTAGTGAACAGATAAAACATATTGTTCCTGACTTTGTGGGTAAATAGCAAAGGCTCTTTCAACTCATTCATGAACCTGTGTTCAAAGTTTTAAAGTTTTTGTTAAACTTAAACCTGTAACTAAGTTGCAAATAAACCTTAAATCGAAACTTTGCTTTTTGCAAAAAGTTATTTTATAGTTCTAGCTAACGGAAACTGTTCTCCTTGTGTTCTGTGCTTATGTTCATTTAATAGACATCAGTGTGAGACTAATTAATGACCTTCTATTAAAGACTGGTGGACTGAGAGAGACACTAGAGTCTCTTCACCTAAAATAAGTTGATTAAGAGTCTTGTTCTAGAAATGATAATAGGACATTAGAGCCATAATAAATCATGTTACTGTTACTCTCCATACTCTCCATACAAAGGGAGGAACTGCTACTTTTACTGGAGGAATATTTTACCTTGGGAATTTCTGCTTTAACTCAAGTACATGGTTTGTGTACTTCATCCACCACTGATAGTGTATAATACAAAGTAAGATGTCACTGTAGGAGATTGGAAAGAAAATTCATTTCTGTAACACAGGCATTTATTTATCTTTATGGCCACTCTCCCATAAAACAGTGTCTCAGGTATCAGAGTTTGATTTAAATTATAATTTCTATTTAATAGGGTTTTGTGAAGGAGGTTTTAAAGGCTTTAAACATGTAAATATGGTCCTATTCCCACCACTGTAACAGTTCACTTTAAGATTCACACTTCTGTCTTTTTTATTTGATGTTAAGAGCAGTCCTATGCGTTTGTTGAGGCGTGGCTAGTACAGTGAGGTATCTGAACGACAGAAATGCGGGCTGAATTTGTAGTACATTTCAAACAAAGGACAAAATCTGCACTGCTGTCTTGCCTTGAGGCCGAGGGCGGTCTCCACTGATGATTATCCCATCACTTCTGTTTAGCAAGACCTCTGTTACCTGATCTCATCAGTCAGCAGTTCACAGATGGATTTGTTTGCTTTTGATCTTTTTAGCTCCATTTGCAACAAGGTAAGAGTGAACCGTAGAGTCAGCTTTTAGTGCTGAACTGTTGTTAATATCCAGGCCATATCCTCATCATAACGGAACAATTGCCCTTCTTTCCAACTGTAACTGATAGCTTCTATAACTTGTGTATGGTATTCTATAGGGCCAATGACATTACAGTCAATGTTTAAGAGCATATCAAAGGAAGGGAGAGCAAATGTGTCTGGTAATAAAGTAAGTGATATGTCATTTCAATTACACTGTTCTTTTAAATAGAAGCATACTGTTGTAATCAAGTCCATCATAGAAATTACTAATATAAAGAAATCAAATTTTGGAGAATTCATTCATTCATTTTCACATACCTTGCTCCTTGTATTTCATGTTAGTCTATGCTGGTTTATGCTGGTCTGGTGCTGTTTCATCTCATCACTCAGTACGGTCTGACTGCTGACTGACCACCATACCAGCACTGAAAGCACAACACATCACTGCTCTCTGAACAAAACAGTTTTCAGTTTTGAACATAATATGAAAATACCGGTTGCCCTTCATATGGTGTGTAAAATGATGAATGGGCCAAAAGTAATTGGAAAAAGTCTAGTTACACTGACTTACGTTAAAGCATGTTTTCCTTCTCCTGTAAAATTATCATTTTAGAGAAACAAGGTTTTGTTTCGGCAGCAGCGGTATGCTGGTTTGCTGGTAACCAGCCATGCGGATCTAGGCTGGTTTTTCCAGTAGGGTAATTCAGTGTTTGATATGTGTTTGACTAGAGGTTGCCATGTCTAAAACAACTATATCCATTTTTTCTATTATCCAACACGCTCAGTATACCTACACACTTTTTAAGTTTTGTAACATTGATAAAATACTGCTAAATCTGACAAAATAACTTTTCTTTGGGAAGTATTTTACCTCCTAACACCCTGCCTGTCTGTGAATAATACATTATAAAAATATATAAACATATATGTAGAACAATCAACATAAATATGATGTACAGCCACATGAGGGGTAGGCCAGGGGATTGAATTTATAGAGTAAAAGCAATACTTTATCACAATTTATTCATGATTTAATGTATAACTCTTGATTAGCTGGAAAACCTATCGGAATGAATGAATGAATATCTGATAGGTCATGTAGCCATGTTAAACAAGTTGAAATAAAAATACAGATTTCCATTCTTATTAAACAAATCCCCTACAAAGCAATATGGGGGGCACAAATTATTATACTGATGCAATTAATTATTTTATTAAGGTCACGAATTACTAAATTGAGGCCTCTAGATCCTATATTGGGGCAACAAAATATTATACTGAGGCCATAAGTTACTATAGTGAGACCACAAATTATTATACTGAGGCCATGAGATACTTTATTGAGGCCACAAATTACAAAGTAATATATTGTACACAAAGTAATATATTGAGGCCACGAGTAAGAATAAACTATTTTTTATATAAAAAAAATAATCATCATGTCACATTGGGGGCTCCGTACAAATCAGATTTACATTACATCTCTCTCTCTCTCTCTCTCTCTCTCGCTCGCTCTCTCTCTGACGTAACGCCGGTGACGCAGCGCTCCACGCTTGAAAGTTGAAGGAAGGCGGTCGGAGTGGAGAGTGGACTGGACTGTGGAAGCCGGCTGGAAGCTGTGCATGCTCTCCTTTTATTTCAGCTTTTTTAACCGTTTAATTTACTCCGTCTCTTCCTCTGTGGACCGAAGGTAACGTCAATCCTCCATCTCTATTCAGGCCTTCCTCGATTATGTGGGCTGCACTAGTTAGCGATAGTTATCCGGACGGCTGTATAGCAGCTAACAAGGCTAACTACCGCTTTAGCTGCGGCAGGTCAGTGAGCTCGGTTCTGCTGTGCTGGCTGTAACGGTTCTGTAAAATAACACGGGTAACGGATAACGTTACTGCCTCCGGTACCGTCAGTGGCCGCTTTGCTGAGTGAGTAAACGACACCGGAATGTAACTTAAGTCAGATCAACTCTTCTATGACCAACACACAGCGCGTTCAGTGGTGTAGATACTTAAAAACTGAGGAGAAAAACAAGTCACCATCTTCATTTACCTTCCTAATAAACCGACATTAAACCATAACAGTCTGTAAGGCGTTATGCGCGCTCAGAGCGTCACTGTAGAGCCACGTGACTAAGACAGTCGTACGGTGCAGCTATGCGGTTCATATACAGGAGATATGGCACGTTTATGTACCAGAGCACTTAATAACCGTGCAGTCTGTTGAGCCTCTGCACCAGGTTGCTGATATCGCCGTCTCAGCACACGGACAGCCCGACTTCATGTTTCGCTGTGTGACCACAAAGTCCTGAGTGACTCGAAGCTTAGCTCTGTAACAACGTTAGCGGCGGCTGCTCATATGTTTTTTTGTTTTGTTATTTTTGTTTTGAACAAATGTAGCCGCTATCTGTTTCTCTGTCCTCCCAAGTCAAGAGGAGCTTTCCTGTAAGCCCTGTGTGTCGTAGCTGATTAGACGGCTTCGCGGGTTGAAGGAGAACTCCACCATATTTCCAAATTCCCCTATAACCCCAGTGATGTGTGCGGACTGTGCGCAGGTAGAGGAACCCAGACGTCAGATGAGAACGGTGCTTCTAAAAGCTGCTTCACAGGAAACGTGTTACATGACAACAATATATATTTGGTAGACATCATTGTCCTTGGTTCCTGTCATCACTACTATAGAAACTGAGTCAGTTTCTGTGAAGAATGCCTTTTCACAAGAGAATATGTTAAGGCCACGAGTCAAAGGAAACCTGTTTCACAACCTCAGTATAGGCTAGATCTGTCTGGTCTGTGTTTATGTATGTATGTATGTATGTGGGTGTGCGTCACATTAGGGACTCTGTACAAATGCCAGCTTTCAAAGAAAACACAATCTCTCTCTCTCTCTCTCTCTCTCTCTCTCTCTCTCTCTCTCTCTCTC
>CM067490.1:20167476-20221714 GCA_034552555.1 Semaprochilodus insignis | reverse complement strand
TATATATATATATATATACACACACACACACACACACACACACACACACACACACACACACACACACACACACACACCCCTTGGATCTGAAAGTAGGTTAAACAGCTTTCTGTAAGAATTCCAGCTTGTGAAATTGGTAGAAATTTTGAAATTAGATTAAATAAAGTGTGTTAGCTTTCTGTTGATTTTTATGTGTCACTAACACAATTTTTCATTTTGTTTCCATTCTGTCACTTCAGTCTTGGGACATCTTCTTCCGTAATGCCAACGCAGGTGCTCCCCCAGGTGCTGCCTATCAGAGCCCACCTCCCTTGGGGGTGAATCTTTCAGGACTTTCTCAGGCCCAGGCACTGGTAGGAGCTCAGCCCAATGTCGAGAAACTGGTAGAGGATCACCTGGCAGTGCAGTCCCTTATTCGAGCTTACCAGGTAACCCTGTTCATTACTGAAGACACGGGCTTTAGTGAACAGTTATTTCATAATCTCCATTCATTCATATGTTTTAATATTTCCATAATTTGGAAATAAAAATTTGTTTTTGTACTTTGTAGTAGTGGGTGATACGACAAATCATTCATCAAGGGATAATTAGGATTTCTTTTTTTCCCTGGAAAACTTATTTTCAAACCTGGAAATATTATTTTTTTTACATTTGTTCTAATTGGCTTCATCTAGTTCTTGCAAGCAAATAGTACACATGCACTAAATAAACCCTTTGAATAATGTTCCAATGAACAATAAATGGCTGATCTATTTCACCAAATTTCTCTCCTTTGCATGTAAACCAGGCAGTTCCAATCATTAGTCATGCTTCTGTAAGCATTTCCTAACCAGTGAGATCTCTGTTCATGCTAAAGCTAGAGTCTTGGTGAGCTAAAGCTAATCCAGCGTAACCAAAAGCTGTCTGCACGTGCATGCTTTAATAAAGGTTATGACAAAACAGATAAAGCTGCAATATGTAAGATTTTGTCAACATGCTAAAACACGGTGGTATTGCAAATCATCCTGTAAAGCCTGAAATAGTCGTAAGTTACATGTTGGGTCGAATTTGCAGGAGTTTTACAGAGTTTTGCAATAAAACAGACTGATTGCAAAATTAGTACACTGTCAAAATTCCAACAGTAAACTGTTGCATAACAGTCCTCATTTACACCCCTGAAATTTACATACAACGACAACAGAGCAACAGCAATTATGATGGTGGATTACATGGAGAAATCTACCATTCTAGGCTATGAAGACAATGTTGGCACTCTTTGTAACCTTTCCAAGAAACCCAGGTGTTATCGAGCATGACTAATATTCATCTTTAAACAAGCCTGAATTTGGGTTCTAAATTGAAGGTTCCATTCCACCTTAAAAGCCACATAAACTTTGAATTAAAGTTGTTAGTTTGCTCTGCACATTTCACTCCAGATAGTTTCTAATTCCTTGGACAATACACTATCTTATTTGTGGCATGCATTAATAACTTATTTGTGGCATGCATTAATAGAAGTTATGACAAATAGATAAAGCTGAAATATGTAAAATTTTAGTGGCATTGCTCAGTCAATGTACTAAAACACTCTGGTATTGCAAATCATCCTGTAAAGCCTGAAATAGTCATGTAATAGTTACATGTTGGGTTGAATTTGCAGGACTTTTACAGACTCCATCGTAGGTCTCTATGTATTAACATCACACAGACACACTCGGAAAGAAACTCTGGTCTCAAATCCAAAATCCAAAGTTAGCATTATACTAATGAAGATATGATGGCAGTAAATGAGACAGACACACTTTTTTCTTTTTCTTTCGATTCTTTTTCTTTCATTTTCTTTCGATTCTCTTGTAACAGCTCGGTCAGGTAAGGTTCATGCCTTCAAGGAAGGGGTTCTGCAGTACAACCCACATTATAAAATGTTTTTCTGCACATTGTATGCAATTACACATTTCCCCCAGTGGTCTCCAAATCTTACAACCAATTTCAAACAGCATCCCAAATTGATTGGAATATCACCCACTACTACTTAGTTATAAATAAAGGGCACTGATAGAATTTGCAGTGCATGGCATGTCGGCTGTATTCTGATATGATTCCCTGAAACTCAGTAAATGCCCTAGCTACTTTATTTTGGCTATGCTTGTTCTAGCCAAATAGGTAACTGCATATGCTGTTCGTAGATAATAACGGTGCTGTAGTTAGTTTGTTGTTTTGAAATAATGTTGCTAAATTAAGTAAGTACAGAATCCGATACGGTGAGCGCTACAGGCTAGTCCTACATGTGTTTAGTCTTTGAGTGCTGTTGCATTGTTCACAGGTGAGAGGTCACCACGTGGCCAAACTCGATCCTTTGGGCATCAGTTGTGTAGATTTTGACGATACCCCGGTTACAGTGGGGTTCCATCAAGTCGGTGAGAACAGTGTGTTGTGTAGTGTGTCTATGCTGACCAACTTTGACGAGTCTGTGTTTATTTTGCTTGTTTTTTTTTTTGTTTTTTGTTTTTTTTCCTTTCTGTCCTCCATCTCATCCTCCCTTGCTACTTTGATTCTCACTGTGTCCTATTCCTCCCTTCCTTGCTCCCGTCATGCTCCTTTGGATTACTGTCTCCTCCCTTCCTATTTTTTGCTGTTGCTCTATCTTTCCTGTTTGTCCTTCTTTCCCTCTCTCCTGAAATCCTGCACTCTTACAGATTCGCGGGCACCACGTTGCCCAGCTGGATCCCTTGGGAATTATGGACTCTGATCTTGATTCGTGCGTACCCATGGATATTATCACATCTTCCAATAAACTTGGTGAGATTATGAACTGGGTTGTTGAATTTTGCATGCCACTCACCAAAGCTCCATGTCCATGCACCCTGCACTAAGCTCCAGCCAATAGACAACAGTATTGGGGTTCAATCCATCTCGATAGCCAAATTAAATTGAAATGTCAGGAAGCATGCTCTCTCTACCTTTCAGGTACACAAGAGGAAATCATATTTTGTGGTCCATATCCTTGATCAACCCTAAAATGTTTTAGCTTTTAATGCATGGCACATCGTCTTCCCTTCATTAAAACTTAAATGGTCTTAAATGGCTTTGAAGTTGTGATTACAGTGAGGTTGTAAACGATTGTCCAACCTATTAACAACAACAACAGGCTAAAATAACCATAGCCTATAGGCTAACTTTAAATTGAAAGACTTGAAATTCATCATTTCGTAGCACAGCATTACATCAACCAGGTCCACCAGTTAAAGGTGCCATAGTATGGAAAACTGTATGTACTGGAATAGTTGAAAAAGAAGAGTTTGGGGAAATGGAACTGACATATTGTTAATTTCAAACGCTGTTGTCTCCTCTGTCAAATACAGATCCTGAATTTGTAAAGGAGACCAGTAAAACTGACCGATTGGAAAATTAGTAAACTGCCGAAATTCCAACAGTAAACTGTTGCGTAACAGTCCTGATTTATACCCCTAAAGTTTACATACAACAACAACAACAACAACAACAACAACAGAGCAACAATTACACAGTTGGACTGCATGGAGAAATCGACCATTCTAGGCTGTGAAGGCGTTGTCTGCACTTTTTGTACCAAGAAACCCAGGTGTTATCGAGCATGGCTAATATTCGTCTTTAGACAAGCCCAAAATTGGGTTCTAAATTGAATGTTACATTCTACCTTAAAAGCCACATAAACTTTGTAAGCACCAGCCTTGCAAGCAGATCATCTTAAACTGAACGTCTCATTGAGTAACAACTTTATTTTACTATGTTGTCAAGATCGTACACAAGTAGCTTTTATAGTTAATGTTAGCCACTAGCAAACCTCAAGTAGCTAACGTTAACTTAGCTAACTAATAGTATGATGACCTAACTTATTACACAGAGGTTGATTTTATTGTTCTGCCTGTGACTGTTAAGTGAACCATTGCAGCATCTTTGATGAGCTCATCAAAAAAGGAAAAACGGCTCATTACGTTTTAGGGCCAAGTCATAGGGTTGTAAATGGCCTTGTAAAAATGCATCTAGGCACTTTTCACGTCGACCAAAGCCACATACCTTCTTTTTAGACATCAAAGAACAATATAAAGTGCTAAATAAAAGCATTCTATGGCAGTTTTCGCCTAGATTATTAACCAAAATGTAGCCTATTAAGATGATTAAAAAAAAATAAAAGACAAAAAACATGCAATTACGACAAGAAAACAAGCATGTTTAATTTCTCTAGTTTATGCAGGCTTCTCTGTGGTGTTGCCACTTTCCTTGCTTGGTTATTGGTGAAAAGTGCAACAAATATTGATTGAGGAGCTCTTCGGCATTATGTGTACTTGGAATAGCCTCTCTGTCGATATTTTCAACACGTTTTTCCTGTGATTGCTGAATGCAAGCTCAGACGGTGTACTAGGAGCATGTAATTCCAGACCAGGGAAGAAGTGGTGAAAACTGAAGTCAGTGAAACTATAGTCGGTCGGTGATGGCATGACGGGATGGTATTTCACCCATGTCTCACTTTGCATCACCTTTGCTTGTAACATGCAAGGCTTGTTCCTACAATGTAAAGTGCTTGGATGTTTGCATTGGGTGAATGGCAGCAAGCACATTCAAGAGCAAAGCCCACGACCATTTTCACTGGATTGTCAGCAGTGGAATGGTCGGGCAAGTAATGGGCAGAGAATATCATTTTCTTCCAATCCATGTGGAAAGTGGAATAACTGCTGCTTATATGTAGCTGTTGTACTGTTCATGTGGCCTGTCCAGCCCACTCTCTTTCAGTGGTTTAACTGGTCATTCATTATACTTCTGTTTAATGATCCTTAGCTCCAAACATAATTCTCATCTCATCTGTGATTGCTCTCTCTGTTTTGCCAATCACCAGCACTTACCTAGACCTTTCCTGAATGCCTTTTTCTTTGGTCTGGTATCGCATAGGCTGCTCTGTGTCCCTTTATGCTGTGAATAGCAGTTTGTTTCTTTTTAGTTGTATTGTTCTGCTGCCGTTTGTGGTGTTTAGTCACAAAAACACCCACATGATTGATGCATCAACTGGAATTATTGTTTTAGCGTGGCTCCAGGAAACTTTCTGAGCCCTGGGCACTCTCAGTACATTGTGTTGTTAATTTGTAACAGCTCATCTGTGGTGTCCGTTACTTGAACTTGTCATGGGGCATCCTGCTTGTCATGCTGCAGTAGTAAGTGTAACAGGGTAGATTCACACATAAGCATATGAATTGCTAGCCATTAATAAAGAAGTACGTATTCTGTCTTGCCCACCTTCGCGATGCAGGCTACTGTTCAGCTCCCAGTGCCATGGAAGTGTGGACTGCTAGAATGCAGAGTAAGGGGTGTCAACGCTTTCCCTTTTCCTGACTCAGCCCTCAGCTTTTCAGCCTTGCTTTGTGCAGCATCTATTGAGCCTCTGTGTGGTATGTTTAGTGTAGCAGCACTGCCACAGTCAGTGTTTTTAGGCTAATGCTCAGCTTTGGTAGGAGAAGTTAAAGCCTGTATCATGCAATACAATGGGTCGATGCAATAATGTTTTGGGTCGTGAGAGTAAATAGCTGTGTAATTTGTAGTGTTCCTAAGAGTCCAGCTAATATCGGATCCAGCACTAGTATCTGTGTGGAGAGGAAAACTGGAAAAACTAGTGTCTGAAACATTTTGAACAAGTGGTGTTCTCTTATTTATGAACAAATAATGCTGAAAACGTAACTGTAGTGTATTGGTGAAGTTATCATTCTAAAGTATTGGCCAGGTTGAAAATCTAACTTTTTTTAAAAGCTGTCTTTGTGATGATACTGTTGGAGGCATGATCATTGGATAGCTGAGCTAGTTATAAGTTCTTCTTAATTCCCTGTCTGATTTGAACCAGATTTTCTTTGCTTGGTAAAGTGTAAGATGCAAAATGATACAAACAAGACCTGTAGTTACACTCCAGTACAAATCGGCTATGTCCATAGTTTTTGAAGTTCTGTTGTATTTTCTTTCATTTGATGGGAGTGTCAGAGGTGCTGACAGCTGCTGCAGCTTGCTGTACGTGACAGTTAAAGACTTCAGTGAATGTGTTAGTCACAAGTATTTTATTGTAAAATTGTAAAATTATTGTAAAAATTATTGTAAAAAAAGGACAAGAACAACCCTCTCGCTTCAGACTGAAATTTGTGTGGAAAATATCCTTGCAGATTTCTATGAGAAACTGAAACCAAGGCTCCTGGAATATTGACAGAGGCTAGGCACACTGAATACTGAAAAATATGTTTTTATATATAGTTGTTGAAGTTTTGTGTAATTGTAAGTTAAATATATGTACATGTATGCTTTTCCTTAGGCTGACAAAATATTTTTACTTAATAACTATTTTGACAGGAAAGTAAATAAATGCACAGTACAGCATGTTGGCACTGTGCCTTGGGTTAAAGTAACTTTTATAGGATGGCAGTTTTTACCTTCACCATCACTTGACTAGCAATATTTTCCCCTCACATCTGTTGTCTTCCTCTTCTGCCTTTCAGTATTATGATTTAGTTCCTTACATTGCTCCTCTGTATGCATCTGTCCAAACTTGCTTGTACAGTGTCTGTGAAATCACACCTGTTTGTTAATCACCCCCTTCTCCAATTCCCGTTCTATGTGTTGTTTGGTAGGTTTCTATGGTTTGAATGAGGCAGATCTGGACAAAGTGTTTAGATTCCCCACCACTACGTTCATTGGAGGCAATTAGAGCACCCTGCCACTCAAGGAAATCATTTGCCACTTAGAGGTACACACTGTGTTCTTTGTAGTGTTGTAAGAGCTGGAGCCATACACCCTTACACCCATTCTTTTCATCTCAAAGACTGGTTTGCCCAAACTATGCTAATGCTAAAATGGCTAATACTGAATGAAGGTAAATGTTCAGGCTTAACTTGTAACATCCGTTCATTAATTGTTTGCATCATTATTATTTTTATACTTTTTGGTTTAATCTTCTGGTGGTTTTGAGCTCCTTCAGTGTGCAGTTGAAGAATGTGGATGTAACAGCACAGAAAGATAGTATGTTAGTATGTGCTTCACATAATGTGTAAGTACTGCCCCCTACCTGCAGATGGCATACTGTCAACACATTGGAGTGGAGTTCATGTTCATCAATAACCTGGAGCAGTGCCAGTGGATTAGGCAGAAGTTTGAGAAGCCGGGCGTGATGCAGTTCACTCTGGAGGAGAAAAGGACTTTACTGGCCCGCATGGTCCGCTCTACCAGGTCAGCCAAACCTCACATTCAGTTGGTGGTAGTTCTGTTTTTTAGTTAGTATGGAGTCAGTATTGTGGTTTCTTGTACTCTGGTTAAATTTAGGATTCTATGTAGTACAATCACTGGATTATCAAGCGTGCCTCACAGCAACCTCTGTTTATGGCCTATACTTTATCTATCATAACAGTGGCCTGTAGTGTTTGACAGTCACTGAAGGAATTCCATGTCATACTGACATGGTAATATCTGCTCTGTGGTGGTCCTGGCCATTTTAAGAACAGTGTAAAAAGAGGCTAATAAAGCATGCAGAAATACAGATGGACTAGAGTCTATAATTTTAGAATTACAAAGTGTTCCTATATGGTAGTGATTAAAATGGATAATGAGTATAGATACCAGGTGGTGTTCCTAATAAAGTGCACGGTGGGTAAGGGTATGTTTGTCAAAATAGAAGTATTCATTTGAAAATATTTAGCTTAGCTATTTTATGTAGCTTAATGTCAAGTTTTCTCATGCTTACAAAAATCAGAATGAATATGAATGAGTGATAAATTGACTAATGTAGTAATTTATTCATAATATTTTTAAATTAATTTAACAATGAACCATTTTCTAGTAGGAATATGTATTTAACTCTCTTATGTTTCCAAAAGGTTTGAGGAGTTCCTGCAAAGGAAATGGTCCTCGGAGAAGCGCTTTGGACTAGAAGGCTGTGAGTCACTCATCCCAGCCCTCAAAACCATCATTGACAGGTCCAGTGAAAATGGAGTGGAAAGTGTCATCATGGGCATGCCTCACAGGTAGTCACTCCGTTCAAACCGGTTTGAATCCTTGCGTTATTTAATGATGGCACAAATTGCTGTGTGAAACTGTTACTCCTAACATTGCATGAGTAAGATGTGTCTTCCTGCATTGTCTTAACCAACAGGGGACGTTTGAACGTGCTGGCCAACGTCATCCGTAAAGAGCTTGAGCAGATCTTCTGTCAGTTTGACTCCAAGCTGGAAGCTGCTGATGAGGTTGGAACTTTTCATTACAGATAATCATCTTACCTGTACACCCACAAATCAGAAGAAGTATGGACAATCCAAAAAAAAACCAAAACATTGCTGCATTTCAGGCCTGCAACACATTCCAAAAAATGGGACGGTAAAGCATTTATTACTTAGTAATGTTGCTGTTCCTTCTCACAACACTTGAAAGATGTTTTGTCACAGAGCATACCAAGCGCTGGAGTGTTTCAGGTGTTATTTTGTCCCATTCTTCATGAAAACACGACTTAAGGGCTTGTTGTTGTCGTCGCACTGTTTATTTTTAAATCCTCCACACAGTGAACTGTGTACTAAACGGATATCTACAAATTCTATGTTTCTATATACGCAGACAGCGTTGAATTCTTTGTCAGCCGATTGATTTCTGTTTCGCTATCCACCTGTCAGGGTTCCGGTGATGTGAAATACCATCTGGGGATGTATCATAGGCGGATCAACCGCGTGACTGACCGGAACATCACCCTCTCCCTTGTGGCCAACCCATCTCATCTGGAAGCGGTGGACCCAGTGGTGCAGGGCAAGACAAAGGCCGAGCAGTTCTACTGTGGAGACACTGAAGGCAACAGGGTTTGTACTGAATACTAAGAACCACTCCAGCTAGTCAAGGTTGGGATCAAGGCCAATACCTCAGTCATACACCTGTTTTAGTGCGCAGATGGTGTATGGGTTGGTAGATGATATCTGCCAATATTGCCAAGCCACAAATTTATTGATATCTTAAAAATTATCGGGGGATAATGTTTTTGGCCTTGGAATCGCCAGGATTCAAACTCGCAGTCCTACCATCAACAATGCCAAACTCCAGAAAGAACCATCGAAAGCACCATCCAAGTAACATGAAAAATAAAAAATTAACATGTAACATTTTTAAAATCCCAACCGTTAGCATGAGAATAACATTATAAATCCTGAAAAAAACACTAGGAGTGGAACTTCCCAGAATTCTTTGAAGTGCAGTATTTTGTTTATTTTAACTAAAACTATTGGGATACAACATTACAATATAAAAGATAAAAACAATGTTATTGGAAATTTTAACTCCTTAAAGTCAGTATTGGATACAATGTTCAAATCAGTCAGGTCCTTGCTTATTTACAGTAAACTGTGCAACATTGGATCCAAATCTAAATGTGTAGATTTAAATCTATATGGTTTTCTCTGACAGGTGATGTCTATTCTTCTACATGGGGACGCAGCATTTGCAGGTCAGGGCATTGTGTATGAGACCTTTCACCTTAGTGACCTGCCCTCCTACACTACTCATGGCACGGTGCACGTGGTCGTCAACAACCAGGTTTGTGTCCAGCAATTGTTCTCTCTTACAGTTAAATCTTAATGGTCACAAAGAAACATTAACGATGGTTTATGACTCTGCATCATGTTACTGTATCATTATGGCCTAGCTTGAAAGATTGCAGTTTAGAAAGTATTGTCCCGGGCTTACCGTCTTACATTGGATCTTTAGATTGGCTTCACTACTGACCCGCGGATGGCCCGATCTTCGCCCTATCCCACTGATGTGGCCCGAGTTGTCAATGCCCCCATTTTCCATGTGAATGCAGATGATCCTGAGGCTGTGATGTATGTGTGTAACGTCGCTGCTGAGTGGAGGGCAACCTTCCACAAAGATGTAGTGGTAGACCTGGTGAGTCCCAGTCTCTGCTGTTTCCAGTTAAAAGGGAGACACTTTCTGTTTGTGCACAATGCTGTTTGTGTCACACATGCTCTATATAGTTTCCGTTTTCGTTTGGATGAATGTCTGTTCTCAATTTTTAGGTGTGCTACCGGCGCAACGGCCATAACGAGATGGATGAGCCCATGTTTACACAGCCACTGATGTACAAGCAGATAAAGAAGCAGAAGCCAGTGTTGCAGAAATATGCAGAGAAGCTGATAGCGGAGGGAGCCGTCACCAGGCTAGAGTATGAGGTCTGACCAAGATATGCTGAAGGGCATGCACATCCACTACTAGGACAAGCACATAAATGTTTGAACATAATTTTCATTGCATGGATTAGGGCTGCAACTAACAACTATTTTCATAATCTATTAATCAGTTCATTTTTTTAATGTTTGAAAAGATTTATACATAACGAACGAGCGATCCTAAAAACCTATAGTGTAATGTAGCCTTTGTGTTAAACGTGTGTCTATTACAATTTTTTTTTTTTTGCATGACCTATGAAATGATGCATTTTAAAAGAGGGATTAGAGAAAATATACCCAGTCAGGCAGTATTGATGAAAATGCAGCTCATTCTTTGACCTACTTAATTGTGTTTTTCAAAAGCAGAAAAGCAAAATATATTGAGCTTTTGACTACAGTTGGTACTCAACATGGTGAGCCATTTTCTGCTGTGAATGGGTTTTTTTTTCTAGATGCTCATGCTTGACAGATGTGCTTTTGCGCCAAGTAAGCCGAGGTATACATGTGTTACATAAAACAGTTGGTGTTGCGAGCCCCTCAGAGATGGCCTTCAAGTGGGTTTGACAGTATTTTTGAAGTTTTGGTTCATGCACAACTGTGTACTGCAGTTTCTCACATCTGTATTTTGCTTCTCAGTCAAATGATAAACGTGTAGCACAGGTGTCATCAAGCAAAGCTAACTCACAAGATTCACTCCCATTATGTTTTATTGCTGTTATCAAAGTTATATTGATGGTTTTGATTAGTTGTTGCAGCCCTAATATTGCTGACAAACATTCAGCTACATGCACGTAGCTTAACCTCCACAGAAACCTTTAATATGCCTGAAAGTTTGTGAGACACCTGTTCAATGTGTCTTCTGAAATTAAAGGTTTCTGTGGAGGTTAAACTATGTGCATGTAGCTGAATGTTTGTCAGCAATGAGTGCACTTGAAGTAGACTAATTCACAAATTAAAAGGAACATAAAGTGTAGGTGTTACATTTTCTGAAAAGCAAGTCTTGAAATGATGATGACTGTCTTCTAATTTGTACTTTTAGGAAGAGATTGACAAATATGACAAGATCTGTGAGGAGGCATACACTCGCTCCAAAGATAAGAAGATCCTCCACATCAAACACTGGCTTGACTCCCCATGGCCTGGTATGAGCTTTTGTGGTTGTGTGTCTTCTGTATCAGTAAATGTGTACGTTCAAACAGTTGAATATCATTGAGTTGGCTGGGAATTATCTGCTCTGCAGGTTTCTTCACTCTGGATGGTCAACCAAAGAGCATGAGCTGTCCTTCCACTGGGCTAAATGAGGAGGAGCTCCTCCACATCGGCAAAATGGCCTCCTCAGTGCCTGTTGAGGACTTCACCATCCATGGAGGTATGTTTTTGAGAGACAGTCTCCTAGCTCTAACATACATACAGTATCTTCAGGAATTAACACACAGTGTGTTCAGAAATGAAATTCCAGCTTTCTCGCTCTCTAAGGTCTGACCCGCATTCTGAAGGGCAGAGCGGCAATGGTTGAGAACCGGACGGTGGACTGGGCTCTGGGCGAGTACATGGCCTTTGGTTCTCTGCTGAAAGAGGGCATCCACGTTCGCCTCAGTGGCCAGGATGTGGAGAGAGGCACCTTCAGGTTCTGCTCTGGCTAAGCTTGACTCTCCTGCTGAACTCCAAAACACATTGGCAAAAAACATTTATTAAAGTCCTTATAGTCTCTCTAATAGTCCCACTCTTCTGTCCACAGCCACCGCCACCATGTACTGCACGATCAGAATGTGGACAAGAGGACTTGCATTCCTATGAACTTCATTGACACAAACCAGGCACCTTACACTGTGTGCAACAGCTCCCTGTCTGAGTATGGGGTGTTAGGTAAATTACTGTCTTTTATTACTCCACATGTTCAGCCAGACGTACACTACACAACGTTAAATCCTAACACACTAGACTTTAAGGGTGTCACAATAAGGTGTTATATCAATTTCATACTGTTGCATACAATAATGATGGGCAAAGAGTGATAAATCGAAAAGTGACAATATGCTGACATTGCTTAATGCCAAGTGATGATTCTATTTGCTCACATTGGAAAATCCCCTCTCACTCATTTCAGCCATAAAGAAAAAGCCACACTATAACAATTCACTTATTTAAAACTGATATTTTGGAATATGCATCATTTGGTGTGGTTTGGAAGTGAACAGACAGGATGAATAATTAAAAAAACTAAAGATGAGTGTGTGGTGTGGGCATGTGAGCAGTAATATTTGAACTCCACTGTGCAAAGAGGCAGCATAAAAATTGAATCATTGTTAGCCATGTTAGCTTTATTTATTTGATCTGTTCCTCTGTGTGATCCTAAACCATTGCCATATTTAGGATTTGAGCTGGGCTTTGCTATGGCCAGCCCTAATGCACTGGTGCTTTGGGAGGCACAGTTTGGAGACTTTCACAACACAGCCCAGTGCATCATCGACCAGTTCATCTGCGCTGGCCAGGCCAAGTGGGTGCGCCAGAATGGCATCGTCCTGTTGCTCCCCCATGGCATGGAGGGAATGGTACGTTCCTTTTTTCTTTCTGAGTCTCTACCCCAGAATCTTTCTTTCCCTCTGTTCTCTTCTTAAGATGCTGTTATTTTCAGGGTCCTGAGCATTCATCAGCTCGACCAGAGCGCTTCCTGCAAATGTGTAACGATGATCCGGACGTTTTCCCTGTAAGTTCCAAGTGGTCTGCTTTTGAATCCGTGTAAACAAGTTGCAAATGAATCTCTGCTATATGAAGACCAAACAGAATCTGGTGGTTTGTAAGTCATGCCTGTCTGATGCTCCCTGATAGACTGTTTTTGTCTGTTTCAGAAAATATCCGACGACTTTGCAGTGCAACAGCTGTATGACTGCAACTGGATTGTGGTGAACTGCTCCACTCCCGCCAACTATTTCCATGTGCTGAGGAGGCAGATCCTTCAGCCTTTTCGCAAACCTGTAAGAGTCACACTGAACAATACCACCTGTATTAGCACTATGTTCAGGCACTAGTCAGTGATTAATAAAAGTATTTTTAAGTGTCAAGTAAGTATTATTAAGTATAAGTATTGTTAATAAGTATTATTTTAATGTATTTGGCTTTTTTTATGTCTTTAAGCCAAGCTATTCAAGATTCTTTCTAGTTCCACATAATCTTAGTTTTGTTTGTTTTCCTTTCTTTGCTTATCTGATTGCAAATATGGCCAAGTTTAATATCCATTTTGGTGTCTCTCACCTGCAGCTCATCATCTTCACTCCCAAGTCACTGTTACGTCACCCAGAGGCCAAATCCAGCTTTGATGACATGCTGCCTGGTGAGTGCTGAAACTTTATATCTGAAACTTTGTTGCTGTTTTTCCCACTTAAAAGTTTGTCCTCTTCAGATGTAAAGTAATTGTCACGTTAATCAGTTCTTGTTAGACTCAATAGTGCACATCTAATCTGTGCAATTCATTGATGAGCTTAATTACACTCGGTTGTTTCATGCATAATGAGCATTATCATTATATCTGGATAGAGATTATCTACATACAAATTTAGGCGTACCTAAGACACATTTTAAAATCCCAAGTCACTTTAAATCTGATTGCCTAAGTAACTTCAGCTTGTGGCCTGACAGATGTTAGCCAAGAGGAAAAGTCTTTTTTGCACCATGCAATTCTTTATATTGTTTTGGCTACTGGTCATGCACAGTATGCTGCTCAGGAGAGGGTGTTTTTTTCTGCTAAAACACTTCAGAATGAACTAAAAAGATCAACAGTATATGAGGAAATAACCACTTTGATGGATTGTATCATGTTACAGAGATACATAGTGAAGTTAGCACGCTGATCAGTTAGCCCTAGCATATCCTATTGGCCTCCGATAGTGGGTCACTGTAGTATCGTCTTCCATCAGTCCAACATAAGAGGATGAAGTTGTAGCACTGCGTTAATGGTATTTTCTAACCTTTTATCAACCATCTTGCAGGTCCTGGTTAGATTATTGAAGAATGGGTAGCCAAAGAAAGAAAGAGTAAGCACAGTGATGGCTAAAGCTCTCGGCAAGCGAACATTATAATAACTGCCACTGCCCACCCTCAGCAAGAAACCTTTTCAGCCAGAATTACAGCAGAAGCACAGTGTTAATAGTGTTTTCTCTCTCGTTCTCACATTCTTTTAATGAGCTTAAAAATGCTTTGTGTGAGGAGCCTGTTTTAGCCAGCTCAGACTTTTCTAAACCTTTTATAGTTCAGACTGATGCATCGGGCTCAGGGCTGGGGGCAGTCTTATGGGGGGGGTGATGATGATGACTCACTATCAGTTCTTGAGGTGCAAAGTGGTGGTATGAGAGAACACAGGCCGGAGCTAGCTGGTTAGCATGCTAAGTTAAGTCAATATCTTACTTTTGGAATGTTTTAAAAACTACAAGTCTTACTTATTGCTCCTTTTAAAGGAGAGGTTAGTTGGTAAAACGTTTTTTAAAATGTATGTTGCTTTGTGCGTAGGTATTTACAGTAACCGATAATAATTACTGTACATGTTAAAATCTTGTAGCCATAATTTGGGTTAACTGTTGGTTTGTGTGTATTCAGGCACACACTTCAAGCGTTTGATCCCAGAGGAAGGCACAGCATCTCAGAATCCAACTGGAGTGAAACGCATCATCTTCTGCACAGGAAAGGTTTACTATGACCTCACCAAAGAGCGCAAGAGCAAAGGCATGGAGGATACTGTGGCTATCGCCCGCATTGAACAGGTGCCACAGTCATTCCACACTTGGGAGGAAACAGGATTGTTCTTTACTGCTTCATTGGCTTTGTAAAAGTCATTGGCTGGGTAAAAGTAGAAGATAAAATTCTGAAAGAGAAAAATGTGACCTGACAAGTGTGGGTTGTTTTGCAGCTTTCTCCATTCCCGTTTGACCTGGTGAAGGCAGAAACTGATAAGTACCCCCAGGCCGAGGTGCTATGGTGTCAGGAAGAGCACAAGAACCAGGGCTACTATGATTACATCAAGCCTCGCATCTGCACCACTATCGGCCGCACCCGTCCTATTCGGTGAGACTTTGTTATAAACACACAGCACTTTCTTTTTTGGTACATTTCCCATTGCTGAAAATCTCATTTATGTTTGAACACCTCTTGCTCTTATTCTCAGTTATGCTGGGCGTGAGCCAGCTGCTGCTCCCGCCACTGGGAACAAGAAGGCCCACCTCCTCGAGCTGGAGCGTTTCCTGGACATGGCCTTCAACCTGAATGCCTTCCAGGACAAGCCCTAAACGGCTCTCCTCTTCGTGGCCTTAAACCTGCCCCTTCATATACACCTAAGGCACTGACAGTCTCCACAAAACACACTAGAGCCGCTAGTAGGATTATTGCATTGCGCAGCCATAGCACTGGCATTGACCCTGTATTGCCTCACTGCTGGACCATTACAAACAATTGCTTTTCTGTTTAACATGAAGCCTACTGCTACCAGTAGGCCTTATGTCACTACAAAAGTCCTTAATAACCTTCATTCATCAAAGCACAACCACTTGGCTGAGTTGAAAGTACTGGGCAACATGCTGCAAATACTTGAGGAGAGATGGGAGACAGACTGCATTACTGCAGGTTTTTGGTGCTGAAGCAGCATAGACATTCAAAGACTTGCAACACAGTTAATCCAACTGGCTAACCTTGCTTAGCCTCCCTTTGTTGTCCGGCTATACCTCTTTGTTATGCATTCCATACGTCCTTTCATCAAGGCACATTTTGCAAAAGTCATTGAACACACACTCTCATCCTCCTCCAACCTGGATGTCTTTCTGGAGGTTTGGTCCAGATTTTATGAGCTGGTTAAAGGAAATGCACTGTTTTTAACTGACTGCAAATGGAATATTCTGCGCTTGTTTGAGCAGTTTTACATGATGAGCTTCACTCCATTTGAATGTAATCAAGACCAGTTTCCCAGCACGTCCCTGGTGTGGAAAACTGATTCTTGGATGTTCTTAATTAGCAGGTCCAGATTGCAAAATAGAAGAGGACAGGCAGGTCAATCATCTCTTCATTTGCCATCCATATCTTTCTCATACTGACCTCAGTGCCAAAATATTATGCATTCAGGAGACCACAAGAGCAAAGACAGCAAGTATTTTATCCTCTACTAATTTATGAAATGGAGGTCAAGCTGCAAGATGAACTGATGAACTCCCCAGGACTAATAAAAGGGATTTTATTTATTTTCTTAGTATTGTATGTTCATTCCAAGCTCGTGTAATCCTTCATTCAAATAAAGGTATTTCATTGAGGCTGTTTGCCATCATTTGTTTTCCCACTAATGTAATATCATGGTTCATACTTTGTAATATACAATGAGGTGAAACAAGTGTTTAGACACTAGCTTTTGTTATTTAATATACTTCAAGTACATGTATCCACTTCAAAAATTATTTGCATTTTAAAAAATTATGGGGGAGAGAAATATTTAGACACACTAGAATATGCATAGAGTGGCGCTTCAAAGTTTGTGAATGCTAATTGGTCTACCTGGTCGTTTGTTTATTGAAGAAAAAGATCCAATATTACACATCTGTGAGCTTAGAGGGATTTTAGCCCATTTCATACAGAACAGCTTCAGCTCTGGAATGTTGGAGGCTTTTCTCGCTGCAAGTTTGTCCATAACGTTTCTTTAGGATTAAGGTCACAACTTTGACTAGGCCATTCTAAACCATCAAAATTATTATTTTTTTAATTATTCTTTGGTAAATTGACTGCTGGGTTTAGGGTCATTGTCTTGGTGCATGACTCTTGGTTCTCTTGAGATTCGGTTTACAGATAGATCTGCTGACATTTTCCTTTAGAATGTGTTAATATTATTCAGAATTGATTATTTTGTCAGTGATGAAGTTAAACAGGCCTAAACGATGATATTGCCACCACCAGGTTTTACAGATGTGATTAAGGATCTTCTGCTGGACTGCAGTAATTTGCTTTCTGCAGACAAAACAGTTCTCATTTAACAGTTCTGGAGTGCAGTGGGTTTCTCTTTGCAACCCTGCCATACACACTAATGCTGTTTGGTGTTCTCCTGATGGTGGACTCATGAACATTATCATTAGCCACTGTGAGAGAGGCATTTAGCTTCTTAAATTAAACTGGGCCTGAGGACCAGTTTGAAGACCTCTGGTCTAGTGTCCGACATCATCTCCCAGTCTTCTACCTCGTATTGTCAGCCTGACCCTGCCCTTACTTCTCCTCTCTCTGCTGTATCCCCTTCTATTACTCTTGATTGATTAATAAATGTTTACCTTCAGGTTCTGTACCTACTTACCACAGTCACACCTTTACTTAATAACCCTGGCTTGGATACTTCCTCCTGTACGTAAGGAGTTGTAGCATTGTGCTAGAAGTGTCTCTGTGAGCCCTTTTAATCCGACTTTCTTACCATTTTCCATACTAGGTGAAAAGTTTCAGTTTTCTATGTTGGTGCTTGTTTCTACATTTCTTATCAACATTCTCATCTTCTTACCTTGGTGCATACTTTTGATACCATAAATCCAAACATACTTTCATGCATTAGTTTAACTGGCTTAGCCCTTGCTTGGTTCTTATAAGTCGTGTCTTATAAACAGACAACACTTTGTCTCTATAGGGGTGCCCCAGGGTTCTGTCCTTGGCCCCCTTCTACTTATTATACATTGTATTGCTTAGTGAGACCACTTATATTCTTGAATTGAATGTCATGCCAATAACCTATTAGTATTAGGCTCCTCATCCACTCCTCCCCAGCAGTTACAACACTGGATGTGCTTTTATTTTCATGAAACACAATGTTAATAAAATGGTTTTAGTTCTCGTATTATAATGCATCAAAATAACAATAGTTTTATTATTTATTGGTTTGTACTATTGTCACATGCACACTAAGAGAGGGAGAACAAAATCAATGCAGCATATTATTTCTAGATTTAGTATGGCAATAATGTGTGAGGCCAAGTACTGATATTTTATTAAATAAGTTTAAATTAAAGTTTTTTTTTTATGACAGTGCTGGTCAATCTTCCTGTCATAGCATGTTCTAATGAACTGTTTTGATGTATACAGTATTTTTAAGTAATTCTATTGGCTGAAAATAACATTTTATGCTACACATACAGAAGTAGTGTCTTTCAGCATGGTGCCAGGCTGCCATGTTTACTAACACAACATGCCAGATGCCTCTGCATTGATTTGTAGAGGTTCCTAATAGTGTCCTGTTCTCACATAGTTCCTGCAGATTTTGCAGTAGGGGTGGAGGTGGTGTGACACCAGGGCTTCGGGATGTGTGACACGTGACAACAAAACGTTCATCTTGGTGCTGACCACGGTGCCTCCACACATGGATTTGTTGCTCATTTCCACCAAGACAAAAGCGGGACTCTGCCATTCACTTCATGACAGTCTGGCACGACATCATTGCAGTCTTTGGCGACGTTGAGGCGGTGTTGAGGACAGTACTCAACAGTCTGCGTGCATGTAGTCCTGCATGGTGCAGCCGTTTGCCAATAGTGCTGGCACTAACAGGATGACTCATGGAGGGCATCACTGCTCACTGAATGTTTGCAATCGTGGCTGTTGGGTTAGTCAGTAATAAGGCCCGTCCTTGCTTATGTCACATGCGCAGCCGACCATGAATATTGAATCATTTGCACGTCTCACAATGTCAAACCTATATGTTATTGCAGCATATGGCCATATTTTTTAAATCACAGTAATTTTGTAGTCTGACTAATAGCATACTGCAGGGCCTTTAGGAAATTCCACCCTAATAAACACCATTTCCACAATTCTAGCAATAAAAGATTTAATTTGAATTAAATTTGAATATTTAGGAAAATGTATCAGCATCATAAAGCCACAGTAAAAGAAATAAGCATCCTATTAAGTCATTATATAAAGTGCAACATCACAAGCGGTAATTTCAGTTTAGATTCTCTTGCAAACCAACATAAACCCTCAAACCAAAAGATCACACAGTTTCTTCATTACAGTTTTTTCATTATGTGAAGAAGAATGGAGTGTGTCTCGTCAGACTAGTCCTCTGCATGTCCTCCACAGTTCTGCGTTTGAATCCGCTTCACAGTTGACTAGTGTGAGGACCGGTCGTATCTTTGATGTACTCAAACACATTCTTTTTACACCCGTAACGACTGTAGTAATCACAGTACTTCTTCAGCAGTTCGTATAAATTGCCTGTGAAAGGAAAAACACTTTCATCAGTTGCTGAAGTACACCAAAATGCAGGTATACGTTCATGTGTAGCTTAACAGTGCCATAGAATGGATGACTGTATTTACATAAGCATAGTTAAGTATACAACATGAACCTCAAACACTGTTCCTTCAAATGCAATTTTTTTGTGCCCACATTTAAACTAAGAGCAGTAAAACAGAGTGTTTGCAGAATCCTAAACTCTTACATAACAGTCTTGACTCATTTACGCTTGCCAAATGTAGATATATCGACAACAGAACGGACTATGTGCAGAAAGCTACAATTCCAGACTGTGAAGATGATGTCAGGAGTTTTCATACTCTTTCCAAGGAACTGAACTGTCAATAGGCATGGCACTCATCTTTAAATGAGGCTGAAACTGACTTCATATTCACCAGCTGCTTAATCAACTTTCCATTCCACCTTAAATGCTACAGCTTACAGACCCAACAACAAAACAAATTCTGCACCCCCACCTTTAGAAAGATTCTTTAATTCAGAGTTGACAGTTTGCTCAAAACATGGACGACACTGACGCCTCGCTTAAGGTTTGGCACCGAAGAGACTAAAGGGAGGAGCAGTTCCACCTTCATTAGGATTTAATTGTAGGGACGAATCAAAGGGTTTGTAAATAGGCGTGTGGAACTACATCTGGACATTTTTCACTCTCAACCAAATTCACATACCTTTTATATAGATATCACAGACCAATTTGAAATGCTGAAAAACTACATTCAATGGCATCTTAAGACACTGCTTAGGATCATTATTCTTTGATACTGCAGAGTGAAGCTGATCTAGTACTAACCCACGGTGACTTGGCGAGTCTNGCTTGTAGGAGAATGCTAACTGCCAATTCTTTTTTATGTCAGCAGATGTAACAAATGTCCACATTGGCTAGCTTTATGCTGAAGTGATAACAGGAGAGAAAGAACCATACGCAGAGAGAGCTAGACCAATTCTGTTGTTTTAGACTCTCAGCCCAGATGGCTATGGCATCGACAGTAAGGCTAACGCTTAGACAACTGCACCACTCAGGATTCCGCAAACACTGCGTGGCTGAGAGGAAACACCCTGGACTGGCTGCCAGTTCATCAAAATACACATACACATACACATACACACTCACACCTAGGGGGTAATCTACCATTTCCAATTCAACTGACTGCATGTCTTTAGACTGTGGGAGGAAATTGGGGCACCCATGCAGACAAACGGAGCACAAGCAAACAAAAATCATTTTAATTGCTACTGTTGTATCTCAAATACGGAAAAGCTTAAAGCTTTAGATTTTTGGTCTAAAGCTTAATATAATAAAATGCATTATGTATGAGAGAGAGACAAGCTGTGTATGGGTGGCAGCTAACTGGTAAGATATGTTTCTGTCATATATCTAAGTCATGGGTGTCAATATCTATAATGAAAAGACCGATAATGACTTTAGTCATTAGTTCAGCAACCGATCAAGAATTACAACAGAATACATTTAAGGTGTTAAAATAGGCATTTTCAATTATTAATAATAACAGACATGCAAAGTTTCAATATGACAGCAATGAAGAAAAGTCCAAATATATGAGCCCTTACATCTATAAGCACGGTGTGATCATGGGCGGGGGAGAGGGTCTCCAGCTGCATGTGGCATTCAGGCTCTTTCTTTAGCAGTCCAATGGGATATGTGTTTTCCTGGTTTCCCCCAGAATCGGAGGGTGACCCCGAGCCTGTGTCTTCCCCAGCAGACTGACTGTACCTGCGTTTTCCGGCCTGCTCTTGCGAAGACTGTCTGCTTGAGCCTGCTCCACCCTCACCATCCACATAGTTGAGGCATTCCTGCATTTGTGAGCTATCATTTCCACGAGGTATCTATCAGTGAAGAGGACGAGAGAGGAGTCTTTGAGACAAATGGCAACAGTAGTGTTTACCAGTTATAGAAACCAGTGTATGTGCAGGGTACTGCAGTAAACTAAACCCAGTACANCAACATCCCGCTTCACAGGGACTGGTAGTAAAGAGCTCTTTATTCCCGTGTACACTTTCTTCTCGTTCCTCTCGTCTGCAGCTCCTTCCAATCAGTTCATTTTGAAATTGCTTTCGTCTTGGGCTCCAGACTAACTTGTGCGAGTCACCTTAAAGCAGACTAGACATGTTGCTTTTGACACGTTCCACCAGCAGATGGCGCTACCACTCAAATGATTCATTCACACCTTGCGCTTTCACTTACTGGCCACTTTATTAGAACTACCTGCCTTGTACTCCCACTTACTGGCCACTTTATTAGAAACACATACCCTGTATCTCCACTTACTGGCCACTTTATTAGAAACATCTACCGTGTGCTCCCACTTTTCTGGCCACTTTATCAGAAACACCTACCCTTTAACTAACTGGCCACATTTTTAGAAACGCCTTCTATGTACGGCCACCCTGGGTGAACAGTTACGAAGCACTATGACTTAAGTTCATTGTCTGATATCTGTACTTTACTTAAGTGTCAGATCTTTTCCTCCACTACATTTCTATGAAGCTTATCAGGACTCCTTTTCTTGAAGCATAGTTCTGAGGTCAGTGGATGAGTTTTCTTTCCTAAGTTGTGATGGAGCATATTTGTGTTCATCACAGGTGAAAAATCAGTCATAGTAAACTCCTCCTACACTGTCAGTCATGCTCAAAGGGCTGCATTTTTGAACAGTTGAACTTGGCAGTTGTAAAGATGGCGACCACTGGCATATAAAGATGATAAAGTTAAAGATAAAGGTTCATCACCAGAGAACCTATGACCATATCTAAAGTCCATGTCTGAGAGTTGATGAAGATTGATAGGGTTTTAAATGTTTGCTCTGTTTACAGCACAGAGAAACTTGCTTCAAACTTCAATGCCTTCAAAAATTCACAATCCAAACTGAGAAAGCCAGTTGAGGTCTGTAAATTTAAAACAAACTTGTCTGAGCTTGTAGTTGGTTTGCCATTTTTATGGTTGGTCGAATTACTTTTCCTGATGTTTCAAGGATTTGCCTGCCAATTTGTCATATTGGCACCGACGTTGACTAGTAGATTATTCCCTCTTATGAACAATCATAAACAATTACTTTAGAAAGACTATATAGCAAATTACATGCCTCAAAGAAGAAAATCAATGGAACAAAGTTGAATACACCTGTGATCACCGACACACAAACCTGGGATCACTGAAACCAACCTGAGTACACCTGTGATTTCCTATTAGCCTAATTTTATGAACATGATTATAAAATGGTTATAACCTGTGACCACCAGAACCTTCTCAATTCCAGACCTATGGGCTGTGTCTATCTGTATGTCTGCATCATGGCTCCACAAACTGAACTGAAAACGATGGAATAGGATACAGGAAGATCAGTGACCAAATGAAAATCAGCTGAAACACAGTCACAGCAGTAATCAGAAGGTATAGAAAGAGCCTTAGTACCACTAAAGCGACACCATGGACAGTGAGCTACTTGCACAATCTAGCTCTGAAAAACAGACGGGCAAGTGCTTCAGACTTGGCATAGGGGTAATCAATGGAAACAGGAGTTTCTGTGACATCTCAGACAGTACATAGTGTCGACCTCTAAGGACAGCATCCAAGAAAACAACCCACCTCTTACCCCTCAGCACAAAACTGCAAGATTAAGTTTTGCTAAAGAGCATGAAATGAAGCTTGACAAATACTGGGAGCACATTCTTTGGTCAGATGAGACCAAAATAAATTTGCTCAGATGGGGTCCAGCATGTTTGGCATGAATCCACCCGGGACTACCACAGTGAGTGCATAGTCCCGACAGTGAAGTACAGATGTGAGAATGTGCTGATATGGGGCTGCATGAGTGCAAAAGGTGTTGGAGAGATGTTGTTTATAGATGGCACCAACATTTATACATGACTGTGGACATACCAAAATACTGGCTGACAAGACGATTCCCAGACTCCAGACTTCAGAACCTTGGCAGACGAGGAATATTCCAGCATGATAACAATCCAAAGCACACTGCCGAAATCGCGAAAGAGAAACCTGGCCAAGTATGTCACCTGACAAGTAGAACACCTTTGGGACATTTTAAAGAGAAAAGTAAAGCAACACAAATCCCCAGCAAAGAGCAACTGGAAAAAATCATCTCTGATGAACGGTAGAATATCTGGAGAGTTTTGAATTATTTGATGTACTCAAAGTACATGGAGTAGTAAAGTATGTACTTGAAGTATGTGATGTACTCACTCACCTCTGCTGTATACTGTACACTAATAATTTGCTAGCTGAAATGCAGAGTTAATATTCCTGATTATAGTCCTTTCAGAAATACATATTTTAATCTTGTCAAATAAACATAGAAATATTAGTAAGGTCATGGAAAAGCGGTGCATTCAGCGGGCTGTTTCACAGTCATTGGGATCTGTAAATGCATTGCGGTAACAATAGAGCAATGTGTTGACCTTAAAGGAAAAGGATACTTTTGAATACTTACATATTTTTAAAACACCGTTCTCCAGAACTTTAACTCGGGTAGAAATCTGACTGAATAACTCTCACTTGTATTAAGGTAATATTTTACTCAAGTAATGGAGTTGGATACTATGTCTACCTCTGCTGGCTACTTTATTAAATACACTTACTATGTGCTTGTACTTGCTGCCCATCTTGTGCTTCCATTCACTGGCCTTACTGGTTTATTGGTTTATCTGGTTTATCATTCACTGGTTTATTAGAAACACCGACCTTGTGCATCTACTCACTGGCCACTTTATTAAAAACACCTACCTTATGCTTCACTCACTGGCCACTTTATTAGAAACACCTACCTTCTGCTTCGACTCAGTGGCCACTTTATTAAAAACACCAATCTTTTGCATCTACACACTGGCCACTTTATTAGAAAAAACAACTTTGTACTCCTACTCACTGACCACTTTATTAGAAACACCTACCTTGTATTCCCACTCACTGGCTACTTTATTAGAAACACACACCTTGTCCTTCCCCTCACTGGCCACTTTATTAGAAACATCCGCCTTGTCCTTCCACAAACTGGCTACCTGGACAGGACCGTAATTAAATACTTTTAGTTTATTTTTAAGTAACTCTATTGTACTTGACTATCAAGTAAAAGTAAAATGATGTGATAGTAGTAGGCTGTTTCACAGTCATTAGTATCCTGCATTGTGACTGCATTGTGGCTAGAATATAACTATGTGTTGACATTAAAAGAAATCATACTTTTGAATATTTAAGTATTTTTAAAACATCCTTTAAAAATCCTTAAGAACTTTAACTCAGGCAAAAATCCACTGAACAATTTTCACTTGTATTGAAGTAAAATTTGACCAGAAGTATCTATAGTTTTACATAAGTAATGGAGCTGTGTACTTTGTCTGCCTCTGCTGGCCACTTTATTAAAAACACCTGCCTTACAGGCCCATTATATCAGTGCACAGTTACACACTATGTCCTAACTTGCAGTTTTCACCATGAATAGACTAGCCTGGTTGGCCACTACATTAGACCCTTGCCTTGTATCTCCTCTTAAGTTGCGTACAGTCAGATTGCAGCCCATCTGATGCACTGTCAGGTGGTTAGTCTGACCACAGGACAACTGTTCAGTCATTATTTGCGTGCTGGAAGAGTGTGTTGTGGTACAAGTGTATCAGAGCAATTACACAATTCAGTGCCACTGTTGAGTGGGGTCCAGCATGCAAAGATATCCAGACAAGATGACTCTGAGGACACCACCCTCTGATGAAGGGCTGGAGTATTGCTAACACAGCATTAACAGATGAGATAAGTTCTTTAACTGTGCCCCAGCAAAATGGGTTTCTAAGGTAAGGGTTTGTAATGCAGAGGCCAACGAGTAGTATTAGAGACTCAGCTGTCCTTTTTTTATTCTTGGGCAATATTGCCATCACTGTCATGAATAATTAATTAAATTCCTCTTGTAATTATTGTAATTGACAAAATCAATTATTATTATTATTATTATTATTATTATTATTAATGGAATCTTTTCCTCTTAGCCACAGTCCAAGTAGTGCAAACACGGTCCACATAATGTGTCGCTAACAGACGTAAATCCTGTCCTCGCTGACTCACTGTTTGGAATGACCAAAGTCCTCTGACCCCCTCTGCAGGATGCCATTGATAGAGAATCACCTCTGGCCACTAGAACAACAGGCCATTTTAAATGTGAAAAGCTCTCCCTGTTTGAGTCAGATGGTTCCTCCCAGAGGGTGTTTCTCTTTTTTTTCTGCAGTGATTCTCCACTATCTGACCCCCTCACATGATTGGACTCTCATCTTAAGCTTTATCCCTGCCACTCCAACTAACAGCAATGCTTTAACTGGAGATCGCCTTAATCTACCCCATCAGGTCTTTGAACCAAATAGGTTTAGTGTTATTACTGATTTATTGAGTAGTAATACTAACCTTGTTTATAGTACATGAGATATGTATTAAAAGTACAGTCCCACCATGTTTCTGTTCCCAGTCTAGTTGTTTTGAAATGAGTTATGCTGTCAAATTGGTGCTTATAAAGAAAGATACAGCATCATTTACCTATTAACTTGACAGCTATTTCTATAGCTAGGAATTCTAGGAATTTTATAGCTAGGAATTAAATTGATTTTGGTCTGCATTTCTGCATAATTCATGATAATAATGCAGAGTTGAGAGGAATGTAATTTGTTTACACTTTAAACTTACACTTTAAACTTCTTTACAGTGGTGGTGAAGGGAACCAAGGGTCACAATGTCTACAATGTCTAATATAGGCATTTTATTTGCTATTGGGAATCACCTACGTGTGTGTTCCAAGTTTCAAATTGCAATACTAATAGATAAAATAGCCAGCCAGTCTGGAAAACAACATGAGACAATTTAGGTACTATCATGCTAGAAAAATCAGCACAGACCAGTATGGCTGCTCACCAGCAAAACAAGCGTATGTTGTGTTTTCAGTGTTGGCATGTTGGCCAGCAGTAATTAAAATTGATATGCTGGTCACCAGCAAAATCAGCATATCGTCACTGTCCAAAGAAAAACAGGTATCTCCAAAATAGCAACTTTACAGGAGAGGCCAAAACCCAATTTACTTCTAATGTAAATCAATGGAACCAAACTTTTTCCCAAGCAATTTTTGGCCCATTTCTGTTGGTCCATTCATCATGAAATTCACACACGTAAACAGCAGCTTGTGATCAAATGATACATAAAAGTAAAAATCGTCAAAAATGGAGATACATGTTTTTCATTGGACAGCAACGATATGATGAGTTTTGAATACTGGTATGCTGGTCAACAAACATGACCATGTTAATTAACGAGATAACCCAGCACTAGACCAGCATAAACCAGCACAGACTAGCTGCTTTTTTAAAAATTTGCTAATGGACTTTAAAATGTCTCAAAACTATCCGAAAAACTAAGTCTTAGTCAACACGCAACACAATTCATGTACAGTTGCAAGAAAAGATACTATTTGAACCATTTAAATGACCTGAATTTCTGTATTGATCACTAATGATCGTTATCTAAGTCACTATTACAGACAAACACAATCAAACTGAACTAATTACACACAAGCAGCTGTATTTGTCATGTCTTTTATTGAGCACATTGAGTAAACAGCCATAGTGCAGGCTAGAAGAAGTGAACCCTTCAATTTAATAACCTGTAGATCCCTTTTTTGGCAGCAACCGAACTGCAGAATCCTGTAACTGCAAAATAAGATTTGTACAATGTTGAGGAGGAATGTTGGACCATTCTTCCCTGCAAATGTTTGCAATTAATATTTCTGGGATGCCTTGCACCGCCCACTTCATGGCATGCCACAGCATCTCAACAGGGTTAAGATCAGGACTCTGGTCATTCCAAAACACAAATCTTTTTTTTCAGCTGTCCTTAGCTGATTTACTTGTATGTTTTGGGTTATGTTATGCTATTGCATTATCCAGTCTCTCTTCAGCTTGAGGTCATGGACAGTTGTCCCTACATTCGCCTGTAAAATGTTTTAATACATCTTTAAATTCATTGTTCCCTCAATGATGGCACCAGGGAATGAGGGAGCAAAGTAGCCCCAGGGCGTGATACTCCCTCCACCATGCTTCATAGTTGGGATGAGGTTTTGGTGTTGGTGTGTAGTTCACTTTTTCCTCCAAACATAGCATTTTGCATTTGTGATAATTAGTTCCACTTTGTCTCATCTGTCCATAGAACATTCAGGTGGTCTTGTGCAAACTTGAGACAGTCACGTTCTTCATGGTGACCTTCCATGAACACCGTTCCTGTCAAGTGGATGTATGATTAAAGGTTTTTGCAGTTTGCACAGTCTTCTGTAGGTCTTTTGCTGTTAAGCTTAGCTTCTTTCACACCTATTACAGGACTGACCATTGTGCTCTTGGACGGATGTTAACAGCACCCCCATTCCTAGGAAGGGCAGCAGCAGTCCAATTCTTCATTTGTAGGCAAATTGTCAAACAATGGACCCACTGATGTACACCCAGGTCTTTAGCAATGCTTTTGTAGCCTTTCCAACTTTGGGCGTCTCTGCAGCTTGTCTTCTAAGGTCTTCTGCAGGTTGTTTGCATTGAGGCATGATTCACACTAATCTTTCCAGAGAAGAACAGGTTTGTCAGTAACCAGGCTTCGTGTGTTGCCCTTATTTAATCGGCAAAGCACCTGTGAATCCCACCTTTCCAATCTCTTCTCCAGGAAATCCAGGTAAATCCAAAGGAATTCACTTACTTTTTCTTGCCACTGTATTAAGTTTCTGTGAGCTGGGTTTTAGAGGCTGCAGACGTCTGGTTCCCATCACTGCCACCGTAAAAAATTCAGACTTGATTGAGTTTCTCTAGAATGAGGCATTTCATATCAAACCACGCTGAATGACTTTGTTTACATCTTAACAGTTGAATCATACAGAACCTTTAAAAAGTAATGTAGTATTATGGTACTCAAACATCTGTGCTGCCTATTAGCACAGCATTAACAGCATCAGAGTTGCAGCCCAGCAGTGTTTACTACAACACAGATTAATTTCAGTGCACATCCAACAAGAGTCACAACACTCTCCATTTCAGCAAGGAGGGGGAGTGGTGGCAGTGCATTCGGGGGGCTGACATACTTTCTCTTGAGCCTTTTCTTTTTTCATCCTAATTAGGAATGCCACAGTGTGATTGAGCAGGACAGAACGTCCACTTCAATCGGCGTTCGCTCAGCCTGATGTGCCTGTTAACGTCCGTCCGAGTTACGCCGCTGTGTGTCATCCGCAGGCTCCCACAACAAGAACCCCCCCCCACCCACATTTTTGAGGTGACTTCTCACAGATGTAATGCGAACGCAGCTGTTTGAAATACATGCTGGAAACGCTGACAAAGCCAAGGTTGTGTAATGCGAAGTGTGTTTCCTCATCTACCTAGAGCCATATGAAATTAGATTGTCGGCTCTGTTGTCAGAACTGTCCTGCGCATTTCAATGCGGGTTTGTGAGAAGCGCCTGCGTTTTCCAGTGCTGCAGTCTTGGCGTGTCATTGGTCTGGCTGAGCAAAGGTGGGAGAGAACTGCTTTTTCTTCCTGATCCAGCCAACCCGATCCCACCCCCACCCTGCTGTCTTTTTTTTTCTTTCTTTCTTTCTTTCTTTCTTTTTTTTCCTCGTTGCTGTTATTGTCGGTCAGCCACTTCCCGGGAATGTTCCTCACCAGGCCAGGGAGAAAGTCACTACAATGGAATGCGGGGCGCTTGAAAAACAGTGTTGACTTAAAAAGGCCAGAAAACGAAATCAAACATTTGATCCCTGGTGTGCGACGCTTTCTGGGGCCTTGTGTAGCCATGATTTAGCTGAAGGAAATGCAGTCTAAACAGTGCTGGGGCTAAATCTGCCTTACTGTATCAACAAAAAACCCATCAGTGGGGCGCAACTTGGGCATTTGGGCAAATGTGTGGTAGACCACAGCTTGGGGGAGGGGGGGTGGTTTTGTGGGGGATCAACACTGAAGTATCGATACTACTCAGCCTTTTTGAGAACCCTCACGTGAAAATGCTGAAATGGTTTAAATTAGGAATGGTGAAGGGAAGAGCTCAAAATGAGAAAGTACAGCCTTACCACACCACTGAATGCACTTTGTATGGTGGTCCATTAGTATGGTTAACACGTTTATCAGTTTGTTTGTCATTATGTGTGTTTTTTGTTGGCACAATAAAAAGGCTACAAGTATCGGGATATTAGCCTTGATATCAGATCGGAAGGGAAATCGTTGCAGTGCCCCCTCCCTAATGGTGAGGGTGTTCTTTTCTTGGCTTTCTCAGCAGCGACATTTCTCTTTGTCCATATCCTTATGGCTAACGGGAGCATGCCGCCTGCCTGAGTGGCTCTTGTGAAGAGATTAGCTGAGCTTTTGGGGGGCGGGGTCAAAGGACTAGTGCTGTAGCCTCGTAGCACTAGATCCTCAGCCTTCATAGGGATCAATAGCAGGGTGCTGTTTGACCCCTATACAGTGGGTCTATGCACTCGCAGTTCGTGGAGATGGTGTAGGGCTTGGAGGGGGTTGTTGAGGAGGAGTTGGTGTGCATGTGTGGTGGTAGTGGTGTGTGTAAAGGAGGGTGGGGGGGATTGGTTGTTCTGGCCTGTGACATTGTTAAATGACTGCAGTAGATGGGAATGGGGAAAGGGGGGGTTGGTGGATGCGGCAGGTCGTGGGGGAGGGGAGGCTGTGGGAGGTGGCACTGACATCGATAGCGAGGAAAAAGATGGGGAAAAAGGCAAAGAATCTCAGCACCTGTTTCCAGGGCAACAGGGAGCTGCTGAGCATAAGTCGGACTCTTTTTTTTTCCTCCCTCCCTTTCCCCCCCTTCTCGCTGCGCTGGCCTCATGCAGTGATGCAGGCACTTCAGCCGACTGATCTCAGACACACACAAAGGATAATGTGGCTGTTTTCATATGAGTCTTGTTTGGATTTGTTTTAATGTGCTGTGTGTCACACATGCCCCCCACTCCACCCCTGCTCGACCCGGGGTGACCTTTGTGCGTCAAGCTCGATTTGCTCAGTTCACCTTTCAGCAAGGTGAGGGCTAATTTAATTAGCTAATTCTATTAATTGAAACAATCTAAATGGATGCTTCGAAAGGCTTCTCATTTGTCTCCTATGTACCTGGTCAGTTGACTTCCTTTGTTCCCTGCACCTTTACTGCACTGTCTCCCTACAGCGCTTGTCTGGCTCCAAACCTCTAGAGTAGCATTCAGTCACGCTCATCAAGACTGCAGATCTATTGTTCTTTTCTCAGCAGCTTCAGTCTAGCCACAGTGCTCTCTCTCTCCCTCTCTCTCCCTCTCTCTCTCTTTCTCCCTCCCTCCTGCTGTCTCTCTCTGCTGGATAATTCCCATGATATGTTCTTGCCATCGGCATGGCACAAACCATTCACGGCAAGGGGAGAGCCAAATGGAGGCTACAGCATTCTAAGTCCTTTCTTTTGTACCTGCAGTTCTAGGTTGTACGCTCCCATAGCTGCAGTAAAATTGGTCTTATCTAATAACACAGTTATGTCATATGCTTTGTTGTTTTGAGTTCATGATAGAGCATAGATATCTCACTGCCCCCTCTCTGAACTGGAGTGGTGCGGCCCATTCCCTCTTGGCATGGTAAAGTGTCTGTTTTATTGACTCAATGTCTTAAGGGCAGTTCTTTTCCTCTTTTTCTGCAGATATGGCACTGCCCTGTGAGATCTTAACAAGACAGAACAAGAAAAGAATATCAATTACACTACAGCAAAAGAGTGGGGGACTGACAAACAAAGGAACTCAAAGACATAATTGACTTAAAGAGCTGTACCTCGTGTTATCCAGTAGCTAAAGTAATAGGGTTTTTTAAACATCAAGCAAGGTGAATATGACAAGGTGACAAGGTGCATATAGGAGAAGGAAAAACATACTTTACTTTTAGTGTAAGTCGATGCAGACAGATTTAGTTTCCTAGTAATTTGGGGCCATTTCTAATGGTCCATTCATCATGAAATTTGGGCACAACATCAAAGGCAACAGGCATTTTAATATTACTGAACAATAGATACAAGGTTTTGTATATCAGCCATAACATTAAAACCACCTCCTTGTATCTAAACTCATTGTCCATTTAATCAGTTCTACTTGGCATATAGTACTTTGTAGTTTGTACAATTACAGACTGTAGTCCATCTGTTACTCTACATACTGTTTTATCCCTCTTTCACCCTGTTCTTCAGTGATGAGGACCCCACAGGACAGATAGATAGATCTTTGGTAGATCTTTCTCAGCACTGCAGCAACACTGACATTGTGGTGGTTATGTGTTAGTGTGTTGTGCTGGTAAGAGGGGAAGAGACATAGCAGTGCTGCAGGTCCTGTGGGGGTCTTCACCATTGAAGGGGGCTAACAAGGTACACAGAGAATCAAATGGACTACAGTATGTAATTGTAGAGCTACGAAGTGCATCTATATGGTAGATAGTGGGGCTGATAAAATTGACAATGAGTATAAATATAAATAAATTGATTTTGATTTTGAATTTTGATAAATTGATAAATTGACTGAAAAAGCTAAAACTAAAGCTTTTGTCACAGTAGTTCTATTTTATTTTAGTTAGATTTGCAGTGGGCATTATAATATTAATTTAGATTATGTGTTTTTGAAAACTGTCCTGTTTATTTTTTATTACAGTTAACATTTTTTTTCCAATGTGTACGTTTTAGTGAACTATAATAACCCTGATACACAGTGCTCTGAGACTGCAGCTGAAATTTTCCATTCTTTTCTCATTTAAAGTGACATTATGAGCTTAACAATTTGAGTGAAAAGTAGAATTTCAGAAATATTAGCTTGAATTTCAGACTTAATATTTTATTTTAATCACAGCATGCAACTTAATCCTCAGACGAATAGATAAAATCCAGCAATTTGTGCTTCTGTGTGCTTTAATAGAAGGAATAAGACAAAAAATATCTTATTTTTATACGATAAAAAAATTTATATGATGGTCTTAACATGGTCAGTGTTACAAATTTACTTATACTTGTCATTTTTTTTGGTTTACAGTTTTTAAGATGGTAAAACTTTCTGTAAAAACTCATTTTCAGGTTTAAACAGAAACAATTACAGATTTTCAATGTGGCCTCAGACTTTTGGACCTCATATCATGTATATAATAAGCATAAATAATTATTAATATAATTAGTAAACAATTAATACCATTAGTACTCCATTTATATGATTGTGTTAGCTTAATCATTGCCAAACCTTTCCTTGTGGCAGCCTAGGAACATCTGTAGTTATCATTAGATACCTGCTAATCAGTGCTTCATTAAATGAAATTACATATATATATATATATATCTGTTTTTAGGTCATTTGAAAATGCTCGCTGCCCTTTCCAATGTGTAAAAAGTTAAAACAAACAGAGCAATAGAAATGGTCCAAAATTAAAAAAAATCTTTTTATATTAACTATTAGAAGTTAGGTTGTTTTCCAATGCAAGAAAAATGTTTAAAACTATTTATCTGGGCAGTAAGAGTGGTTTTACCAGTAAAAACACAAATAATACAAATAAACAAAAAGTAATACTAAAATCAATAAAAACAACCATAGCCGCAATATTTTTATATGTTTAAAAAGCTTGATGAAATGTTTAAAAAAACAGATGGATACAGTTAGAGGAACACGGGTTTGTTTCCTGATTTACACTCCAGTCATTGTATGGGTTCGTTCAGTTCCTTCAGCAGCACGTCTGAGTTGATTTAATGAAGAATCAAAGATTATATAAATTAGGTTTTGGATGATAACTGTAGATACTGGATTACCATGAAGAGAGCTTTGGATATGGATAGGCTAACACATTCACACACACTGAATCACATGTATGGTTTATTTGTATTGATTCTAATTATAGTGCTTTTAACAAATAAATGCTGAATGCCCAAAAAAAGACTGATAAACAGCTTTCCATATAATTTTTAACGCAACACTGGACATCTTCAGGGTGTAAAGTAATTAAAGAGGTCAGATTTTTATTAGCAGGTTGATGTGGTCAGTTTACCCCTGTGTACAACCCCCACCACCACCTTTTCCTTTTTAGTGTGACAAGTGTGACATGACCAGGAACAAACAGCTTCTGTCTCTAGCTAGGGAGATCAACATCTGTTCACACAGTCCCCCACTAGTCCCAGATCATTCAAGTTTATCTACAAGGAGCACACAGGTGAAACGGAAGGGCAGCTGCTCATTGCCCAAGCAGTAATTAAAGGAGTAGTCCAGTAGTCTAGTTTTAAAAATGACTACATTTCAATTTATTTATCCATTTATTTTGGTGAACTGTGTCCGCCTAGTACACATTCTACATTCAAAATAGTCTTGTAGGTCCACAAGCATAAAACCAATTCAGAAACAATATGGCTTTAGGGTATTTTCTGAGTTATCAATAAATTATGAATTTAAAGTATGCACAACAATTTTTAGCATTGAATTTTAGAATTGTTACTTACCTCATACCTTGATAGCCAGTGTTCTGGCTGTACTAGCTTCAGTTTCCTGTGTTCCTGTGCCTGTGTGAGGAATGTGGAACTGTATAGTAATCTACCACTGCCCACAATATTCAAAGAAATGACTAAGATTATGTATATTCTGATAATATCACAGCTTTTGGAGAACATTGCATCTCTCTGAATTAGTAGATTATTAGAATATCTAAGAGCAACTTTATGGCCTTCCTGGCGGTCTGTCCAGGGTGTTTCCTGCCTTCTGCCCAGTGAGTGCTGGGAAAAGCTCCAGCACCCGATGCTGTCCAGATGGACCCCAAAAGTAGTTGCTAATCATCTGTTACATCCAATACCATTACTAGCCTGGACTCATCATAACTAATTTCATCTAATATGCTGATACCAAATGTGGTAATGAATAAAATAATCTTCAGTTTATATGGTATAGCTACACTTTGTACAACCTGCATGTCGGGGGTGCCCAAACTGATGGCAATTTCAGGACGTAATATATATTTTTGACTCTCCAAACCTTGTGCTAACACTCAACAACCATGGGCTCTGCAGAGCAGTTGGCTGAGGG
Organism: Semaprochilodus insignis; assembly: GCA_034552555.1. Taxonomy (NCBI): domain Eukaryota; kingdom Metazoa; phylum Chordata; class Actinopteri; order Characiformes; family Prochilodontidae; genus Semaprochilodus; species Semaprochilodus insignis. The sequence continues at coordinate 20,187,216 of CM067490.1, read as the reverse complement.
TCTGAAAATGAAGCTAAACAAAGATGTATAAGTGCTTTCAGCTCACAATTTCTGCTATCTGATATTATATTATTAAGAATCATTAATAAATGGCAGTTGAGGGGATCTGTTTGTAAGATTATGTTATCCAGAAACTTGTCCAGTCTATGCCAAATGGAATCAGAGCTGTTATTGGTGCTCATGGAGGTATTACACGCTATTAGGCTGTTAGGTACATTTCAGCCACAGGTGGCTCATTTTTGCCTGATGAGCTTATATTAAAGTAATGTAATTTGATGACTTTACATACTTGTACAAACTTGTCCCTTCAAATGTTTTAATAAAGACATGAGAAAATCTGAAACAAAATAATACATTCTAGCTGATTTATTGTCTGCTCTTTATGTTTTTGATATATGGACTTGCATTTGAAAAACTATTCTGGTTATTCAAGACCTACAGAGAAGGTGTGGACATAAAAAGCTGAATAAAAGGTACACTGAGACTAAAACTGTAGAACTATCCAATTCATTACATTCAACAAATGTGCAAAGGCAGTTTAGTCAAAAACTCTTCTGGCACTGATTTGTTATAATTCTGTATCTTTCCAAATCTAAAGATCAGTCTGGTAGATATCTTCTTTTGCGGCACCTCCATATATATAATTGAATAGAGCCTGTGTTAGAAACAGTTTGTTACTGACCACACATTACATAACTGATCTTCATTTGCGTTCTAACTGCTAAAAGCTCTGTATTAGCTTATTGTTGTATGTTGTATTGGTGAACTGAGCTTTGATGCAGTGATGGTAAATACGGTGATGATGTTGTAATTTATAGACGCTCCTTTATCAGCAGTCTCAGTGCTTTCAGCAGTCCACACAAATAACCAGTTTGACCAGTTTGAAAGTCAGGACTGACTGGTTTCAGTACAAATAATGAGAGTTTACACATATTAATATTTGCATGCATCATTTGAAATATACTGAAGAAAGAAATCACACATGAGAAAGTGAAAATAACTTTGGCGCTTATGTTAATGTAAAACCAGAGTAAACGCCTGATTCAGATCTCTCTGCAGAAGACCACAAACCGCTGCTGGGGAAGGGGGTTCAGGACCCCCACCCTGCCCTCCTCAAATCTACAAGATTCATGTGACATAGTTGTTATTCAAAATGGCAAATTTAGGCGAAAGGCGACAAGTTTGCAGGTGGATCCATTGCAATCCTGCAGGTAATCAGCATGTAATCTGATCACGGTTACCTTTCTTTGTATACTGATTACATAACACTACTATGTATTCTGTTACTACCCCAGTCTGATGATGGTAAATGGGGTAACTATCAGAAATAAAATTGGCTATACTATAGTACTGTCTATTGTTAATCACTTAAGCTAAATACATTTTACAGCTGGGTCCATTTTAGTGAGGCAGATCAGATTTAATCAGAGGTGATTTCAGTTTCTGTGAATGATGTAGTAGTTGTTATACAGCCAAGTATTATTCTCTCATGATGTTAACACACACCTTTGTCCCTAGCAGTCTCCTACTCCATTAAAATCCCTGGGTCTATCCTGGCCACCCCATTGAAAAGGTTCTGGCTACATCCCTGACATATATATATATATATATACACACATATATATATATATATATATATATATATATTCAACTGTGCATTTAACAAAAAAACAATATGTCAATATGTTTATGTGTTTTTAGGAAGAATAAAGAATATTGGATTATTTCGTTGTATGATTATGTATTCAAATAGTGATGTTAAAATGTAATCTTAAAGACATGTTTAAAAATATTACGTTTGATATTATTTATATTTAATTAAATAATTATTCTTATTTACTTATAATTACTCGTATTTCCTTATTTAAATAAGGAAACCATTATGCCTTCTGTAATTTCCAGGAAAACACTACATGAGCAGGGCAAGAATGTATAGGGTCAGGATCCACTGCTGTAGTGTATTATACTACACCACATCTTTTAGATTGACCACATGTATGTCATTGGTGGTCACAGGACGCTGCCCACAGGACGCTGTTAGCTGGATAGTTTTGGTTGGTGGACTATTCTCAGTACAGCATCTGATCCACTCACGCCAGCACAACACACCCTAACACAGCACCACCATGTAAGTGTCACTGCCGTGCTGAGAATGATCCACCACGCACATAATACCTGCTCAGTGATGGTCTTCTGGAGGTCCTGACTATTGATAAACAGGGTAAAAGGCATCTAACGAACTACGCAGAGAAACAGATAAACAGCAGTCTGTCTGTCATTTGTAATATGTGTATTAACAGACAATGGCTCATAGGTGGAAGTTCTAGCCCATTCTTAAGCCCACTGCACCCCAGATGTGCCACACTGCATCATGCAGGATCCAAAAATTGGAGACAAACCTCTAGCACTGGCAACCTTCTTTTAGCACAAAACACATATAATTAAAGAAAAGTAAAACGTTAACTTGATAAGTTACTTATTGCATACAAATATGTCTGTTCTCTCATTGGGTAAGGGGGTGGATTCATAGTAACTGTATTCATAAAGGAAATGTCCTCATGGGCCAACTTTGACCTGCAGGCCAACACTGCATAGAGCTAAGAGAGTTGTAGGGCCAGACTTTTCGCTCTGACCTTGTTCTAGCCTTGGCTCTAGCTCTTTTAATATTTTATATCTGAAGTATCTGAAGTGTCTCTATGAATACATGTAGTGTAATCTTACAAAATAAAAATAAAAATTGTACCCAACATGTACTGGTGACATGCAAAAACATAAGGCTATGAATTATGTTACCTAAATAAGGCAGCTCAACCTTCCACCGTTTCTTTATTTGCATACAGGTTTGTCTTGGACCACAATGAAAACTTTGGCTCCCCCAAAGGGCAAAAACTTTGGACAACCCTATTGTTCGCTATGTCATTATTTTGCATACTACATCTGAGGCTAATAAAGTGGGCTCAGAGGAATCGGTCCAACAAGGGTAATGTTAGTCAGTCAGCTACCTAGATATTATGGTACCCAACTACTCTTCTGCGTCATTGCCAGCTTTTTATCATTAGCAATTTTGCTATTACGACTAAGTTAGCTCTAGCATTCAGGCATTCTAGCATAGGTAGTATGCGTGCATGTGTTTTGGGCACGAGGGCTGTGTATGATTGTTGGTTAATCTAGTTGAACCATAATCAGCATATAGTCATTGTTCAAAGAAAAACATGTATCTTCATTTATGTCGATTTTTACTTCATTTGAACACAGTAGCTGCCTTTTACATTGTGTGAAAATTTCATGATGAATGGACCATTAGAAATTGCTCAAAACTGTAGGTTCCATTGACTTATATAAAAGTTAAATTTGGTTTTTACCCTCTCCTGTAAAGTTGGCATTTTGGAGATATGTTATTCTTTGGACTGTAATGATTAGTAGCATATGCCATGGCAAAGACTTCAACCTAGACCTTTTAAGCTTTGGTTTAGGTTGGGTTCGACTTTCTTTGACCTTTCTTTTGTGCACTGTGTGACACTCGAGAATATTAGATTGACGTCCCTTTGAGTCTGACTCAATAAAACTGAATTCCCATTAAACAAAGTTACCTTCCTGTCTTCCTGAAACATCAATGCTTTTTACATAAAAGTAGCCATTTGAAAGAGGTTTAATCTCAGCAACTTTAATCTCAGTCTTTCTTTTTAACACGGTTGTTTCATGTTCTAATCGAGGACATTTAAATGAATAATATGGAGCATGTGAACAGCTTGCAGATCAGATGGAGATACAGCCATGCATGTCATGCACATGACAATACAATCAAAACTTTTGGCCAGAATAACAAGCCTGGACCTTAATTTTCAGAAAATCCTAATTTCAGCTATTTAAATTGTCACAGTACATTAGTCATAAGAAATTCTAATTAGATATATTCCCTGTAATGTTTTGCACTACTGTGACATATACAGATCATTATATTGAACTACTGTTCAAAACAAATTTCACAGTTTTAATTAAATTTGATTTTTAGAATGAAATATTTTTGCTCTGACTGGCCCTATATATGACCGTATATGCTTTGAATAACTCTATACTTTAATTATGTTTATTTTAAACAAATATGTAAAGGGTCCGTTTTCTCACTAACAGAATACTCATAAATTATAAAGTCATACTCATAAAGTGTCACTACCAAAACAGTCACCATCAAAACATTTTGGCATCACCACCAGGCAGTTGCTTCTATTCATGTATTCTTATCTTTTTGAAGGGGAGAGTCCTTCAAAAGGGGAGAGGGGAATCTTGTTCTGGCTACTGGGCTTACCCAGAGCCCCACACCTGAGAGGGGGCTTTGCCCCTTTGCAGTGTAACCAGCCAGGTAATGGACTCTTTTCAGTGCAGGGTGGAACTTTCCCAAAAGCCACGTTAGGAATTACAAGCTTTCCCGTTTCCCCCTTTTCTAGTATAGCTAAAAATGGCTGTACACATGGAGTAATAATATTCTTCACTGAAACACAAAAAACATTTACTTAATTGCAGAAATGATATGTTTTGTATGTGACATAGTTTAAAGCTATACATCTGAAGGATGGAGATGCAGTCTCACTTCCTGCTCTACAGTTCAGAGGGAGAGCATCCCAAACCACATAATACTATACTATACTTAGTAAACCAATGAATTAACTTGTTATGGTGGCGTACTAGTTTTGACTTACTATTTAATATGGTAGTTTGTGGCTTTGCCGGACTGAAACTACATAAAAAACTTTTTTTTAAACTAAATTTTAGTTAATTAAAAACTTAAACTCATGGTAGTTTTACATCTAAAACCAAAACTTAAAAAAATTAAAAATTAAAAAAATAAAAACACACAAGATATTTTTGTGTAAGGTGCAAATTTAGGGGTTAAGGTTTAGGATAGTCTCCTCCTAATAAAAACATACTATATTTTGTATAAATATAGCTTATTAGTATCTTAATTAATGTCATGGCTTTAAATAGATCATAACATAATCCTTGTAAATATCTAATGTCTGAATACTGAATTGTTTTTGTGGTTGTTTTTTACTGTGTGACTGCAGTTTGACCTAATCCAGTAGAATGGTCCATACATTCTGGTGTGATTAGTATAATTAGTACACTATGGTAGGATCTTTATACAATGATAAATGGATTACAGAACATGGAAATGATTCATCTCTACCTGACTAAACTACACTTAACTAATTTACCATTTGACCATTTTAACTTGCGTGTGAACATCTTTCACAGAACAATATATCAGAATATTCATTATTTCTTATAATTTACACTGTCATAGTGTGGCTACAATTATTAACACAGTATGAATGGTCAGCTAAAGGAGCATGAGACAATGACACAGATGTGCCAGGTCATCCACTGTCTGGGATCATTACCATCGTCATCCCCGATTTTACCTCTGTGATCATTATCATCATTCTCCTTATCATCATTATAATTATGTTCTTTATCATCTTCCTCTTTTTTATCGTCAAATAATCCTCATTACATAATCATCGTTTTTATCTTCTTTATAATCTTCATCATCAACCTTCTCATCATCATTACAATTATCTTCATCATCATCATCACGCCTAAACATTGTCATCCTCATCCTGCCCATCATAATGACCATCCTCATCATCCTCGTTCTGATCTTCGTTCTCCCTAGCAAACCTACTCGATGGACGATCAGCTAATCTGGTCTGAAACACGTCGAGGGGGAAGTCAGCTGGGGAGGGCGATGAGGGGGTGAGTGACAAAAAAAAGAAAAGAAAAAAAGAAAAAACTGCCTCTCTTTCTTCCGACAGAGAGCACCTCCATCCCCATGATCTCATGAATAAATTATAGCGGCTCATTGTGCAACAGAGGGGAGGAATGCAGTCGAGCCGAGGAAAATACGGCCGGGGGTAACGTTACAGACTCCACATCGATCCGGAGCGCAGTCTCCAGTTCCTCTTGTTATGCTGCTCGCTGCTGAGCCCTTAACACACAACACAGCTTCGGCTGTAGCTGCAACTCTTCAAATATAGTCGCCTTTTCTGATTTTACTGCTTTAGATGGATTTTAAGTTACAACCAGGACACGATAACCTCTCGTCGTATCAGCCTACGATTGACTAAAAGCACACGGAGACGAACTGAAAACGGAGAAACCGTGAGAGAATTCTGGCGTCGCTTAGTTAGCTCGTAACGGCGGGGCTTTTCGCAGAGATATCCGACTTTCCTAGCGCGGAACACGGATCAGCGAGCAGAGCAACCTCGGGCAGTTGGAGTCTTAAGGTAAGAGTCTGTACGGTTAAGTAGACTACCCACCGTTTTAAATACGTCCAGTAGACGGTAACGTCGACATTTCACTTTGGCGCCGTGACTCGACCAGGTTTGTTGGGCTCTTATTTTAAATTTTGGCTTCTCATGCTCGCTGCTTGCTACTTAGCTTTGTGCTAACGGCGGCGCTAGCCGTGCTGATAGATATGAACGGTGAAGTTAGCCGACTAGCTAACTTGCTAGCTTGCCAACTTGCGTTAGCTCGTTGAGCTAGCTGATTTTAATGGCAGTTGTTTTGTGTGTCTTTCTTGTTTTACCACTTTTACCGGTCATATTATATGCAAAACCGACATGACGAACGCTTTTGATTTTACTACTTGTAAAGATTCGTACGTTAGTCTTGTTAAATTACAGGATTTTTGTGTCCACAATGGCTCACATTTCTTCCTCTTCTCATAGCTTGTTGTGGTAGGCGATTCAAGGTTTGCGTGTTAGAAATGTAGCTACATGATGAGTTAATAGATGAAGCTTGGCTGTAGGTGATAGGCTTGTGTTTTGCAGTTCCTCCTTCCTTTTGTTTTAGAGTAATCTGACTGAGATGGTCAGTGATACCAGTCGTGTAAGCCCTGGGCCATGGTTGCTGTTGTGGCAGTGTTATACGTGCAGTGTTTAGTCAGATTGTTTAGTATGGGGTCTGTGGTGGTCAGATTACTACGATCACTAGTTATGTTCGGAAAAGTGTATATCTGTAAGGTACATATCAACGTTGAAAGTTCATATTGAATTTGTGGTCTGATTAGGAAAGTTTTCGCTGTATCACACTGAAGTTTGCCATGTACAGACATTATGAAACTGATTCATTATGTAATCATGTTTGGCTCTGTGGGATTCATATACGTGCTTAACAGACTCCTTGAGAATGGGCTACCTAGCTTGGCCTAGGGAATGGATAACTACCTGCTGAAATTTTTGTTTGGGACTTTAACACCCTCAAACTTTGTTTGGGGAATTTGATCCATATCTTGGCTAAAACCCTTATGTTTCTTTATGTGCCCATCATTTTGGCAGCTGAGGTAGGTGTGGACATTTTTGGGGGGTTGGGTGGGGGTGCATTACAATACCTTCACATTAACATGATCATGGACACTCCACCTGGGTGCTTGAGCTGTGTGTTGGCGATACACTAAACACCAGGGTGCGTTCAGCCAGGACGTTACATTGTGCAATACTCAGGCAGGGCTGCATTTAACTTGCTTTCCTTGCATGGGACAGCTCGAGATCACCTGTGTGTTCTAAATGGCATCTGCAGTGTCCTGCAGCATTTCACTACAGAACGTGGACCAGGTCGCATTTTGGGCCTGCACAGCTTGGCTCGAAAAGACGGTGCAGGAGGTGACATGGACAGATGGTGAGGATCTTGTAGTGAGCTAATGTGCTGCTCTCCCCCATGCTATGGACTCCGTGTTTGTGGGTCAGAGAACAGGTAGGCTACAGATGCCTTCTTCAGGGGTCAAATTGTGGCCACAAATTGATGCCCCTGTTGTTCACAGTCTCGTCTTTAGTTGTTCCTTTCACTAAAGTTGCTTTTATTTGTTAAGTTGTGATTATGGCCGCATCGCTTTTATGGGGAGCCCAGGGCAGTATTTGAATGTAATTGACAAAGCTTTAGAGAATTATTGTTGCTGGTATAATATGCTGATCTGTTTGTGAAATCACTTGTTTTAATATAATATTATCAGGTTTTAATTTCAGATTGCGGTAGTCATGGCAGCCCTCTCCCCTTACCCTGTTTTATTGTGAATAATGCTTTTTACTTGCAGCGGTACAGAATAATGTGGATTAAGGGTGAACTTTTTCCCTTACCGCCAAATGGCCCTAACTTTAAAACACAATGCGCATTGAAAAAGCCAACAAACCAAAAAAGTTGTGACGTCATCTTCAAACATCTTGTTCTACTGAAAATCGCCAGCCGGTTTTCAAAAATGGTCACCTCGCGGTGTAAATTACCCCGTTCGGCTCCTTGTGTACTTGCTAAACGCATTCCCTCAGTTTCCCATTGCTGAAGTACCTTTTGTATTGAAAGTCTTGAGTCATCTTTAAAGACGTTTCTGTTATCCTGTTTTTGTACCAGTTGCTTTTTGGTTTTCCTTGCAAATCGTAGTCTTTCTGTGCGCCAGCTGCACTAAACACTGTACTTGCCAAGCCAAGGAATGGCACAGGAAAGTAAAAGGTTGCAACAATTGATTGCGTGTGACTCATTTCACATATTATATGGACCTCACAGTATCAAGATAATGTTTATTAAAAGTGCTTCCTGCACTAAGGGTTTGGTAAATTATTGATAACTGTCTAGCTTCTTTCTGTGACCAAGTTGCGACTGTGTGCGCTGTACCTTTTTGGTTGGCTCTCCTATGGAACATGAAGCCAGGCTCAATGTGCTTAGAAACACTAGGAGTGTTTTTGCATCACAGGACATTACTCGGGGCATCTCACTAGGTACCTTTGTTTTCTTTGAGCCTGGCGTAAGGCCCTAGATCATAAATAAACTCACCTTCTGATTGTTTTCGTTCAGGTTGACCACGCGTCTATAAAAGAGCTGCTCTGTTTAGCCTCTGCTGTTGCCACCTCATAAACACACACTTGTAGGAAAGAGGAGAAGCTTTAGAATCACCTAATCATATCTTAATTAAATGTCCACAACCGTCTATGCAAACATTGGCTGTGTATTAATAGGCCACATCAATTAGCGTGTCATGTGTTTGTGGGAAGGAGCCAGGTTTTTAAAATAGAGTCAGCGTACCCGGAAATCTATCACTTTATTTTTTAACCTTGGGTTGTGCAAACACGACGACTGACCTTGGCCCAGGGCTACAGTGTGAAGACAGCATTTTTTTTTGTCTGTGAGGATGTGTCAACAGGAGCACTGGAGAAGAAACAAAAGGATGAGCAGTAATTTAATTTAGAGCTTGCACACAGGGACAATAGATGATTTAGGAGGAACAGTTCCCTCACACCTAGAGTCATGTCTAGAAAACGAATGAGCCCTCGTTGTTATCAAATAAGGAGCTTAATTGGCATTTCACTTACACTCCTGTTGTCGTTTGGACAGCAAGTATTAATATTTTGGGTTAGCTGTTTTGTTGAGGTCAGTTCCCTCAATTTGAGTTCATTTAATTACATTTCGGCCGATGGGCTGAAATGGGCTCATCATAGAGTGTGTCTGTTTTAAGTGGATTTGTCATGTAATTAATTAAATTTACTTTGGTAACGTACATGAATTTATGTCATTTTGTCCTAAATTGAGTGAAATAATTTGCACCCTGAGGACTAATATGATAGTACCTAACCCAAGCTTTGGTACAAGGGTTTTAGCAGTGGAGTGGGGGTGGTGTCAAATGGCTCTGCGGAGAGTGGTCACCTCAGGCTTGCCGGGAATTATGGGTTTGTTGTGTCTGTTATGATGCTTACCTATTGAATAAATACAGCTAACGTTTTGACCTGCTGCTTCAGATGATGACCTATTCTACATGCATGTAAGAGCAGTGCTTTAGGTACCATATGAGACACATGAGTAGGAGGCCATTCAAGAAATGACAGATTGGGGATTTAAGTTCATTACTAATAGCTGTCAGTTAGTACTAACAATCTCGAAACCTTGATAAGGAATTTCCGAAATGGTGATGTAGCCACTGCCTAATATACTATTAGAGAGTGTGATAAACATTATAGCTATTTGTGGTTCCTGTTTTGTGTCTGTGTGCAAGTACTGTAGCTGAAAGAAAGCGGAAAAAGGAACCTTCCAGGGGCACTGATTTCCAATTGAGGGCTTTTATCATTCACGTCGCTGGGCTCTGGACAAGTTATTCATGCCCATGTTGGTTCATAAAGATTCAAGATGCTGATATTGACTCCTGTGAACATCTCAATGTCTGAAGCCTGAACTGCCCCTGTTATGTGGAACCTGAGGTAAGTGAGAGATGTGCAGAGCTTTAGGTCAAAAAGAAACTGCAAGTGCATGTGTGTGCCGCCCACAGAGACGACTGCAACATAAAGACTAACGCTATCTCTCTGTCAGTCTCATGGCCTTGTCCTCACTCTTCTGTCTTCTTGTGAGCACCGGGTGAGTTTGCTTTCTTTAACCACAGACTGAGCAATGCCAGCAGAGTTGAAATAATCAACCTGGACCGCCCGCTCGGGTCATACTATTGTAGGTGTGTTGAGGGATGACTGTGAAGCGTGCATCATGTCAGGTTCTGCTCTTGAGCTTTGGTTTGTGGTCGTCGTAGTTAATAGTGCCGGATTGAGTTTCTGAGGAATGCCCCACTTGTTCACGCACAGACGAGCTGTATTGAGACAGGACCCCCTGCTCAGGGGAGGGATGTGCTTAGAGGGTTTAATGGGATCGTATGACGACAGAGCAAGAAGCTTGAACACCATTAAACATTAAGATGTTGAAGCACAAATCAATGTAATCAATAGCAAAGCTGTTTGATCAGAATAGGCTCCATCCAGTTCGTTCTCATTTACACTGACTGTTATCCACTAAAGGCAAGGGATTGGTCATGTCAGGCTTGATTTGTTGTATTGGTCTTTGTTGCATACCTCTTCGTTCTTTTGGACTAGATTCTAGCCATTACTTGCGAGCCTGTTCAGGAACAGGCTCTGTTTTAAATCTGTATTGTGGTTTTTTTTTTTTTTTTTTTCCCTTACTTTTTCAAAATTGCTTTTTTTGTCACGTCTCTGTCTACGGCCTGCTGTCATTCCTCCCAGACAAGCACTTGTCTGGATGACTTGGTCTGCATTGAGTAATTTACTGCAACAGTGAGTTTCATCACAAGGTTAGGATGTAAATGAATGGGGCAAGTTTCCACTTGTGAGCAAACCCTTAAATTCCCTAATCCTTTTCAAAACAGCATAGTTCCAAGCTTAATACTACAGATGTCTGTCTGAAGACCTGCATCTCTGAGTGCACATCTCATATCCCACCAAGGCTGTTTGGTAATAATAGCAAAGGTTGAGCAACACTGTGAGACGTCCTGGTCCTTATTGCTTTTCCCCCAAGATAATATACATGCAAGCCTACATCCAAAAATTAGACAATACAATGTTATTGGAATTTATCAGTCCTAAATATTCTTAAAGACTTGTGGTTTTTGCACAGACTGGCTTTGCCAAGGAGCCCTTTCTCACAATAGAGTACCTTGCTCTATTGTTCATTTTCTAAGCAGAGCTGTGTAAGCAATTTAATTTGATCTGTTATCGTGCATATTTGGCTTAGGCTAAATGAAATGACTGAAACACCAGCATTAGCCAATAAAAACATTGAAATACTGCTTATTAACATGGGCTCTGGATTTTCAAGTCTCTAGCATCAGAGAGCAGATCATACACCAGTGCTACTGAGGTGTTACTCAGACATCAACATGAGTGTTAACAGGCTGGTGGCAGTAACACTGAACAGCCTGGAGATCATCAGATAGCCCCGTCTGTGTAATCTCTCCATGCTCTGCCTGCTGTTTTTTTCCCCCTTGTAGCCCGCTCATTGTCAGACAGATGGAAGAAGAGATGCCGACCTCCTATTGACTCAGCGGCTTTGCTTATGGTGTAGATCCTTAATAAGTGACTGCTTCATTACCCACCACACACCTCTCCTGGATCAAAAATAGGGCAGGGGTCATCGACCTGCACGAGCCTCTCCCTAACCATCGTTTCCCGTTCCTGTTGCCTCAACGTCTTTGTCGTGGTCACACGGCACTGCTGTGTCAACCTTTTTCTGCTCAGCCTCTTGCGATTCCCCAAACCACCGAACCAGATTCCAGACTACTATTCTTTTGTTAGTTAAGCTTTGCAGCCACAGGCAGAGGGCTTGCCAAGGTGTCGAGAAGCGATCTAGCTGCCTTGTGGCCATCCCTGCATGGTTAGCATTCCCAACTGCAGCCTGACTTGCTAACAAATTTTCCCATGCCCAGAGTAACATGGGAATCCCAAACAAGACTGCTCGTGCCCAGCACGGTCTTGGACTAAGGACCAAAGCAGAAAAGCGGCAAAGTATAAACATTTCTGGAATCTTTTGTTGGAGCAAGTTTTCCAGAAACGGTCATGTTGAACAAAAGTTCACTTTATGAAATTACATCTAATGGGATTAAATTGAACTCTTTGGCAGTCCTCATTTTGAACAACGTGCCTAGATAACATCTTTTCGGGATAGGATAGAGTGAGTGTTCAACTCTCAGGCTTGGGGGAAGGGGTGGACTATGCGGTGCAGTGGGGGCAGGTAACTCTCCCTTTCAGAACAGCTGCCGTTTGCTCTGCAAATTGATGTTCTTTCGCTTCCCCCAGTATGTTTGGGTACACAGGAACAGCTTTGATCTCTATAGGACACAAGGCTTTTTGGACCACTCACCCAAATTGCTCCTGTAGGCGCTGTGGCCTGAGGACTGTTGATTCTCCCGAAAGATGAGAAGGGGAAAAGACACTTTGTCTTGGATATCAATGTGCAAGGGTCACTGGGGTCAGCACAGAGTACCTTTCCACCAGCTGCTAGGAATCTTGGGAATGTGAGTAAAGAGGGTATTCAGATGGACGACCAGCTTCTAATGCCTTCTCTTTTATTCTCTTCCACCTGGCCACGGTGATTTAATTGTGCACAAAGTATGCTAAGCTGTGGTCACTTTTATTCCGAATATATAGTGGGTTTCAATTTGGTATATTTAAAATGTTATGAGTCTAGAACATGCGAAATTGGTATATAAGAAGGTGTTAGATGATGTACAGAGAAATATCTGCGTTTCAGGTTCACTGCTAGCAAAGTGGGCGACATTGTGTCCCATGCAATGTGAGCCACGTCAGAAGCATTCTTAATCATGATCCTTCATTTATTTTTAGTTTGCCGTGGTGACAGCTGGTGCAGATAAGGAGGATTAGATGATGTGTTTTAGGTCTTGTAATACATTCTTTGGAATAGGCTACTGTACTGGTGAAAGACCACCTGTGAAAAGGCTTATACAGTGTGAAATGGTTCAAGTGCCCCACTGTGCTAAATGCATTGTCTCTTAATTCATCTTTCTTACTTCAGGCACTGTAAAACGTTCCAGAAGAGACACGTTTGTGTCTCTGTTCTGAAAGCTTCTAATCTTCGAAGTGTCCGTTTACCTGAAGATGGGTTTGAATTGACTGTTTGTCAGGGACCCCTCTCCTTTTCCACTATTCTGAGACGCATGTTGTCTGACAGTGTCTCTTTAAAAAGAGTTCTGGATTTGTTTCCAATTGAATTACAAAATTTAAAAACGTGGTCAGAAATGTGGCACATCGAAGTAGGAAAAAGACTTGATCAAATATCCTCTGTCGAGGAAAGGGTTTAACCAAGCCATATGAGAAATTATGCTAATTTGTTGTCCTGCCTCATACAGTCACAGATGCTGAACCATTTGAGTTTTTGTCAAAGTGACTCTTTTTTTCCTGTGGTTTTCATCTGCAGTGCTGCTCTCTGTCTAATCTTCCCATCAGCACTCTGCCCGGCTCTGACGCAGGTTCGCCGCCACTCTGCCCTGCCACGCGGCTACTCCCTAAATAAGCTTGTTTCCTTCTAATCTGGCCACCAGAGAAAACCGCTCCATGTCATCATTCACACTCTCCATATGGCGCAGCTCCCTATGTAAGGACGTACAGGGGCAATTCATCATTATGAGGACAAAAGGAAAGCAAGGTGGCGGGGGGGGTCGTACTTGGAGCCGTGACCCTCTTGTGTGAAATCTCATCTTCCGCTGCAATAGTGTTCGGATGTTAAGGACAGTTCTACAATCTCAAAACACCTTGATTTGCCTTTCTGGCCGATTGTTAAGCTAGAATTGTCTTTTCCGGTGTGATTAACCAGATATTATGGCTGGTGCAATTGTTGAAAGTTGGGGTCTGTGATCCTAAATCACAATACTTGGACTAGGGCTGTGATAACTAATATTGGTACTCTCCTATCCTCAAGAGTTGTTGTACAATATCTGGTTAATTTAGAGGAAGAAAATAACAAATATAAAGAGCTCTTCAGGCAAAAGTACTGCAAAAGTCACCCTGGCTTTAAGAGGCTAAAAAAACACCCAACATTTTATGGAGGCATATGCATTGAAATTTAGGTGTTTTTCTTTTGAAGAGTTTACAGTTCTGTTAAAACAGAAGTGTTGTTAATTGAGTTGTTAGTCTATATATTTTCTCCATCTTCCTGTATTAAACTGGAATAAATACTTATGTAGCAATTTGTTTGAATACGGGTATCTCGAACTGTTAACTGAGTACTCGAGTATCTGTACACAGGCTTGGAGACATTGCCACAATGCACAATATGTATCATGATGTTTTGACACACAGACGCAATGCGCTATTAGTGCCACATTAAAGAAGAAAACCACTTACTGCATGCCACCAAATCTAATTAAACAGGTCTAATTATGCTCTCTTTTTAATGAATCGTGCAGTTAGTCAGGGTTCTTTTAAGCACTGAGGATGTCCACTGTATGCTCAGAAAAGCACATTTTGTTTTTTTTATCAGATCACTTCAAAAGAAACCGCTTGTGAAAGTGTATTCTGACCAAAAAGGTGTAGAACTGTCTTGTTGCATGCATTGTGTGAACACTGACCGTCATTCTTATCATATGAAGAGAGAGAGCGAGCTTTGGGTGTCCCCTATTTGAGAGCCATTTGCTTAGTACTTTTCCACAACTTTCATTTGCTTTGGAAATGAAATTCAAATCACTCTGCAATACTTGATGTGAAATACTTCGCACAGGATAAGCCTGCTTCTTCTGCAACCTTTCTCAAATGAACCCCGACCCGTCGCCCAGTTGCTTGCCCACCCTTTGGAGAGCGCATGATCAGCTGGTGTGGTGGAGGCTCAGCTGGCTGGCTTGAGGAGCTGCCGGTAATGGGCTCATCCTCGGGGCTTCTACATGGGCAGGGCCTGCACGGCCTCTTAGTGCCGAGTAGAGTTAGCCATGCAAGGTCACTCAGGTTAATGGATCCTCTGTACTCGGTGACAGGGACACTGTAGGTCCTGATAGATGCCTCATTAGTGCTGCGTCTCTGTCCCTCTCTCTGTCCGGCCGCACTCTTTCTGCGCGTGGGCAAAACCGAGCGAGACGTGAAGCGGTCAGTTATTTGAAATGCTAATGTATTGCTTGATCAAAATGGACGCAGTCTAGGCTGTAGTGCTGATAATGAATTCTGTTCCTTCAAAAACCTGTTTTCGTAGTAGCCCTGTTCGTCCTCTGATCGTGTCACTTGAAATGCATGTTTGCTGTAATTTTTTTTTTTTATTCATATTAAAGGTTAAATATTAACCTTTAGCATTCAAATACAAAAGCCTCTGTTAACACCATGTTCTAACAACACTGTGGGAGTTCTTCACCAGTGATATCAGACTGGAAGTGAAATGAACTCAAATAGCCCTCATAGAATATTGGTGCCTTATATTAAGACACAAAAAGCAGAGTCAGGGAAATTGCATGAATAAGTACATGAAGAAACGCTCCCCTTTTTATTGCTTTGCTTTCCCAAAAAGGACTATTGATGACTCTGCAAAAGCAGCTGAAGGATCAATCGTCAGAAAGAAATCATATCCAATTTGGGAAATACTCATTGTGATATGCTACAGTCTTTGTCTTGTCTGAACACTTGGTAAAAAAAAGTGTGTTGAATTCACCAGAATATTCATCACTGTGTCTTTTTCCCAAACTGGGCTTTCCAGACATCTAGAATTCAGCAATTTTGCATCCCTCTGACCTCATGCTTTAGCCTTGCTGGGTGCCTGATTGAGAAAGTGAGTGTAGAGAGAGAGAGAGAGAACAAGGTCATCTGAGTTGTGTGATCTTTCACCCCTCCTACCGAACACAGCTCTCTAATCCAGGGGGTGGAGATCAGTCTTCTGAATGATGCCCAACTGACCGTCTGTCAGGCTACAGGAGAGCCTGTTTTACTGCTAGCTTTCAGATCTATCAGTGTCCGAGTCTGAGGGGACTGAAAGCAGAGGAGTTGAAGCAGCTGCTCCTTCACCTGGGGGATGAGCAATCAGCTGATGAGAGAACAGTTAGTACTTGGAGTTTCTGATGGCTCAGCTGACTCTTGAGCTCTGCCTCTGCTGTCTGTTAGGAGTGGGCGATGTGAACTCAAATTTAATAGGGTTATTGGATGCCTGATGTCTTCATGTGCATAAATGTCCATATTGGTGCCAGTATATACACCCTTATAAGGTTACAAGAGGTTACAAGTGCAATAAAATGTTATGAATATTAAATAATATAAACAAACTCAGTAATAAACTGCATTAATATGGTAGTCATGTTACACATATTCAAATTGTGTTTTGATCTTATGCATTTTGTTAACCTCAGAATTGACTATAGGATTTGTTCTGAACTGAACCAATGATAGCCTGGACTTTGTCCATAAAAATGAGAATCCCTCCGTTTTAAAAATCTGTGTTGATTTTGTCTTCCTCTGTTTTAATATCTAGTGGTTTCAGTTTCTGACCAAGTGTTTAATATGAGGAATGTCTTTTCCACAGAAGTGTGGCCCTTTCACCGTTTTTTTGCATCAGCTCAGTGTGCAAGTGGAGCATTTAAAGCGTTCAAATCTTTTGCTAATAGTCAGACCAATATCAGCCTATACCACATTTTATTTGTGCTAAGCTTGGGTCGATGGAGTCCTCAGCTGGATAACGATTGAACTGTACTGTTAACATCATATCTTGGTTATACTGTCAGTCTTGGACTAATCCAGCCTTAGTTCCATTGGTGTGCATGTAAACATAGTTACTGCTTTAACATCAGATTGTTGCCCATGTGTTCCATATTGTGGGACAGAAGGGATTTTGAGTGGCTTCATGCTGATGGCCTGGTAATACTTTAGGTCTTAAATGAAGAGCTAAAATTAAATAGCCAATAGTCAGGATAGAAGCAGTGGTATTGTTTCCTTTGTAAAAAGAATTGAGCTGTGACATTTATCACCGGAGGGGTTTTGTCGTTTACTGTTTTTCCACTTTTGAACTTTGATCGGGGTATCCATGTTATTCCACTTCTGCTCTCGTAACCGGCAGCTCCTATTCAGTGTTTGTTAAAGACTTGCAAATGTGCTGGGTTCTGGATCAAGCCACATTTGCATGAGTCTCTGCGTATGTGACCTCGAGAGAGTTTGCAATGTATGTGGGTGTATGCGTGTGTCAGACTAGAGTGACTCAGTCCAGGGGTAGGACTCCCTCTCTGACACACATTATAACGGCATGTGAAGCCCCCACAGCTCTGACGTTGGCACAGCACTCTGACGTGTCTTGCTCAACGTCACTGGCTCTTCCTGCGGCTAATGCATCAGTTCTGACCACAGCCTACAACCTCTTCCTAAGAATCCAGGGTTTGCTGTGTTGGTCCACATCTTTGATTCATCCTGTACACATGTGCAGACACAAGTCTGCGCACGTCATGTTCTCGCTTCCTAGAAAGACTGCTGGATTTCCTGAATGTCCTCTGATCTCTCGGCTGCCCCTCTTACTCTATAATCTGATTAACTTCATGACCGTCTGACCATGCACAAGGCATACGTTCAAACACCTGTATAGACAGGCGTCCTCTTCTCAACACTGCCATGCCTCACCGAGCATCAGCTCTCGTCTGTAGCTACCGTATGTTTGCCACAAAAGCCTATAGAAGCGCCGCCATCCATCTGAGAACAAGAAGTCAAGCCTCAGCGTGGGTCAAATAGATTTCTTGGCTGCTCACTCCACGTGTGATTGAAGCAGAGTGAATACCCTGTATGGATCGTGGGCTGATGTTCTCCGCCAGCGCTTCTCTCACTGACTGCAAGCTGTGCAGAATGGATGGATCCTGATGGCTCTATTTTAAGCCTGGAGGCCACACATGTGAACAGTGTCCTGGGCTCACCCTCAAGAGCTCCTCAGATAAATGAAAAGGAGAAGTGGCGTATAGACATTTCCCTCCGGGAATGTTTAGTCTAATCTCTTTCTTAACGGGTGAGCTGCAGCATTAGTTCGGGGTGTCCACAGTAAGGCTGCCAAGCCTCTGAATGTACTGGCGTTTAGGATCTAACCTGTATTGGCTTTACCATCTCGTTCAGAATGCTTTGTGAAGTTGACTTTAGCTCAGGGGTTCCCAATCCTAGTCCTGAAAATGCACCACCCTGAAGAGTTTAGATTCAACATGTCTGGTTGTCACATGCGCCTGAAGGCCTTTGTTACCTGGATCAGGTGTGCTAGATTTAAGTTAAATCTCATTTTCACACGGTGGTAGAAATTCCAGAACCAGGATGGAGGACGCCTGCCATCCGTCAGTGCTTGTTATCTGTTAGAAGAGATCATTGTACAAGTCTTACGTTCATTCCATATAGACAAAGTTAACATGAGAAACATCAGACCTGCTAGTGGAAATTCTTAAAGAAGCTCGTCTGCTGTCCTAAAGGAAGCATTCCAGTAGTGTTGAGACAATTCCTGGCATTGAAAGCTCAATAGCAGCAACAGTCAAAACATTGCCATTACTTCTCATTCTGCGCTCGGATAGCTGAGAGAGGCTCTTTTGCTGCCCTGCAGTAGCTTTTCTGCATGCCTTTCTTTCTGATATTAGAGGAATAATGTGCCTGTTGTCAGTGAGGCAGGCCAGCAGTAAGCTGTCTGTGTGCGAGTCTCCATCGAGTGCTCCTGTCACCGTTAATCAGGCAAACCATCAGTCAGTCAACCTGTTTTCTCCCCTCTACACCAGCGAGGGAGAGGGAGCCGCTGCTGTGTGCACAGTGAGTCACGTTGCAGGAGAGAGAGAGCGAGAGCGAGAGAGAAAGAGAGAGGGAGAGGGGAGGGGGAGAAACTGAGTGTTGAAGTCAGACAAGTTTATCAAGCAGAGGCCCTTGAACGAACCAGCCGACGCTGCTTTTATAAAGGACAGTCAGAGCCGTGACAAAGTCGTTAAAGGAGAATCAATACAATGTGACTCCATTTGCATTCGCGGCTGCTCGATTCAAAGCGGCTCATGCAGGGAAAATGGGTTTTAGAGCAGCGGAGCTCACGCTCTGCAGTGTTCATAGCTGTCTGTGGGGGGAAAAAAAACCCTGATAAATATTAGAGCTTATGTATTTCACACCAACGTAAGCTTTGATCTCTTTCTGTCGGAGCATTCTTGTTTGGCTCTTAGAAATGTGCAGAATGGTGAGGTAGCCAAGTAGAAGTGAGTGAAGCTCTTTTTGTACATGTTCCACTACAAATCAGCATGAATGGTACTACCTACCTATCCAGTTATTTCTGATTGTTAGTCACCAGAGTTTCACAAACCCTCGATTTACTTTCAGTTCCTGTCTAAATAGGATAAGCTCTAGTTCTGCAACTAAAGCAAGTTGTAGCAGGGCAAAAAAAAAAAAAAATATATATATATATATATGTATATATATGTATGTGTATGTATAAAAAAAATCTAATAATATATATATATAT
>CM067490.1:20130112-20157671 GCA_034552555.1 Semaprochilodus insignis | reverse complement strand
ACTGAGCAGAGTGCTCCCAGAAGGCTTAAAAGCCACGCGTTCGTGGCGTCTGCTAACCTCTCTAGTGACATCTAGGTTTCAGAGTGGTTGCACATAAGAATGAGCAATTATCCAAGTTACAACACTGCCTAAATTGCCATCTGAGATTCATTAGCTGCGGTGTGTAGTTGTGTTTGATCTTTTCTTTCTTCCTTTGTGAGGTATTGTATGACTGCCTCCACAGCCTTCTAAACTGCTGGTGAAAGTCTTTTGAATGTAGTGAAACACTTAATATAATAAAGCAGAGGCCTCGGTAACGTAAATCCCGTTGCATCCTGAAAATTGGAGCTTAAAACATGTGCTGCTGTTTATAACACCGGAACTGAGTGAATGGGTGACCTTTATGTCTGTTTCAGAATGTTTGTAAATTATCATAATGAGGGAAAACAGTGAACCAATAATGTTATCTCTGCCACATTTCCACATTTACATTAACCAAATCTGCCTTGCGCTGAATGTCGCTAGTCCTCAACAGCTTTGTTCCACTTATCATTTGCGCAGCCTCTGATCTGCCACACTGTCGATCTGAATTCCAATTGGCTGTACCGTCAACTCATTGCTGATTGGGCGCCTGGGGTTTTGGCTCCGGAACAGCGGTTTCCTGTTTCAGAAAGAAGGAGGGGGCATCTGGTGGTTTCTGCAGAGGAACTGTAGAAAAACCACAGCCTCCCATGGAATGCTCTCAGCTACTGATGGACAAGCTGGCCAGCGAGCTGGCCTTTTTAAGCCCCAGAACGAACCCTCCAATGACCACCAACCGCTGAAGGCCATCGTTCAGGGCTGCAGTAGAACCTCAATATCCTGTGGGCTGCGGTCCAGCGGCAAATGGCTGCAGGTCGGGCTGGAAACGTGTCCAGCACGGCTCTGGACTTTCTAGGTTTAAAGAGGCAGGACCTCCAGTCAAGGCGGTCACAATCAATTATTTTAATGATCAAGTCATCTGCCAGATACTATAATGAATAACTGAGTATCAAATGTCAGTTAATAAAAATGGAAACAACAGGACAATGAAAACAAAAAAACACACGTAGCCTTCCAAGGACTTTGTTCACTCCATTCACTTCAAAATGATCTTGGCAATTGAAGTCATTTTAATCTAATCCAACTTTCTATTTCAAAATGTTTTTAATGGAATAAGACACCTTCATTACATACAGTTACTAGAAACAAGTAAAAGCTGCATACTTTAAGTAGCCTGTAGAGTAATTCAAAGCATGTTTGAATTTGTGAGTTTGCTTGTGAATGCTCCTTGTGTTATTGTCCAGGGTTAAAGGGCCTAGAGAGCCCGTCTGAATGATTATTTAAGGGTAACATTCGCTTCAAATTTGATATGAGCTTAAGGTACACTAAATAATATTTGTACAGCTGACTTGAATTAAGAGCAGCACTGACCACATGGAGGAATCAAAAGGAACCTTCAATGTGGACCTAACCACTGTTGACAAGAACAGTTCCAAGGTCATCACTTCTCATCACCATATAACTATTTAATAAGTAAGTTTTGAACAGCAGTAAACAGTCAGAGATGACATGGGATTCGATGGGTGTCAACGTCAGGCCGTTCAACAGAAAATGCCATATCAAATGTTGAAGGGAAATAATGAATGAATCTGATTTTAGGCTGCAATAAACCCATCGTGAAATGGCACATGAGCTCAAAACACATGACAAAAAATTTGTCATGTGTGACTGTACTTAACTGTTATAGTGTGCAATACCTCCACAAGCACAAATAACTGATATGATTTGATTTGTTATGGTTTTGTTATTTTTGTTAAATTGTTATTGATTTGAAAGAGTTTCTGGATGTGACATAAATGTCCACCCACTCTTGCATCAAATAATTGCGCAGTTGGCGCCAGATTTGGTGGATGCCTTCCCTAGCACAATTCTGACAAGTATGACCATACGCTTTTATACACCTCAAAAATTCAGTTACTACCTTCACACTATGGCCTTTGGCATGCCCAAAGGCAAACACTCCTTTTTGCCCATCATTAACATCTGCTTTGGGCCCATTTTCCACACATTCCTTGCACTATACCACTTCTTCTCAATCTATGAATCCTGTCACTCACACCCCGCAGGTATTTATAGCCCCATCATCCTTGTGTAACATCCTCTGCAGGAGCGGTGCTCTTGTCTTCTTGGTGATACCAATAAAAGTATGTATTTTAGCGACATCTTGGCTCACTACATTTGCCAAATAGTAGCTGCGTTGAACCTCAGTGGTGCGCATAATTGGAAGGTTTTCAGTATTTCTCTGTTTTTGAAAGGCTTGTTAGTAGCAGCATTAAGTCCCAGTATTAATATTGTGTGTATCAGACAGTGGCAACATGCGCTGTGTGTAATCACACGCTGCTAATTTTTACCAGCTGTATTTTCCTCCCGCTTTGATTCAGAGCTGCATCTAATGTAGTTTGGCTAATTTTGGAAAGATTAAATGGGACCAATCTGGTTTGATCCAGTTATACGGAAAACAGTAGGTACTCTAACACACACACACACACACATACACACACACACACACACACACACACACACACACACACACACACACTCACTCTCTTGAGCGCGAACACTTGCACTCTCACCCCCCTCTCCCTTGGCATCGCTACTCTTTCCTGTCTCTAAGTGACTGTAGTCGCCATGGAAACATTGTGCCGAGCACCTCTAGAGCATGTGGCTGTGGCACATTCAAGTCACACAAAGACTCTCCTATATACACTCGCTCGCTCTCGCGCACACTCTCTCTCTCTCTCTCTTTCTCTCTCACTCCGTTAACACCATATGTCAGTATCACACAAAGGCATGAACATAAAAATCCCAGTATGTCATTTCAAACCAGCTTTGGATTCTGCAGTATGATCAGCACCACTGTAGGTGAATCAAGCATTTGCCACCTGCCCGGTCACACAGTCGAGAGGGAACAGAGTGAACACTACGAAGAGAAGAAAGAGAGTGAAAGGGTAGTGTTTCTTTCTCTTCCTCTCTGGTCCTAATCCTGGCAACCTCTTGCTTGGCTGTCTCTTCCTGCAGTGACGGCTCTTACCCCTATGACCCAGCGTCCTGGCAGCAAGGCACCAACCAGCCCCCCGGCTCCCTCTCTGTGGTAACCACAGTGTGGGGGGTTACCAGTCCTTCACCCAGCCAGGTAAGCCTGGCCCTGTCAACATCCTTAAAGGTTTAAGGATGAATAAATATTTTTATGTTCTGTGTGTTTGATGTGTGCTGGGACAATTTGAAAAAGATCGATAAATGGGCTCAAAATTATCAAAACTTTTATGATGCGCCAGAGTGGGGCGACAGTCACGAAGACTAAACAAAGGAACAAACTCATAACACAGAAAGCTTATGCATGTACAATAAAAATAAAAATTACAGCTATTGAGTGATTTGTGATTAATCGTTTTGTGGCCTATTTAATTGAGTAATTACACGTGTCTCATTTGCATAGATGATTCCTAAGGAACTAAATTTCCAGTTAACAGTCATGGTATTTTATTTTATGAAAACTTCAAATAAGCTTCATCAGACTGTATTTGTTACTACGCAGGTTCTTATTCCTAGAGCTTACGTATTCTCGTTATAGTAAAGGCTCTTGAGGGGAACTTGCTGTTTTTGTTAGTTTGCTGCTCATTGATTTGTCCATACATATCTGTAGCGTAGTCTACGGAATGCGCTCAAATTATCTCTTTAAAAGACATTTAAAAGCTGTATCTGAACAAGTGGGCTACAGTCACAGATTCTTTCATAGCAACATACAGTGGGGAAAAAAAAGTTTTAATGGTTCACATTTAAATGTTTGTTTGATCACTCAGTGATGAGCCTCTCTCTCCAATTGCTCAGGTGTTTGGTGCTCCCATGGGCCCAGGCGGTAACTCGGCTGGAGGTCACATGATGCCTGGCAACAGCCCAGGCATGAACTCACCCCAGTTCATGGGGCAGCAGGGCTACCCAGAGCCCAACAAGGGCTACATGCAGCAGGGCATGTATGGCCGGCCCAGCGGGGGCTACCCAACCGGGCCTGCATATGGCGGCAGGTAAGATGTACTGTGGTGGTGTTAATCATGAGGTCACTTGTGCTGTGTGAGCTTGACTATGTATAGGCACATAGTGTTGAGGAAGTAGGGTTACGTCAGAGCATTGGTCCAGCGTCATTGTGTGGAGGCTGAGCACGCTCTAAGCTCAGTGTGTGTCAGAGAGGGAGTCCCGCCCCTGCATTGACTCACTCACTTACCCACCCACCCACACACACCAAGCTCATACACACCAGTGTTGTCTTTTCCCCCAGGAGTGATTTGCATAGCAATAAATCTTTTGAGTCACTGACTCGGAACATTTCATTTTGCTCCCTCTCTGTGAGACATAGCAACGATCAGGCTTTCTACTACACTGCATAGCAACACGCATAATCAGCTACGTTCATGTCGTGTTCCTCTCCATAATGTGTCACACTGCCTCTGGCTATGTTCTTCAGCATGTCCAGCACTAATCTCGTGTTCTGGTGAACAAGGGGAGCTGTTAGATGCCTTGAATGACTGTTTGTTTGTGTGTATGTTCTCTCTTTCTGCCTTAGTTACCCCAATAATGGCGGGGGCTCCCTTGGGATGCCGCCTCATGGAGTCCGCCCCCCCACCGACTTCACCCAGGCTGCTGCCGCCGCTGCTGTGGCCGCCGCTGCCGCCACGGCAACCGCTACCGCCACGGCGACTGTCGCCGCAATACAGGAGAAGCAAAACCAAGAAATGAATTATGGGCCTGTAAGTGCCATCTCCTGTTTACGTAGCTGTTGGACTGTAAATCGTCTTGATCACAACTGACCTTAAAGGATGCACAACAGGGTTTGATACTCAGGCCCTGATGACACTTGTTTCCTTTTATGTTGCGCAGAGGCAGGGAAACAGAACCATCCTGATGCATTTTAGTACACGTCATCTAGCAGATTACTGTTGATTGAAGGGTGCAGATTTCAGCTCAAATTTCCTTTTCATGGTCTGCACACTGCAATTGAAATCTAGTGTGCCATTGTGTGAAGCGGTACATCTAACCTGTGTCAAAGCATTCAATTCGCCCCCTGCTGGCACCAAACAGGTAGCAGATGTACAATTCTGGCAACATGGTTTAAATTAGTATGAAAGAGAGAGATTTTCCTTTGCTTTATTCCCCAGTCTAATTGTGACAACAGACTTTACATACTGGCAGTTCAGCATTAGACGCCACTTCATAACCACAGAGGCGAGGGCAGATTTGATTGTTCACGCTGGTGACCTAGTTGCTGCTTTCCTTTCTGTGCCCAGAGCTTGTCATCTCTGGCTGCTGGCAGCAGGCATGTCTCCAGCCATTGTTTAAGCCTGCTGGGTCTAATGGGCGTGGGGCCGTGTTGGCTTTTTTTTTTTTTTCTTTGCTTCACAGATGGGTGGCGCTTCCTCTTACAACACCCAGTTCCTGTCCCACACTGGACCCCGTGGCCCACCCAGCATGGCCCCCTCCGGTATGGTGGGCGCCAGACCCCCCTCCATGGGACCCATGTATGCCTCGCAGGGGCAGCGGCTACCCCAGCACTCGGGATACCCGGGAGGCCAGCAGGGACCCCCGCCGCGACACCAGCAGGGGTTGAAACGCCCCTACAACTCTGAGGTTAGTGCTGTTTTTGACTTTCAGCTTTGGGTGATTTAAAAAAAAAACCACACAAATGATTAATAATAATGACAGTCAGAACAAGTGTTTTCTTTTTCCTAATAAACCACAGCAGTAGTTCCAAAATCTGGTACCATTTCCGTTATATTTTGGTATTTCCCTGCTCTAATGAACCTGCCATTCCTGAGTTGTACTGGTAATGTTTGAGCAAGGCAAACTAAAAGGTACAGAGTGACACCAGGTTTGGGAACATCTGAATTAGCGTATGCTCGTCTTTTGGTATTCATAAGTCCCTGTTTGAGAGAGTCTTAATCATAACTGATCCCAATTTAGGAATGGCCAGCCTTATTGTGGTGAGAGTTAGGAAGCTGTCTCTGGTAGTTGTTAACAATCAATAACAGCTGCTATGCAGTTCAGCTCCTGACTAGCTTCATACAGTTTTAATGTTTAGTTGGGTCTAGAAAAAAAATTTACCAGATGGTACTGAAGTCCATTCATCTTAAATGTTTATCAGTAGTTGTGCTGTTGGTCGGTGATGTGAGTTTACGTGGCAGAGTGTCACTCAAAGTGAAATTTTGCGTTCAAACGTCTTTCACACAAGAAGTCTTTGAAGCATGCACTTTCCACTGCAAAAAGTAGTTCAGTTTTGTGACCCTCTATTTGCTCTCACAGGGGTTTCCAGGGCAGCAGTATGGCTCTGCGATGGGTGCTGCGGGGCCGTACCCCGGCCAGCCCATGCAGTACCATGGCCCCGGCCCGCAGCGCTCGGCTCCTTCACCCTCCTACACAGGCCACAGAATGCCCATCCAGCAGGCTAACATGGGCCAGTATCCTGCAGGACCAGGAAACCCAGGCCAATACTACAAGGTGAAACATCAAACCAGCAGCATCAGCGAATATGTTTTCACGCCCTGAGACCCTTGAACATCCTGTTGATGCTTTCTGAATGATTACACTGACGTTTCGTTTCTGAGTTTATTCTCCTGTTAAACTGTGACACTGTCAGACATGGTGGGATGCTAGTATTATCAGATTTGGTGGTTAGCAGGTTCTTACTTCTGTGTTTGTGGCAAACAAGCTGCTGCTTTGTGAGAGTGAGACCCTGGAATCGGATTCTTGCTGCTGCCACAGTGAACTGAATTCTATATCTAAAAAGATCTTGTAAATGTCACTTGCTGTAAAAGATCTGTCTGTGTAGGCGTTACGCATAAGAATGCAAAAGCCTCTGCTCAGCAATTGCACTGAAATCCCCCTTTAATAACAGTTTCAAGATTTAGTTGCAGTCATGTAATTGAAATCATAGAAATTATTAACACATGCCTCGTTTATTTTTTTTCTTCACCGAACGGCCAAGGGCGATGACCCAAAATGAGAGTTCAGCTAGCAAGTTGTTTAGCACATAGAAAAACAAATACACAGAAACTCGCCCTGTATCTCTTTTAAACCTATTAATAAGGTATTAGTAAAGTGATATTGAGATGATTTGTTTGTTGATCAGGCGGAGCAGTTCAACGGGCAAGGCAACAGCCATGGCAGTTTGGCATCAGGAGTGGCCGGAGGCGGAGGGTACAACACCTTTAACCAAGCGGCTGTGAACGGGGTCAGTGTCCTCTCACTCTTTCTGTTTCTCTCCCTCTGTATTTCTGTTGGCTGCTAAAAGCTCCAGGTCACTTGGCTCATTACAGGGAGCAGCCGGTTAATATTTTACAATTTCAGGAGCGCCGTGATTGGACTTTGTTACTGGAAGCTCATGCTCTGTCAAAACTAATTTAAAGAAGCACTTGTCTGAAAATGCTCCTGTAGGTAATTTAAGTAGTGCCAGTAGTAATTGACTAGCTTAATTCTGTCTGGACAACGCAGATTTGACCCTTGCACGCTTTTATTCATTGTTAGCATTCCTTAGGTTTTTTGGGAGAAGTGGTTCTTTTGATTCTGAGTAATCGTGCTAGTTAATGGGCTCGAAGCTGCAGCGGATGTGTAATGCTTGCGTGCCTTTCAGCCTGGACGAGCGATGCCTGGATATCCCAGCTCTCCCCTCCCAGGAAACCCCACTCCTCCCATGACCCCAGGCAGCTCCATGCCGCCCTACATGTCCCCCGGCCAGGACGTGAAGTCTCCCTTCCTCCCTGACGTCAAGCCCAACATCAACTCATTGCAGCCCCCTACAGGTACCACTCCGTGCTGGCCCGAGAGCAAGCAATATACTCTCTTGCAGTGCTGTCTTAAAAGCACTCTGTGTAGCGCTGCATTATGACACTATTTACAACATTTTCATTTGAGGTTAACAAGGCATAATACTAAACATGAGTCTTGAAAACCAGCACCTTGTGTTGTTGTGTGCTGATCATACATGCCAGGTTACCTCAGGCTGTTTTGACTGATGGTAACTTTGTTTGCCAAATGTATTGACTGCCGCCTTTTCCATCCCTCTGTTTGCAAATGAGAAATACCTCATCGTTTGAAAACCAAAAAAGGGTTTTATGAAAGGGATAAACAATGACTAACAACTAACAGTGGATGAAATGTAATGTAGCCGGTAAACGCTTGTGCCACTTTAGTACTCTTGAGTTTTTTTGAAGCGTATTTAGCCCACAGTGTAACTCCGCCTCTCCGTTAATGATTGTAGGGAACCCCAGCGATGACCTAAGGCTGACCTTCCCAGTTCGAGACGGGGTGGTGCTGGAACCCTTCCGGCTGGAGCACAACTTGGCCGTCAGCAATCATGTCTTCCAGCTGCGCGACTCTGTCTACAAGACACTCATGATGAGGTGATTCCCATGGTCTTGTGACATTCTCAGCCTGATGTATTCTCTATGCTTGGCTATATTCACTATACTGATAATGCATATTTGTACACCTGTTACATACGCTTCCAGTAAAGAACTGTTGCAGTGTATTCGTTCAGGATGGGTTTGCTGGTTAAGTACTATGAATTTGTATAAGTATGTGCTAGCGCTGCACAGTGCAACCTTCTTTAATCATTGTCATAACATTGGCCCTCATACTGCTGCA
Organism: Semaprochilodus insignis; assembly: GCA_034552555.1. Classification (NCBI taxonomy): domain Eukaryota; kingdom Metazoa; phylum Chordata; class Actinopteri; order Characiformes; family Prochilodontidae; genus Semaprochilodus; species Semaprochilodus insignis. The sequence continues at coordinate 20,148,980 of CM067490.1, read as the reverse complement.
AATTGCAAGGTTTTATTTTCTGCTGTAAGCATCCTGACCAAAAACTCTGAATAACTGTGTCTGCCAAATACATAAATGCAAATATATTGAAATAATGGTATATAATGGAATAATGTTTATTAAATATTAGAATATTTATCTCAAAAACAATATGGTGACTTTCACAAGGTCATTCAGCTCTAATTTATACATGTTTCTTGCTTGTATTGATGACTTCTGGGCATATGTTTGTCTAGGCCAGACCTGGAGTTGCAGTTTAAGTGCTACCATCACGAGGACCGGCAGATGAACACTAACTGGCCGGCCTCGGTGCAGGTGAGCGTGAACGCCACGCCCCTCACCATTGAACGCGGTGACAACAAGACCTCCCACAAGCCCCTCTACCTGAAACACGTGTGTCAGCCGGGCCGCAACACCATCCAGATCACAGTCACTGCCTGCTGCTGCGTAAGTGATGTGTTGTGTGTGAAAATGAAAAGGTGCCTGTGTGGTTTTTCTGTTTCAGTATTTTATTTTATTTTTTTTAAACATTACATCACCATGTTTGACTCGCCACTCAGATGTGCATTCTATCTACGTTGCACATGCAGCATGTCATACAAGAGAGAAAATAGTTTACTACCTAAAGCCCAGCTATTGCTCATAAACAGCTGTATCTGACATTTTGTTGGATTTGAAAAGGGAAATTAGGCATGATTTGTGGGCAAGTTTTGCTGCTGCAGTAAACTCTTAGGTTCGCTTGATCCCTCCTTCTCTTGAGCTAATGTGAATAGCATGAGGGATTCCCCTGAAGAGACATGGTGAGGCTAAATGGATGAGGGCTTGTTGAAAATGGCATCGAATCAAGCAGTCTGTTTCACACTCAGTTTGTTCTCTGTTTAGAGGGTTATGTGCATGGAGAAGATCATAACACAGATAACACTGAGTTTTCTCTATGGATAATCTCTTTGGTAGCTGAGACATTGTAAACATTGTGATGCTTAGGGAAAATTGGCCCTCTGCCTTTGTTGTAGAGCAGGGGTCATAAATCGTGTTCCTAGTGGGATGGAGTCCAGCATACTATGCTGATTTGCCTGCTGTACCACACCAGATAATGAGCACAGTTACTGATGAGTTGAATCAGATGTGTGACCAAAGAAATCATCAAACTGTACTGGTTTCAGCCCTCCAGGAATGGAATTAATCACCACTGTTGTAGAGAATGTTGCTCACACATATACATATATAATTTTTTTTTTTTTCCCCCCCTTCCCTCTCTAGTCTCATCTCTTTGTGCTCCAGCTGGTCCACCGGCCCTCAGTGCGGTCTGTGCTGCAGGGCCTGATGAAAAAGAGGCTCCTGCCGGCCGAGCACTGTGTCACTAAAAGTGAGTTTCACTCTTACTACTGGATCGTCACTGTCTGTACTGGCCACTATTACTCTTCCTCACTTTCATTACGCTGCATCCTTTGCTGTCATTCATCTTGTGTATTGCTGCTCTGATCCCAGTCAAGAGGAACTTCAGCAGCGGGACCATTCCGGGAACTCCCGGCCTAAACGGAGAAGACGGCGTAGAGCAGACGGCCATCAAGGTCTCCCTCAAGTGTCCAATCACCTTCCGCCGCATCCAGCTTCCAGCAAGGGGCCACGACTGCAGACACATACAGGTGAGGACAGGACTGTACAGTTTTCCTGCTTCATAGCACAGAGTGCTGGAGGACATCTGAAATTTAGGAAGCAAATTAAGATTTAAAAAAAAAAAAAATAACAGCAACTATATGATACAATGTAACATGCAGATTTTTTACCTGTGATTTTACATGGTCATGTTCAAAATCATTTTATTTATTTATGTAGATGTTAGTCAGAAACTAATGCATGATGGGTGTTATTCCCAATATAAGCAAAGCAAATGGTGCACTTTTTTCTTTGGATATTGATTCTTGAAGGCGATAACTCATTTGTATTATGTGTTAAGTCAGTAATTGTACTTTTAATGTACTGTGCCTTTTCTGTGCCTGTTTCATCCATAGTGCTTTGACCTGGAGTCTTACCTGCAGCTTAACTGTGAGAGAGGAACTTGGCGCTGTCCTGTGTGCAAGTAAGTGCTTTGTTCTGGTCTAATTAGTTTTTTACCCTTGAACTTTATGAACTTTATATCCCATGTGGTGGCAACAGTGTAAACAAGTAATCTTTGAATGTCATTTAGCAGCTTCCTTATTTTTAATCACGTGGTCCACATTAAAAGTGTTTGTGTATTTCTTTGTTTGCAGTAAGACAGCTCTTCTTGAGGGGCTAGAAGTGGATCAGTATATGTTGGGCATTCTCATCTATATCCAGAAGTAAGTTCCTGTGCATCATCTTGACCTAAATGATAAACATTTATCATCAGTTAATACTTATTAGTACTGTGTAACTTACAGTTCATGGAAATCCCAGTTGACAGACTGTATTGTAATGGTCTGAACAAGAATTTTATTTGTAAATACCTGAGCCGTCATTTCTCTCTGGCATGTTTTTTGACCATCTGTATCTTTCTTCTAGTTCGGACTATGAAGAGATCACCATTGATCCAGTGTGCAGCTGGAAGCCAGTCCCTGTGAAGCCGGACATACACATTAAAGAGGATCCAGACGGTCCAGCCTTGAAGCGCTGTCGCACCCTCAGCCCCAGTCACATGATCCTACCCAGCGTCATGGAGATGATCGCAGCGCTTGGCCCAGCCTCCTCACCTTACCAGTCCCTACCACAAGGTGGCAGCAGCAGCACACCTGATTACCCCAGCCAAGGTACCGCAACCATTTGTTTGGTTATCTGTTTTTGCTTAGACCGTTCATTGTGGGTCTTGAATTTAGTTTCCAGGATTTTGTAATCACTGCTTGTGATTGTTGATGTCCTACTCACCAGAAATGACAAAATCCAGGGGTGGTATATTTTATTTGTGGTCCAAAGTTTGATCTTAGATTTGCTTTGAAGGTCTACAGGATAAATGATACATTCAGTTTTAATGTTTTGCTTGTTGTTTACTTGTTTAGAGTAATAGCATGGTACAATTTGTATGCAGACCTACTCATTTTATTTATTTTACTCTCTTCTTCTCTTAGCTGGTTCAGGATACTCTAGCCAGCCAGGTTTCTCAGACTTCCCTAACGCCCCTGGCACCCCAACACTGGGGGAGTTTGCATCGGGGCCCCCACCCCTCTCTTACCAGGCTGACTTGCCCAGTGGGCTCTTGACCCCTGAGAAACCCGTGGGACATCCCATGTCTGGACAGGTAAAACTTTGACACCAATTGTGAATAGCATCATGCATAAATAGGGGTATAATGATATCCCCAATTCGATGTAAATCTATGGACGAACAATGAAAGCTATGGTGTTATATCTACAATCTGCTAATGAGACTAAAATTTGAAGATGGGAGCCCAGCAACTGGGTAACGGTTGCATTGTATTAAACCTGCTGGTGTTCAAACAGCTGAGTTAAAGATGACATTAGTAGAATGCCTAAGCCATCTCCACAAAGCGCACATTGAGATGCATCGTATCACCATGTATTCATATATTGATATGAAAAATTAAGTTTTGTTGCCCCATTTCTCAAGGAAACATGTTCAGGTTAACAACAAGAGCTTACAGAGACTCTGGGTTTACTGTAGTGCAATTTGGGGAAAGTACATTAAAGTGTTATTATTTCTAGCCTTTTTTGACCCCGAGTACCCACTAATGCACTTTTTCTGGCTTGAACACTGAAAATCCACTGCTAGATCTGTTGTCACAGCACTTTCTGATTTGTCAAACTCATTTACATGCAGTTCACAATCTGTTATTGTGTTACATTTCTCAACTTTTAACCTTCCAAAGACAATGTTGTTGAAAATTTAGGCTAATATACAAATTGAAACTCTTTTAAGTTGTAATTTTAATTTCAGAACGATTGACCTCTCTAACATTATTAGACTGCATTTCTGCTGCGCAGCAGTTGCCCGAATGTCCTCCTTCATCAGTGACTTTAGCAACTTGATTTTAGTTTGCCCTGCAAGTTGCATGTGAGTGTAAGAGTGTCTCTGGAGCCAGAAGCAGTTTTCACTTCTGTCTTTTCCTTGCATCACAGATGACTCACTCTAGTCGTATGGACCCATCCCACAACCCTCTCCAGCAACAACAGCAACAGCAGCAGCAACAACAGCAACAGCAGCAGCAAGCTCTCCATGGTAATTCCAACCTGGGTGGCCCTGGAGGACCCATGCATTCGCGCAACTCCACACAGAATCCAAGGCTGCACACAGACAGCTTCGGACTGGGCGGCCCTGGAGGGCCGGGAGATGTGGCTGAGCCTGCTCTTGATGTAAGTCTTTCTAAGTATTACAGTTATATTTTAAGATCAGCCTGTTTTAATGTTGTCTAGTGATGTGTCTGTGAACCAGAATTTATTCAAAGAAAATTCTCACTGTCTTGTTGGGTTTTTGTACATGGTAATTATATTATATATCATTGTGTCGCTGCATTATAAGAACATTAGAGTTTCCGGTCTTGTTTTAGGCCCATGAGTGCCTTAAGCTTGTGGTCTGAGGTTGTCATTCATTTTTTTCCAGTGACAGTACATGTTATGATGCAGTCTTTGGTTTTGCTGTTGATTTTAATGCCGTCCTTCTCTCTTCACCCCCGCCTCATCCAGTTGCTCCCAGAGCTCACAAACCCGGACGAGCTGCTGTCCTACTTGGGCCCTCCTGACCTCCCCAACAACAGCAACGATGACCTGCTCTCACTGTTTGAGAGCAACTGAGCCCACTCACATCTGCCTCACCGCCTTCAGCTTAGCCACACCGTCCTAAAAAAAAAAAGTACTCTTCCCTGGCTTACATGCTCTCCGCACGCTATGAGGAGGTTTGGGCGTCAGGGCTGGGAATCCTTGCAGATGTTCGAGTGTAATTCTTTTACCCGCAGCGTTCCTTGGAGACTGGAATTCAGTCATTCTTACAGCAAGGAAGGTGCAGAAGATATTTTAATGCGACTTCAACATTAATGTTAGTCTGCCTCTGAAGTATGTCAAAAAAAAGTTTGTGGTTTTTTTTTTTTTGTTTGTTTTGTTTTTTTTTTAATTATTATTATATATTTTTTATTTTAATTTGAAAGAGTCCCTTTCATATTTCCAGCTCCTGCAAAAATCATTTGTAGAAAAGCACCTCATCTGTCAGACTTGTGCTTGGTGTAAATTATATTGCGTCGACAGAGGGCGGAAGCCATTATGGAATTTGCCTGTCATCATTTGTTCTTAATCGCGTTTAAACCGAGTGTGAAGTAAGTAGTACTGACATTCTTTAAAATCCTGAATTTGTTCATACAAAGAAGGAGGACCGAATTTCAATTAAGCTACAAGCTCTATTTAAGAAAGATGAAAGGGGAAAGCCAAAATAGTTCTTGCCTCTGTTATAAGCTGAATGCGAGTAAAAGCTGGGAATGCCAATGGACCTTGCAAACACAAGACACAGACACACCTTACCTCAAAAGGTTTAAAACAAAAGGAAAAATTAAAAAAAGAAAAAAAAAAAAGAAGAAAGGAAAAAAAGTCCACCAGTAAGCTAGCACCCTACCCTACAGGTCCTCACCATTACTTGATCTCACAGACTTGTACTTTACTTGAAGTCCAAGAGTCAGTTTATACTTTGTGTTAGAAAATGCCTCTTTGCAGCCTGCATGCTCTTGTCCTTATTTAGAGATGCAATCATGAAGCATATCTCACTGTAGCATCAAGGGAATGTACTGTACGTTTGTTCGCACAACTTTGCCAAATTCGTTGGGACAAAAAAAAAGCTCTTGTCAAGGGGCAGGCATCTTCGTGTGTTTATCCTGCGGCTACTGTCGAAGGGAGGAAAGCATACAATCCTTGAGTATGTTTACGCAAGATAAATGCAGTCATTCAGTCATTGGATACAAGAAGCACACATGCGCACATGCCTCTAGCTACACCCAGTATCTTTCTGGCACACATTCATCCATTTCACTCTCTCTACCGTTTTTTCTCTCTGCCCCTCCTTCCACTTAAACAACTTTTGTCTTCCTGCCCTGTTGGCACAGACTCCTGTGCTGATTGTGATTCTGTCACAGTAAAGACTACAGTCTTGATGCTGGTGATTTTCTGTTTGATAAGCTTTCACGTTCTCAGTTACAGGCATTGGTTTTAGTTGCTTTTTCTTTTTTTTTTTTTTGGATATGCAAGAGATTTTAATCGTTAAGTAGACAGAGAAAGAATTTGTCCAAGTCCAAATAAGTAAGTGAGAGGTCTTGCAGAGCACAAGCAACCGCATCACACATTTCAGACAGGGTATATCACACACACACATACAGGCGCACACCCTAAAGCTCGCTACAAGCAACTCTGAAAAGAGTGCATTCAGGTCCAAAACCTTCCCAGTCTGGTTTTGTCTCGTCTCTGTCACATCTGCATCGTTCATGTTTGCAGCAGCAAAGGCCTCTTGGCGGTATGGTCTTAATGGCAATACCCAATCTTGTTACTGACGAGGAACAATTGGGGAGCGGTGTTGAAAATATGTACAGATATAGGACTATTATTGTTACAGATGTGGACACACTCGCTCTTTTTACCCCATGATATAAAAATACACAACCTACACCCGGACCCCCGCCATTTTAAACACTATGACAGATTGTCAGACATGCTCTTGTTCCATGCTGTCCCTTTCAGTTTAGTTGCAAGAGAGAATCGATGGAGAGGAGAACAGCCTACCACCCCGTTTCCTGTCTCGTCCTATTTTATTATTTATGGCCGCTCTCTGGACACGGTCAGCTATGTGCAGTTTGTATCATAAACAATCCAGGGAGTGTCAGGAGTTATTGGATGTGCAATTGTTTTTTGAAGACATTTGTGTATCATAATTTTATCTTTGATTATATAATTATTGTTATTATAATAATTATAAAGATAATTGGTGGACCTGTATGCATCTCTTACGTGTGTTATCTAGCAAAAGTTTATGGATTTGTTAAAGAAAAAAAAAAAAAAACAGTTCATTTCCCATCAGACCTGTGACTAATGAAGGTTTCCAATAAGAGAGCTGAGAGACTTCCTTGAGACCAGCACCGAGTCACACTTACTGTTAATCAAACTGTTAAAAAAAGATGTTTGTCATGTGTAGGTGAATCTTTAAGTTCTAACGATTGAATTAAACTTGTAAAATTGAAATCATTTTGTTTTTTTCTAAAGATGTGAAATATTTCCATTATGTTTTTTAAGTAAAGACTTAAGCCCCATCGTGTTTCATTTGCATTATTTGCCAAGTCATGACCAGCCCAACACATACATACAGTTGACCTGGATTTCTGCCTTTATTACTAATGTGGTGTTATCGTTATCTAAGTCACAACTGTAAACAAACACAATCTTAACTAAACTAACACCACACATTTGTACTTTTTATGTCTTTTATTGATTTCACTAATTTAACGTCCACAATGCTGGCTACAGAAAAGAAAGAGTACCTCTGTGTTAATAACGTCCCCAAGAGCTAATTGACAAAAGGTGTTTCAATTAAGGAGACAACATTTGAAGGTTGGGTTGCCTATTAAATAAAGGCAGTACACAAAGCCTGTTAATGATGAATCTCAGAAAAGGTTAGCGTGAACCATCCCTCATGCGACTTCAACATTAATGTTAGTCTGCCTCTGAAGTATGTCAAAAAAAAAGTTTGTGGGTTTATTTTTTTTGTTTGTCTTTTTTTATTATTATTATTATATTTTTTTTTATTTTAATTTGAAAGAGTCCCTTTCATATTTCCAGCTCCTGCAAAAATCATTTGTAGAAAAGCACCTCATCTGTCAGACTTGTGCTTGGTGTAAATTATATTGCATCAACAGAGGGCGGAAGCCATTATGGAATTTGCCTGTCATCATTTGTTCTTAATTGTGTTTAAACCGAGTGTGAAGTAAGTAGTACCGACATTCTGTTAAGATCTGTTAAGATCACTCCAAAAGCACAGCTGGCAATCCCGAAAGAAGCTTAACAGTAAGACCTACAGAAGACTTCAAAAACCTTGTGTTCATGTGTCCACTATTCAGTGTTCATGAAAGTAGATCACAAAGGAAGCCTAAAAAAAGGGCAACAAAACCTTACAGACCATTTCATGTTTTGGATTCGCCTGCCATTAGCCTGGACTATGCTTAGGAAGAATGTTCTATGGACGGATGAGACAAAGTGGAACTTAATAGCACAAATGCAAAATGCTATGTTTGGAGGAAAAGGGGCAGTACACAACAACACCAAAACCTCATCCCAACTATGAAGCATGGTGGAGGGAGTATAATGGTTCGGGGCTGCTTAGCTGCCTCATTTGCCTGGTGCCCTGAGATTATTGAGGCAACTATGATCCATTCAAAGGTGTGTCAAACCTGAAAAGGGGCTGGGTGATGAAACTAATTGACTAAAGAATGGTTGAAAAAGATTTGTGTTTCGGAATGGCCAAGTCAGAGTCCCGAATTTAACCCCATCGAGATGCTGTGTTATGACCTGAATAGGGCTGTGCAAGTAAGGCATTCCAGAAATACTAATGAACTGAAACACATTTGCAGGGAGGAATGGTCTAACATTCCTCCTCAACGTGGTGCACATCTTATTTTGCAGTTACTGGAAACATCTGGTAGAGGTGATACTGTTAAAAGAGGGATCTACATGTTATTCAATTGAAGGGTTCACTTCTCATAGTCTGCACTGTGGATTTTTACTCAATGTGCTCACTAAAAGACATGAAAAGTGTAACTGTGTTATGGTTTCAGTTCAGTTAGGGTGTGCTGTGACTTTGATAACTACCAGACCACATTTCATTAGTAGTCAGTACAGAGATCCGGGTAATCCTAAAGGGTTGCCTTGCCTTTTGCTTACAACTGAAAAAACCCTGCAAAAACTCATTTATACACCGGTTTCACAAAGCTAGGTCGTGACGCTCTGCAAACATGTCTGTCTGTCTGTCGACATTAGCAACACCAGTCCATGTAAAGCTGATCTTTGCTGTACTGATTTGAGGTGATTTAAGAAGGAACGTTGCTTATGAAGACATGAGCCATTTCCAACGAGTACGAACATGTACGTTCCCCTCCGGCGAATCTGATTATGAAACCTCCTTTGGTACATAAATACCATACGTGCCATCATGGCGAATTTAATCCACGGGCGACGCCCTCACGCCATGACGGCCACTACTGAACGCGCGAATACAGAGGCCCGCCTACTCTATGTTCTCGCAGCCGATTGGCCGAGGTTGGTTGACGTCATGTACGCTACCTACAATTGGTCGACCTGACTATCAATCAACGGCGCTCCTTCCGAGCCATGCTGAACTGGAGGATTCGCCCGCTCTTGGAACTCCGTCGTAATTTATGCAAGTCCGCGTTCTCTGATTGGACGAGCCTCGAGTCACTCAGCGTTCTCCCTACTTCATAGGTTACAATAGGGGACAAAACAGGGTTTCCGTGCTACTTCTATATATCTAGTTTTGCGCTGACGTGCGGACTTCCGACGAGCTGCGGCATCTTGTAGGGTTAACTCTCAATCTACTTTTTACAGATAGGAAATAGAGGACATCTGTGGTCAGCATGGGCAACCCTAAAGTTTTCTTTGACATCACCATCGATGGCAAGAGTGCGGGACGGATTGTGATGGAGGTGAGCTACCACTGCCAAACGTGCTCAAAGACAAGTTAGTTGGTTAGCCAAGTGAGTCGTGTGGGGAGATATGTTAGTGGTACTGGTAGGATCCGAGGATGCTGATCTGCTGGGTGCTACAACGAGACCGGATTTCCCCTTCCTTGAGAAACAGCTGTGCAAATGTGCATGTAACGGTGGATAAAGTCAGAAGGCTCTTCATTTCCGTAAACAAACGGGTTTTTAAATCATATGAATCTCCGGCGGCTTTGCTCGGTTGTGATTACATAATGAGAAGATTTCACGGTCTTGGAGTGAACTGTGCCCGGAGTCCGTCTGTGCAAGTTGATCTTTAGCACGAAGTCTGATGCCTGATCGAAATGTTCCGGTTCCACCTTAAATGGCAGTTACATGGAATTGCTGCACCATTTAAGGTGGAACGAGGAAATTCAAGAACCCAACTTGGCTTGGAGGACAAAGCTTTTTTTTTTTTTTAAACCACCTTTCCGTACATGATTTAATCAAGTCTTTACACGTCCTTTCTCAAATTCCTTAAGTCATTTCAGAGCCTGTAAGAGTAGTACACTTTTTTTCCCCTATTATGGACTCCATTTTTTTTTCATAGCGCAAGATGCCATTTTGAATTGCCATTAGAGTTCAGTTAGCTGAAGACAGGATTAGCTTCTGCAGCGCAGCATTTTAACCCTGCCGTACATTAAATTAAAATCATGGTTTTTTAATTATCGCCTTTTACCATTGCTGCAAAACATGACTGCAACAGATTTAAGAGGCTTGGCTCTTAGAATTTTCCGTTCCACCTTAAATGGCAAATGGAAACGTTGCGTCGTTTAAGGTGGAACGGAGGCATCATAGCACAAAATGACAAGTCAGTTAATGACAAACCAAACGGGCACCTTTTAAGGTGGAACGGCAAAGTCGAGCTCAACTATGTTTCTTACTTAAAGCCTTCTGTCTATTTAATAGAAGTTCCCACGCAAAGGAACCTGTTTGAATGGCGAACTTTCTAACTGTGTCTGTAAATGGTGGCGTCTGGCCCACGCTGCCCCCAAAATAACAGTATGATGAAGTAATTGACTAATTATGCACACGTGGATGCAGCACGGCTGTGGGTGTGGCCTGCGGTGGGCGCGGCTATTTTGATCCACAAATTGGGCTGTTTTAATGCAGTAGAGTGATTTTTAATTGATTGTTATACTAATAATAAATGTCCCCCCCCCCCTTCTTCTTCCTGTCGTCGTCCTCCTGGCTGCTGAGGCAGCTGAGAGCTGATGTGGTCCCAAAGACTGCCGGTAGGCATCATTCTCTTTCCTTCTCTCATGTTAACAAAAATGAAGCATTCCAACTGAATATGTTTTGGTTGTGCTGACTCCTGTTAACTTCCAAACAGAGAATTTCCGAGCCCTGTGCACTGGGGAGAAAGGTTTTGGCTATAAGGGTTCCGGTTTCCACAGAGTCATCCCTGGCTTCATGTGCCAGGTGAACTGTCAAAACAGGATAATTCTTTTAATCTCCATTACTTTTGCTTCAGTGGACTGTCGGAAGCCTTGACTGGATCTGAACTGCTCTTGTATACTCTCTGCATATTAGGGAGGTGACTTCACAAATCACAATGGGACTGGTGGAAAGTCCATCTATGGTGAGAAGTTCGCCGACGAGAACTTCACCCTGAAGCACTCGGGGATGGGCACTCTGTCCATGGCCAATGCAGGACGCAACACCAATGGATCCCAGTTCTTCATCTGCACTGCTGATACTGCTTGGTAAGGATTGCATTGCAGTGCGCCCCTCAACAGTTTTTAATATTTATTGCTGGTATTGAAGTTCACTCTGAAAGATCTGTAAGATTTGTAACATGTAGTGAGCGACCATTTGTGAAGTCTGTTCTAGGTTGTCCATGCATCTCTGTTCTTTGTCCAGGCTCGACGGCAAGCACGTTGTGTTTGGGAAAGTCGTTGATGGTATTGACATCATCAAGGCTGTCGAGGGCAAAGGAAGCAGCAGCGGCAAATGCTCTGCCAAGATTGTCATCAGTGACTGTGGCCAGCTTTAAAGATGGATTTAAAGATTGCCTAATCCCTCCAGATCATTTTGCATTCTTTTGTTTTCCCCCCATTTTTTTGGATTATTTTCTAAGCCATTCCTCTCCTTAAGAAGTACTTGTTCCATGTATCAGGGCCTTGTTTTATGTATGAAAAGTAATTACATTTGTTTAACAAAGTAAATATTAAAGTTGGAACAAGATTCCTAACAAAATATTATTTTGTATGTTTGTCTTTACATTGATCATTTCTGTTTAAGTGCTCTCAAAGCCTTCAAATCACAAAACGTCGTTCTTATTCTCTATAGCTTTCTGGGAGCAAATGTTACTAAATCTTCTTGATTTCCCATGTGACTGTGTGCTGTTGCAGTTTTTCCTGTTGACCAGCAGGGAGTAGTGTGAACAGTGTTAACAGCGATACACTTTCTAAAAGTAACAAAGCACAGTGGGATGAGTTAAGTCTCAGCACTTTGGAGGCCATCATGCAAATTAAACTGGTGGTGTTTAAAACTGTATTCAGTTCAAGAAGTAACCAGAAAACGTTTGGGTTTTTTTTTTTTTTGTTGTTGTTGGTTTTTTTTTTTTGTTATTGTCTTCCTCCCCACAGACATTGTTGTCTTTATATTGTTATTCTGTTTAATAACAGACTAGTAGATAAGACCCATTATCTCATGGAAATTTAACTCTTAATATGTAAATACATTTTAGTGGGCTTTAGTAACGTTGACTCAAATGTGGAACATAATTGATAGGCAGATATTGTCCTTGGGTTGGAGAAATCTACCTGGTGGGGAAGATTTGGTTTAAATGTACACTGTAAAAAGTGCTATTTCTAATTCGTTACCAGCAATTAAATAAGTATCACTCAACTCAGGATTACTTTGGAAGATTCAATTGTTCAAATTCCAATTTTTAATGAATAAACCTAATTCATTTGCTTGTGTTAATAAAAAAAAAAAAAAATTCTTTAGATTGGACCAACAAAACACTTCTTATAGTGAGATACCAGGCCTCAGGTCAGAAGCCAACATAGCTTACAAGTAGAATATAAAGCTCTATCTCATATAAGACCATTTAAGTCCAAGCCAGCCCCCCCCCAGCGAGCTAGGTTGCTAGCTGGTATCTGAATGTGTGCTGAACATTTCTGAATTGCAGTGTAGTGCTGGCCCCTCTTTGGGGGGAGGGGGGATAGGAAATGAGGAAAAGATAAATGTCCCCAGGCAAAACGGTCAGTAGATTGCTGAATCCCTTTAAGCAGCTGGTCATGGCAAGCATTTACACCAACTCATCCAGTATGCTGACAATACGCTCTGCGGGGGCAGCGAGTGGTTTGTTGCACATGGGACATACAGAGCGCACCTCCAACCACTTCGCCAGACACCTGTAACACAAGCACAAGAATATCCACCATAACAATGGCACACACTGATGTAGTAAACCCAGAAAATCATCACTAGATCACTAGATGCTTTGTAGTGGCATTCACTCTAATAAACACTTCCTCTATTAAAGTGTGTTGACTATGTGTTTTAAGAAAGCAGAACCTAACAAATTTTCTGTTTAGTGCCTGCAATGCTGCTAATGTATCTTCCTTTTGAGTTATCTCTTACAATCTCAAATACCTTTCGTGGAATCCATGCTGACATGGCAACATCCCAAGCTCATCTTTTATCCTGAAGTCCTCCAAACACACAGCACATGTTTGCTTAGACAGAGGAAGGAATGAGGAATGAATATGGAAACCCCAAATATAAAGTGAACAATGTACTAATGTGTTATCGTTTAAAAGGGAGCACTTACCTCCGGAATATTCAGCTGCTTTGTTTCACCTCGGAATACAACCTGTAAGAAATAAAGGGACACTTCAGAGAGTTTACACAGATCCTTTATCCTGTCACCTGATGAACACAGTACAGGCTGTTCTAGTGGCTGCCATCTCCTACTTACCACTTTGTAACCAAAGCTCTCGCAGTGGGCTTGGTGTCGCAATTTACTGGAAGGACACAGCAACACAATGAATCATAACGACAGGAATGCAGAGAAAAGGCATATAATTAGACTGATCTAGGCCAAACCGCTGCACAGAAATGCATTTTGACAGACTAGCACCTAGTTCCACAATCTATCCCCTTCTGGTCAAAAGATTAAATATATACATGCACCCTATTGTTACACATTTTATTATTATTTTAAACACCAGTATTAAGCAGAATTCAAAATAACTGATAATTAGTTTCGGTAATTGTCTCTAATTCATTTCAGATTAACACCCCTCTTTAGCCCCTCTTTGCCTTTATAATATATTTGTCCATGAGCCAGGTATTCAGTTAAAGGTGATCTCTGTTGTTCATTGTTCTGTATAATTACATGGTTAAGGCATTTCAACAAAAACATTAAGGGAGGTTTGGTGTGGAAATGCTTCATTCTAGAGAAACCTGTCGAGTCAGAATTGTTCACAGTGCTGGTGACAGAAACAGATGTCTGAGGGGTTTAACACCCCTAAAAGGTTTTCATGTGAAATGGTTCTAATACACTGCCTGACATTTAAGACATTTGTTTTTACACGTGTTTTGTGATAATGGTTTGGCCTAAAACCTATTATAATCAGTTTTATCTAATACATTCATGGTGGACGGATACATAAAGGGTGTTCTAAGACCCCCAAATAATCTCCCAAACAAAACGGTTTCTAGATTTTCCACTATTTTATTACCATCAATATTCCATATAAATACCAAGTAGACATGAGTGGGTTTTACTAGTAGTTTTGGATAGTACATAAAATATATTTAGCCAGATTTGTTAAGTAGACATTGCCCCTGGTTCCTATCAGCACAGCAGAAAATCTGAGTATGTAAGTTTCTCTACAATGAACAACTTCACATCAAACCACTTGATGACTCAAATTATACAGAAATAATGAAAAATCAAGAAAAATCTCCTTTAAGATTTGGGAAGAAACCATCAATCTTATCCTGACAGACTTTGAGCTTGCTTGGCGTTATGACTGGAATCCTTGCCTGCTTAACTGTATTCTATTTCAGAATTCTAGTTCAGATGAACTGATTACGAAAACACAAAAACATACAATGAAATAAAAAGTAAATAAAGTAAATCAAGTATAAAGCACAGATCATCATAAAATACTGATTTCATGTCATGTCTACAAATGTTTAGCCTCCTTATTTTTCATTTTGCTGGCGGCACAAGAACTTACATATGAACTAACATATGCACAATTGTAAAGTTGAACAAAATGCTATCCTTATAGAGTAATCTCTGTTTAAAAAAAAAAAAAGAAAAAGTAAAACAAAACATTGATTTCAGACAGAGGCGTTTTTTTTTTCCTATTCCTGTACGTTGATTTGGTAAACAAATGTGGAGGGGACTAGAACAGAATGCTAAAAATAGCACCAGGAACAAAAAGAGATGATAGAATCTGCTCATGAATTGTTTGAAACAGGAACTACTTCAGGCCAGAGGAAGTCCTCTCTGCCCCGGGCTTGCTGTCCATCAAATGCATTATTCAAATGACAAGAGTTTCTCGGGAGGGGGGAGAGAGTACGCAGTACTTCAGAACAGAAATGTCAGTGTACTGTGAAATATTTTTAATAGCTCAGAATATACGACATAGCGAGGACATGTCATCGACTGCTGATGCGATACCTTATGAAGCAGCAGCAAACTATCAGGCTCAAGATGAAGACAGATATTCCAGTGCCAAAGATGACCATATAGATGTGCAGAAACAGATCCTGGAAGGCGACCGAAGGCATAGTGCATTCAAAGCGTATCATCCCCTGAATGCTGAGGTGCCCTGAAAAGGGAGAAGAACACAAACTTCTCAGATTTGTGGTGCAGACCGCAATTCATCTCAGAATGGTGAAACAGGGGATCTAGGAGGTACTAAACGGTCACTATACTGCTGGTGGGCAGAGTAGCCTAATGCGATGTGTTTTGGTTGTTATTTTAAGAAGGAAATACGACTGGAATAGAAATAAAAACAGCAAAAACAAAAACAAACAAACAAAAAAAAACTATTAAGTACTAAGTGACTTCAGTCTTGTGACTTACAGTAGACCTTAATCCAGCATCTGTCAGCATAGGCATTAAAGTGCCAAGGACTGAGAATGACTAAAAGTGCATACATACATATGTACTGCCATTTGAAAATACTACAAGGTTAAAGTTTAAATTATGTTAATTATGTTACTCCCCACCTCTGGTCCTAAATGTCTTATGGCAGAGTTAAAGCATATTCTATTCTTTAAACCCCACTGTGAACTGCTGACTATGAAGATACAGTTATACATTAATGCGTTAATACACTGTGCTGTCACACTAAAGTCTGTATTTGCGTCGTTAGAGTGTTAGCCGTTTCAGTGAAAGATGCCCAAACCAGCGCATTCACTGCCATGCATGTCTTCAAACTGCTCACCATTATCGCTGAATTTGATGAAGCTGGTCTATAATCGCAGCCAAAGGTTTCGGATATCCTCCAGAGTAAGGCATTCTACAATGAAGTCGTGTTTGTTGTATGTCTCTCCCCCCAGCGAGTCTCCTTCAGCACCTAAGAGGAGGAGGATATTGTCACGACGCTTCAGCCTGTTGATGCTGCCGCTAATTTGCGATACTGTCAACTGGTTGTCTGAGTTACCGTGGAGACCCTATGGCGACACGTCCCGCCTCCTACGCTCCGATTGGCTAGATTGTTCCCACAGTTAGAGCGGATTGGCTAACAGTTCGAGCTCGCGATGCAAGTAGCCAATGCTATGAGTCTGAGCACATTGAGAAGCTCTAAGAGTAACTTTAGTTCAATAAAAACAGATTACATTTGAATGATATTACTTTTACTTACATCCAGTGACTTTTATGCAGAAGGGAAGATGTAGAGGAGATAAACCCCCTAACTCTATTATGTTCTCTGTTCCTGATAGCAGTATGTCCAAAATATTGACTTAGAATTTGACTCATTTTCTAGAAGCCTCCAGCTGTGTCCGAGTCACAATAAGTAGTGTACAACACTTTAGGGATGCTGGGGAGATAGGAGGTACTACAAACGTTATATAAGGGGTGTGTCATAATTGTGCACTTAACCCTATTCCTAACTACCTTCTCAACCTTTTCCACCTCAAAGCCCACCTGATTATAACTACAAAGTATAGCAGCACACTAGTAAATTAAAATCAACTTTTATAAATACAGTTTCTCTCAGAAATTTGGTATAAGTAAAATCATGATATGTCCAAATTTCACAGGTAGCTGTGAAAACACCTCAAGAAACCTCTCCATCAGTGGCTTGCCAGTGGCTATGTTATCTGAAATATAACACTAATATGGTTACATAAGACGTTTCCGGCACACTACAATGTACTGCCTTCCTCTGACTACAGGCCCATGGACCACTAGAGGGTGCCTCATGGCCCACTGGTGGTCCGCGGCCCACAGGTTGAGAAACTCCGGTATAGTTACTAATGTCAAAATCCGAATCAGAATCAAGTTTTATTGGGCAAGTATGTTCACACATACAAGGAATTTGTCTTTGGTTACAGCTCACAGTGCACAGAGAGTGACAACATTTCACAAAGTACAAAACTACACATTCCTATGTCGGAGTTGAGTCTACTCAAAAATCCACAATGCACACTTATAACCTGTCAATTTTTAAGTATGGTAATTATAGACGCCTATTGTCCCACAATGCAATGGGAGACGATAAAGGTGGAGCATCTCATGTCTGAAAAATTTAGAAAAATTGCCGGATGGTGATGCGACAGCAACTGCGGTGGTATCAGGACTGGAAATAGTGAATACAAGTGAATTTAACCCAAATCTGTCAAAATAGCCTGTAAAAATAATGGTATTCTAGTAAACAATGTGTTTATTTCCATTTTGTTACAAAACCTACGCTGAAGCAGCCTTCAGATTCCAGCTTGGTATGACCTAAGCGTCTTCACTTCCTGTTAGTAAGAAACAATGTAGTAAGTTAATATTTTGTGTGCAAGCCTGCAGAACTCATACTATTAGGATTAGTACATAGTATGTACTGTGTAGTATTAGTGTTTGGGCATGGCAATTGGCTTACTATTTCTCAACAATGATTTATGTTCTCAAAATACTGATCTAATATTTCAAAATAATGATTAATTTGTTCAAAATGTTGACTTATGTTTCTCAAGATTTTGAGATTCTGTGTCCAAATTGTTAAAGAGTTATCAAACTCATCAAACAAATTTATTTACGCACTGTAAGACATTATTAATAATGATAATAAGTAATTGTTTGTGATGTTCTCATTGTTTTTAACATAGTATGTCAATAAAATAGCCCTGCTAACTCTGTTGTATTTTGTAGACCAGCATATGGTGTACTTTGGATGTTGGGATGCAGGTCAAACAGCATGACTATGCTAAAAGACTGACTAAACCAGTGACAGCTGTAAGTTACTTTATGATGATTGGAATGATGATGCTGGCTTTTGAATTGTGTGCTGACAACAAGCTAGATGGTCCCTCTCCTCTTTATGGTGTTGGCGTATTTCCACTTCACCTCAGTCCATCTTAAATAAGCTCAGGCCCAGAGACGGATCTGTTTATATGTAGTTTCGTCTTTGCATGGTAGAGTTTTAACTTGCCATTGTGTTCGCAAACGGGTTTGGGAAGTGTTCCAGAGCTCATGCAGTGATTTCCACTACAGAATAGTATTTGTTTTAATGCAGTGCCACCTGAGGGCCCAAAAATCACGGCATTCGGCTTCGTCCCTTGCATATAGAGATTTCTCTGGATTGTGTGAATCTTTTCATGATATTATAAACTCTAGAAGATGAAATCCCCAAGTTCTGTGCTAGTTTACGTTAAGAAACATTATTCTTGACTTGTTACACTGTTTGCTAGCACAATCCTTCACAGAGGGGTGACACCTCCCCATCTTTACTTCTGAAAGACTCAAACCCGGAAGCGTGACGCTTTTCTGGGTTGATCCCTAATCAAGTTACTTGATGTGAAAAACTCTGTTCAAAAGAAACTTACAGATTCACAATATTCACAATAGTGGTAATGGGAACCAGACATCTAAAGTGTTTAACGTCTCTAAAACTTCCTCACAGTAAGTAATTATATGAAATGGTTATGAACAAACTGTGTGATGCCTGAGACATGATTTTGTGGTTTCATGGCTTC
>CM067490.1:20098840-20126219 GCA_034552555.1 Semaprochilodus insignis | reverse complement strand
CAAAAAGCAGTTAAGCTTAAATTCACCTAATTAATATATACTGGCTCCCATAACACGTATTTACTAGGGCTGAAACAATTATTTGATATTACTAATAATCAAGCAATAAAACATTAACCAATATTTCCACTGTTGATTTTTGTTTACATCTTTTCCAATCAAGGCTGAGTTAATAATGTAACCTAAAGAGGACAGTAATTTGCTTATAGCACCATACCTATGAAAAATAACAATGATAGCTGACAGTTAAAAACACAGGGAACTTAAATCTGTGTTTGTTTTCTAACTGGGTTAATCTTGTTCTTGCAGGCAAACAGTAAACATGTACTAAGTAAACTCTGAATCATGTTCCAGTGACCAATAAATGGCTGAGATATATCACAACACTGCTCTCCTCTCAATGTAAACTGAGTGGTCCCAATCTTGGGTAACACTTCTGTAAGCAACACTTTTCTGACCACTCACAAAGCTGATGTCTCTTACACCACCCACACAAAACTCATTCAGAGTCAGAAAAACCTAGCAAGCCAAAGCTAACCCATAACCAAAAGCTAGCATTTACACACATTCATTGATTATTAGTCAATACATTTGCAAAAATAACTATATATATATATATATATATATATATATATATATATATATATATATATATATATATATATATAAAAATTGCAAAAATATTCATTTTTGGAATCCTAGTTTTGTGGACCATTACTGATGACCAATACAGGAGACTAATCATGTTAAACTGCTGTCGTCTTCTAAATATCAGTGTAAAGCTGGAAATGAATAACGAATAACGACACAGCTGAATTGTTTTTGTATGTGAGCTGGTTTGCACACTACTCCATACTGTAATCAGATTTCAGTTTTGTTACCTGGAGACTGGAGTGTTTGTCTACCAAGTGTGAAATGCATGTAGTTAAAATCTTACCATGATACAATCCAGATACAAGTCACATGAAACGACCAGGTGTAAACGGGATCTATGAGATCCGTCTCTCTCTAAGATGTTAAAGAGTGCAGAGAAACTATTCATAAGACACAAATTGGTGTGCAGTAGAGTTCCACTTATTGACATACATTGTTTTTGTGGTCCCAGCTCCTAAAGTTGTAATACAAATTCAAGTCCAAGCTATTAAATAATACATTTATTTCATATTTAAGTTATTTTTTTGTTTTTTGTTTTGGCAATTTTAAGAATTAAATAAATACAAACAAGTAAAATGCAGTATAGTAGCCTGATAATTAGTATTACATAGAATACTCAACAGTAGGACTATCTGTAAACCAATTACACAGAAAAATGTTATAAAATTCATTGTTAATTTACATTTCCTGGTGATTGCAAGAGCAAACTGAATGTAGTAACTAATACTTCAGTGCTGTATAGCAAGAAGTGTTAGATATCGAGTGTTGCTGCAGATCTGTCATATTGCATGCACCCTGCACAAAGGGTGCCACATTACTGCTACATTTAGAGCTGCAAAACACCAAGACAGTTGCATAAATTATGTTTAAATTGCGTCATAACATCATGTCATAATTTAATGAATCTTAAAGAAATACTCCAGTGTTTTATAACCTAATCCTAACCTGCGGCATCTGTGTCGTACCGTCAAATTCCATGGTCAAGCATTTCAACACACGTCCCTGTATTTTGTAAAAAACAGGAAATGTGTTGGCTTGAAATCCACCAAAAGCACTTGCTGAATTCCTTGAATGAACACTTGAAATACTTTACTGTACATAGTGAATTCAAAACTACTACTGCTACATGTAATATATTAACTACAGGATTCTGTATTGGAAAGGAAAACTGTATTATAATATAAAATATTAAAAACGCACCAAATTTGCTAATATTAGTTTTAGCAGTGCACACTTTTCTTTTCAAATTGGACTGTAAGAGTCTAATGGCTGAAGATAGACTACAACACTGTTATCAAGTGATCGGGGGGTTAAACACAACACAAAATTACTGTCTGCCACAAATCCTTACATGTAAACTATCATTAAAATCAGTACTGTGTTTTAGAGAATGGATTCAGTATCACCAAGCATAATATTGTGATACCTAAGCGTACTGATATGCTCGTACACCCTTAATTAACAAAACAGGTCTTAGGATGAGACATACATTAGATAATGTCTTACCAAAGCTGTTGTCATGAACTTCGACTATAAAAGAATGGGACTCCTAACAACCACCTGAAACACCACCAAAACCGTTACCATCTGGTAAACAGTGCTTAAGCTTTCATATTTGAGAGAGAGGAGAAAATATAAGCTCCACTCTTACTTCATATGTGAAACAATCCACAGATGTTGTGAGAAGACAGTGCTATTAGTAGGAAAAGGTGTATAAAGAAGCCCTTACTGAGACAAAAAACTATTTGCTCTAGAACACCAGCACTGTCAATCTGAGATGTGGAGTACGGCTTTCTGGAGTGATCTTCCTATATTTTTGTAACTGTGATTTCTTGGATTGAAAAAGGTCTTAGCTAAATGAGGGGTGGTCTATGAAGTTTACTGTACCTTTGACTAGACAACTCATTAAAGTGTCCTACACAAAAAAATAAATAAATGATAGAATTCAGCAACTGCCCACTGGCTTCTGGTATAGATGTGTTAAGACCTGACTGCTTTCTGTGAAAGGAAACTTCATAGACATTGTTTGTCTATGATTGTCAATCATATGTTACAGATGTGGTAGGGATTTGGTTAAAATGCCAGAGTATTCCTTTAATTTTGCTGGTCATAAAATAAAGGTGCAATTATTATAAGTTGATTAAGCAGCTTATAGTCAGAATCCATAAGTGCTTTAATCTGTTAGGTGTAGAAAAGTACCATCCATGCAGTATGGTGGTTCCACACCTGTTTACTCTTCAGTACTTTGTATTTCTTTGGATATTACTACAGTTCAAACCTTCCAGCATGTTACTTTGACAATGAGACAATTCAGAGCCATTTCAAATTCATTTCAATAGCGTTAAGACTGCTTGACCTGCACAGGACAATTATCAATGTATTGCACTGCATTGTTACTGTTCTACTTTGGGGGACTCCTTTGTGGCTGTCCCTCAAAGAAAAACAAAACTGACAAGTAGTGCTCAGTGACGTGGTCATTTGAGCAGAGGGTGAAAGGTTAGTACTGAATAAGGCAGTATGCACACCTCAAGAGGTCATAATGTAGTAAGGCATTTCTACTGATCATAGGACAACAGTGGGAATGACTGTACTGTATGTATTACACTCATATCATTGTTATAAAACACACACTGGCCAAGGCAATGGTTTTGGATTGAAGTTCAAACTTTACCAATGGTTTTATGTCGTGTTTCGGCTGGCGCGTAGAATACTATCCAAGCCACTCAACTGTCGGAGGAAGCCACGGTTAGGGATGACACCACGGTGGTCTTTGACAGTCTTGATAGCCTCTACTAAAGTCATGTTCTGTCGAATCATAAGGTAGGCCAGCACCAGGGTAGCTGAGCGACTCACGCCCACTGCACAGTGCACCAACACCGTTCCTGCAAAACGAGCACCAAGCAGACACAATATAAGCAAAAGAACACTTGAATGCATTAACTACATTCACTGTCCTAGTAGCAATTGCCATTAAAAAAGACTGCTGATGGGATAGCTATTTATCTGGTCAGTAAGGATTTACTGCTCAGACAAACTCTAATAATGCATAATAAAAATATTAAAATAATATTAGTACAATAAAAAGTGATTTCCCAAAAGTCAGTGTGTTTAACCATTTCCAAACCTCTTTTTAAGGAAGCCCAGTTTTGTAGTTTGTAGTCACTATCGAGTACCTGGTTTGTATTAAATTAAATCAGGTGTGCTTTGATATCTTTAAACTCTGAAGTATATTTATGGGGGAAAAAGTTAAAATTTTTGATGTATTTTTCACTGATATTCAATTAAGAATAATTAAGGTTCAACCAAACTGAAGTACACTGATTTAGATATTAGATTTGAATGCTCCTGAGACACTGTCAAGGCACTGCTCTCTTTGGGTGGGTAGGATGATCCTTCATCTTTATTTGGCAAATAAAACCTCCACTGTCATTGCTGCATTGCTGTAATGCTGTCGTTATGCATGTACTACTGCAATACAATTCCTATTTTAATTTTACAATGAGAGGATAATATAGCCCATGATCTCTGTATAGGAAATCGTCCCTAAATGTATTTACATTTGATTTAGATTGTGACTACAGAAAGTGAAGTGTGAACTTTTTTCCAATTGTTTGGGTGAAATGGTAAAAATCACAAAACACGGCAAAATGTAAACGATTTCCACAAAACAAGACTGTACACACAATAACTAGCTATTCATCAAATTCAAATCCTAATAAATAACTCCACCAATCCTAATAAAACATACTTCTATATTTTGTTATCACTGGAACTGATTTGAGACTTATATTAGCAATTTCCGGTCATGTGTTGTTTTTAGACTAACCTCCCATGTTGAGTGCTTTATGAATAAACTCTGCAGCAGGGTAGAAGTTCACACTCATGTCGAAGGATGGAGAATCGTGGGCCTCAATGCCATGGTACGTGATGTTCATTCCCTCGTAGTATTCTGCTCCGCCCCGCCATTTGCTCTGGGCACAGTTGAGGATGTGCGTGATCCCAAGCTTTATAAGCTCTCGTCTGTCTGACGCAATGTCTCTGAAAGATTGTTTGTTTAAAACAGATGAGTTTCTAAAAAAGAAGTGAATGCTACGCTGTTCAAGCTCACAGACAAATACTACAGACAGTTGTAACAACCAGCAGTTATGAGACCTTAACATGTAACTATATCATAGTAAGGTAAACACAAATCATTTAAACTGTAATTACATAGTTTTATTAAATTAATCAATATAATTGATTCCTGCAAAGTTCCAGGGGTCCAAACTGCTGTGGTCATTATCAAAAATTGTCATTATTATTTTAATAATCAGAAATGAATCCAAGATTTCACAAACTTGACATTAAAAATTGACTGATGGGGGAATTATTGGCCAGTGCAATTATCTTCTACTTTTTATGAATTGATTTACATACATTTTCCATTTAGAAACACGCTATAAACTCACTCTTGATTAGCATCACAGGGAGATCTAGCATTTATTTCTATATGATCACAACTGCAGTAAAATGAATCATCTAAACATTCTGCCCTTCTGGATTACAAGACATCAATTCATCAATCATCAGTTTAAAATGTCAAACCTAAACTGTTTGACGTTGATCATTTTTAAAGCAATATGTCCAATATCATTGTACATCCTATTTGCTACTCATTATGCAAAAATATATTATTTCAAACTAAACTATTTTTCTTCTCAGCAATTTAAGTGATCCCTGTATAACACTAAAATATGTTGACCTGGTTGCTCACAATTTGCTTCATATATCTCATTTAGATTGTAGCACATGACAAACAATAGACTCAGACAAACAATAATGGTGTATTTAAAAATACAAAAAATATTACACAGTACATAGTACATTTAGGGAAAAATGTTGCTATTTCTGCCTGTATTTACATTGATATGCAATAATTCAAAAGATATACAGTATTTTTACAAGCACACTAATAGACAAGATAAATGTTTTATAACAACTATTTATTATACAAAAATGTATTACTTCATACTAAATGAAATGTGTGTGTGTGGTTTTTTTGTTGTTGTTTGTTTGTGTTTTTTTTAGCAATTTAAGATATTCTTGTATAACACTGAAATATGCTGACCTGTTTGCCCACAGTTTGCTTCATATATCTCATTCAAATGGCAGCATACGCATGCACTTCGCAGTGTTCACAGCCGCCATTTTTCTGATATGGATTCAATTATTAATGAATAAGACCAACGGTGGAAACACCAGATGTAATGATGTTTTGAGCTTGAGTAGACAAGAAATTTTTTAGGATAAGAAATAATGCCACAGCAAGTGTTTAACTGGTCTACACTAATGTATCCTGAAAAACTACATTTTCAGCTACAATACCATTGGTGTGTTTTTAGTACCTATACTCAGGGAACAAAACTGTATCATATTCTGTTGTTGTTATTAACTGTTTTTATTTTTTTATACAGGTAGGTTCCCTTGTAAATTTGGATCGCAACCCCTGACTCCACTTGTGGATTTAGATGGTACATAAAATGCATATATTTGTGTTGACGACATCGCATCCCCTGATTCCTATCCTATCATTTATTTGTGTGCAGGTTTCTCTACAATAAATCATTCCACATCCAACTACTCTGAATTAAAACATCTCAATTTTGAAAATGAAATTCCCCTTTAAACACTGGCATTATTGAGTAACCGCTGATAAATTAATGGGCATTTCAGTTTCATGCTACTGACCCAATAACATACTCACTGGTCACCGATGTAAAGCCTTGGCCACACCTCGTCTGCATGATTACAGGCTGTTTTCCCCGTGTACAGAAGACGCTCGAGTTCAGAAATGGTTAAAACGGGTGAGCCTTTATCTGACTCCCTCCTGCTTGGGGACCTGGAGTTGCTTCGTGACCGTGAAAATCTGGACATAAACGCCATCTGTGGTGATTTTCAGTGGAGCTCTGTGAAATACATAAACACAGAAGAACAGCATAAATAAACTGGAATTCTATCAAACCTTAACAAATAGGAAGCAAACAGGTAGTTGGCTTCCTATTCGCCAGCTTCTTTTTCGAATTTTCCGTCCCACCTTAAATGGTGC
This sequence comes from Semaprochilodus insignis, assembly GCA_034552555.1. Classification (NCBI taxonomy): domain Eukaryota; kingdom Metazoa; phylum Chordata; class Actinopteri; order Characiformes; family Prochilodontidae; genus Semaprochilodus; species Semaprochilodus insignis. Next base: position 20,119,480 of record CM067490.1, on the reverse strand, counting down.
AGCAGTTCCTGAGGCGCCAGAATGGAACTGCTGCACAATTTAAAGTGGGACGCAAAATTCGAAAAAGAAGCTGAACACCCTCATAAACTAACCCACCATTACAGAGGACTTATATACTGTTTGGTGAAATAACCTAAAAAAGGCGCTAATATTTTTGAATAGATGAGAAATATTAGCCTAGCAAGCTAACTAGCAAGGCCTGATGCTCTGAGGGGACAACAACAACAAACAGCACGACACATGGAAGGTGCTGGAATGTGCGAGAGGTATTTATGTTACATAAATAAAATCACATTAAAAAGGTCGTATTTCCACGTCTATAGAGATAATCTCTGAAAAATTAGCTTTCACGCAGCTACCGGTGGTTATGGGCAGGATTAGCCACCCCCCCCTCTCCTCCTCCTCCCCCCCTCTCCTCCTCCCCTCTCCATCGCTATACAGAAAACGGAGGCAGATGAACAACATGCTAACTCCCCTCCTACCTTCCATTCGCCTTTCTGAAAAACGCGCCACGATATATATTTTCCCGTAGTCGTTTCTTTCTGTTTCTGGTGTTTCCCTGCGAAGAAATATTCGGCATTCTTCAGTGACTCATATTGTGTGCCTAACTAGTGTCATTGCAGCCTGTAGAAGAGGAGCAGCAGAAACGCCCACCATCTGAGGTCGGGTTTAAAGGGATATCCTGCACACAGAGCTCTGGTCTTACTGGTTTACATGTGACATTAAAGAGGAAATTCACCGCAATTTCTTTTATGTTCCTCAAAACATCCTCCATTATCCAGTAATTGGGACGTAAACAGAATCATCCATAGTGGTTTGATATGGATGGTTAATTGGGAAGAAACCAGCTTGGATTCCTTTACAGTGGTGTTGAATGGAACCAGGGGTCTCAGTGTCTACAACACAATACAGCCATTTTATTCACCAGCCCAAAACTGCCAGTGGAACCACACGTTTTTATATGTAGATATAAAACAAGTTGATTATAGTTGATTATATGGCTGCACAATATTGGATATATATTGTGAGATAAAAAAGTATTCAGGAATTTTCACCAGGTGACTTGAACAGCATTATTTACAAATATTATTAATTATAAATTGACTGGGGTGAAAATAAAATAATAAAAAGCGGAGAAATCACTTTTAACACTATGTTTTCTTAAACTTTAATGCTCTATAATTGCTTTCAGTGCATTAAACACAAAGCAGGTAAACAGGTGAGTAGGTGAGCACTGTGACTACTTAAATTGGAGAAGCCTTAAATTGGAGTCAAGGAACGGAAGTCAGGAAAAATCAGGGTCAAGGGAAACAAAGATTTTTCTTTTGTATCAGTCAGCCAAAAAGTTGTAGCATGACATGTTTCATTTAATTTGTCTTACTTAACATTGCACGTCCTATGATGTGAGTATTACACATGTGCACATTGCGATGACAATGCTGAAACAATATATTGTGCAGCCCTAGTTAATTATAGCAGCATCTAAACAAATATGCTTTCTTTGGAGACACAATTCTGCCTCTCAATCAGAATCAGAATAATTTATAACATACAAGGAATTTGTATATATAAATACAATAAACAATAGGTGCAATAAATACAGTACAATACTTAGAGTAATATAGAGCCATACGTAAAAAATAAAGAATAATAAAAAGCCAATGTGAAAAGAGCTAAAGAGATGTGTGAATATCTGTACATATGCAAATATAGATATCTATCCATATCGCATCCATTACATAATCTGAAAATGCTTGTTGTCCTTTATGTTGTATATAAATTTCATGATAAATGGACCAAAAGAAATGCCCCAAAATTACTTGGAAAAAAATCTGGTTACCTTGACTTACATTCAAAGTAAACTACCTTTTTTTATTCTCCAGTAAAGTTATTATTTTGAAGTACAAGGTTTCGTTCTGACAGCAGTGATATGCTGGTGAGTAGACATATATTCTAAAGTTTGGGAAAGGGCTGTCCCAGCAAGTCAAGGTCCATAAAGGCATGGTTGGGTAAATATGGTGTGGAAGAACTTGACTGACCCACACAGAGCCCTGACCTCAACCCCATCAAACACCTTCAGATGTACTAGAATATTTAAAAAATGTAAGTACTAAGCTTTTTATTAAAAATGTTATGAAACATTTTGAGGAAAATAGTATATTTCAGGATATTCTGATATACATAGTTGCTAATGTGAATATTTAATGGAACATTCCCTTTGGCAAGTAATATATTATTTATCATATTATGCATTGATTTGACAGATTTCACAATTCTGTATCCGATTTATGTTTTTGTAAAATCACTGATCAACAGATGAAGCAATTGTTACATTTTTTTAACAATTAAGATTAAAGGAGGGATTCAATTATTTAAAATAAAGTGTTTTTAAAAGTGTTTTTTTTTTAAATAAAAGTGTTTTTGTAAATCTACAAGATTATTTTTTCTTTTTGCTGTTTTACATTTATTTTTTTCTTTTGTTAGTACCAGTGTTGGGTATAGCCAGATCCCAAAATAAGGTTTCTAATCACTTTTTTAAAAGGAGCAGTATGTAAAATTACACAATTAATATGTGAGATTTTAAGTTGTAACACTCCAACATCAACTTAAAATTATCAACAGAATGTGAAGAATGTGAGAAAATGAAGAAGAAGCACCACTCGCTCTCAGAAAGGTAATACGTTTGAAAACAAAGGAAACAAGTGACAAAAATAGCAGCACAACATGTGTTAACATTATTGCTGTTTACCACCACTGAAGATGCTCTTGGCGAGTAAAGAGCTGAAGTTTGATGCTGAACTCAAATCAACTCTTCAAACTGGTAAACAAACAGGGGGAGGAGACAAGAGAGAGAAGGAGAGAGAGAGCGAGAGCGGCTGTGTGGATGAATCTGACAGACTGCATCACCTTACATATTGCTCCTTTAAACCATCATGTTGCCATGCTTTGTTTTGTGTAAAATATTTTGATTTAAAGGGAAATTTTCCAACAAAAAATTATGTCTAATTCAGGGGCTGAGATGTAAACAAAGTCAATCAGAGTGATTTGAGGAGGGATGATTAGTCTCAGATTTTTTTGAAAGTTGGTGAAAGGAGGCAGTGTCTACAAACAAAGTCTATAGCCATTTTAGTTCCTATCAAAAACCACCAGTGAACCTACATGTCATCTGAGTGTTTTATATGTAAAATCTGAATAAAAATGATTTATTATTTTACCCCTTTCATTCATCCACCATGAATAACTAATCAATAAATGTATTAAAATAAATATTTTACACAAAACTATCATAAAACGATATCTCAGGCATTGGTGTACAACTAATTTCATGTAACCAGTTTAATATAATAACTTATTGTGTGGGAGCTTTTAGAAGTGGACGTCTGGTTCCTCTCATCACCACTAGGATCCATAATGACTCGGTAAGTTTCTCTGGAACGGAGCATTTCACACCAAATCACTCTGAATGATTTTGTTTACGTCCTAAACATTTAATCATTCGGCAATTTTGAAAACTCGATGGAGTTCCCCTTTAAAGTGCCATTTGTTTGCTATGGTTTGTGCCTGTGCCGCCCTCACGTGGACACAACTCTTTCATTCTTTGTATTTTCCATCACTAGCGGCCACTACTGACAACAGCCTTCCACCTGCGTTCTCTCCGGGTGGCATAAAAACAGTTTTGGACTGTGTTTTCGAGGCGGTGGGGGACTGTGTGTGGGATAAGAGCGCTGTTCTGTTCCGGAGCTCCGTTTCGCTTTAACGCAGGTAAGGAACCAAAACACGGGCGCGCGCTCCAGCTTCACCGCGCTGGTGCTGGCAGTTCGCCTGTTGTCATAGCAACGCGACTCGGGCCAGCTAGCGTTTCAGGCAGCTGGTTGGATCGCGGTTCTCTCGTGTTGGTTTTCTACACTGTAGACATTCACACCTCGACACATTTCGTAAAACGGTATTTAAGGAAATATCAAACCTGCACTCCGTGTTGTTAACCTGACTTACGGCGCCGTAATAAGCTAAGCTAGACAGCGGACTCACTGGGTGTGAGAGGATGGAGCGTTGTGGCTTGCGCAGCTAGCAAAGCCTGTTAGCTAGCTAGCCTATCTGGCCTCAGCCTCACCCTTTCAGCGGTCTGTATGGGGAAAAACTAAAGTAACGGAGCATACCACTGGGATGGAGCCATAACATTCCAGCACTGCCGGGGTGGGGTGTTGCCTGTCAGAGGTAAGACGCGTCCACTTCTGTTTAAAGTGCGGGGAAAATAGCGTAGCTAGCCAGTTATAGTTATAGCGAATTCGGCTACAACACTTGAGGCGAGTTCCGCTGAACGCGATGATATTATTTATCGTCTTGATGCTGGTTACGTGGCTTGGCTAGTCAGTTAGCATTAACGCTGAAGTTAGCTACGCAAAAGCCTTTAGCCTAACCCTTTATCTTATTACGTTTATATTTAATACTAATACGGATATGCAAGTTCTGTAAACCCGAAATCATAGAATTGTTTAAGGTTAACTGCATCGGGGACTAAAAGTGTTAGAAGAAAACAAACGTCACATTATTTTGCTATGGATAGCGAGATGCCATAGCATCTTGTCTAAACTATTACCGCAAGGATCCTCAGCACGAGGAAGATAAAATGTGCTCATAGCCACAATGCTGGTATTTATGGCCATTTATTTCAAAAAGTGTAACTAATATGTTTCTGTAAATAAAGCTATGGACCATACATCTGTGTGATTATGATGTTAGTCGTTCATACTCGTTTGACTAAGACCTTTACATTTGTGCTTGTGTAAAACTTTATTTATTTGCTGTCATAATGTTAATACTGGACAACAAAGTGATAATTACACTTAATTATGTCTCATTTGAGCATAAAGTCTTATTTGTTTAGTTTAACCTGAGCTGGCCATCTTAGTATCTACTGTGTAAGTAAATGTAAGAGCACACTGTCTTGTTCCCCAGTTATACAAGGCCTTTATGTACATACAAACTTCACTTCGAAAAAGGTTTGGACAAAAATGCTTGGAGCGGTGATTAGTAAATTCTGTTTGACAGTTAATTAAATATGAACATTTGTTTTTGTTAGTATACGTTAATTCCAGAGTCTATGTGGTCCAAAAATGTTGGGACAGATACATGTTTACCACAGCATGTATATCATATTTGGTTTTCAGGGCAGATCCTGTTTTAGAAAGTGGAATATCTTGCCTTTCTTCTGCTATTCAGCTTCAGCTGCAAAAACCACTGTTTTGCTTTTCACATACTATCCCGAATATAGTGAGGTCAGTGTATTGTTCTAACACTATCCCAGAACATGAGGTTTTTATATTGCTATAAGAGGCACAAGATAAAAAGCAGGACATCCAAGGCTTAGACACTCATAATTAAAAAAAAAGTTATAAATGAAGAAACCTTCAATAACATCACGAGATACACAAGATAAATATTGTTTTTGTTTTGTTTTTTTGATAAATATGACTGTTTTGTTTTGTATTCACTTATCCTGTCTGCTGCTCTTTTCCCTCAAGGAATACTATCTCCCAATGTTAAGGAAGGATTGATGTTCCCCATTCCCCTACAAGACCAGCACATTTATATGCACAGGGGAGGGAAACATGAGTACGGGGAAGCCAAGCGGGCTCAAGCCACCCAGTAAGATTGGTAAGCCTGCTAGTGCACCAACCAAGACCTCCCCTTCTTCAGGTGAGATTGTAAACTCAGATTTTAGATCTCTGTGTGGCATTGCATGGCGTATACTGACAGATTTTTTGTTATTTGCAGCCCCTTCCAAACCTTTAACACCCCCTGGTGCTGGCACACCCACTATTAATGACTCAGTTGCAGAATTCTCAGTGGGTGAACGTGTGTGGGTGAACGGAAATAAGCCAGGCTATGTTCAGTTCATTGGTGTGACCCAGTTCGCGCCAGGCCAGTGGGCAGGCATAGTTTTGGATGAGCCCATAGGGAAAAACGATGGCTCTGTGGCTGGAGTGCGGTACTTTCAGTGTGAAGACTTACGAGGTATCTTCACCCGGCCTTCCAAATTATCCCGGACACCAGTCCCACAGCGTGAGACCAATGGTGCGCAGAACTTGTCGAGCCAGGTGTCCTCTGCTGTCACCGCTGCTGCTGATGGTCAAGCCTCTGCTGCTAACAAAACCTCAACAAACCTGGCCACAGCACCCAGTGGTTCTGTCGCCAACCTGTCTGAGACAGACTCGGCCAAGAAAGGGAAACGGGAGCTAAAGATGGGCGACCGTGTGCTGGTAAGGACTTTCTTTTAGCCTTGACATTGAAGATGGCTGACAATTGAAATTGGAAAGCATATATATTGATTATTAAATAATTATTAAATTAATATTAAATTAAGAACACACTGTGGTGTAAAATCCTGATACAAAGTCCCAACCTTCACTAGCAGCTCTTGTGCCAGATTTTCAATCAAGTAGCTAATGGTATGTGTTGTTTACCTATCCTTACTCAATACATCTTAACACTGGAAAAGCTTTAAACTGTATTAGGATCTGAATCACTTCATCAAGTGTTTTATACATCAATCTGAGGAGCCATTTCACCATCCACAGGACCATTTAAGTGGTTCTTCGAATGTTCATGGGTTTAGAACCATTGTCTTTACTTGGAGAACCATCTTTTACGACTGTACTTGAGGTTTATACCTTCAAGGAAAAGAGAGGTTGTGTGACCATCACAGTCTTCAAGAAGCTCGGTTGCATGCACAAAATGTACATAAACTGTAACAATATGTTTTTTTTTCACATTTTTCTATGTGTTCAGATTTCACTATGACTAAATAATGTTCTCAGAAACAGCAAGAGCCTTCAGGCTACAATGAGCTATGCTAAATGTCAGACACCACATTTCACGATAGACAGAGTGTCAGATTTTGAAAGTATGCAGGCCATTGGATGTCTTGCACTACAAGTGAGAAACCTTTAAGAATCCCAGCAGTTGTAAATGTAAATGTTCACTGGAGTCAGCAAGCATTGCTGCATGTGTGCCTCTCTCTACCCCCTCAACTATGATTCATCATGGCATTTTCAAACATCAGGAAACATAAAACCCATTGTGTGGGTGACAAAGGACTTCTTTTTGTAGATTGATAGAGTGACACTGAGACTACCAGTACTGTCTCTAGGGACAGTGCTGGTATGGGTTTTGTCTACATTACAAGAAGATAATAAATATTCATGATTCGCTTAACTTAAGGTGACAGTGGTTCCCGAGTACCTCTGTTTCTAAAGGTGGATAAACGGGTTCCATCATTGTGTGTTTCATAGCGATGTCACTGCCATCTGTGACCAGGCAGGAAAGGTGGCATAGTTTCTTACACCCTGTTGATAGAGAAGGATGCCGGCTATTTGAGGCTAACTGTTAGCTTTCATGAAATTTATAGCAATTGGCTGTCGCTAACATACGCTGGGAGAAAATTGGACGCCAATGCAAATTGAAACTGGGGTCTGTTAATTCCCTAGTTGCTAATTGTACTAGGCCTATATAAAAACATTGCTTGGGTTTTTGAATGAACACCAAATTTATTGGATTCATTCTCACAGGTTGGTGGAACGAAGGCAGGAGTTGTGCGTTTCCTTGGTGAGACTGACTTTGCGAAGGGGGAGTGGTGTGGGGTGGAGCTTGATGAGCCGCTTGGCAAAAACGATGGAGCAGTGGCTGGCGCTAGGTATGACAGTGATACTAAAAACAACATGCAGCATGTGTGGTTGCCTACGTTTGTATGCCTAACCTATATTATATATGTTATTTTTGTCTACTAGGTATTTCCAGTGTCTGCCAAAGTATGGCCTGTTTGCTCCTACGCACAAAGTCACCCGCATTGGCTTTCCCTCCACCACCAAAGCCAAAAGCTCAAGACGCAAGTCCACTTTGCAGCACAGCCCCAGTGCCTCTTCAGTTAGCTCTCTGAGCTCAGTCCCCTCTTCAGTAGGAGGCAAACCCAGCCGCGCAGGCCTGGTATCCTTATTTCTATCTCACACATGCCAATGCCAGAGTTGGGGTCAACTCTATCAATTCAGTATCAAATCGGTGTGCTTTCTATCATCTGCCATCTAACATCATACTATAAACACTGTATAAAGCATTTGGACTCACTGATTGTACTGACCCCAATCCTGTCACATGTATTAATAATCCTTCTACAAAGATCTGGACAAAGATGATAATTCCTACCAAACTTTCGTTCTTTATCGCTTAGCTGACAGAGACATCAGCCCGTTATGCACGGAAGATCTCGGGGACCACGGCCATGCAGGAGGCTCTGAAGGAGAAGCAGCAGCATATAGAACAGCTTCTGGCTGAGCGGGATCTAGAGAGGACAGAGGTGGCCAAAGCCACCAGCCATGTAGGAGAGGTGCAGCAGGAACTTGCCTTGCTTAGACAAGGCCAGGAGCAGGTTAGCTACTTTATTTTGGATTTTTTTACGTGCGATATTACTCTTGCTATTGTGCTAAAGGTATTATAATATAAGTTCTAGAATATTTTTTAAAGCTTCTCTAAATCTATTAAACCATCCTTCTACATTTATTTTTTTTACATATATTTACATAAGAGAGAGAGAGAGAAAGAGGGTTGTACACTGTGCCAAATTCAGTTACTAGTGGGCCTAAATCATTTAATTATAGATTGAACAAATACAGCTAGAAGTATGGCTTCAGTTTATGTAATTTGCAATGTCTGTGGTTATTTCTAGTTCAAAGTATACTTCAATATGCTTTTTTGGAGTATTTTATTAAAAGCAAAATTTGTTTGTGCAATTTTGTGCAAATGTTTGTGCAATTTGTTTGTGTTTGTTTGTGTTCCAAGTATGCCTTGGAGATGGAGGCTAAGTTGGACCAGTTACGTAGGCTTGTGGAGACTGCAGACAGGGAAAAGGTGGAGTTGTTGAATCAGCTCGAAGAGGAAAAAAGGTGATGTCTTTCATAGTAAACTATGGATGTGAGCTTGGGAAGGTGAAATCTATAAAATAATGTTATTATAATGTTATTATAGTTTTTTATGCTGTATTTTAATGATGTCAGAGAAACAGATAAATGATGTTAACTGATGTCCTTTCGCGATTTTATGCAGGAAAGTAGAGGATCTTCAGTTCCGTGTAGAAGAAGCTTGCATTACCAAAGGTGATCTAGAGGTAAATTGATACTCTCGCCTCCATTTACACTCTAGGAAAAAGCAGGTGTACCTCTAAACATACCCATTCCAAAACACTTCATTATTTTTTCAGAACCAGAATCATCATTAATTTAATACTAGAACAGCGTGACAGTCACTCGGGTTTAATCACACTCTTTTTTTTTAGTGTGATCAAGTGGTATAAAAGAGTCTATGGACAAAGAAAGTAACTTTGGGCGTTTTCCACTGCACTTCAAAAAACAAAACCTGGTCTAAATAGTAACCCATGGTAACGGTTATAGTTATTTCTTGTCATGCTTAAGAGAATGGAAAATGATTGTCTGATGGATCTTGTTGGTACCGTTTATGAGCAGGTAGCCAAAACCATAAGAATAGGACCTTCAGTCTGGTGTGTGAAAAAGGTGCCAAAAGTTCTGGTACTTTGTGCCGTGGAACAAAAACAGCCATTAACATCCCTAAGGATTGGGATAAGTGAAGATGCTGTTGATGCCATTTATATCTGTGGTTGTATAGACTGCTGTGAGCATGTTGGGCTGCTTACTAGAGCTTCTTCATGGAAAGGTTGATTTATTTGCATTGCAACTATACATGTACAATACTGTGCAAAAGTTTTAAGCACCTTAGATGATTACAAACAAAGAGGTATTTGTCTGGGCGATAATAATAAATAATAAAATAAATACAAGTAACATTAAAGGGGAATTCCACCAATGTTTCCAAATTTCTAAACGCTTTGGCCCTTGAGATGTAAACAGAGCCAATAAGGTGGAGAAATGTGTATTTCTTTACAGTGGTGGTAATGGGATCCAGAGGTTACAATTTCACAGGGATACATAGCTATTTTATTTAATATCTAAAACCACCAGTAGGACTGCAACAAACAAATATTTTGATAATCGAATATTGGTATTATGAATTGCTCAGTTACCAAATAACTCTTAGTTATCAGCTTTTAAATTTAAAAAGATTTAAATTTTTTAAATGTGCTTTAATGCCTCAAACTTCTGCATAGTGCTGTGTATCTGTATATATTTAAACAATAAATTGTTGTTTTTTCATATGCTTTTTGCTTTTGCTATCTAGCTCCAATGCAAATGTTTAGAAAACTGTTACTACTGTATTGCTATTGCAAAAAGGTATGAAACATTTAACCCTGCTTTCTTTTTGCTCAATTATGACTATAGCTCATGATAAGATTTTGTGTTGTCATAGATGAAATTACCGTGTTCTTTTAGAGACATCTCCTTGATTGTTCCTTGATGTTTTAGTCGCATTCATTCATTCATTCATTCATTCATTCATTCATTCATTCATTTTTTCCTTCAGTTGTTTGTTTATTATTTTTTCCGTTCTTTGGCTTTCTATTTCATGCAGGCATTTTTGCCTCTCATTTTTTCCTTCTCCTTGGTTTTTTGGATTTCTGTGACTTCTCTGCACCACTTTCCACCATTCCAGGCTCCTTCTTTCATCTCCAGTTGCCACTCACATAGCCCTTGTGCCACGGCTCTCTTTGTCCTCATTCATTGAAGAGGATGATGTCAAGGCCTGCATGTGGCTCTTCGTACTTGGCTTTGGGCTTGCATGTGACTGCAGCGCTGCTCTTCTCTTTTTCTCCCCTCCTCTCTCTACTAACAGACGCAGACCAAACTGGAGCATGCCCACATTAAGGAGCTCGAACAGAGCCTTCTCTTTGAAAAGACCAAAGCTGATAAACTCCAGAGGGAGTTAGAGGATACTAGGGTAATTCAGTCTCACTATCAAATAAGGCAGGCGTCTCAACCAGAGAGTTTGCATGAGCCGTCTCTCGGGACTCGTGTCAGTTCCTCGTGTGTTTGTCACAGTTTGCCTTTGTTTGCATGATGGAGTGAGGTAGGTTTGGAGTTTTCATTTCAAAAAAGTGCTTGTCAAGATGATGGGTATGCCAGAATGTAATATATATTAAGTATCCATCCAGAAGCTACATATATGAATTGCTTAATAAATACCACAAATTTATGAGTTAAAAGACAGTATTAATCTAAAGGCCACCCCTGAACCATAGTGCAGGCAGATGCAGCCAAGCATGCAAAAAGATGGCACCTCTCTTTGTCACAAAGAACAATGTAGCCTGTGTGTGATAGCACTGCGGTCTATGCATTGCCATGCACAGTGTGTCTAACAGGGCTAAGTATCTCATGTCAGTTTTTAATGTTGTGTTGTAGGTGGCCACGGTGTCTGAGAGGTCACGGATCATGGACCTGGAAAAGGAAGTGGCCGAGCTACAACTACGCCTGCGTTCTCAGCGAGCAGAAGCTGGATCGGCCTCACCTCCGTTACAGGACAAAAGGGTCTGATTTTTATGCACTTAATTACAGTTCATAACAGTGTACATCTTTACAGATTTACCACCAGTGTTGGGGGAATTAATCAAAAATGTAATTAGATCAAAATACTAATTACTTCTGTCTAACTGCTCATAAACCCCAAACAGATGTGTTATACTGGAAAGTATAAGTATAGGAAGAGAAAAGCCAAATGTACTTTTGATTTTGAAACACAGAGTGAATCACAGTAAGTATAATTTAAAACGTCTGTCAGTATCAAGTACCAAGTCACAGCCGTTCATCCAAATTAAAATTATAAAGTGTTGGTGATGAAAATAGCCAGACACTGCTGTCTTTATGAATGAAATGGCTATTTCTGAATGAAAGTTATGTCAGACCTATTTAGAGAAGGTTGTGGATCTCTCTTCTAAAGCAAAGGGATCTTCATCTGTCACTTTTATTTCATAGTGATGCTTGGACAAGTTATTCTCCAAGTTTACACACTTGCACTGATCCCATTCCGTCCCATTTTCAGTAGGTTATTTATGCTCCTTAGAACCTATATAACCTATAATTCAATAACTGTGATGTAGAAATTATACCATAAAGCGTATAATTACTGTATGTTATTATAAGAAAAAGTAATCACATTACTGAAACATGTTACTCTACACTGTTATCCCCAACAATGCGAAATACATAGAACTCAATAGCGGTGGTTACAGAAATCAGAATACAGTATAGCCTAATGTTTTGTTATAACTATATTCACCTTCATTCCTTGTGGTGATCACTCTTACCATCACTACATCCTCTCTATTCTAACAGGTTAGGGAGCTGAGCAGTGAGTTGGAGGCCAGGCACAAGGAAATGCTTCTCCTCCAACAGAGACTCAGCTCCTCTGATCAGGAGAACCACTCACTTCATCATCAGCTGAATGACTTGGTAAGCCCCTTTTCCTAAAGAACATGTAATTTAGATTAGAGAGAACCTACAAAATGACCATGAAAGATTTATTTGATTAATTTTGTTGTCCTATATTACCTGTGTTTCATGGGTAGTAAGTAACAGAGATGTGTATGGGTACTTAAGTACAATTTATAGTACCGTTATGTGAATATTGAAATCATTATTAACGTTTCATCACTGGAGGACAGACAATATACATTCTGCAACAATTCAGTGAAACAGTCATTTCTTGCAGTTTTGACAGCAACCAGTTTGCTTGTACAATATATATATATAAATCTCTTGTAAGAAATACTTTCAATCTGGATTTAGACTTCCTGTTTCATGTTTGATTTCTATCTTCTGTCCTGTGCTACAGTATGGCTCCATATTGCACCATGTGGATAAATGACTTTGATGACTGTGTTTTCCATTGGTTAAATTATTTAGAGTTGCCTGGGGATATATACATGTATTACAAGAACAGTTTCAGTAATGGTTTTGTTTCAATTCATTCATATACTTCATGGTGCTGTGTAAAGTTATATTGAGAGGTTAACCACCCTAAATGTCTTAAATTTGTGCTTCAGTTGTGTTTCATTACCATTTTAGAGACAAAAACTTGATACTGCAGCAGAAGAAAGTAAAAGCACCGCTCTGTCCTTGCAAGGTAAACGGTATACTTCCATGGCTCATTCGAGAAATCTATACATTTTTTGTGGTATGCTTTTCATTACTGTAGTATGCCTAGAGAAAGTCTTTTGCATGTTTCCCCAGATAAATCCTAGCAGTAGCACAATGCTATATTAATTTCCTTGGGATCATATTTGTGTCTGGTGTACACTTTCAAACCCTGACCTGAGTGGGCGGTGTGCTTTTCTCCTTATTGCATTGTCTTTGTGCCTGTAGAGATGCAGAGGAGCATGCAGGCTGATGGGGAGCAACTGAAACAGCTATGCAGTGAGAAGGAGAAGCTAGAGGAGGAGATGGCCTCCAGGCAGCTACAGGAGCACAGACTTCACGAGGAGCATGAGAGGCAAAAGAAGGAACTTCAAGAGAAACTAGGCCAAGTGGAGCAGGAGCTGAACAAAGCACAGGAGAGGAGCGCGGAGCTGGAACGGCAGGTAGCAGAGCTGCAGCTGTTCAAGGACAAAACTCAGGTAAAAAACGACCTGAAAAACAGTGCAGAACAGAGGTTTAATCTCGTGGGCAAAGATGACTTTTGTAGCTTTTAAAGCCTTAGGAATTGTGAGTCATATTTTGCTGTGGACTTTCAGAAGGAATTAGTGGGGTTAGTTTAGATTTCATTTGAAGTCTCTGTTTTTGTAGCTGGTACACAGACAAACAGCCACTGCAGTCTTCTTCTTGTACATTGGCCTCTGTGCATCCTGTATCTGTATTTTCATTCCGCACCTCTGACATATATTGTGCTGTTGGCAAGGAAAAGGTAACATGATTAAGCATAGGACATCTCTGATGTGCCTTTGAATTATACTGTAGTAAACTGTTTTGGGACCAGCTTGGTTTCTTGAAGTGAAACAGGATTTGGGTGTAGATGATGAGCTAGACTTATTGACTTGGCATTTGTGCACACAGACAAAAACTTCATTGCTTCAGCTTTTGCTGAAAAAGGCGGGAAAAAGAAAGCTGTATGGATGTAAAACTCACGTCATGTTGGTGCTACTCTGGAAGTTTGACATGGGTGTTTCTCAGTGCTCTCTAATGATTGCCTTCACTTTTGGAACAGTAGCTCTCTGTACAAATAAAGCTTTTCAAAGTTGTATTGATGACTCTTTTGATAAAAACTAAATTTATTTCCAGCAACTGCCATGGTAAATCTGCTTATCATCAAAGGTTGTTGAGTCTTAAGTAAACAAAACAAAGCTCTGGTGCAGATAGTATCAGTAATATCAGTAACGTTGGCACTGAAGGACGCCTTAAGCAGACTATGCTGGACAGTGCTCACTGTGCTCTCAATGGACCTTAATGTTAAAAAATTTAAACTGCAAAATTCACCTTATTTTCATGTTAAGGGTTATGTGAGTGTCACTGACTTACTTGGAATACATTCTGATGATGCATATTTTGTCATAAACAAAATACACTGCCCTTGAAAAGAGTTAATTTTAAAATCCTGTAAGATAAGTGTATTTGTGGTTAATCCTGTTTAATTATTTTAACCATTTGACAGACTTGTTCATATGCTTAATTTTGCTGATAAGGATACGACTGTCGAAACTGCTCTTAGTTTTTTAGGAAAATAATGAATTTTTCAACATAAAATGTTGAGTGAATGAAGCAAATTTAAATTCTTATGTGATAAAAGATTGAAATACACATTATCAAAGGGCAGGCATGACCTCTCAAATTAATGCATGCTGTACCTGCAATATCACAAAACACATATATGTATGTGTTTAAAATTGTCTTTCTGTTTTCATTTACAATTAGTTTTTTTCTTATTCCCATAGATTTCCCAGTTTTCAGAGACTGTAGAACAACTGAAACAGAAAAATAAAGAGCTGCACCAAGAGGTAAGGAACCACTGACTTTTTAAAATATGATAACTGGACCTGAAGAGAGGTGAACTCGGAAAATGCTTTTTGTTTTGGTGGCTTTGAAATGATGTGGTCTGGCTGGTGTCATGGTATAATTAAGGCTTGTGTTACTACTTTTCCGTCTGGTCTTCAAAGAGGGGGTAATGCATGGTATTTCAAGAGTTCAAGTTCAATAGCTCAAGAGGCTTTATTGTGATTCAGATATGTACAGGTACACAGTAAAACGAAACAATGTTCCTCCAGAACCATGGTGCAATACGAAAACACATAGGACAAACAATACAATACAATATACAAACTGCAATAAATATAGAGGACTTACACAACATATACATATAGAATAAATACAACATGGGACACGGGACAGATACAGTACACAGCGCTGAGAATATGTAGAGTTGTCTAATGAAGGAACTAACATATTATGACATATTAGCAGGTAGCTTATATAAACACAGCAGTCACCAAGTTAGCAGTAACAGAATACAGTATTGGTTGTTACAGTATTCTGGCAGCAGATATTTATGCAAAAATGCAAGTAGTCGCTTATATAAATGATATGAAGTGGAGTATCTCAGTGTGAGACACATTGATTATATTTAAAAACAGTATCTCAGACTTCTGGAGTGGCAAGAAGCAAGGAGCAAGATGGTGTCATTTGTAGGGCTGTACCCGACTCAGAATTTAGACTATTTCGACTCGACTATTCGTTCATGTTTTTTCTCCATATACATTATCTAGTAATCAGTAAATCAATTTGCATACGTTTCAGATCTGATGTCCTCCTCATTTAGAAAGTCAGCAGAATCACAGGAACATATTTTTGAACTAAAAGAGACGTGGCATATGATGAACGATCTGAATTGGAGCCTGATTTAATTACAGAATATAGCATCCGGCAGCAAGCACGTATTTATGCTAAAAATTAGCACCTGTCTTTTTAATTTCACTTTTAACAGCTCCTTCAGTAGGATGACCCTTCATCTCTCATAAATAATGAACTCCTAAATAAAACCAAATTAGTCAGTATTTAAATTATTTTTAGATGAAAAGAAGAATGGTAGACCTGAAACCGTTTAATTATTATATTACCCGCGCTGAAATAATTATTCCTCGTTTATCAGCAGGCATATTAAATGACTGTACTTATCTTTAAATAAAAATAATCTTAGCTGTAAACGAATAAATAAAAATATCTGTAATTTAGGTTCTAAAATAATGGAATTATAGTAAAACAAACGTCGTCGGTCCTTTTTTCCTTCACCGCAAACAGCCATTATATCTAAAACGAAAGTCAACTCACTCGTTTGAAGCAGTGTTCGATGTCTGACTAAATGACGAGCAGAATTAGCTTAAATTTGTTCGGATTCTCTTCTTCAAAAGCTCCTCCAGACTTTTTCTGAGACATCGTTCCACCTGTGTTTCTCAGCTTCACAGCTTTAGCTTCCTTCAGNTTCCCCTTTTAATAATTATTAAAATGTCTTTTTAAATTCTTAAAGTTCTTGTGCATTTTTGTAAGCTTTAGTCTGTTTTCCGAAAAAAATAAAACAAAAAAACTCGTCACTGTTGACAGTCGACTTGAAGGTTCTCAGTCGGCTTAAAGGGTCTCCGACTGACGATTCGACTCGTCGACTTCTAGAGGGCAGCCCTAGTCATTTGTATGTGTGCAGGCATGGGTGTGTGTGTATGTGTGTGTGTGTATGAAGGTGTCTATCAGTTCAGATTATGGGAGTTGAGGAATCTGATGGCTTGTGGAAAGAATTTCAAAATTTCGTAAGATGTCATTTATCTAAAGTGAAATTACTAAAAATTGGCTGCACATTAAGACAGTCTAAAGCGCTATTCAGACAGGTTTAGCTTTACATGGGGAGGGTTAGCCTATGTCATTACTCCAGGTGTTTCTCAGTGAATTTGGCTCAGTCTGAATCCACAGTGTAACACCTTTTTAAATACTGTGCGCTGCTGTGTCAATAGAGATTCAGGTACTGTAAAAAGAACTGTAGAAATTAACAGGTTATACTAACCCTGTGTGAACTGCCATGTAAAAAAATCTGTCATAGCCTGTGGGGAAAAAGATCTCTGAGTATTTCTAAAGCAAAGGACTTATTTGTATTCTCTGTGGCCCAAATCAAGCTTAAATTGTCCTACCTGAAGCACAACGTCTTAAAACATGTAAAAGCACAAAAAACTTATTTTTTATGTGGCAATATTGACTTTTCGTAAATGGCGGTAATTGATTGTATTTTTTTGTATTGCATACAAAACAGCAATGGTTAAACTGAGTAACCAGTCTAGTCTCTGATTTCTTATCTTAGTATTTGTTTACTAATAGCTCAGAGAGTTCACAGAATGTGAAAACATGTTCACCTACAACATCGAATAATGTTATCTATTAAAATGATGACTACAAGGTATAAGTAGCTGAGTAATAACAACAGTGTGCAGTATTTTGACAAATAATCCTCAAGTGACGCATTCTCTCTAAATGTCACTATAATAATGATGGAAAATCCCCAGCTGTCTTCTTTCCTCTGAGCTCATCTCATGGGCTCCGGAGAACTTGCACTAGAACAAGCTTTGAAATGCTTTTTTGTTAACTGAACCGGAACATTGTAGCTGTTTGATGCGTGGCGTAATAATGTAGTCACACAGCTGTTCCCCAGCTCATGTATGCCTGAAACATGTGCATGGTTCGCCTTCAAGCTCTATGCAAAGCATGGTTTGTACACTCATATGTGTGATTATGTAAGCACTCCAGTGGGTCCAGTTCATGTGAGAGGACTTTAGCCTGTAGGTTTGCTCCTATAGGACTGAAACAGTTGCCATTTGCCTGTCATTGGTACTCATGTACAAATAAACCATTCTTGAAATGGTTATGGTAGTCAGAGGTATGGAAACGCTTTAGTCTGTAGTCATGTAAAAGCAGAGAAAAAGTATTTTAGTAAATGACAGTAATTTACGGTTGGCAGTGCAAAAGACACATTCACTTAAGTGAGTTAGTTCGCCCACTGTAGTCTCTGTAATTTATACCAAGATTTCTTATCTTAGGATTTGTTTACTAATAGCTCAGAGAGTTCACTGAATGTGAAAACATGTTCACCTACAACATCAAATAATGTTAGTTATTAAAATGATGACTACAAGGTATAAGTAGCTTGAGTAATAACAACAGTGTGCAGTGTTTTGACTAATGATCCTCAAGTGATGCATTCTCTTTCCTACTGATCCAAATGATTATCAATCATTTGAAAATGCCAGCTATGTAGAATGAATTAATATTACACTAATGTCCAAAGAAGCACGTTTGTCCAGGAATGATTGCTCAGTACTGAGCAGTCAAGAATTGGAACAAGTTTAGTACTGGTTCTAGATACCGTACTTATTGTAATAGACCAGGTTTTCAGTGCTGA
This sequence comes from Semaprochilodus insignis, assembly GCA_034552555.1. Taxonomy (NCBI): domain Eukaryota; kingdom Metazoa; phylum Chordata; class Actinopteri; order Characiformes; family Prochilodontidae; genus Semaprochilodus; species Semaprochilodus insignis. Next base: position 20,101,102 of record CM067490.1, on the reverse strand, counting down.
TACTGATATCGATTATTAGAAATCAAGAATACCAATAACCAATATTAGACGCCAGTAATCGTTTACCATCAATTTGATGTGCAAAACTGTAATGAAGTTTAGAAGAATGTCATTCAGATTTCTACCAGTCCACATTGGATCAGACTACAGAAGTGAGTTTTGTTGATTGTGATTGCATATGATACGTGCATAAACAACAAAAGGTGCTTTCATCTGTAAGTAAGCAAGTTCAATTGCTAATTCCGACAAGCAGGAAAATGCTGAATATAGGCCCCAATTATTGATCAGATTAATAATCGGTCGACCCCTACTATTATTAAACGGGGAAGGCACAAGAATTGTCTATTAATAATAGTATTTTTATTAAACAGTAGTTCCTAATTTTATCATATTGTAGAGATACCACTGATCCAAAACCCAGCACTGAGTGAGACGTTGTGTTTTTAATCACTGTTTTTTAAAGACGTGCTATTGTGCCAACAGTGATATTGTACATTTGCCCACTTATTGAAGCAGAGTGGCTCTCCTGGCCCTGTGTTGCAGTGATTTTGTGGTACAGTGAACACTGGCTGTTGTTGTGCATTACGTGAAGTGAACAAAATAAGTGTTGGCCCCATTGTTGGTAGAACACATGTTTGAGCCCCGGTGATACCACAGCTATTCTGTTTCGGGATGGGATGTCCATGAAAAGCACAGTGGTTTTAATTTTTTATTCATATTTTAGAACTGTAACTATCAGCTTTGTAACATCACACCTTTACTGTCATTTGAATACCACAAAACAGAGTTGCAATGATACCGATATCATATTGTTACTGTTGTCGAAACTTTAAATGCAGTATCCATATCTACAATGGAGATATCGATACAATGAAGCTGTTTCTGGTACACATGTGCACTACTAAATGTTGTGCATTACGTGCCAGTAGATGAAACTTAACAACACGACGGCGGTGTGTGTTGGCAAACTGCAGTATAGCATAGCAGCTCACAAGCCAGGCTAGTATGTCTGCTAGCCCTCCTACGGTGCACCTTTGTTGGTCAGCTGCATATACCATATGCAGAGTACAACTCCAGCAGAGTCTGATATTTGGAGTTCCAGGAGTGAAAGTACTGGACGCATGTATGTAGACAGATAATTCATCATAGTTTTTGCTGAGTCTGAAAAACTGCTGCATGCTATGTGTACACACCACAGTTTTATTTATACAGTGTTCAGTTCTGTTTTTAGCTGTTTTGTATGATAGAAACTGTAATTTCCTTTACTTGTTAAATATAGTTCTTACTATTTATATAAAGAAACATAGATTTAGCATCTGAAGTAGTTAATATATATATATATACTCTATATATATATGTTATCAGCACTCTGTATTGGGTGATACTTAGGGAGTAGTTATCAGTATCAGAAAGGAAAACTGATATCAGCGCATCCCTGCATAGAAAGGTTATTTTGTGTCTTTGCAAAATTAAAGAAATACACGTTAGAGAGTCGTGTTCCAATTACAGAAATCATGTTCTCTTGGATTTTGCATAATACCTCATCTTGAAGTATGGCATCAGATTAAAGTGATTACGTACTTAGAACTGCTTTCAGCCAAAGCCATTCTTGGAGAGCAGACCAGCACTTTACAGGAGCATGGCTCCCGTGCTGCTGAGACTGAGCTTTGGACGTACCGCATGTTGCGGCCTGTCATGCTCTCTCTTTCTCTCCCTCTGTGCCAGCTCTCTCCAGGCGTGATGTAATGATTCACATGCTACAGTCAGTCATGGCGGCTGGAAGCCTCTTTCTGCCTGGCTGGGCAGAACAATCGAGGGTTAAAAGCTGCAAGCCTTTCTCTGTGTGAAGACAGCTGTCACGTGGCAACCCAATTTTTGCCCTCAATTTTGAATTTGCATTTTCTCCAATTCCCTTCAATTTTAGCAACATTCTTTTGGTCCCTGTTTTAAGCAGCCTTTTTCCCGTCATGTTTATAGCATGAATTCCTGATTGTCCTACACGGCAGCTTGTGAAGGTCATATTGTTAAACATGCCAGAACGCTGGGTGAATAAGCGTAACGGTGCTGAATGTGGAGCAGTTCAATTGATTTTGTGAATCCAGACCTACTGCCATTGGATTGGTGGAGCTTAGACAAACATGGAGACTGACCACAAGGCAGAGAGAAACAGGTGCTAAGTGTTGATGCAGGAGCAGGACAGGATGCCCAGGATTGAGGGCGGAGAGTGGATAAATGAAGGACCGGATTGGTGAAGGGAGTGGG
>CM067490.1:19990529-20098451 GCA_034552555.1 Semaprochilodus insignis | reverse complement strand
GGGGGGTGTAGAGAGAGAGTGAGTGAGTGAGTGAGAGAGAGAAAGAGAGAGGGAGGAGCTTGGCAGCGCTTACATAATGAAGCCGCCCTGTAAATCACGTCAGAGTGGGTGTGAATGTGAGTGCTTGGGACGACAACAGCTCGAAAAGCTGCTCTGCCATCCTCTCGCTCTCTCACTCAGCAGGGGGTCGGCAGCAATGTATTATTGATCCAGCTGGTGTCTTTTGCGTGGAGAGAATACCGACATGGATGTGGCAGCCCTGCACCAGAGCTACTCAGGAAGCATGTATACATCCCACTTTCAGGTACCGTACTTTTAGCCTCATCACAGAGTACAGTGTACTCTTGGTGTACTGTGAATGGCGGAGCCTGTCACATTTAGGTTCAGAATAAGTTGGTGTGAAATGGTGGTCAAATGGTATTGATCAGGATAGAGTGCATGTCGAGTAATTTTTGGAATTACATCTGTTGAATTTAGTTATGCTGATTCTGCTGTGGATGTTTAAATGCCGGGTTGTAAACAGATCAATTGGAGGGATGTGTGTGTGTGTGGTATATTTTGAGGACAAAACTCTTGAGTATGTACAAAAGACAAAGAAAAAGAATGTTTTATCAGGGCTATCAGAATGATCCTTTGTACGGTGTTTACATATAACGGTTTTAAAAACTTAAAGGGCAAAACCCTCTTTTTAGTTAAGGTTATGTTTAGGACAAAATTAATTTTCACAAAGAAGAACATATACTAGCAATTCACTACTGTTTTTTTTTTTTTTGTGGTCGTAAACGTGAGCTGGTTAAATGCACTTGGTCTGTATTTCAATGTTGTTGCTACACCTAAACCAAAATGTCATAGCATTATTATGCATGACTTATTTGAATTATGTTATTTAAATAGGCATTTTTTATTTAAGAATGCTAGTTTGGCATGCAAGAACAAATAATATTGTTTGTCTTTTTTGTTATTTATATTATTGTATTTATATTTTTACTTCTTCCTGGAAATGCGCTATTGCAATTCTCCTCATGTCAGGTATCCAGTGTTGGGGTTCTGGTGCAGTACAGCTACACATCCTTTCAGACCCATCGTGTTGTCTTCTCACAATAAAAGGATAGACAGAAACACCTGTCACCGTTTTCAGATCTCTCAAAGATGAAAACTTTAAATAGGGACTTGAATAATTTGTATTATTATTAGTCCAGTTTTGGAAGCTCCTGTTTTTTTTGGGTTTTTTTTACTGATCTACTTACTTTCCCCTGCCTTTTACCAGTAGAACTTAGCTCATTTCTCTTATTCTCAGAAGTTTCTACTGATAAAAATGAAAAAATTGTACTGAATGGAAATGCAAAATAGTTTGAGACTGTTTCATTTATAATGTGCAGCAAACTGACCAACCATTAACCAAAACAAAGTTGATTGTGTTCAAGTCACGTTAAATGAATTATTGACTGCTCCACGTGGTGTGGAGTGTAATTAACACATTTATTTGACATGGACACAATTCATTAAAGTCGGTCACTGGTTAAACTGGACTGAACTGTTTGTCTCAGGAGAAAAGAAAAAGTAAAAGCCATCTGACTAAGCTGAAAATCAGATTGTGTGTTTTTGTATCAGCTGTGAACTTCAGCTGCTCTTGCTCTGTGCTCTACCCACACGTACAGTATGCTTGGCTAATTTTAACATTTTGTCATTTTGAGAATGATGCATTTTATGTGTCCCACGTTGCTTGTTTGACATTCTGTGCCTCTCCGTCTGTTTCTGCTCTCTTCCTGGTACTCCTTTCTTCCAGCTTGAAGCCCTGAAGCAGCAGAACTCCAAGTTTCAGGAAGAGCTCAGTCTCTCCAAGGAACAGCTCAGCTCTGAGAACCAGCGCATTGGAAGTCTGTGCAAAGAAATGTAAGCAACTTTTCTACAGTCACCCCATATAGACTGCAAGAACTGAACATTAGTTACATCATGAAGGCCTTATAACTAATTCTTTTTTATTTACTAATCCCGTTTGAAAACAACACCTGCACTTTATACTGTTTGAACTTTTCATGACAAATGGGTCAATAGCAATAACCCAAAATTACTTGGATTAAAATATTTACGGATTTGCGTTAGTGATACACGAACTAAAAACCCGAAACCACAACCAAAACTCTTTACGCTACAAATAAGAATTAATAAAAATAGAACCACAAAACTTACACCATTGGTCAGCCAAGGTAAGTGATTTAATTACTTTTAATAATACTTTGGACTTTGACACTGTCATTTAATGTTAGCATGCTACTGGGAACTTTTCCTGCTTTGCTGTGGAATGTGAGCGGAATGTGTTTTCAGGTGGTATAAACCCGGTCATGAAGAAGTACTTATACCTCCTCTTGATAATCAACATAAACAAAACCATAAAATTCCACATGGTTGATATTTAAATTGTTGATTTGCTGCTTCTCAGATTTAAAGTTGTCTGGGTTGTCCATTGCAGGAGAGTAAAAGGAATGAGCAGCGTTTTATCACTATGTATCGTTTTATTACTATTTAAATTATTAGTAAAGCCTTATATGCTGACAGGTCATTGTTGTCCTATTACAATTTAATTTCATTTGTAATTCAATTTTTCCACTCTTTTCAGCTTTTCAATTCTTAGCTGATTTTTGTCTTTTGGACAAAAAGCAATAATGACAGTGACAATTTTTGGAAAATTTTAGATGGAAATTTTTGGTGTCCAAATTTTAGGTGAATCCCTAATTAGCATACATTAAACCTGAAATCGTTTTTTTTCCCTTCTGGTGTAAATTTGAGAGGTAGAATATGACATTATGAAAGTGACATTGTGTTTATTATGGTTTCTCGGTTCCTTAGTTAAATATTTAGTACCTATGACTCACTGACTCATGGCAGGACAGTCATAGCATTTTTATATCTGCATTAGTGAGTTTCAGTGAATCATTCAATGATGAGAAAATTACATAACAAAGCAGGTGGCAGCATCATCACTGATTTATGAAACAAATCACACAGATAAACCCCGCCCCGCACCCAAAACCCCTGCCCCACCCCTAAATTCCCCTGCCTAAACCCCACCACACCTGCCCCTAAACCCACACAAAGAACTTTCCAGCACATAATTAATTTCCTAGAACACGTTCAATTCAGTTCAGTTTGCCCAACAGCATGGTTTTGCAGCAATGCACCTTCAAACCTTACTGCATCAAGTTAACGCATATAACAAGGACCTTAATGGGTCTTTAAAAGCTTTAGAGCCATGTCTCAGGCTTTCCTCCCAGGGAGCATTACGTAAGCACATTATTTCCCGTGCTCAAGCGCAGCGTGGCCGTCTGGCCTGTGACCTCAGCTCTGCACCAGAAGAACGGAAACTCTTTCATACACCATGGAGCTATTTTGCTTCATCTGGGAAACCACCAGATGTTCTCTTATGTATATATGGGGTTCCTTTTGGAAGTGTAGGTTCTAAGTTGTTTGTAAATGTCTACCATTTAAATTGATATAGGTCATAGCGATAATCCATTAGTCGTTGTGCCTCTGCTGACTATGTTTTCGGTATTGTTTTTTTTTTTTTTGTCATGGATACTTCAAAATGATTTACTAGCTGTGTTTTGAATCTGACCCTGATGGCATACAATCCTTTTAAGCGTGCTCAATTGGATTTAGCCCCGCATCAGACTGTACAGATAACAAAAATAGAATGGCACACTGGTTGCACATACAGAGGACAATGATGAGCTTGCATGTGATGATTCAAATGGAACCCAAGTTAAATTGATAATTGTTAATGTATAGAAGCTGAAGAATGAAGCAGTAAAAATAATCCAGAATTGCTTAAAATAAACCCTTGTTTTGGCATACATCAAAATTGAGAATGTTTTTCGTAAAATGTTGGGAGTGAAATGTAGATTAAAAACAGAAAGCAGTGATGTGTAAATCCAGTTTGACTGGAATTTGAGCAAAACCAGTAGAAAAATAATTAATATTTTATCTAATGAACCATTTATTGTACATATACACCATTCTGAAGTAAATGCGTGCAACACATTCCAACAAAATTGTGGCAGGGTGATTTAAGACTTGGGTCATGCTTGGGTAGAAAGGCAGGCTGGTGTTAAGGCTCTTTTTGAGGCAGTTTAAGGACTACTTTCAGCAATAAGCAACTGTAAGGATTGTAACTTTCAGAACTAGATCAATTAGTGTTTTCAGTCCCCAAACTAATTCTAAGTGTTGTTGAAAGAAAACGTAATGTCACACAGTGGTAAACGTGTTCCTGTCCTAACATTTTGAAACTTTGTTGCACAGGTTATAAGTTTATAAGATAAAACATGGTACTGTTATAAATGTAATACAGATCAAACTAATGACTGCTTTGAGTTTTTAATTCATTACATTCTGTCCCACCTTTTTTTTGAATTGAGATACAGTCATCACAAGACACCACAGAATGAAACATTTGGGATGTCATCACAGCGTTAATTTTCTGATACTTCATCATGAAATTGTCTCTTCTTTAGCCTCACGCATGAGCACTGAGCGTAACTAAACTGCCAGTGTTTGATGAGCAAAGCATTGTTGTGTTCATGAGAGTAATCTCTCTCAATTCTTCAGTGAGGAGCTGAAGCTGGCAGCCAGTCAGAAGTCACAGAGGCTTGTAGAGCTCCAGGAGGAGAATGGGAAGTTGGCTCAGGAACTGGACGGTAGCCGGCAGGAGGGCCATAAGCAGCAGACGGTGTGTATTTACTACACCGTTTCTACATGCATTTCAGCAGTGGCCGTCAGGGTCTTATCAGCTGGTGTTGAATGAGTAATATGTATTCTGACATCCTGGAGTGGAGATGCTGAACTGGATTTTGTTCTCGTTTTCCAGCTTGACGGTGAACGTCTGACTCTCAACAGTCAGTTGGAGATTAATGAGAGGTAAGAGGCTATGACGTTGTCTGCCTGACGTAACCTCCTCCAACCGAGGGGCAATTATAAGACCCTGGAATTACTGTTATTTCAAGAGACTAGCGACTTCAGCTGCCTGTGGAAGGCAAGACACAATATATAACTTTGAGTGAGATCCAAGGTCGGAAAAAAGAAGATTTTACTTGAGGCTTTTATGTGTTTTATCTCTAATCAAAATGTTAAGCCCAGTCTTATCTCAGTCTATCAGGAGCAGTTATAATGAGCAGAACAGTAACTGAGATAGCAAGAGAGATTATTTTAAAGGTTTGAGGGCCTGTGAAAGGGAGACTAAAACACTCCACTGTATTCCTCTGAGACTGCCTAAAAATAAGCTTTATGCTGCATCAGCGTTCACACGGTATTGTGGAGACCAGGAGCTCCTCAGGATGTTTCTCTCTGTATGGTCACCGTTTTTCTGGCAGAAAGCATCACCAATTTGGTTTACTACAAACTACTACTTTGGTTTACATAGTGTATTGGTGTACACTGTGTAAATTTATGCAGCTTTATTGTTTTGTCTTCCTAAATATAGCTCATACTCTCGCTGCCTCCAGCTCGTATGTTCAGCATGTTTTCCTAAGCTTTTAATCTGTAGTGTTCCACAGGAGAGCTCATGATGGGCTTGCTCCCACAGACTTCTGTTGTTTTAGTTTTAATCTACATACAGTCTGCTGTCTCTGTTTACTTGTTAAGAGGCGTTCTGCTTTTGCAGGGAAAACTCCAATACGTTAATATCTGAGAAGGACAAAGAACTAGAGGCGTTAAGAAATGAGGTAAGAGCTTTGAATATTGACTAAAAGAAGTTAACAGCCAAACAAAGCCAGCAGTAGTATACAAACATTTGATTGACCCTGGTTAAAATGTCAAAAAAAAGAGTTAAAATAAATTAACACATCCTTTAGAGACAACACAGTTCCACACGTTAATGCATAATTCCTGATAATTTACTGAATTTTACAGGAAAAACAATAAAATGTATCCTGTGCAAAAGTGCACATTTTGTATTTTTTTCAGTTTGTGAAACTCAGTAAATGAATAGAAGTTGTGCACTAAAATTTGAAGATGTAAATCAAATCAGACTGGATCGATGTGAAACTTGGAGAACTGTTTCTAGGCTCAGACTTGTTAACAGTGGTGGTGAAAGGAACCCGTTTTGAAGTCTCAGGGAACCCAGAGTAAAATGTTAATATGTGGATGATACTAAACTTAGAGATATTAAACATCCAGCAAAGCTTGCATAGAAAATATAAGATATAAATATGACAAAGCATGGTTCAAAAACTGCTGATCAGATCTGTCTGAGAACTGGCTAGTGAGCAGCTTGATTGACAGTTTTCTGTTTAACTCTTCTAGCCTGAGACACTATTCATACAGAGCTAAAATCATCATCCAGCTTTTATGTGCCGCTAAGTGGACAAAAAAGTCAAAGTCAGTATGGAGATGGACAGATGAACGAATGAATGAAGCAGTGAGAGAAGGAACAGGCAAATAGACATGCCAGTGACGAAGATTCATTAGACTTTGGAAATGTATTCATAACGGAAAGGAATAAGATTAACCTAATTCAACACCAAAGAAACACGGATTTAAGTTCCCTGGGGCCACTAAAAGCTGTATCACAGAAAGTTATTAGATTAAATGGTTATGAATACACAGTTTTGTGATTAGGTTTTGACCTATAATGTATTTTTAAAAACCATTCATGATGGAGACATACATACGGGATGCTATAAAGCAAAATAGTACAAAGAAAAAAGTGTTTTTTGCATTTTTTGCATTTACCACTGTCTAACCATTATCAACAGTACATGTAAGCACACATGTAAATGCTGTTCTTCCTACATATGTATATAAAACAGTGTTATTTGCACTGCGGACATCGCAACGGCTGTTTTATATCAACACCGAGTAAGTTTCTCTACAATGAACAATTTCACATCAAACCACTCTGAATGACTTTAATGTGGTTCCCTGTAGAGAATGTGTGAGCTCATTTCCACTTCAAAACAAACAAAACATCTAATTTTACCGGGGATGTTCCAACTTTAGCATACGATTATACATCTGAGTGTCACTGTGTTTTAGATGTGTAGATTGTGTATTTTTATGCTTGGTATCAGGGCTGCACTGTTCCTTGTATTGAGTTATGCATTAAATGTGATTATATTCAGAGTGAAATATGTGTAGCAGTAGCCACCACAACATGCATCACATGTAGGAGCTTTTGAGGTGAAAACTGTCTTTTAGAGCCATACCTTTTTAATTTACTGAGTCTCATATTTCCATCATAATGTCTACAATATTTTTGAACGTCACATTATATGTTCATATCGTGCAGCCGTGGTGGCTGTGGAGTTCTGTCTGGACTAAGAGAACATGATGCTCTCCAGATTGCAGTGTTGCGTGGAGAAAATGCTATGGCTAAAACCCTGCAGGCAGCGGTGGAGTCTCTGGAGAGAGACAAGGTGCAGCTACAGAGCAGAGTGCACAGCCTGGAGCTGAAGCTGGAGGGCAAGCCAGTAGAGAACCAAGAAGAGGGTTCTGCAGGTTTGTTCTCCATCTTTTTGATGATGCTTCATGATAACAGTTGTGTCTGTGATTTGTACTGTAATGTGTAACGTGTGTCTTCATAGGTGATGCAGTTATAAATCAGCTTAAAGAAGAGAAAGAGTTTGCTGAGGGACAGGTAACACGAGCACTGTTTTTGTTTCAGGTCTTACTTTAAAGTGCTTTGTCTCTTTGAAGACTCACTGAACGTACTGTTTCTTCTGCGTATCAGATCAACTTCCTCAACTCAGTCATTGTGGATCTACAAAGGAAGAATGAGGAGCTGAAGGTGAAGCTAAAGAAAATGGCCTTGGCTGAATTCAATGGAAATGAAGAGAATGAAGGGTGAGTTTGTGGTTTAGAATAATTTTGTCCTGATTTATTGATTGCTTATCATCCAACCCCTAAAGACTTAAATTACTCAGCCAAGTCGAATGTTACATTTCAGGTTATTGTTTCTAAAGTTGTTGTATACAAATGCATGTGATGTCACAGTTGCTGGAAGTTAACTGCATAAACTTCTGGGAAAGTGCTGTTGGGCGGTATATGGATAACACAAGGCTGAATTCGCCAGCTACTTGTACCAGTTTTCCGGTTCCACTTTAAATGGTACAGCAGCATGTAAGATGGAAAGTGAAAATTTGAACAAGAAGCCAACAAATAAGAAGCTGAGTTAAGCTTCATATGGATCCCTGCAGAAGCAGAACAGAAACAACAGGAACCCAGGCACCCAAACATGTATTTGCAGTTGCCATTCTGTTTTAAGGATGCTGGATTTTGGGGTAAAAATCATACCATAAATTATACTGTACTGCTACTGTATTGACTATTCATAAATAAAATACTTGGCATCTTTCTTTTTCATTTATATGCTGTTTAACCTGTTGTCTAAAGGTTTCGGCAGCGATTATTAACATCCATGATGATGACCCTTGAAATGAGTGTTGTAAAAACAACAGGGGGGATGCTTAGTCCCATAGATTTGTTTGATTCCCGGTTCCACTGTTTCCCCCACTAGAGCAGCCTGGTAGCAGAATGTTTTGCCACTCAGTAAAAACACTGGTTTATTGCTCTATTGCTCAAATCTCTCTTACTTGGCTCCATCTCATTTAGTTCTGGTGAGGTTAAGAAGAAGAAGAAACCCCCTCCACGCGTTTTCTGTGATATCTGTGACTGTTTTGACCTCCATGACACCGAAGACTGCCCCACCCAAATGCAGTCCCCTGACTCGCCTCCTCACAGTACGTACCACGGCAGCCGGAGCAGCGAGCGGCCCTACTGTGACATCTGCGAGGCGTTTGGCCACTGGACAGACTCCTGCAACGACGACCAAACCTTCTAGACCCCACTGTCCCTTCCCTCTATCAAGAAACCAGGCAATGCACAAATGCTTTCAACAATGTAAGCTCCTATTTTTGTATGCTATGTGTGTATGTTCAAGCATTCTCTACATTCCTCTCAACTGAAGGCAACGTTGATGCTGCTTTGTTGGAATTGTCCTGAAGGTGGGGGATCTTTTCTGTGTGTTGTTAATAGTGTTTTGTACATAGCATAGCTCATGTTTTTTGACAGTCCTAGGTGACGTCATCCTTTGATTGGATACGGGGTTGGGAGTTAGTAAGTGATGATGTGGTAAGGAATCCAAATGGACCATTGTCACAGCCACAGGGAAGCTTTCACTCCAGTGCAGGCACTCAAAAGAAGTCTAAGCTGACCAATAGTAACTTATTGCACTGCTCACTTTAAACGCATTCCTTGTTACATGTCCAGCACATATTTTTAACTGCCGTTCCTCTGACTTTGTCTAAAGTATTCTTTTATAATAAATGTCAAAAAGAGGTAGTCATTATACTGTGTCCTACGAATGGCTTTTTAAGTGTTTCTACGTCGTGTTCACTAGATTTATTAAAGCACAAGTTTGGATCATATTGTATCTTCCTGTATAGCTGTAATATTTATATTAATGACAACGTTTACAAAATAACCTGGTGAACTGCAAAAAGAACCTTTGTTTTTTGCAATTAAATGGTGCACATTATGCAAAGATACCTGTATACTGTTTGTGGGTATTTTTCGCTTTGTTTAACTGAGATCTTATCTATATGATCATACGTTTTTGTTTGCATTGACAAGCATTTGTAATAACCACAGAATATGGCCGAGTTCTATTCTGACATTGTGACAGCCTGTACTGTTCATGAAATGTATACGCACTAACTATATAAATAATTCTAAACATGTTTTTGTGTCAGTATTTTTTTATCACTTCATACCATCTACCACCAGGCTTAGAAATTTGTGAGCCCTTTAGAATGTTCTATATTTCTGCCTAAATATGACCTAAAAGTAGATAAAGAGAACTCTATTAAACCAGTGAGACAAAATATTATATTTTGTCATGTAATTATTGAGGGAAATGATACAATGTTACATATCTGTGAGCAGCCAAAGTATGTGAGCATCTAGGATTAGCAGATCATTTGAAGGCAAAGTTTAGAGTCAGATGATTTTAATCCATGGAGTGGCCTGTTGTATTTAAAGAACAGGGACCTATCGGTGTCAGATCTTCATAACAGGTTTGCGGAACCCCAGAAACCTAAGAAAACATGCTGATGCTCATCAGCCTGGAAAACTCCACCAATCCGTAGTCTGTTCTAATGCAGCAAATTCAAGGCCATTATTACGCTCCCCAGGACTGGTTGACTAAAAAGATCTTTCACTATGCCATGTTTTGCGTAGAACAAGGCGTGTAGCAGTCCAAGCAACTAAAGGCCTCCCTTACAGTGGCTAATGATAATGTTCATGAGTCCACCATCAAGAGAACACTGAAGAACGATGATGTGCATGGCAGGGTGGCAAGGAGAAAGCCACTGCTCTACGAACTATGATTGCTGCTTGTCTGCTCTTTGCTAACGATCACATGGACAAGCCAGAATGCTATTGGAAAAATGTTTTGTGGGTGGATGAAACCAAAATAGAATGTTTGGATTAAATAAGAAACATTGTGTCTGGAAAAAGGAAATCACTGCATTCCAGCACAAGAACCTTAACCCAAACCTGGTGGTGGTATCATGGTTTGGGCCTGTTTTGCTGGGTCTGGGCCACGATGGCTTGCCATCGTTGGTGGAACAATGACTTTCGAAAGAAATGTGCAAATTCTAAGGGAAAGTCACAGGACACCTGGTCATGAACTAAACCTCAGGAAAAACGTCGGTCATGCAGCTAGACAATGACCCAAAGCACACAAGTCGTTTTACCAGAGAATGCTTAAAGAAGAGTAAAGTTGATGGTTTGGAATGGCTGACTTTAATCCTACAGAAACGTTAGGGCAGGACCTGAAGTGGGAAAAGCCACCAACATTCCAGAGCTGAAGCTGTTCTATACAATGTGCAGGACTGACCAACAGCTACTGGAAACATTTTGCAGTTACGGCTGCACAAGATGGCCACAGCATGTTCTAAGGGAAAGGTTTACAGATATTGTTGGATATTTTTCCTTAGTAAATTAATGACCAAGTAAAACATTTTTGTTGCATATATTGGGTTCTCTTGCTATGTTTTAATATGTGTGAATATCTGATTATGTTTTAGGGTCCACCTTTATACAGCAATATTGACCATTCTAAAGGGTTCACAAACTTTCAAACATTGTATTGTATTGTTTGTTCATTTTGCTGCCCAGTCTGAAAGCAGTGTTATCACCTGGGGAAGGTGGGGGGCTAGGTGTCTTGTGCTCAAGGGTACAACCAGAAATACCACAACCTTCCAACTGCAGGCTTACTGTTCCAGCCACTGGGCGACATTTCAACAGGCATTTTAAAGTTAACATGAATAGAAAATCACAGCACATCATCCTTCCATACCATGATGTAAATGCGGTGAGGGTCTCAGAGCAAGGTAAGCGTGTGGCTTAAGAGGTGGGGATGGTGGTAGTGGGTGGTAAAATTATTGCACGATAATCAAAACCCAGAAGACATAGGAGGTCTTCAAAGGAAGATCACATGAAAACAAGAATGTTGATTAAATTATACTGTATGATGAAGCGGGACACATTCTGCTGACCAGACATTACTTGGGGATTGGTCCGTTCTTAGCACAGCAGTGACACTGACATGGTAGTGTGTGTATCAGGCACATATTTTACATTACCTCTCTCTAACTGTACGGCAGCACGGTGGAACCTTGTTAAAAACAAAACTGATTAAAATGTATAACCTTGAGGAATTGGCATAGTGATTACTGTTTGAAGCTAAAAGGTTAATTAGGGTGTCCTCATGTCGAGTCGGACAATATAACAATATTTATCCTTATTGTGATAAATTATGTCTCAATATGCTTTTCTGAGTGCATCATGAAAAAACATTCAACCACCTCCCAACGTTGCACGTTTCATTGCAGCAGAGCATGAATTAGTCCTGTTTAATTGGGCTTATTACAGTATGTGAAATGTTAAACACAAACATTTGGATTGATCATTTCTGACAGTATTTTTTTAAACTGTTCCTGCATTTACATTTAAGGCATTTAGCAGACACTTTTAACCAGAACGACTTACAACCGTGCTCCGTCAGAGAATGTTTCCTAGTTGGTACAAGAAGGTTAGAGTCTAAAACTCACCTTGAATTTAGACGCTGCCTAAACAAGGGCCAGTGCTGATACCTATAAAGAAGAACGGTTAAGCTCAGTATAAGTGTAAAACAAAGCATTTCAGTATATACATCTATTAGTGCTCACTTAAGTGCTTTACAAAGAGATGGGTCTTTAGCCTGTGTTTGAAGAGTGCGAGAGAGTCTGCTGTTCGGACAGCCAGTGGAAGTTCCGCCATCTGGGTGCCAGGACAGAGAAGAGTCTGGATGCTTGTCTTCCATGCATTTTAAGGGATGGTGGGTCAAGCTGACTCATCTATTGTCATGGTCCATTCTCAGCTTTGTAGGCAAGCATGTGAGTTTTAAATCTGATGTGTGCAGCTACAGGATGACGCAGTGAAGGGAGCGCAGCAGTGGAGGGACATGAGTGAACCTGGGAAGACAACCCGAGGTCCTGCATTCTGGATCAGTTGCAAGGGCCTGATGGCCCAAAGAGAAAGACCAGCCAGGAGCAAGTTGCAGTAGTCAAGCCTTGAGGTGACAAGAGACTGGACTAGCAACTGGGTGGCCTCTAGAGAGAGGGAGGATCGAGTCCTCCACATGTTGTACAGGAGAAATCTGCGTGACCAAATCAGGTTCGCAATACGTTCCTATTTATCATGTCAGCAAAAATAAATATTGTTATTAATATAAATAAATACATAGTGTACCATGAAAACATTAGTGATATTCCGCTTCTGCCATATTGCCCACCTTTATCCTCGGGTCATTATAAAGCCTGTTTAGGACACTGAAAATTCTCCCCTGAATTTGCTTGAAAAAAGAAGCAAGCGAAAAGGAAACATGAGGGTGATACGTTGTCTTTTTCAGTATTTTTGAAGCTCATAAAGACTTGGGATTGCATGTCATTGTCATGTTCATTCACATCCACGGTTTTTCATGTTTGGCATTTTCAAAAATCATCAAAATTAAATATGTAATTGTTAGTGACAGCTCTGCGTACCCGTACCCTACATTTAGTTTTTTTCTCCTTGAGATCCACCTCTGTCTGGTTCTCTATTCCAAACATGGTCCTCAATTCATTTTCCAACTTATTTTTATCCCTTAGAATGAATCAGGCTGTTGTTACTGCACCTTTAAGACCAAATATCAAATATAAATGAGCTCTGTTCTGATTGCATGTCCAGTATAGAGCCTCATTCTGAACAGCACTCATTCGCTGGAACATTCCTTATAAACGGCTGTAGGCTGAATAGGTGGATATATGTAACTTGTGACGTCACAAAAACAACTAATTCAAAATCAGATGAAAAACATGTATCTCCATTTTTGTCAATTTTTAAGTCACGAAAAAAAAAGTCACAATCAAACTGATGACATTAAGTAATTAATATTTCATTTAGAATTGTATAATGAAATGACCTTTTTAATACTTTATTTAATCATCATTTATGGTTGTGCAGTCGCTGATGCAGGGTTTATGATGGATGGGCCAACAGAAATGGCTTAAAACTGCTTAGTTTTAAAGGTCTGGTTCCATTCACTTACATTACAATTTTGCCCTCTCCTGTAAAGTTACCATTTTGAAGATGCTTGTTTTTCTTTGGACAGTGACGATACATGGACTGTATGGACTGGTGAGTCAACGGTAAACTTTAACAATATCTGCATTTATTTAAAAAAGCAAAAGAAATCTGGTTATCCGTGATACGGGCAATTAAAGTGTATATTCGTTTGGACAAATGGTCATATGAGTATAATGTTAGGACTATATCAGCTGTACCATGTTGTTGTTTTTTTTTAATGGACTTCAGATTTCAGAACATACTCTCATATAAGCATTTGATTGGATCTCAGACAGAGCAAGTGTAGTCCCACTGTATCAGGACATTAAGTTTGATTGTTTTACTTATGGTAAACAGCATGCTCTTTGAATTATCATCAAACTTCTACTTCCAGCTTTCTTTGACATCTGTTTCCTTCCATATCCATCATGCCTCTGACATCAACCCACCAGAGCTACAAAATAAGTACAGAAATAGCCTGCTTAATTTTTGATGAGCCCTTTGCCAGTGCAGCCAAATGAAACAGGAGCTGAATAAAACAATCCTGCAGATATGAAAAATGGATGCGATGCTTTTTAAGGACAATTACGATCATGTATTTCAGTTTCTATATTTGACCTTTTATTGCAGATTTGAGGTTTGAACCTGAACTGAGTACACATTTCTCAATCCGGAGTTAAAAAATTACATGGGCCGATGCTTGTTCTAAAATGCTGGGGAACATGGCGGCACAGAAAGGTGAACGAGACAGTAGAGGAACATCTTTAATTGAAACATTTGATCATGATTTAAACAGCACTAACTGTGAAATAAATAAATGTGAGCCTATTATGTGTACAAGATAAAATTCTGTTCAAAAAATGCTCCCAATTTTACCCAAACGTCTTTTGTGAGGTTGTTTTAGACAGTCATGGTAGGAGAATGTCAATGAATTCCAACTATGCTGGTCTGCTGAATATAATGAATGTATTTTCCACTGGCATTAGCAAAGTTCCAGCCTGGAAATGAGGTATATTTAGTTTTGTTTTTTTTTTAACTCGTAATAGATATTTTTGCTAAAATCCGCTCAACAACCCTTTACAAGTAGTAGTAATTCACATGCATTACATTATAGTAATATGGAACTTCGTGTTACGTTTTCTACTCAGCCCCTCAGTAACCACTGCTTCATTTGACACCTTGGAAAAACCACAGAGAAAAAGACAACAGCAACAGAACCGCTCTCAGACGGCATGTGCAGCTGTGACGAGATTCGGTTACTAAGAACATAACTTCAATCAGGTGTCAGTGCACTTCTGACAAGACACTTAAAACGGTTTGTGAGAGGTGAAAATAATTTAAATAAAAAAAAATAAGAATAAAACCACAACTAGATTTCATAAGAACACCATCCAGTAGGAATGTGCTAAAACTCTCTACGAGACACACAACATCTTCATTATCCCATTAACATCATTCCAAAAAGCAGTCAGGCATTTAAATAAATCCAGAACCAAACCGAAAGGCTTCTTAAAACAATCACGGCTACAGCAGCAAAACCGTACGACCAATCTAGGTAGTGCACCGATACTTCATATGAGAGAGTGGGGTGGAGGATAGAGAGTCAGGGCCGAGATCGCAGAGAACAGCAGCTCACAGGTGGAGGTCAGTGTTCTTAGGTTTTTCACAGGCACAGTGATGGCTGCTAAATCCTTTCCCGGAAACTCGACTAGCAGGAGGAGCATGGAGAAGAGGGTGAAAGAGCAAAGCTTTCCTTGGCAACACGGTGTCTGAACATTTTGATAAGTGGGCTGAGAATGGGGGCACTACTTTTCAGCCTGAAGGATGAGAGAACTTCAGCTTTCTCCACAGTCCTGAGAGGAAGACTCCTGTTTGCTTTTCTTACTTGGAGGTGCCTCCTCTTCCAATTCCTATTAAATTGACAAGACAATAGCATTAAAACACCACTCTACAGTCAGGCTCAATGACAAATAAGATTTTCAAAATTACAGCTTAAAAAAATCGTGCACTTTTGGGTCTGCATATATATATATATATATATATTTGCCTTTATATCTATGTGCTTTATATCTTAAATATAGTTAGTATTATCAAAGCTTTTAATTGCCTATGTCAGTTATTAAAGAGTCCTATTATGCTTTCCTGTTATTTTTTTCTTTCCTTTAGTGGGTTTTCTAGCTTTTGTGCATGTAAACAGTCTGCAAAGTTATTAAGGCCACAGTACACGCCAGAGGGTGAAACTCTCTCCCACAGAAACCACTTTTCTCAGCTGCCTGAAACCCCGTGTTGGAATTCCAGGCCTTTTCTCTGTTACAAGGTGACATAATCTTGTAACACAATCCTAATTGCCTGCCTATCAGCAAGCTTGGTGCACACAGCTCGCAGAAAAGTTAACAATAAAAACTTACCACTCTGACACATCCTGCTCCAGTCTAGCTTGTGAAGGTTGACCCAACATTAAACATGTAGAACCCAACATTAAATGAATTAACATTTTAACCAATATTTGTGAAAGGGCTACTGACCATACCATTCCCCCATAAAGGTCTCTTAGGGTCTCTTCATGATGCAATGCCCTGGCTCCTTTTTATAAAAGCATGTCAAAATAAAAGTCCTTTGTTTTTGGTTGTGGCACCTGACATGTGAGTCCATGAATTCCATTCATTATCTGTCCATTTGTGTGAGAATGTATTGGAATTTACCTGAGTAACTTTAGAAGCTTCTGACGATGCATCCTTCTCTGGCTGTGACATTTCTGAGGAGGTTGAGCTGCTCTTACCTGTAAAAAGGATAAAACTTTCTAACCACAAAGTTGGCCTGTATTACGGCCTTCACACCAAAATTCTACATAACCCAAAACATCTACCACTAGTTTTGGGTTGGCTCTAAAAACTACAGAACTCTCCAGAACACTTGCTGGGGAAAAGCTGTTCAAACCAATCCAATTTGATTAAAGAGTCCATATAGTTTGTTTTTGTATTTTATTGTTTTCTCTGACGTCCATTTATGACATCTGTGTTGGCCAATGGACCAATTTTTGATAATTGTTCTAATTCTGTTCTGTTCTAATTGGCAGCCTTTTATCATGCCTCATCCAAAAAAGAAGTCTATGCTGAAACAGTCCTTATAACTTCAGTGCTAATCGGTCTGGATTACATGAGGGCAGGTCTGGGGCTAACTCCACTCCTCCAACCCTCCCCCTTTCATTTAGCTGTTCATTCTCTCACGTCTAGTCTGTGCTTGGCAGACATATTTCCACTCACATAATTGTATATGGATAGTCGAAACACATTTTATTTACACTTGTGTTAAGTGTGTTCAAGATCCGTCTCTGACCAACTCAGAATGTGGTTTGAGTGAATTGATCATATTCCACTCACAATCCAAAAAAACCCTAGTTACTGACAGGCCCTAAGAAATACTGTGGTGGATTAAACATCAACCCCCCAGAAATGTGTTCTTTGCCGAGTTATACATTATCAAGTTCTACAAATCTAAGATAGGAATCAACCAAGAAAACTACAGATGAGCTTATTAAACATGAAACACTTTCACAGCGGTCATCCAGATACCTTGGTCAGGGGATGGTGTCTTATTTTCACCTCCATTGCTCTGAGACACCGCAGTGGCCTCTGGTGCTGGACTGGTGCTACAGCTGTTTTCTGGCTTCACAGGAGAGGCGTCAGCAATTGAGCTTTGATTGCTGTTCTCATCTGTTATATACAAAAAGAACGCTGTATGAAAAAGTCTCAAGTGTCTATATTCTGTATTTTGCTTGTATTTGATCTTTCTACTTTTGTTTGATTATATGTGCCAGAATAGTTATAATTCAGCTTTACACCACCAATTTCATTATCCTTCAGAATGTAATTGGTACTGTGCCTTTACAACTGATATGGACAAATCTCCAGTCTTCTATTACTGCCATTACTGACTCACCATTTATGTCGGTCATTCCAGGGGAAGAGCTGTTCTCTGGAGTTGTGACCTCAGAGCCATACTTCTCATCTCTGCCTTTCTTCTTTTTATTTTTCTACAGGGTGAGTTTTAGACAGTTAGTCTGTTATCAAGGTCAAATATATGATATTACTGAAATGAACAATTTAAAGTGGAAATCCCATTATTTAAATAGGGGACTCACATCATCTGTCCTTGGCTCAGTCACTGGAACCCACTTGAAAATACGCAGTGAAGAGTCTCCAACTGTCACCCATTTTTTCTCCCTGCCAAGTATCATTCAACAACATATAATAAACCACTAACAACAGATCATTGCTCTAATATCAGGCCATAAACAGAGCCCTGCCAGCTTTAAGGAAAAAAACTCATTTGCTGCAATATTATAAGATAATTAAATTGCAATTAAATTTTCAGTAGTAAAATGACAGAGGCTGTGTTCTGATAGCAGGCAAATTGGATCTTTTGAGGAGATGACTGCCCACACAAGTGATCAGATTTGTGTGTCTGGATATCACCAACCTGTCTGCATGGATTGTGGTAACAACACAGCCGTCAGTAACTATGTAGTAAATCTCTGCACGCTATTCTGGATTTGGCATCACCGATTTGAGAAGCCAGAGCATCCAGACTGAGACACATCTGTACAAATTTGATTGGAATCCCAGAATGTGGTTTGGATTTAATTTGCAAAAATCTGATTTCATGTGTTTTTTGCTGTCTAGCCTATCAAAAATCAATCTGGATACAATCTGGATATGTCAAAAATCATAATATGGGCTGGCAGCCTGACCAAGACCAGAATGTTTGAGATAATGTGCAAATATACTGACGTCTTAAAGACCCAGGGAATTTAAATATTGTAATCTCGTTCTTGCAGACAAACAATAAACATGTACCAAGTACAACCTTTGAACAACGTTCCTTTGATCAATAAACGACTCCTCTTTTCTTGATGTAAACTGGGTGGTCCTAATTTTAGGTAACGCTTCTGTAAGCATTTCCTAACCAATCACAGGGCTGATTGAGTCATGGGATAGCAGTATGAAAATCGATTATAAAGTGGTGTTACCTCAGTGGACAGCTTGAGAACGCCCATACCTGTATAAGTTGTGATATGTTATCTTGTGAGTGAGGTTGAACGCTGTCCTGCACACTCATGGCAACGCGAAGTGAATTATCGGAGTTTGAACGAGGCATCATAGTGGAATGCCCCGATTGGGGCATTAAGGGTTGCAAATGGTCTCAAAGCAGCAAAACATAGCAGGCACCGGTAAATTACATGTTTAAGCGAATGAGGGAACGCAACCCATGCCATAAGAACGCACCCCACACCAGTACTGAACCACCACCAGCCTGCACAGTGCCTTGTTGACAACTGAGTCGACACAAAAACCCTTCCCTAACAACTCATCGGACCACCCCAGATGTTGCAAGTCCTCTAGGGTCCAGTTAGCAACGTCTTGAGCCCAGGTGAGGTGCTGTGTCCGGTGTTGTGGTGTTAACAGAGACACTCTGGTGGGTCTTCTGTTCCCATATCCCATGGAAGCTAAAGAAGGCTGCACTGACCTGCGAGCTCCTGCATTCAATTCGGATATGATTTCTGACAGTGTCGCTTGTCAGTTCGCACAGACAGTTCTAGACAGACGCTGCCAGTCCAGTCACTACGCTGACTAGCGTGGGTGGTAATGCCTTCTGTGACATATTCCCAGTACACAAAAGACACCGTGGATCAAGGAATAGTAAATCCCTGCATAACTTTGAAAATGGAATGGCACCCATCATCATACCTTGCTCAAACTCCTGATTCCAAACTTTTTAATGGTAGAGCATGAAGGGTTTTATTACAGATCATTTTTAATAAGTTATTCTTTTCCATCGATGTAGAGTGTTTGGGTTGGCTTTACAGATACAAGAATAATACCAATTCTATATAATAAATAAGATCACTTTCATTATACATCACCTGTCATATACAACACTATTACAAACTTGCATGCATCATTTTGGACTGAAGCATTTCCTCTATTAACAGTACAGTGTGTAAAGCTGTGTGAGTGATTCTGTTGTTAACAGATGTAAATTGTTAGTGGCATAGTGCTAACAGACCCCCCTCTTCCCCTCCCCCCACTCGCACTGTCTGAGACTAGGCGGGTGGCTAAAGCGCTAAATTTAAACCTGCAGTCTGAGTAAAAGCAGTCAGTCACTGTGGAGCGCCTGCTGATAAACTTGTGAGCTAAGGGACTTTCTGTCGGTCTGTGTGCCACCAGAGACCCGCACAGCGCGCCAGACCGCAGAGACAAACGGCTTCATGTGGCTTCAGCGAAATGGCTTCTGTGTTCAACCCGCACAGCCGTGAAAGGAAAACGAAAATGTCCGAAACGGCGAGGTGTTTTGGCTATTCGCGACACTGATGAGACTCGGGACCTTGCTAACAGCGTGCCGGTGTTCAGCTCACTGAGAAATTCGGTCTAAAACTGCTCTTTCTCTCTGTTTATCTCCCTCCCCCCTTTGTGGTTCTCGTTTGTTCCATCTNTACTGCTGATTAATGATGGCCAACAACCGTTCTTCTGAGTCGGTTCCTTTGAATCAGCTGTGCCCTGAGCGCTATTTGACTAAGGAATGAATCACTTCTTTCGAATCGGTTATTTTCAGTAAACCAGCCGAACCGATTCAAAAGTCCAAATGAATCGATATTTTTCTCTGTAACGTGTGCGAAATGTTTACGTCCGCGCTGAAGGTTTAAAACACGGAGGTGATTGTTGAAACTCCTCTGTATAAAACGTAAAATATCACGTGATAAAGTATTTAAACCCGCTACTATATTGTCTTTGTGTGGACTGCAGCTGTCTTTATCTGTCCTTCAGTAAACAGGCATGAACTGTATGCGATGCTCTCCGTGTTGATGGAAGTATACAGTGTTGTGTATATTGTTGATGGCATTTCGCCCGAAACTCTGAACACTGAATCCAAGAAGATATACACTTATTGAAAAATGTGTTAAACCGTCTAAAAAAAAAAATCTTTTTTGCAAGGTGTCTTTGCTAATGGCTAAAGTAAGTAACGGGGTTGAGTTTTTACGATTATACAATTAGCAAATACACAGGATTTGTTAGCATTCATGCTAATGGCATAAAGATGTAAATAATTATTTTTTATTTATTTTAAAAAATAAATAATTGGTGTTAATTCTATAATTTTTCATTCTTTTTTTAGTAATTCATGTTTATTCTCTAGTTTAGTTAACAGCCCTGCTGAAGAAAAACAGTCCAACATGATCTCCATGCTGGCCTAAGCAGGTCTGTGCTGGTTTAGCTGCTCACCCAGCGTGTCATGCTAGTTGAGCCAGCATCCAGAATACAACATACAGTGGTGCTTAAAGTCTGGGAACCCTTTAAAATGTTCTGCGTATAATGTCACATAATATGACCTAAAAAAGTATTATACTTGGTCCTTTATTTATACTGAGGAAAATGATGCAATATTACATATCTGTGAGTGCCAAAGGTATGTGAACCTCTAGGATTAGCAGTTCATTTCAAAGTGAAGTTACAGTCTGCTGTTTTTAGTCAGTGGCATGATAATCGGGTGTGGCCTGCTGTATTTGAAGAACAGGGATCCATCAAAGTTTCTTACCCTCCCCAGGATTGGTGGCCAGAAAAGATCCGTCCAAGAACAAGGTGTGTAATAGCCTGCAAGGTCACTCAGAACAGAACTCTGAGTACAGGGTAGATTCAAGATTTATTGTCATATGCACAGAGAAACAAGCAGTTGCCCTGTACAATGTAATTCTTACTCTGCACTAGCTCCCGGACTTCAAGTACTAACAACTACAATATAAATAATAATAAGTACTAAATAAGACTAGAGGGAAGAAAAATAGATATGTATGTATATAAATTAGGAAAATTTACAATATATATCCTATATAAGACTGAAAGGTATAGGAGCAGAACATGTGTACAGTATGCAGTATTAGTGCAAAATAATAGCAATAGCAGTACTTAGTCATGTAGATGTAACTTCTAAGCAACTAAAGCTTCTCTCACAGTGGCTAATGTTAATGTTCATGAGTCCACCATCAGGAGAACGCTGAACAACAATGATGTGTATGGCACTGCTGCAAGGAGGAAAAGAACTGCTGCCCTCCAAAAAGAACATTGCTCCACATCTGCCATTTGCTAAAGATGATCAAGCCAGAAGGCTGCTGAGAAAAAACGTTTTGTGGATGGATGAGACCAAATTTGAACTTCTTGGTTTACATGAAAAGCATTATGTCTTACATATCCTATTTAAAGGAGCAATGTGTAATACTGAAGAACAGTTACAACAATAGAACAGAAGCCCATTTTCAACTTTCTGACTGCATGACATCACAAGTCCAATGATACACTCTGCAATAAAACATGTTAATACTTTAAGAAAACATTGATGAGTTTGTAGGAGCTCCTTAAGGTATTTAAGAGACACATACAATTCAAACAATTTAATTACTTTGTGAAAATTATTTATGGTTCTTTTTTTTTTCAGAGAGATTATGTTGGTTTCTTGGGTTTTCATATTGATGATACACATTTAAAACACCAACAGCGCTATCTAGCGTCAACTTCAGTACATATCTGGTAACAAAGGCAAGACGTAAGCGGTTAATGTACCTAGAAACTTTTTTCCTGTATAAATGTTATATAAATTATTTCATATGTCGCATTATTTCTTATTAATATTTCATATTGATGGAAAAAATGATCCTGTATGGTTGCTGTACATTCTGGACGTTTTATCTTGCATTTTGGTGAGAAAGTTTTGGAAACTTTATAAGCAATCTGCAATCTGATCTACAGTGCATTAACCCGTGAATCTGGAGTAAATGCATTCATTGGTAGGTCGTTTTAAGGTCTGAAAGTATGCAAGATGGGGCGGCACAATACAGACAAAAACATAAAATGTAAAACATAAAACGAACGGTTCTATGGACATGAATAAAAATTATATGATATTTATGATAATACAATTATCAATGGAATGTGAAGATTTTTTTTGTGTTGTGTGTGTGTGTTGTGCCGCAGAGATATCAAAGTTCTGTCTGTAATACCACTTTGTACCGCTAGAGTAATAGTGAGTCACTGTAACGTGGAGTCTGCAATCAGTCCAACATGAGAGGACGAAGAAGTAGCGCTGCTTCCGGCGAATCTTGTCAATCACGTTAGAGGTCCTGCTCAATTACAGTGACACTTCCTGGCAAAGAAATGATAACAATAGACGTAAAACAAGCAAAACCTGAGTTAACATTGGTGTTACACTGGTGTTAGTTTGTTTCTGAACTTGCGACGTTTCTTCCAGACTGGTAAGTAAACAGCTGTTAATGTTAACACTCAGCCAAAGAGTGTAGAAGCATTAGAGACAAAACTGGTGCTTTTCTGACAACTGCAGCTAGATGGTGCTGCAGTAGCACTGCTGCCATCTTGGACTGAACACACCAAAGGGAACAGCACAGACCAGGCTGACCCTGAAAATGTGAGCCATAGATGTTCGCACTAATGTATATTTATATGGATATGCCACTAAGTTAGGATGGGCTTATTAAATACAGTGAGCCGAAATCAGTTATTTCAGTGATAACTTGTTGTTTGTAAGGCTTGTTATTGCAGGAGGACACTCCACCTAATCAAACCTTCGACATATGGTGAAAATGATTTACTCATGGTGTCTTATCTGATTAACATTAGGCCTTAAATATTGTTATACTATTTCTGTTTTGTTGCAGCCTTATGGTACTCAAGTTCTGCACCAGAGTCAGATTGCTGTTTACTGATGACTTGTTAAAAATGGAAGTGTAATCTAACCCAAACAAATACTATATTAAATTACTGGAATTCGATTACTTTGCATTACCTTTGCATTGCTTGTCTTTTTAAGGCATATAATTAAACAAAGAAAAAAAATCAAGAAGACTTTTTAACAAGAAAACACACTTTATCTGTGCTATTTGTACGTTCATTCCAGGATCAGCTATTTGAAAACATGCAAAGCAGTTCATATTGTGCATCAAACATCTATTTGGAGCAATGTATTGAAATATTCCATGAACATGATAAATATGTATGGCATGAATAGTTTAAGTCTGTGTTACTCATGAGCAGTGAAAATGGTCAAGTTCATGAACAATACTCACTGACACAAAAAATATCTCAAGTTGTTGGAATCAAATGAAACTTTCTATGTGTGAATGTGATGATAATATATGTAATTGATTACAATATTAGAGTGAGAGGATCAGCTTATTGGGGAAAACTGTACAATTGAAAGTAGGCTCTAGTGTCCTGTTGGGCCACCTCTAGCCTGGATATGAGATGGGATGCAGTTGAGCATGGAGGCACGTGTGGCATCCTGCAGAACATTTGCCCACAGATGTTGTAGCTGAGCATTTAGATCCTGGACACTCGTAGGTTGCCGAAGCCGGCGTCCCAGTCGGTACCATAAATTCTCGATTGGTGATGAATTTGGCGACTGGGCAGGCCAAGGAAGTGTTGCAGTCTGGTGGAGACATTCCTGAGAAACCCTTGCCATGTGTGGGCCAGCATGATCCTGCTGAAAAATGCCCGTTTGAAGCCCTGCCATTAGATGCATTTGGCCGGAGGATGTACATTTCACTGAGCTGTTAGTGTCCCTTGTATCACTACTAGGGGTGACCGACTGTTGTATGCAGTGGCTCCCCAGATTATCACACCAGCAGCTGGGGCAGTGTGTTCCCAAAGACGATACAGTACCAGTACATAGCAGACCAGGTTTCTTGCATGGAAATGGCAGGGGTGTGCAAGGTGTGTGTCTGGATGGTAAACAAAGGAGCTGTGGGAGCTACTCATGCTTGTCAGCGGATCAAATTGTCGTCTCTACTGGTGGTCTGTCTGGGCCATCCGGAGTCTGTTCTCCATGATCCAATTTGTCGAAACGTCCATCCTACCTCTCTCAGTCCAATGACATGCCACATCTGGGTGTGGTATTTATTTAGTCAGTGATACTCCAAAAGGGCATCATTAGTGTCTGCTAAGAGGCTGTACTGCTCATATGGCTTCATATTAGTGTGCTGTGCTTTAACTGTGTTGATAATGTTTGCGATGAACTCTCTGCTCCCTTGACTCTCCACAGTTTCAGCAGCCAAAATCAGGGTAAATGTATGATTCAGATATAAATACAGCCAAAAAAACATTTTACATTTTCTTCATTGGGTACACCTCCTTATATCAGTTCCACCTACTATATAGGAGCACTTTGTAGTTCTACTATTACAGACTGTATACTTTGTTAGCCACTGCACCAAACAGGACCACCGCACAGCAGGTATTATTTGGGAATGATTGGATCATTCTCAGCACTGCAGTGAACTAAATGTTAAGAACATTTTTCATGGTTTTCTTCAGACAACGTATGCTGCACACAGGGAGGGCGCTTATTTAGGAATTTATTGGAACCACTTTTATGATGTATTCACCACAGTGTCCTGTCTAGAAGTGCTAAATGAGGATGGATAGTGATATATGATTATGGTTGGCTGCTGAGAAGAAGGACAGAACAGAAATCTCCATTGAGTGAAAAGCAGAAAAGGTGTTGGAGAAGAGCAGAGAAGTCGGATGAGCTTCAGTCTACAAACATGGACGTGAACACCGTTAACAAGGTCATGATGTAGTGAAAGACTGTGCATTTGGAAAGCAAAAAGGAGATTATGAGAGAGAATGGAAAAGAAGAAAGAAGATAGGATCCTGTTAGTGGTTTTTCATGGCTGTGCAGTCACTGGCTGATGCAGGAGCTGAAGAAGAAACAAGTGTGCTGAAGCCTGGAGAACATGATAAAGAAAGATGAAGAAGAAGAAACCTCAAGAACTCAAAAGAAAAAGTATGCTGAGGACGGAAAGGTGAAGAAAGCTGAGAGAAAGACCACAAAGAAGAAAAGCTTCTGGAAAAGACTGTCTTGTAAGAAGGAAAAGTGAAGACTGAAAGCCAGTTTGGAATAAAGGAACTTTTTAGGTGCTGCATTTGTTTGTTCTGGTACGATGCAGTAACTGGACTACATGGGTAGATTTCTTGTTTTGAGTTTACATGAAAATTAGAAGGTTTTTACTTGATGTAAAGAGGTAAACAGTGAGAATGAGATAAAAATACTTCTACAGCATATTTATTTAAGGCTGAAAATCTCACAAAATTGTTCATGTATCTTTCTATACAGACAGACAGTAACATTTTGCCGCATTTTAGAAGTTTAACTAATGCAAAAATCTCTAAGAAAAAATCTCTAGTACTCTACTACTACCGTAATAGTACAAAGACTGACACAGTGTTAAATCAGAGGGTAAGACAGAGATTACTTTATAAGGGTACCTTTTGAAAACTAAACATTACTTTACAAGCTGCAGATGGAAATGAATTCATAAATGAAGAGTTACTGTTTAACATAGTTTATGACTTCACTAAAATGAATGGGCTTTAAACACGCTACTACTGTTGAAATTTGTTTGACTGTTTATATACAATGTTAAGATCAACAATGTAAATTTAAATATTACAAACTATTCACCAAACGGTGCCCCCTAAACATGGGGTTCTTCAAGGGCGGGTTAGTAAAGAACATATATACAGTTGATGAAATAACTGCGGGGTAACTGCTTCTGTCTGATTAAAAACCTATTGTTATACGGTTCTGTATATAGATCTATACACAGTCAAATGAAAGTTTGCGCATCAGTGGTCACATTAACTAATTGCTTGATTTTCTGAGTCAAAATAAGTTAACACATTCTCTACAGGGATTGAACTTAAATCATATTTTTTAGCAAATTTAACATTGTTGGGTTTAACATTTTACAAGCAGATGTAATCTTTTGAACAGTGATTCTAAACTCTGCAATGGTAGTACACAACATCAAAGTCATGTGAAACATGTTACCAGCATTACCAGCAAGTTCTCTGTGTTACTTTAGCTGAGATTGCCTTCTACCACAGCCAGTCTGATGTTGTTGTTGTTTCCTGGAGCCTGCATCTCTGTGGCTTTGCCTCTGAGTTTCAGAATAAGTTTCTGGAAAGTTCCACTGTATGCAGGACTGGAGAAGTAGTACACCAGAGGGTTGAGTGCACTGTTCAAGTAGGTGAAGCATACAGAAGTGTAGAAGGCTAGATTCGCCATTTCGAAGTGTGGACACTTGCTGTACCAGCTTTTTAGGACCCAAACGGCCACCCGAGAGATGGTGCTTGGAAAGAAGCAGATAATGAAGACCATGGCGACGACAAAAATAAACTGAACAGCCCTCTTGATCTTGCCCCTGGTGTCTTGCGTCTTGTTCTTTAGCTGCCACGTGATACAGATTGTACAGAAAACCACCATGGTTGAGGGCACGAAAAACTGGATTACGTAGAAGGCATTGTGCCAGTTGGAGAGCGGATTGTTCCCCATGCATATGTTGAAGCTCTCACACTGGGTGCGATTGTTATGGTTGTAAAAGTGGTTGGAAGTCAGCAGGTAGACTGTCATGGCTATGATAATGGTCCACAAACAGCAGGAAACCCACAAAGCGTAGGTCAGTTTCATCCGATTAATGCGGTGGAGCGGATGCACTATCTTCAGGTAGCGATCCACAGTGACCGCTGTAAGGAAAAAGATGCCAGCAGTCCTGTTAGTTGCAAGGAGGAAAAGCAGGATTCGACAAAAGGCATCTCCGTAGATCCAATCCTTGCCCCTGCGGTAGTAGTCTGCCCTGAAGGGCAGGCAGAAGAGCACCACTGAGTCAGCTACAGCCAGGTGAGCCAGATAGATAGAATTGGGCTTCCAACTGTCCATGTGGAAGGCAAACATGAAGAGGGCGAGAATGTTTCCAGAGAGGCCAACAATGAACTCTAGGAAAAGGACGGGAGGCAGAACTTGGTCCAAGATAGGCGCATCAAAAGTACAACACTCTGAAGTGTTTGCCATGCGGGAAACTATGAAGCAAGTGGCCTTTGGAACTTTGGTCAGAGCGGTTTTGTTCTGTGCCCTGTGGGCCAGTGAATCTTCAGGGACTTGTTCTTATGCTTGCTCTCATGCAAATTAGATCACAGTGATCGTGTTTACAGACAACAAAGCCCAGGTGCTGTGTGGAAATTGTCTCAATAGGGAGTGANGAGCGGTTTTGTTCTGTGCCCTGTGGGCCAGTGAATCTTCAGGGACTTGTTCTTATGCTTGCTCTCATGCAAATTAGATCACAGTGATCGTGTTTACAGACAACAAAACCCAGGTGCTGTGTGGAAATTGTCTCAATAGGGAGTGAAACAACAGGGAACAAAATTATCCTACCTCGTGCCAAATGGTGCCCACAATATTATTTAAAATGATACAGTACACTGGGGCACACAACACTTGTCCTTTGGGGAAAGTCCACTAATGAAACACAGCACAGACCTTTCCCTCAACAAACAAGAGCTTCTCCTCATTATGCTTTTGCATTGGTCTGCAAAAGTTTCCACTTTGACCCTTCCTAACTTAACATAAATGTGTTTTTTCAATAAATTATTCAGAGATTTGCACTCACTGATCATTTTATTAGGAACTGCAATGCCTTGTAAAACTCCACTTTGCTTTCACAACGGTCTAAATTCTTTGTGGCATGCACTGTAAAAAGTGTTTTGTGGGTTCAACCTAAAAACTTTAATTTGCTACAAGCAAATGAATTTAAGTTTTGTTCAACCCAAAATAAGGAGTCTGAATGAACGATTCTTTCTATTAAAGTAGTTTTTTGAGTTTGTTTTATTGCTTGTAACAAATTAAAGTATTTTATTAGGTTGCACTTTTTACAGTGAAGGTACTGGAAAGATTCTGGGACTTGACACTGGCAAATACTGTGAATCTTCAAAGGATGCTGTACTGCGACAGTGAAGGATTGGTGACTGGGGAGTCCATTAAAGTTTACTGAACTCTTTCATATTCATGTAGCACTATAAAACATGCAACCTAAAACTCTAATTTGTTACAAGCAATTAAATAAGTTTTACTCAACTCAGAAAAATGACTTTAATTGAAAGAATCATTCGTTCAGAGCCCTTTTTTAGGTTGAATAAATGAATTAAAATAATTTTTTAGATTGGACCAATGAAATACTTTTTACAGTGTACATTTGAAACTGTGGAACTGTGAAACTGTTTTGCGACAAGATACATCATTGTGCTGGAGGAATCCATTAGAATATGGTAATCTGTGGTCAGCAATAATACTCAAATAGGCTGTGGTTTTCAAATGACTCCTGTTCATTTGGTACTTGTGGATCCACTGTGTGTAGTCGTCGTGCAGCCATCTGCCAGTGGTGCTGGCACTAACTCATGGAGGGCATCACTGAACACTGAATGTCTGCCATCATGGTCGTTGGGTCAGGTACATCGATAAGGCCCATCCCTGCTTATGTCACATGTGCAGCTGAGCATGAAACTTGAATCATTCGTATGTCTCACAGTGTCAAACCTACTCACCTGTTGGTTGACTCCTTCTGGGTGCAACTATTTATGCAACTACTATGTTGAAGATGAATGTAGTTACTACAGTCTGAAATTGTAGAACCCTCATGTGCACCTGTATGGCAAGTAAATACAAGAGGTGGTTTTAATGTAATCGGTGTTATACAGTGCATATACACATATCTTTATTGATATATACATTATAAAAGATCTCAGTCGCACTGTTTAAATGACTAATATGTTTTTTAGTTTCCCTGAAGTACTTCCAGCACATAGCTAGCTAGTCAGGTTTGCATAGCCAAATCAAATTTACATCACAGGGAAGCCTGACCAAATACCTTCTAAATATACCTTCTTGGCCTAATCACTAAAATCCAATCCAAAATGACAACAAAGATATAACCTGTACTCTTACCCAGAGCGCAGAAAGCGCAATGCAGTATGTGCAGTATGGCGTGGAAACTTGTGGATTTGTAATCTTAGGAAAATTGCTGTGGTTAAAATGGTGTCAGCTGCACTATATATAAGGGTATTGTGTTTTTCCATCTAGACGGTTACACATGAAGCACTTCCAAAGAATTCTGTCACGTAGGTGTCTAGCCTGGTTTGCATATTGACACCAAAGAAGTGCTCAGAAGGCCTGCTCCATCTGAATGCATTTTTATCTGATTTGCAGCGTGTGACACGTTTTGTTTTGTCAGTTGTGTATTGTTAAATGTGCTCACTGGTACTATTTGCTAGCAGTGTCTGTATATTAAAGCTGCTAATCAGATCATCAGTTTGACATCAGTTAGAGTAGAGGTAAATATTTATGGCCATAAGAGGTCACAAGGTCACAAGTGTTATTGCAACGCAGGACATGACGATCAAGGTGGTCCCGCAGATGCTCAGTTGGGTTCAAGTCTGGGGAATTAGGGGGCCAGGGTAGAACTTGGAAGTCTTGGTCAGGCTCTTCCAACCACATTTCTAGCCATGTGGCATGTGCCATTGTCTTGTTGGAAGATTCCATCTGCCCCAGGGAAGACAATCAGCATGTATGGGTGTATGTGATCTGCAAGGATGGATTCATATCCAAATCGGTTGAGAGTGCCTTCCACATGGATGAGTGGAATGCCATGAAATGGCATGAAAATATGACATGAGCATATGACACTATCTTCATGAGCTGCCGCTGCCGTCGTAATAATGTGACTCGACTGTGTAGTACCAATAGTTAAATTTGTATTTGCGACTTCTATAATGAAATATCGATGTTTGCCATATTTGTATTGATACAATATTGCCACGTAATGTGTTGTGATATATTAACTGATTCCCCTGTAATTCTTATGAGATATNGCACTGTAAAAAGTGTTTTGTGGGTTCAACCTAAAAACTTTAATTTGTTACAAGCAAATGAATTTAAGTTTTGTTCAACCCAAAATAAGGAGTCTGAATGAACGATTCTTTCTATTAAAGTAGTTTTTTGAGTTTGTTTTATTGCTTGTAACAAATTAAAGTATTTTATTAGGTTGCACTTTTTACAGTGAAGGTACTGGAAAGATTCTGGGACTTGACACTGGCAAATACTGTGAATCTTCAAAGGATGCTGTACTGCGACAGTGAAGGATTGGTGACTGGGGAGTCCATTAAAGTTTACTGAACTCTTTCATATTCATGTAGCACTATAAAACATGCAACCTAAAACTCTAATTTGTTACAAGCAATTAAATAAGTTTTACTCAACTCAGAAAAATGACTTTAATTGAAAGAATCATTCGTTCAGAGCCCTTTTTTAGGTTGAATAAATGAATTAAAATAATTTTTTAGATTGGACCAATGAAATACTTTTTACAGTGTACATTTGAAACTGTGGAACTGTGAAACTGTTTTGCGACAAGATACATCATCGTGCTGGAGGAATCCATTAGAATATGGTAATCTGTGGTCAGCAATAATACTCAAATAGGCTGTGGTTTTCAAATGACTCCTGTTCATTTGGTACTTGTGGATCCACTGTGTGTAGTCGTCGTGCAGCCATCTGCCAGTGGTGCTGGCACTAACTCATGGAGGGCATCACTGAACACTGAATGTCTGCCATCATGGTTGTTGGGTCAGGTACATCGATCAGGCCCATCCCTGCTTATGTCACTTGTGCAGCTGAGCAAGAAACTTGAATCATTCGTATGTCTCACAGTGTCAAACCTACTCACCTGTTGGTTGACTCCTTCTGGGTGCAACTATTTATGCAACTACTATGTTGAAGATGAATGTAGTTACTACAGTCTGAAATTGTAGAACCCTCATGTGCACCTGTATGGCAAGTAAATACAAGAGGTGGTTTTAATGTAATCGGTGTTATACAGTGCATATACACATATCTTTATTGATATATACATTATAAAAGATCTCAGTCGCACTGTTTAAATGACTAATATGTTTTTTAGTTTCCCTGAAGTACTTCCAGCACATAGCTAGCTAGTCAGGTTTGCATAGCCAAATCAAATTTACATCACAGGGAAGCCTGACCAAATACCTTCTAAATATACCTTCTTGGCCTAATCACTAAAATCCAATCCAAAATGACAACAAAGATATAACCTGTACTCTTACCCAGAGCGCAGAAAGCGCAATGCAGTATGTGCAGTATGGCGTGGAAACTTGTGGATTTGTAATCTTAGGAAAATTGCTGTGGTTAAAATGGTGTCAGCTGCACTATATATAAGGGTATTGTGTTTTTCCATCTAGACGGTTACACATGAAGCACTTCCAAAGAATTCTGTCACGTAGGTGTCTAGCCTGGTTTGCATATTGACACCAAAGAAGTGCTCAGAAGGCCTGCTCCATCTGAATGCATTTTTATCTGATTTGCAGCATGTGACACTTTTTGTTTTGTCAGTTGTGTATTGTTAAATGTGCTCACTGGTACTATTTGCTAGCAGTGTCTGTATATTAAAGCTGCTAATCAGATCATCAGTTTGACATCAGTTAGAGTAGAGGTAAATATTTATGGCCATAAGAGGTCACAAGGTCACAAGTGTTATTGCAACGCAGGACATGACGATCAAGGTGGTCCCGCAGATGCTCAGTTGGGTTCAAGTCTGGGGAATTAGGGGGCCAGGGTAGAACTTGGAAGTCTTGGTCAGGCTCTTCCAACCACATTTCTAGCCATGTGGCATGTGCCATTGTCTTGTTGGAAGATTCCATCTGCCCCAGGGAAGACAATCAGCATGTATGGGTGTATGTGATCTGCAAGGATGGATTCATATCCAAATCGGTTGAGAGTGCCTTCCACATGGATGAGTGGAATGCCATGAAATGGCATGAAAATATGACATGAGCATATGACACTATCTTCATGAGCTGCCGCTGCCGTCGTAATAATGTGACTCGACTGTGTAGTACCAATAGTTAAATTTGTATTTGCGACTTCTATAATGAAATATCGATGTTTGCCATATTTGTATTGATACAATATTGCCACGTAATGTGTTGTGATATATTAACTGATTCCCCTGTAATTCTTATGAGATATTTTAATGGACCCCAATAATTCCCATAGGTCACAGATGCTGCTGTAAACACAAAAGGCAAACAGAAGTGGATTTGTGGCACATGTTAGGATACAACAGGAAACCAGAAGAGAGAGTCAGGATGGGAAGCTGGTGTGAAACGCTAGTAGTTTCTCTTTAGTTAGCTGACAAGGCCAGTGTGAGATTGCTATCAGGCCAGAGTCAACTTGTTTGAGACTTTGTAAGATCTGAAGGACCATATCCATGTTTTTATTTTTAATTATCTGAGGAAATTTCCAAATATAACAGCCTTTACTAAGTATGATCAATTGATATTAGAATATTCACTACATGGTATTATGGAGCAGAAATGTAAACATGTTATTTACATACCATAAAGTATAACTTTGGTGTGACATCATATGCAATATACAGTTGTATGCAAACATTTGTGCAGCCTGGGTCAAATGCCTGAGAATGTTTTATTGCAGTGAGAATAAATACACATTCTCTACAGAGAACACACTTCTGCACATTTTAATGCTGATGCCAACTGATATTACTGATGTCAACTGTCTGTAAAGCATTTTGAGTTATCAGTAGTATGAAAGGTGCTCTATAAATAAACATTATTATTATTATTAATTAATTAAAATAACCAACTTATGACATATATAACTAGAGGACGCACCCTGCAATGTAAAATCAATCAATGGAGTCAAAAAAATCTTAAATCAATGGAGTCAAAAATGGACTCGGAGAACAGATGGACATTTCAATAGAAAATCATAAAGATTTTTGTCTGGAATGTCATTTAATGACTTGTTTCAGTAACTGAAGGGAATTCAAATGGAAGCTCATTGAACCTCATTTAATCGGGAGGATTGGCCCATTTTCATCTAGTAGTCGCTGGAGGTATTGTGGAGAAGCTGAATTGAATTGCGTCCTTTTCTGGTCGTGTAAACTGGGAAAGTACTGGGAAGATATCTACAATGCTGTCTTACACACTGTTTGATATTCCCATCCCTAAAGAGTACTTTGGTGCCATTGTTAGGAGTTGTTCCCCAAGGATTTGATTGTAGATGCCAGATGTAGCTGGATGTAGATGTAATAATTACCTGGCTAAAAACTCCTGGCCCAGCATATGAATCCAGGATACAGCGCATATGGTAATTACATAACATGAAAGAAATAACACATTTGAGACTACAGTGGCAGAAATGAAGTCAAAGTTGGGGTCTAGTAATAATGCTCTGAGAATATTTTATAATCAAATTTAAATATGAATTTGGCAGCAGCCCCTTGTTCCCTTATATGCCCTACCTTTCATCTAAGTCAATATGGTTATTGTTAATCACTGACAAGTGTATGTTAACATCAGTATGCATCAGTATGATTTTGTGTATGCCTGCACGTACACAATCCATGTGCCTTTCTATGGTCTGTCTGCAAAGCGCTTAATCTTTTTAAGATCCTTTAATAAACATTTAACTAAAAAATGATATAAAGCATTATATGAAGTCTTTATAAAAGTTCTTCACAATATCTGAGACACTGTTTTATAATAGTTTTGAGAAGGTTTTGACCTAAAACACTTCATCCATTCATGCTCAGGGGGGCATGTAGCAAAGTGGTACCCTTTTTCAGATGTACATGTGTTGGTTAGCTGGTGGCTTTGGATTGTAAATTGCTGTATTTGTATTGTAGACATTGTGGCCCCTGTTTCCTGTCAGCACCACCGTAAAACAGGTAGAGGGTTTCGCTAGAGTGGAACATCAAACCACTCTGAATGACTCCGTTCACATCCCAAAGAGTGAATTACACAGAACCTGATATCCCCTTGAAATTTCCCTTGAACTTTTCATGTAGAAAATCAATACAACATTTCATTTGACCTGGCTCTTCAAACATTTGCATGCAAATGTAAACATCCCAATGCGACTGTGATGAATTATTTGTTGTTATCCCCGCAAGGGCCACCAGGAAACATTACAGCATGAAGTTTGCAGCATGTTGTGAGCTTTGCAGTTTAGAAATGATGTAAAGAACTGCTTGACATTCCAAAAAAGCAGGAGAACTTCTGTGTTTGATGGCCCAAGAACATGTGACAGGGACAATAAAGGTAAGAGAAATGAAGACCTACGTGCAACCCACACTGTAAGGAAGCGTAAAAGCAATGCCACATTTTTATGCTTTGTGAATAAGGATGGATGATTGTCATTATTGGTTGCCACTGACCTACTTGGACAGTAATTATCATACTTCAGAGACTTATACATCATTTTATTGTCATTTGGAATTAATGGCTACAACAGATCATGACACATTGACCGTTTGTTCGTGTGGATTGGCAGAAGCTCCGTAATTTGTGGGTGTTGATGATGGATTTGACTTAGCAGAGCACATTCTTACAAGCAGCCTATAGTTTTGCTCAGGCTAGGAGTAAAAATCGGTGTTTGGTCTGTGCATTTTTTTCCATGATGTGCTGACGTGCTCACAAATAACCATCCCATCCTCTTTAAGACATTATGGGGCAGATTTACTAAAGGAGGTGCTACTTACCAACAGTCTGCTGACACTGTACGCTGGTGAGGGTGGCCAATTTAAGCAGTTTACCTACCAAGAACTTCTAAGCACATGAATACAAGAGGAAGTTTGTAATAATTAATATATGACCAGCATTTGGCTTTTTGTATGAAAGCTCATTTTCTCCAGGTTTGAGAATTTTTTAATCCCCCTATGTATAAGGCTCCAATTGATCATTTTTTTCTAAACTTTAATATTTTGACTTAATAACACAAAAAAAAAAAAAATCACCAAAAATGATCGCATTTAATCAATTTGAGAAAGTAAGACATTAATTCACCATCTAAAATGCAAGACAATAAGTTAATATTTAGACTATTTTGATTTATTTTTAAATTTGAATGGAACTTGAGTTCTGTACTGAATACATTTGGAAACCATTTGATCTTGTACTTGCACCAAGCTCATCTGATAACTGTAAGAAAATCAAAGAATTGGATTGACCCCCCTTGGACCCTTCATAGGGTCCACTGTCTCTACACAGTAAACTGTGACTGCACAAAATGTTAGTAAATCTGCCCCTTTATTACTACTGATGTAACTTGAGAAGACCAAAGGTTTAAAAAAAAAAAAAAAAAGTACCCAAAAGAAACAGGAGCTTGAAAAGAATGTATTACAGGCCTCTCAGAGCATCACCAGGGAGGATACCCACCACCTGATGTCTGTGGCAGACTGTCGTTGAGTATTACTCATGACAAGTGTAAATTTGTCCCATTACTTTGGTCCCCTGAAACTGGTTGACTACATGATTGACGCAACAGACGCAAACAATCTGCCAAAGTTACATTCATTTTCATTCAAATGTGCCAGAGTTTACAGCCACAACAGCACAACTTGTGTTACTGCCTTATACACTACACTGTATATGAGTAGTGAGCTTAGCGCACAAAGTGGAATTAAAAGAACGTTATGCAAAGAAAAAGCCAATGAGACCGAAATTTATTTGCCTACAGTTTGCTTGAGTGAAGTGTTATGGATATTCACATCATACCAGACCTTTGGCAACCAAGAGAGGAAGCAGCTATCTAGAAATGGAAAAAATGCCAAGGATGAGGCCAAGTCCATCGTTTTCTATACAGTAAATAAAATAGATATAAAACGACTCAATGTGTAAATTTGGCCGTGTTTTGTGTCATGTCGCATCCATTTCGGTAAAAGTGCACATTGGGTTTTTCACTTTTTGACTTCTCCAAGATCGTCAATGCTGTCGTCATCCACCTGCAGGAGGACAAGGACTGTCTTAACACATGTACTTTACATCAAGTGGGTAATTCAATCTTAGCAACGTAAGAAAAAAACATCCAAGTGCAAAGGTGACAGAAGACTTACCTCAGGCCACTTCTCCTGGATGACATCAATGATGTCATCTGTAAAGTCTCCCTGAATGATGATCTCATCCTCTGCTGTCACTGAGGCACCACAGGAGAATTTCTGAGCAAAGAACCTCTGAGCCTCTTTGAGGTCAATATCTGAGGAGGAGAGGTGACATATATTGCTCAGAGGTGAAGTTGAAGGTGTCACATGAAATTATTCAAATTTGGATGCCAATTTTTATTTATTTTATTATTATTTTTTTTACCAAAGGTAGCCAAGCCGCACACTCGTGTGACGTATTTCTTCTTTGCACGTGGGATTTTTGCTATCGTCACTTTCTGGGGAACAGTCTTCTTCTTCTGTTTGATTTGACCCCGACCACCTGAAAGGACAATAATGGACATTTGCCAACACATTCACAGTTATCAGTTCCATCAGTATCCTCTTTTTATAGTAGTACTGAAATACACTGATGAATCCAGTACTTTGTAATTGTACTTACGTTCTTCAAAATTCGCTTCAGAATGACAACACTATTAAAATACATTGCTCTAAACACAAGACAATTTAACATGATCTGGTTTTGGAGAGTTTAGAAAGATCTTCAGGCCCGGACGTAGCCTAAATTGGCCATATCTTCTTATTGTGATGGCAAAGCCACCTGCTAATTTTCACAGTAAAGTATTTTCACGAAAAAAAGCATCTTTATAAAAATCATGTGTTTTGATTACTGAATTGTCTGGGTAACTCGCCCTTTTGTACTGATGCAGGCATTATCTCAAACAGCTGCCCTGAGCCGTTGGCAGGACCTGCTGTGGAGGTGTGTGCTGAAGCTGGAGAACTGTTTCTGTATTTAAAGAAACAGTTCTCCAGTGTAGAATTCATGTCTACACTCATATGCAGAGGTTTAAACACCCCCCTCACACACCCCCACCCCCGCTGTGAAATATTGATTTTCTAAGTAATAAGTAACCACATTCTCCACAACATTTGTTGGTAAACAATAAAATATAAAATGTGCACAATAAAATTTTACGTGTGCCGAAATTGGTTACCTATTGAGAATGTATTGACTTATTTTTACATAGAAAGTCAACAAAACATGCAAGGCACAAGATGTAGGCTCATTTTGGTACCTGTAATGGAGCACCATTTTGAGGTGTGTAAATAACTCAGTTAGAGCTACTCAGACTACAGTACACACATGGCTGGGTGCGTTTTAGCACATGGACACAACCAAATCTCCCACAGTACAGCAAACAAAGAGAGAAATGTACATCACCTCATGTAAGTTTTCTATTTGTCCTTTGGTCCTCTTTTACCTTTTGCAACAAAGTGCCTCACAGTCCATTACAATTAAACCTGAGGCAAGTCAGACCGTTGACACTATTGCCACTTTGTGCCGAACTGAACAGTAATAGTTTACACTGTCATCTGTAGTCCAGACATAGAAGTTTACCACTAACCTAACAGAAAGTATCTGAAATGTCCTTTCCTACCTCTTTTCTGCTTTTTCTTTTCCTCTTCCTCTCCAGCAGCAGGTACCTCTACACTTCCTTCACCACCTCCTGTTTCCTGCTTGGGTACATTTCCTACAACAACACAAGTTCCATTTTTTCCTCTCCAATAAAATCTAATATATTAAAATGCAAACAAACCAACAATATACAAAACTGGGATGAATACATGTTCAAATTTAAGGATTAACTGCAAGGTAAATGGAAAAGGCTTACCAAGAGTTACTTTAGCAAACACTTCTGGGAAATGCTTCTCAAGCCATTGTCTGCATTTCGCTGGCTCAGGCATGTACTCACAGTACTGCAAACAGAAAAAGAACAAGTCCTTACCTCACTTTTTATTGATGCACAGACACATCAAACAGCTTTCCATGAACCTAATTCAAGTGAAAACTAGTGCAGGTCATTTTACAGTGTTTAACATCTTCCCTTATTAGAACCTCACTAAAGCAAAGGTAGTTTTGTGTACTTACCTCTGTCGGCAGGGAGCATACTGAAAAGAGAATCAGAGAGATGTATTAGTCTTTTTGACATACTGTACAGGACTGTAAAACACTGGTTCATCTTGGCATTTAGGCAACTTCTAATTAAAGCAATAATTACAATGAAAACATCACAGCATATGCAGGTTATCATGACAAGGTGATCTGTAATACGTCCCATATCATAGATAACCAATTTTTACTACTTTGTTGAAAATAAAAAGTTTGATGTAGAATGTTCTCCATGCTCAGGAAACTAAGCAGCAAATTTTAGCAATACAGGGAAAATCACAGCAAAACGTCATTTACATATATTAGACACAGAAACATTAACAGACTGTTTCATTTTATAGGAATAAAGAGAGACTGGAAAATGGTCAAATAAAAATTAATTATGACTGTTTTGGTACATAAAACTATACTAATAACATAATTGGATCTCAAAGAAGAAAGATGTTAAAGTTAAAAAAAAAAATAAGCTGTGGGATAAGCTAACATCAACATGACTATCCTATAAAATTAGTCTTCTAGTGCAGTCTATTTAACCCATTGGTTTTGTCAGTCATAGTTATCATATGGTCTGAATAGCAGGAAGATGCAATTTTCAAACGTAAGATTTGACTACCTCCACAGTAAAGCACTTTTAGTGGGTACTTAGCATCCGGGTCAGCTCGATCCACTTTGTTCTCTGGTGAGCCTGACTCTGCATTCTCAGTAGTAGCCATGTTATGCTATTCTGAACACAAAAAATAAGCATTTCTCATTTGCATTTGAGAGTACTTTACAACAAAACCAACTAACAAAAACAGCTCATGTTAAATCTTATGAATATTGTAAATATATGATTAAAAATAATGAAAATAATGATTTTAACTCGCCCTAGCCAGATAATCTTTAATTAAAAATCTTTCACTGTTTGCGATTACAACTAGGCATGTGGGTGCATCCTATTGTTGCACTGTTTATTTTTAAAATTACAATTTGTAACTTGCTGAACCAAATCAAATTGTTCAGTATAGAATTAAAGCCCAGTATAAATGAGACATTCTTAATGCAGCAAATCATACTGAAAACTGACACCACAAAGTAAGATTCGGCAAAATTCTGCTTGACAAACACTGGTTTGGGCTAATTCCAGATAGATCTCAATTTCCACATTCCAGCATGAGAATCATACATGATGAAAATCAGGCATCCATGCTGGCACACAATTCCCATATTAGTGCATCCCCAAGACATAATCACACCCCTACTACATTCATTTTCTACATATATTTAAGTAAGCAATGGAGCTGTAGTCTCACCATCCTTAAATATCTAAAACATGGTCAGATTGTCTTTATACTAATACAGTCAAACTAAAAACTGAGGTCATTTCATTACTGAACTACACGATACTGACATAAATCCAAATAACAAGGGCTCACGTTATCCTAGAGCAGAGTCAACTATAATACAGACAACGTCATCCGCAAAATGTTAGTACAGACGTATATACTACGTTACAGCACTGGAGAATCCAGCATGTGCAGAGTAATACATAGGAACACGGTCTTCTAAATTCAGGCCAGACTTCTATCCTGGGTTTAGTAACCCAGCTCAAAATATCCAGCAGCTGTCATTACAGTCAGTGCTCTGAATATTATTTATTCGAAAAGACTTCAAGAGTGTTTCGGCGTACTGTAAACTTAAGCCTTCAAACATACGAACAGCAAAACAGTGCTGAGAGAGAAAAACCGACCTGCTCAGTTTTTATTATCTAGAGAATTGCCACCCCTCCATTCATTAGCCACGCTTGCTAGCTTGCTAATTTCCCTAAAATACATCACCTTTAACCCCGTGACACGATGGCATTATAACACATACCTCGTAAACACTCTCAATATTGCTTTCTTTTGAGTAAAAACTCAAGCATTATTACATAAACCTTTAAGAGACTTTTTTCAGTAAATACAGAAACAGTTCTCCAGCTTCAGAGCACACCTCCACAGTCTGGAGCTTTGGGTCCTGCCAACGGCTCGGGGCGAACGGCTGTTTGAGATAATGCCTGCGTCGGTGCAAAAGGGCGAAGAATTATTTCAGCGTTGAAATGAAAAGAGATGTCGGTGCATTGGGACAAAATGTGTGTTTCAAAAAAATAAAATCCAGGATTGTATGGAAGATGGACGAGAGTCATACGCTCGTCTTTAGTAGTTAGTTGTTTTTATGCAGGCAGTTCTCTAGCTAGCTTAGCGCAACCTTCTCCCATCACAACAAGACATTTCAAAACTTGTAATGAAATCGCAGAAGAGCGGAGAGCTATGATACAGACTGAACTGTATATGTGTGGACGGTTTATATCATGAGTAATGCTTCGGTCTGCTTTTTATGTGTCATAATCGCGATGTCGTAGAGACGGTTCATTCAGATTTTACCAGCAACGTTAATGGTTGTAGTAGAAGTAACTTGGTCATGGATTACTGTGAACTAATGATCTGCCTTCCCCTCTATAAAGAGCTCAGCTAGCTAGTATTATTCGTTTTTAAAGCTAAGTGATGGTAAGGATGGTAGGCAACGGCTGTAGGACATAGCTGGGAAGCTTTCTATACTGCAGTCCTAAGTTTTTGCTGTAGGTAGTTCATTGAACCAGTCCAAAACTTCACCCCAGTGTGTGGAGTGGCTCTGTTTATTTATGATCTGGTATAAACACCAACTTTACTCGTAAAGAATCTGATATTGTACAAATTGACGATGTTAAACCCCTAAGGAGAAATGGATGAAGAGAAAGGGAAAGATGAAGAGAAAGGGTTTGGAAACCGTGTCCCTGTGTCCAGAAATGGTAACTAGAGATGAGGATGGAAAACCCTCTGTTGTATAACACTGTGAACAATAGCCTAATAGAGCCTAATATCTAACATGATATAATGTTTTTCAGGTTTTCCGTTTGATCCCTGGCACAGCACCCCTGTAAAGAAGGTACATACTTGTGTATTGTGGGTTTAAACTGATGATTCAAATAATTTGATGGTTAGTGTTAGTAGTTTGCTTTAGTACGGAAGTCCAGAGGGGCCATGAGGTGGTAATCATTTTCTTGGCTGTTATCTTGAGATCATGACTTAATTGTCTAGTGATTCCAAGATATCAAAAATGTTTTCTTGAGATCAACTTACTTGGGAAAACAGCTTTTGTTATCATGACATCATCACAAGACAATTAAGTTGTGATCTCAATATAACAGTCCAGAAATACTCATCTCATGGCCTCTCTGGACTTATGTACTTTAGAGGTGCATTTTCATGAGATGTGTGTAAATAATGTGTACATGCATTAAAATGATATATTTTTTTAAATGATTAGTTTAATCATTGATACATGAAGTCAGTCAGAGCACTTTGAGGTGAAGTACTGCACTGTAAAGAAATTGACAAATTTATTCGAAGTGGTGGTGCTAGGAACCAGCAATCACCATGTTTACAATACAAATATGGCCATTTTCTTTACTATCCAAAAAACCCCAGTGAAACTGCATGTGTCTTTGAGTTTTTGTATTTCAGAACCACCTCTCAGACATATATTTAGGCATGCTGCTGTTCATGTGTCTGGTGTCTCGTCTCATCTCCAGGGCTGATGGATAACTCTGCTACTCATTGCCTCCAGTAGAAAAATGTACTGAATCCGATCTCTTTACAGTGATAGGGAAAATAGTGGTAAATCCAGAAAAACAGCTTCTTGAGGTACTATTTTTCTTTGGAAAGCCCCGTATGTACCTCATTGCCATGTATCATGCTTTTAGAGACCTTTAGTTCTGATTCCTATTTCTGGCCTGGTTCCCAATCCTACCACTGTTCTGTAGTTTCTGTAGAGCAGAGCATTTCACATCAGTCTGCTCTGA
Source organism: Semaprochilodus insignis (assembly GCA_034552555.1). NCBI lineage: Eukaryota > Metazoa > Chordata > Actinopteri > Characiformes > Prochilodontidae > Semaprochilodus > Semaprochilodus insignis. Next base: position 20,056,127 of record CM067490.1, on the reverse strand, counting down.
ATGACTTTGTCTTAACCATTTTTGTATACATACATTTTAAAAACATTTTAAATGAAATTAATTCTAAATGAAACCCCTGTTGTTCTCTTGATGAAGACTACAGATGAAACCAGCATGGCAAGACAGACTGCAAGGAGTCCCCCAGCCCCTTCAAGTCACCTATCATCTCTGTCCCTTGTGCGGAGCTCTAGGGTAAGAGGTCATTGTTATTCATACCTTTTTTATGTTTAAAATCCAAACCGCTTGTTCAGATTGATTATAATTTGTAGACCAGGGATTCCCAAAGTCTTTCATGCCCACCAGATATTTGAGGTGAAATACATCTTAAACTTGTCAAAGCAGTCCTTAAACTTTAATTTTTACTTGCCTTTTTTTACTCAGTGTTATTGTTTTTATGAACAAACAGTACAGCATATTATGATCACAGAATAACAAATGTGAACAATGTTACATACATTAGTATGGTTGTGGAATGCTCCATGTTTAATTGCAAACTACTTGGGTCACATTAATACATTTAATTCATATTTTGCTGGACTGTCTTACTTATTTGTTTATGTAAAGAATGATGAACATCAACATCATTTCAAAAGTCAGTTTGAATTGGGAATCAGAACACTTTTACCTTCCATAGTTTGATGTGTCTTTGAGTGAAATGTGGAATTAGTTAGGGTCTCTAAGATAGTGATAAGTGGGGGTGGTGGAAGTGAGATGTAAAATAATATTAATTATATTATTTTTCTCCGCCAACTGATGCATGGTGATGTAATAAAAAACTTATTCTGATGAAGCATTGTAAAAAAAAAAACAAGAGCTTTTTAAGTGATATGATTTAACAGGAACCAGCAAATGTAGACATTGTGCATACTGCTTGTAAATTGTATTATTTACAAGAATAGTTTAGTAAATGTACATAATTTTCCAATTACCACAGATGTTTAAAACAGTAAATCAAATGTTAGTGTTTTTAAAATTTGAAATAAAATAATATTTTTCAATTTCAAATAAAATTCTTAAATACGCCTTTTTTCTTAACTACCTACTTAGTGAAGTTGTCTGCAAAATTCCCTGAAACCTCCGACTTTTAAATTATCGTTATTTTTCCTTACTCAATAATACAACCTCTTTCAGTTTCAACAAAGTCATATTGGTCAGGAAAATTGCAACTAATTGTAATGCAGTTTGTCTATTGTGTAGTAACTAGAGACTCACAATGCGGTTTAGTATGTACCTTCAACTGATGTAGTCATCTATGGTGTCATTAGAAATTAAGAGTGCATTGTGAGGGATTGGAGTTTTTAGCTCTGGTTCCTATTCCTGACCTGGTTTCGCAGTCCCACCACTGTGCTCTAGCTTCTGTAGAACAGAGCATTTCACATCAGTCCACTCTGAATGACTTTGTCTTAACCATTTATATATACATGCCTTTAAAAACATTTCAAATGTGAATTCTAAATGAAACTCCTGTCGTTATCTTAATGAAGACTACAGATGAAACCAGCATGGCAAGACAGACTGCAAGGAGTCCCCCAGCCCCTTCTAATCACCTATCATCTCTGTCCCTTATGCAGGGCTCTAGGGTAAGAGGTCATTGTTATTTATACATTCTTTGTGTTTAAAATCCAAACCGCTTGTTCAAATTGATTGTAACCTGTAGACCAGGGATTCCCAAAGTCTTTTACATCCGCCAGTTATCTGAGGTTCTTAAACTTTAATTTTTAGTTGCATTTTTGAATTTTTACTCATTATTATTGTTTTTATAAACAAACAAAATACCATATTATGATCACAGAATAACAAATGTAAATAATGTTGCATACTTTAGTATTTAGGTTGTGGAATACTAAATAAGTAAATGTAAGTTACATATTTCAATATTTTTAAATATAAAAAAACTTAAATGTGTAATTACATACTTAGGAAATTTTTGTATACATATTAACTTGTTAAAAACCAGAAGAACGCTTTGTACATTGTGTTGTCATCATATCATGTCAGTATAATGTTATTTTTGTATTTAAGGCCTAATCATTGAGCTGGACCTTTGCGTAAAATACATATAATGTGGCCTGGAAAATTATCCAATACAAGCTATATTGATCAGGAAAATTGCAACTAATTGTAATGCAGTTTGTCTACTGCGCTAGTAACTAGAGACTCACAATGTGGTTTAGTAGGGTATGCGTTCAGCTTATGTAGTGATTTGTGGTGTGTCATTGGAAATTAAGACTGTAGTCAATCAATATCATTCTGGAATTCCATTTTCAGACTCTAAAACTAATCTGACTGACGTACTCAGTAGTGTATAATAGTGAAATAGTGTATTTCTTTTACTGCATGCTTACTGTGCTTTCAGACTTCAGCATGCGAGATGGAAGTCTCTACCATCCAAAAACAGCGTATGGAGCTGCAGCTCCTGATAGCAGAGCTGAAGGACCGTGACCAGGAACTGAACACCATGGCAGCAGCCCACCACAGGCAACTCCAGGCCTGGGAGCAGGACCGACAGAGAGTGTTGACTCTAGAGCAGCGGTGTGCACGTCTGGAGGGTGAGCAGTACCAAGCAAAACTGAAACTAAAGCCAAACATTTACAGAAATGCTTCACTTAAAATGTTTATTTTGTCAGAAATTAACTAAAGATAATTGGCAGAGATGGCATGATACCATTTAGACCTTTCAGATTTTTCTTCTTTAAAACTATTAAGTGAAGTGAGCTGTTTTTTGAGACACTTCGCTTTGGATGAACATCTAAATGTAGGCCAAACTACTTGAACACTATATTTTCCCACGGGAGGGAATATACACTTAACATAATTGCATCACATAATGTAAGTATGGAGTATATCAGGGTAGATTTGATACAGGATTTAATTGAATTTGTTTATTTCTGTGTCGTTTGTGGTAATAGGCACGTGTTAGTATTCGCCCTCTGACTAAGGATTTTCTTAATTTGCTGTTTATAGGGTACTTGCTAGCGATGCTGTCCGAACTTCCATTCGCTCGGTCATTCTTGATTTATACTGTTTCATTGGTGTATACATTTTGAGGTGACACAGAGGCCGACTTCGCATAGCCATTCATCAACTTGGTGGCTATTAAAACACACTTTTAAACAGCCAGAGCTGTAGTGAAGCGGCTTTTAAAGAGGAATGAATGTTTATTTTAATCCCACGCGCAGTGAGGAGGAAAGATACAAAGGCTTTTTTCTCAACAACCACTTAAAATTGGTTTGGTGTAAAAAGATACATAGCTATCCTGCAAAGAACCTTATCTTTAATTCATTCTTAGGCACAGTAGCATTTTGGCTATCACTGTACTGTCTGCATTCGTATTAGTGGCACCTCAAGCCACCTCAAGAGAAGCATGGTCATGTGAGTGAGAGTTTTGTTTGGGATCTGTGTGACTGTGGTTTACAGATGAGCTACAGAAGCGCAACCAGGTGATCAGAGCCATCAGCAAGCGCTTAAAGATTGTGGAGGCACGTGAGAAGGACATTGAGAGAGAGCTGAACACTGCACAGCAACTGCTGAAGGAGCGGAGCCAGAGAGAACAGCAGAGCAGCCAACAGCAACACAACATGGAGGTATTTGATTGACTCTAAGCTCACACCTCCTTATAGAACTAGGGGTACTCCATTATGGACTTTCTACCACACCTTAGGTTCTGCCAGATTTCTGTTGGATTAAGAGCCAAACTAACTAATATTTTTAGGGTAATTGTCTTTCTGCAGGACCCACCTTCTGTTGGGGTTCAGTTCATGAATAAATATCCATTCTCCTGTAGAATGTATTGACACAATGCTTAACTGCATCGATTGATGGCAAGCTGTCCTCGCCCAATAGCAGCAATACAGCCTTAAACCATGATACTGCCAGCACCATGTTTCAAAGTTGGGATGAGATTCTTATGCTGGAATGCAGTGTTCAGTTTTGCCAAACATAACGTCTCTTGTTTGAACCATGAAGATCTCTCACCACATAGCATTATTACAGTGGTTTTCTGGCTGGTCTTCCAGGTGGTCTTTAGGAAACTTAAAACAGGCTATGAAGTGGATTTATCTATACTACCATTCCATACGTATTGTCCTTGTTTAGTATTTGCTTGATTGTGGAATCATGAACACTGACATTATCCAGTGTAAGAGAGCCCTGCAGATCCTTAGATGCTACCTGGGCGTTCTTTGTGTGAACAGTTCTTATGTGTAAAAATACTGATTCATGAAAGAAGAACAATAAATTCCTCCTACTGAGTTCATGGCTGTTATTGCTGATTAGCAATAAATCCTACACGTATCATTTGAAATTAGATTACATACTTTTTAAGTGACCCATTTTCTAAATTCATGATATGCTGATGGCCATTTCCAGGAGAAGAATCAGAGTCTGAACTCGACCATCATGACACTCTCGTCCCAGGTTGGCCAGCTCCAGGTTCGTGAGGAGGAGCTTAGTTCCATGCTCAAACTGAAGGTAATTCTCTTCGCTGTCTTCTGTTTCTCAAACCTGCACACGTCATGCATATGGGCTTTACCACGATTTCTCCTATTTTCATTTTTAAGGACATCGACCTGATGGAAGCCACCAATCACATCTTGGCATTAACTAGTCGGCTGCAGGAGTCAGAAGCATCACTGAATGAGTCTCGGACACGTGAGAGCATAATGTTACGGGAAACAGAGAAATACAAAAGCCGCTTCAGAGAAGCCAGACATGATAACGTTCAACTGAAAGGTACACAGTGTTCTTACTTCTTACATGCACTCTTATGTAGAGCTAAAAGTTTCATCCCTGTATAAAACCAGCAGGGGTCAGTGTTAGCTGTTCAATACCCCTGGATTCATGTATTAAATAGGATTTAACCCTCCTGTGTGGGAAAATCATGCTTCAGACATATACGTAAATCTATATTCTCCTGTAGAGAAAATGGTGATAACATACGTTTTGTCCTGCAGATGAGCTTCAGGAGAAGACCATAGAGAACAACGGTCAGAGGGAAGAACTCATTCGGCTTAAACAAGAGAACCAATTGCTTAGGAAAGAGCTGGCTCTAGCAGGTACTGTAGCAAAGCTGTACTGAAATTGCTAAAATACTATCACATACAACTTTTGGCTACCCCTGGTGAAATTACATATTTTGTAAATTAGAATAAGTTATGTGCCAATATATTGCTCTTTGTAGAGTTTGTGTTAACTTGTTTTCACTTGCAAAATTTTGCATACAACTGGAGAAAAGCATTGAATCGCCCACTGAATTAAAGGTGCAGTTAGTGAATCTTGGTAAATGATTGGTAAAATTTGAACTCCAAGGCAAAGGACACAGGGATAGAATCTTGTTTTTAAGATCTCTTCCTTCTTGTCAATCCGTTGAGTTCATCTTGTAGCCCCTCCCCTTCCCCCTGTCAGGGCTGTGCATGAACACCAGATTTTTCTCACAGAACGGACAGCTAGCGGACCATGATGAGATATCTACTGAATCTGACAAGAAATGTATTGGATTAAAATCACTTACTGTACCTTTAATGAACACAAAAGAAAAGTAATTTTTTTTAAATTTTGAACATTTTGTGGAATTCCCCTTTAAGTGACTTATGTTAGGCTTAATCCTAGTGTTATGTTGCTGCTGAGTTTCTTTATGGTATATAGGATAGAAAATGCCATGTTAATGCTAATTCTGCATGTTCCAAGCTTGATGTGCTCTGTGTTCAGGTGAGGATGAAAGCTGTAAGGATGAGTTACTCGCACTAGCCCGATCAAAGCAAGAACGCACAGAGTCCGAGCTCCTCTGCCTGCGACAGGTATTTCCTGCCATGCTGTTCTTAACGTTTCAGTATATTTCACCAAACATGAATCTTTCTAACAACAAACCAAAGCTTGGGAACAGTTAGCACTGTGCAGATTGGGGCCTTCCATTAATTTTTGTTTCCGTTGTTAACATGTTTAGCACGTTGTTTGCAGTATCGCTTTAAATCTCTTGATCTCTAAAGATGTTGTTATGTCAGTTATCAGTCGTTTAAAATGTCCGTGCCCTTTATTTTTCTCGCTTCTGTGTAGTTCCGGTTATTCAACATTCCATTTCTCCTCAGGTGGCCCAACAGCCTTGAGCTTGATTTTGGCACATGTTATACCCATGAATAGGCACAAATGCTTCAAAGCAAAGTTTCAGTGTGACTTCATTCATACATTTCAGTTTATATATATATATTAGATGGAATTTATAGGAGGCTCTTAAAAGTCTACTAACTAGAGCTTTAATCTGGCCTGAAATCTTTGTTTAAACCCAAACACAACTCCAGGATATTCTGTCTCGAGCCATGTCATTAAGTTCTGAGTCCAAAAGCAATGGACAATGCTGTCCAAAAACTGACCCAAAGCAGCCCATTATCAAAGCTGATAGGCCAGTATGGGTTACCATGTGGTGACGATAGTAGCCATTGCTGGATTATAGATAAGTAAAATTTAAATCAATATGAAAAATTATAAAAAATGTTGACCAAATTTTATCCCCAATTTAGTCTTTTGCCAGTTGCACCCACTGGCTAGGTCTCCCCCATCACATGATGCTACCAAGCATATGCTTTCAGTGAGTCACAAGAAGAGTTGCTCTTTTTGTACTGCTGCTAATACAGTCTTATTATGCAGCTCGTCATGATTGGAGGAGAACTGCCAATTCTGAATTGGTAAATTTTCTAGCATCATACGGTGTGACATGGAGAGAGCAGCCAGTTATGCTCTGTCAGACCCACGACTACGGATGACTGAGGTGTCACCAGGGATAAAACGCATCCCCCAATGAAAGGGGCAGTGCTTCAAATTGGAATTTATTAATAATAATAATAATAATAAAAATTATATTTTTGGAGGCAGCTCAAAGTGCTTTGCAGACAGTCAACATCATTAATAGTAGAAATTATGCATTTTAAGGAGCTGAAGGCACAAATCCTATTACTGTATAAATACCACAATAATGTAGTTTTAAATTAAACGCTGAGTTAAAGAAATACGTTCCTAAAAATGAGCACTGAGCTCGGCTGTCTAATACAAGCTGGAATTTAGATCTACAGTTTAGAAGCAGAGTAACTGAAAGAGGTCTCTCCATGTGTTCCGTATTTTACAGATGGTATTAGCAGAAGGTCAGCATCTGTAGATCTAAAATCACAAGCTGGAACATAAACAGAAAGACGTTCTGTGATGTAAGCTGGTGCTAGATTATTTAGAGCTTGATAGACCAGTAGCAGAACTTTAAATCTATTCTAAAAGATACAGGTAGCCAGGGAGCTGTTCTCACGCTGTACAGGGCTGATACGAATTAGCCTTCACCTGTTAGTCACCAATCCTAAAGCTCTGGTTGTTTACAGGTAACATTTGACACAAACATATGTCAAATCAGATGTAAACATCCTTTTGGCTACACTCATCTGTACTTTCCTGAATCAGTTCACTGTTTATTTCCCACAAATCCACTTTCTCACAAGCACTGGCCTTATGGACCTCCAAACTAATTCTGTCAGTAACATGACTGGGTAACCCCAGCAAGTCAGTTAATGAAGGTAATGAAAAGGTAAGATAAGGTACTGAGAGTAGGAAGGAAGAGTAAAGCATGGAGTGAAACTAAACCCGGGGAAATGCAGGCTAGGATGGGTTAAAAGTGGGAGACGAGCTGTGAAAACCCGAACATGAAATTTTAAACCTGACTGAAGCTGGCACGTATTTGGATAACGCTGTCTGAGCTGGACTGAACCTGCCATGAGCGGTTGGGTCTCATCGAGTCCTGGCAAATAATCATGCTGTGCTGTGAAACAGAAGGAAGTAGTGATCTGTGTGTGCATGTGATGTCACAGGTGTGTGAGAAGCAGCTCAATGACCTGCAGTTGTTGAAACTCAACCTAGAGAGCACCAGAGAGGCACTGAGTCGCTATGAAAGTCAAAGGTCATTTGAGAGGTAAGTGCCAAGCAGAGATGGGTACTCATGTTGTGAATCACTAGGCTGAAGGACTGATTCAGGTAGGTCCACCAGCCTTACTGTGGTAAATGAATTTCCCACCTTCCGTTTCCGCTTTAAATTTACAGCCTTACTTGTGTGACCTTCCCTGTCAGTTTTTCAACAGTCATGTACACTTATTGACACTGTAAATAATTCAAATTATTATTTTGTGGGTTGTGTATATGGTGTGTTTTTCTGATTTGTATATAAGTCAATAATTGCATTGGAATCATTTAGCAGAGTCTCTGATGATTGTAACTTTCATCTCAGTACAGGGGATGTGACCTGCCTTTATGTGGAATGCCCCACGTTATCTCCACAAAGTAGAAGCCCTGCATCTCTAAAGGATTCCGCATTAAACAGCATTGCCAGCAGCAATCAGGTAGCCCACCCCATCACAGACATCCCTGTAAAGGGCTCAGCGAAGGCCCAGATTACTCCTTATAGCTTCATAGTAAATGGGCGGAACTAAACTGCTGCATGTTGAATAGGTGGCTAAATGTAAATATGTGAGGTTTTGTGACATCACAGAAACAGTGAATTTAAAACAGTCTGTTTTTTCCAGCTTAAAGAAAAAATGGGACCTTTTTACCAAGCTATCCCTTTTAAAGCGATAGTTTGGCAAATAATCAAATGTACACAATTTTCCACTTACTATGGACGTAGTCAATCAGCCAACGTTAGGAATGCAAAATTGGCGTCTTTAGTTTAGAACTGGAGTGGCAAGACTAACATTGTCTACAAACACTAGAACTAAACGGTCACCAGAATGGTCGGCCAAATTGTTTCTGTCAAAAATACATCAACAAAGCTTCCTTCAGCCCACTCAGGCCACATCCAGGTCTTGAGTGAAGTCATAGTCTGACTTACTCTGAGTTATGCAGATAAACAAAACTTCATGCAGCCAACACAGGGTCTACATTCACAACCGACTTTTCTCAAAGCTGGTTAGGTGGAGTTTAGATTCTGTATTTTTACAGAAGCTATTTGGGTGACTGTTGTGTTCTAGTGTTTTTCTAGCAGTGTTAGTTTCATACCTCTAATTCTAAACAAAGGAACCAAAATTTGCACTGGCTGCTATGGCTGATTGACCACATTGATTTTAGTCTTTCGCAAAACTGTTTTCTTAACATCTTTAGAACTACATAATATACATGTGGTGAATTGTGTCCATTTGTGCTGCTGTGTTTATATTTTTGTGTTAATGAGTTTTGCTTATAAAGGAGAATGTTTGTTAATGTTTTGATGCCACAGGAGGAGTACACCTCATCTACAAGTCGTTTGCAGCGGTTACTGGCAGAGTCGCAACAAATGGTGGCCAGTCTGGAACGCTCTTCTGGAAAATCTCTGAGCCCCACCCCGAGCCCCACCTCCCAGTGTAGCTCTGTCTGCAGCCTCACTGTTAACCATAACAATGGCAATAGTTACAGTCACTCCCATTCCCCCAGAAATAGCCCGGAAGAATGGGTAAGTGTTGTGATTGTTCACAGTATTATACATAAGTCACTTCATAGTATTGTATTCCTTCATAACCATCCAGTTTCAAACTTTCTACTTTAATGTTTCAGCAGATTGATGACTCTCAGATCCAGAGGAATCAGCAGTTTCCAAGAACCAAGGAATGTGGCCAATAAGACCTTTGGTTTAAATCTCCCAAGAACATGTGACTGAGGACTTTAAAAATGTCTGAACATCTGATAGAGCCATCACCTGGACATTATAATGCTCTGTGGGGAAAATACACAACCGCACAGTGTTCCTTAATTCTGAGTGGGTACTTTACCCTACAAATAAACCAGAGTTTAGCAAAATGAAGATATTTTATTTAATATGCATTTTTTACTGGTAAAGAGTGATTTTAATTTTTTAATAGTCAAACATGACATTTTTTAAAACCAGGGGGCTTTTATACAGCTTTTGTAATAAAAAAGAAAGTAATATATGAACAACATTCAGGTCTCCTACCATGTGGACTAAGTACCTCCTTATTTCTAGACCATTTCCTACAGCGTTAAACCTGTCCTACAAGATGACTGAATGGTGCTTCTTGTTTTGTCATTCCTGTTTCTCCGTCATCAAACCTGTTTGTAAAAGAAGGTGAACTGTCCTGTGAGTTCTGAGATTTTGAGACTTGCTGGCACAGTTCTTTTCACCTCCACACATGAGGATGCCATCTTCAGTAATTTAACTCTCTCAAGCTCTTTGGCTGTTTTGAAACCTCAGGACTTGCACAACACTGAGCTCAGGGAATCTGACGCCAAAGGTATTTCTCTAAGGTTTAAAATATGTTACAATGAGATTTTGGACCAGTTTTCAGCTTGTATTGTGCATTAATGTCTGAGAGAACATGTTGTAATGTATAGTTAATGTATAGTACACAATGTCTCATAAAACTATCTGTGTACTGTGTCTAAGTCGTTTCATTATTGGTTTTGTTAGAAGTGTTTAATGTGATCAGCAGTTTAGCCAGTTTAGTAAAAATCCTGAAGAACGCCAGTAGACCTTAGCACTTCTAGCCTCCATCTGCATAGGAACAAGGTTGTTAGGCCATATTCCTCTCCTTTATGAGATCATTTTGGCTTAAATTTAAATGGCTCACTTTGGCTTAAATTTAGTTTCGGTAAATGTGAGGAAACATTAGTTCTTGTCCGTACACATATTCTCATTTAAAAATACTCTGATACTCTGATTTATCAAACTCCTGGCTGAATACACATGCTTAACCTAAATAATTCATTGAGTACAGAAATATAAAAAAATAACTTTAAAGATTTTGACTGAAATGCCCGCAGAATGAGTAACTGACATGATTCTCCTCGGGTTTTGAGTATTTTATTCCTCACAACTGAACAACACAATGAAATAGGGCTGTAAATATAAAGCCAACTAGTCTAGTTAGATGAGGCCCCTGAGTGATCCTTATAGCACTTAAATAGAGATAGTTATGGACAGAGGTGGCAGAACTATTTCGTTACTGTACTTAATTTTAGGTATCTGTATTTGACCTAAGTGTTTCTGTCTCTTAATACTTTTTACTTTTACTACTACTATACTTTTTCACTACATTTCAAAAGAAAAGTCTGTATTTCTTACTCACCACATGTTAAAAACAGGCTACTTATCTTATATTTGGCAAACTGTTTATTTTAATCTCTATTTAATTCTGTATATTATTTTAATCAGGTAATTATTCAGTCACTTCATTAACACAAAGCGGGATCGTGCTGGCTGTGATTGGCTACTGTCAGGCGCGCGGGGAAAGTAAACAGCTGTAAAGTTGGAGCTTTATACAGACTGGACTGAACGTGCGTCCATGGTTTTAATTTAGTGATACACGACTCCGAGTTTTCCGCGACTCAACTTTATTATAAGCGATGTAGACCCTAGAACCAGAAACAAGTAAAGTGGCTACAGATTACAGTGATATGAGGAAAGCTCAGTTCATTTCACTGAACGGTGAGAACGTCACTGTAATCAGAATCAAAATAATAAAGTTTTATTGTATCTTGTTCCTATTTTTAAGAGGCAGAAGTTGGCTTCGTATTCTCCAACTTCTTGTTCGACTTTTCCTGTCCACCTTAAGTGATGCAGTAGTTACGTTAACAGTGCGCCCGCGCTGTTTAAGGTGGAATGGAAGTTATTCCTTATTCCGCTCCTTACGGGTGTTAATTGGGATCCCAATCATGAGAAATAGGCCTAATGGTGAGCTGCCGTGCAGGACGTGTATAAAGCGTTTCTGTAAGAAATATAGAAGTATATAAAGAGTTTGTCTGGCTCTTTCCTGCTTGCTCGCCTCCATCGAAATGCCAATTAGAATGAAAAACAAGTAGAAGGGTCGATTCCAACCATTTTAAATCCTTTTGTCTTTGACCAAGAGTTAACCCTCTACGTGTTGGAGTCGAAGAATCGATTCTTTTGGAATCGACTCTCCATTGCTACCTTACTTAAAGGGATTATTTGATCTGGCCGGGTCAACAAGCACTGAGAGACTGAGATGAGACTGGGATATTGTGTAATATTTTATTTGAGATACATGTTCTTATTCATATTTCAGTATTGGCTATAGAGATTCCAATAATGTCCAAATCATCAATAAAAGATAAAACAGATCAAAATAAATACTTTAAGTACATTTCAGAGTACACACTTTTATACTTTTACTCAAGTAAAAGAAGTGCTTTAACCTTTAATTATATTATATAGAGTATTTTGGACTAGATTACTAGTACTTTAGTAAGGGACTTGTGTACATCTGCCAACTCTGAGTTTTTGTTGTGCATGCAACAGGACTAAGACGATGTCTTCCAAAACGAAAAATGAGAAAACGGACAAATCTGAAAAGGCCTTGGCGGCAGAAAAGGAGCAATTCGTCAAACTACAGGTAACAAAGAATCTGAAAACAATTCCAGTACAGCCAACCAGAGAAACAGATCCCTGTTCTGGGAGCCATAGTTTATTGGAGCAGTACAGAGAAACAGATCCCTGTTCTGGGAGTTGTAGTGTATTGGAGCAGTACAGGGAAACAGATCCCTGTTCTGGGAGTTGTAATTCATTGGAGCAGTGCAGAGAAATAGATCCTTGTGCTGGGAGCTGTAGATTATTGGAGCAGAAAAGAGAAACAGATCCCTGTTCTGGGAGTTGTAGTTTATTGGAGCAGTACAGCCAACCAGAGAAACAGATACCTGTTCTGAGAATTGTAGTTTATTGGACCACTACAGAGAATCAGATCCCTGTTCTAGGAGTCATAGTTAATTGGAGCATCAGATTGTGAGTCATAAATGTGATTGAAGTAGATTTAGACATTTATTAAGGCCTAGTATTTAATTCTGAACTGTTGCTCACTTCTTCCCTCACTTCACAGCTCCAAAGCATCGGAAAGGCTGTCACCACTGCTGAAGCACCAATAAAGGAGAAATATGCCCGCAGTATCTTTCAGAACCATGGCTGTTTTTCTTCTTCTTCTTCTTTTAGTTCTTTTTTAAGTATAAAATGTTTAGAAGAACAATCAAACCCTGCTGAAAACGATGTTAGAAAAAACAGCATAGACCAGCGTATGTTGTCTTTTGAAGCTGGTATGCTGGTCAACAGGCATAACCAAGCTGGTTGTCCAAGCTAAACCAGCACCAGCATTGTTCTTGAATTTTATACTGGGCTAATCTGGCCTGGTCTATGCTGAGTTGATGCTGCTTTAGTTGCTGACCAGCATATTAATGTCCATTGTTGCTGACCAGTAAACCATCATCCAAAACACAACCTCTGGTTTTGCTGGTGACCAGCCATGCTGGTGTATGTAGACTTTTTTCTAGCAGGGAAGTCTTATGTGTATTCAGTCACTGAATGGTGCCAAAATGAAAATGTCCTTATGTCAGTAACAGTTTTTGCTCTATATAGTTCAGTTACAGATTGCTGTTATCAAACAAGTCAGATTTTCTGACCTTTAGTTTGGTTAAATAACCCCCAGAAGTACACTCCCATTAACTCCATACCCCTTGTTTTGTCAGCAATTAATTACTTGGCATTTTAAGAATGCTGAAAAAAATGTGTGCCAAACAGTTTTCTCTATCTGCTTTATGTAATGGGATAGAAGGCATGGAGGGATTTCATGCCCAACACTCCTATTTGCAGTTTTTGTTGCTTGTCTTTAAACATTTTGGCACTCTTTTCATGGACTGACTCTTTGCAACAGGTCTATGTCTATTTAATTCCTGCCCAAAATAAAATGAATGCAAGAATTAAGACACAAACCTGGAGCACTTATATCACAGCTGGTTTAATTAATAGATTAGCAACTGTCTAGTTTGTTCTCTTTGCTCTCAAAGTGGTCATTCTTTAACATTAGTACAGAGATCCTGATGGGAACGCATAAAGAAGGTGGCGCTGTGACCTTCTGGTCCCATGCTGTGAGCTTGCCTCTGTCAAGCAATGCTATCCTGAGCTGGAAGTTCTGCCACATGGTGCACAAGCTCTTACGGGATGGTCATCCCAACGTGAGTTCTCACATTGTGAACAGTAAATAAGGCTCTGAATTGCATGATTGCGAGGATCAGAAGTGACGTCATTCGCCTTACCATGATGACTTTATTCTTCCTGCTTTCAGACCGTGCGAGACAGCCGTGGACACGTGCCCAGTATTAGGCAAATGGGAACTTTATGGGTAAGGGAATAAATATCCACAGTTAGAACTAATAGGAGGTTCTTTATATGGATTATTGTTTTGCTAGTAGTAAATATTTTAGTATTGAGCTAGAATATTAACAGTGATTCAATCTTGTTTTTGAATGTTGAAGCACATTGTAAGCTTAGTTTTTGTCTTGTTTTGTGTAGGGAAGCCTACATGACCGATATGGACATATTGTTGCTCTGTATGCGAAGTTCCTGTGCATCAAAATAGACTTCCATTGTAAGGTGAGGCTATGCAGAATGCACAGTGCTTGTGTTACTTGTGGGATTTTACATCAAAATTGAAGTCATTTTAGCTGAGTGAGGATGCTGTTCATGTTGACTGTTGCTGTTACAGCATAAAGAGATTCCAGCAAATCTCGAAACTCCAGACGAGGTTCTGGAGAGGGTTATCGCAATAGACATCAACAAAGTGTGAGTGCATTTTCCATTGTGCCATTGAACCTGTTAACTGTAACTTGCAGTGTAATGCAGTGTTTCTCAACCCTGGTCCTGGAAGCACCATGCCCTGCACATTTTAGTGGATTTCCTGCTTTAACACCCTCCCTGCAACTCTGAAAGGGCTTCTTAATGAGCTGATAAGATGAATCAGGTGTGCTGGGAGCAGGAAAAGTACTACACAGTGCAGGGCAGGGAGCCTCCAGGACCAGGGTTGAGAAATGCTGGTTTAATGGACAGAAAAAAGAATTACAAAACATTGGAAATACTTTGATCTTCCATGTTTAGGTTTGAAACAACTGGCGAGGTGCTCGACTACATGGATGCAGCCCTTTTACTTCAGGAGACAGGTCAGTTCACTTTATCTCTCGGTTGTAACTCAGCATTACATATTGATACTCTATTTATCACATGATAACTTTAAAACACAGCTTTAGAATAAAGACATTATAATTTGGTAGGGAAAGGTTCAACGGTATGTAAGTGTCTATGGATGTTTACTTATTTTGCTGTGGATGTGACGCAGTTTTCAGACAACTTGAATCCAACTCTACAAGCTCGACCACTCCAGTGGGGCAGTGCCGCCTGGCTCCTCTGGTCCTGGTCATCCAAGACTGTAGCCCCCTCTATCACTTCTTGGTCAAGCTTCTCTTCAAGCTGCACAGCCGTGAGTAGATTATGTTTTCTGTCAGGATTGTCCGGCTCTGCTCAAGCATATATCACATATATATCGCTGATGCTGGAACAAAAACTTATATCTCCGAGGTGATAACTTTACAGGACATACTTCGCTTTTACTGTAAGTCATTGTAAATAAAGTAGACTTTTCCCCCAAGTTATTTACCCGCAATGTAAAGGGCAACAGGAACTTTTCAACTGTGTCACTTTTCAAAAAACAACTAAATTTGGAGATACAAGTTGATGTTGCAAGGCAACATAAAACCCAAAGGAAACATTTTCATATTAAACGCCATTTCAACCTCATCAATATCACAAAGAAAAGCTCAGAGGACACGTGTAGGTTCACTGGTGGTTCACTGGTGGTTTTGGATAGTAAATGGGTTTGGGTGGCTGTTGTAGGTCTTGTAACCCCAGGTCCCCATCACCACTACTGTATTTACTCTACAGTTCACATCAGCCCACTCTGAATGACTTTCTGTACATCTCAGTAATTAAATGTGGTAAAATGTGAAGTTGACCGTCCTTTCCTACAGTGCAGTTCCTTTATTGGAATTTAGTGACAGTGATGATGATGTGTTTTGGGCAATGAAATCTAATTTGTATATGAATTTTAAAATGTTATTTCAGCTCATAGAAAAGTAATTTTGCCCATATTTTCAGTGTAAAACCAAACTGATCAGCAACAAAAATATTTTCAAAACTTTTTGGTCATCTTTAACACAGTAGGTCTCCAACAGCAAAGCTGGGCATGCTTCCCTAACTTCCTGCATTCACTTTATTTACCATCTATAACTTTTGAGTAAATGTTCACATGTACTGAATAAGTCCTTTGTTTGTGTTCCAAAGGTATACCAGTGGATGCTCTGCTAGGACATCGGGAGCGATTCCGGGACCAGTTCGACAAGTAAACATTGCATTTTCCCTTTTATTGTACAATTTTTTGTTTTTAAATAATATTTATTTATTTTTAATAATATTTTTTTTATCATTTTCTGGAATTTAATTTTGTTGAACTGAACTTACTTGGGTTCTGTTAATCCCCATCAGTCTTACCCAGTTCTTTGAGAAAGCCAGAGGCATGGAGTTCTTTAAGACTATCATCCAGATCCCTGACCTTCCTGATGTGAGAACTACAGTTTCTGTCACCATTAGTCAATAATCAAAGTGCATTGTCCTGTAGATGTGTGCATGTAATAATAGCTGACATATGGACACTAAAACTTATTTGAATATACTATATACATAATAGATAAGATGTAATGCTAAAACTGTACACAGAATACCCAGAGAGTAGGAAATCAGTGGTATTTATTGTGATAATAGCTGATGTGCGATATTTAAACTTGTGTACAAATGTGTACAGTCCCCTCCAAATTTCCTCCGAGCGGCTTCGTTGGCTGACCATGTCAAGCCCGTGGTGGTTCGTAATCAAGAGCTTCCTGATGATGATGACACAGAGACTCAGCTGGATTTTGGTGAAGTCCCTGGATATCAAATGGTATGATGATTTTTCAGTTCCAGCACTGAACTAATTGAACTGCAACAACCTTTTTATTTGAGTTTTAAACATTGACATAATGCACAAAGTTACCATTATAGTGTCATAACTCCATATTCTGTATCTCATCAACAGTTCTATGCATACAACCAGTATGACCCACCAAATGACATACCAGTGCAAAGGTAATGGACCTCCAGGAAGTATAGAATCCAACAGAATATTATTCATTTAGTCCTTAAGTATTTCAGTCCAGGGTTCCTGCTTTGGGTTCCATTAGCCTATTGTTTGTGTTCTTAGGGAGACCGAAGTAGAGTCTTTGAGGAAAGAGCTGGAAGCAGTGAAGCCCGAGCTGCAGTTATTCAAAGCAGAGGTAAAGCGTTTGTGTGCATATTAGTGTGTCACCGTATGTTTGTTGTTTTGTATGGTTAATAAGCTCACTGGACGAAAAAATAAGTCAACTTGCATGTTTAAGGTGGTAGTAACTTCAGGTTTCTGCAGATGGCGCTGCATTAGGATGATGGGGCGGCTATAAATACCTGTGGGGTGTGAGTGACATGATTCATAGATTGAGAAGAGGTTGTACAGTGCAGTGAATGTCTCGTTCAATGTGTGGAAAATGGCTCCAAAGCAGATGTTTATGATTGGCTAAAAGGAGTAATTGCATTTGGCTGTGCCAAAGACCATAGCGTGAAGGAAGTAGCTGAATCTGCAGGTGTATGGAAGCGTATGGTCATTGTGGCTAAAATCCCAGTCTACATTAAACTCTCTCAGAATTGTACCAGGGAAGTCATCCACCAAATCTGGCCCAACTGCTTGAGTGTCTGAACATTGATGTGGCCTACATCCTGAAATTTGTCCAGTCCATGCCAAATCCAATTACAGCTGTTTTTCATGCCTGTGGAAGTATTGCACGCTATGGTACGTTTTAGTCACAGGTGACTCATTTTGTGTCCGGTGAGCTTAAGTCTTTTGGTGCAATGAACCACATGTTATCAGTCGTATTTGTAGGCAGGTGGCAAACTGACAACTTTCAAGTAAAACAAGAAAAACAGAATAATAGAAAATGATAGTCAAACAATAGAATAAACATAAAGTTAATCATAGCATCAAAAACACACATATAAGTTCATATCTAAACTGTAAATGGTCATGGAATGTCAATGGAATATCAAACTCTTGGAGTTAGGGATGCACCAAAATAAGAATTCGGTAAAGTGTAGAAACTAGGACTAAATCCACCTGGATTAGCATTGCGGATGAACATAAAATTCAAAGTAAAATGAACAGAATTTAGACATTTTAGCATAATAGTGCAGCATCCCCTGAGATTTTGCCATATCCATAATGCACAAAATATGTCATAAAATGTTGAAGCTCTGTTAAATATTATTCAAATCTAAACATCTGTCCGATAATGTTTTTTATGCATCTGCCAATACTGGCATGATTCTGATATTAGTGTGCATCCCTGCTTATCCTCATATATAGCGCACTGGTTCATGGACATAGTTATATTGAATTGTGTTACTTTTGAATTGTGTACCCTTTTGTATATTAACTCTAGTATAGTATAGTATCTGGTGTGGCCCAAGACGCCTATTGAGTATTGGTTCCTCTCAGTATTTGACTTGCCTTCTATTATTTTGTCATTAGAGGGTTTAATCTGCATGAAGCTGCTTTCGGGTTCTGTTGTAAAATTGAATTGTGAGGTCAGCCTAATTATTAAAAGTTGCATTTGTACCTGCCTGCAGGCCCAGCGTGCTGTGGTCCAGCTGAAGGACCAGGTGAATAAGTTGGAGGCAGAGCTGGAGGAGCAGCGCTCCCATAAACAGATGGCCCTGGTGGAGAACGAGCATCTCCGCATGGAGGTGGAGGCTCTAAGGACCCAGAGCGCTGTGGCTGCCAGCATTCAGGCCTCAGCAGAGGACGCAGGCAGTGAGAACTTTTCTATATTAAGGAAGCTAGGACATTTTAGCTTAATCAGGATAATTTGTGGGAGAAGCGTGTAAGGTGGTTTTCCCACAGTTGGATCATGCATAAGGAAACGGGGAGGGATAAGGAAATTTTCATAATTGTCAAACAGGAAATATATTATAGAAAAACAGCAGGGGCTGGTAGTTATCTTTAAGGCTGCAAGCTCATAGAAAACATTAAATAAAAGTATGTATAGCGTAAATGATAAAAGGGTGCAGCATAATCAGATGTGGAGGCGGGAAGAATTTCCGATTACTTCGGTTCCATTCATCTTGTAAAAACTTGAAAACAGTTTCATAGTAGTTACGTAATTATGAAATATATGTGATGTTTTAACATGTAAACATGTTAAATATATTTAAATGGGCTATTATTTTGTTGATGTTAAAAAAAGCTAAAACATGCTGTACAGGGAACACAATTTCCATTTATTTCATGACTTTAACATATTAGAAAATAATTAAAATGTAAAAGGTACCATAACACTTACACAGACCAAATATTATGCTTTTTCAGTATGATAAATTACATAACATAAGTAGTGATTGTGTATGAATACGTGCAGAAGTGTTCTCTGTACAGGATATGTATGTATTTTCACTTTTTTCAACAACAAACCTTTGCCTAGCACTGTCTATGCCAATATATGCACATATATGTTAATATGTAGCAATATATGTACATAATTAGACTAAACATGTCAAACTTTAATATTTACATGCATGTCAAAATTATATGTAAATATATTTCCTAAATACAGTTTATTAATAACTTTAAAACGTTTATTTATGTATTTGCTTACAACGCCTTTTAAGAGGTTCCAATCCAGGATAATATCAGGAACCACAGGGCCGGTCCACAGACAAAGCCTAGGAATAATGTGAACAACAATTAAAACAAACAATCAAAAACTTGAAAATGTAACAAGGAAGTAAAACACAAAATCACACTGAAACACACAGAGACCATGAGTGGATAAGGTGCTACAAATACAGACACAAAACTACAAACACTTGGGAACAATGACACAGGACGGTATTACAAACAAGACACAGGTGGAATGAATAAGTGAGTGGAGATAAGGAAGAACATGAGAGACAGGCATGGGGCAGAGGAAGAAATGAGTGGAGCTTCGCAAGTGTAAATAGAAAACATCTCAGCATGTAAAATGTAGCTCTGACAAATTCATATTTAGTATGTAATTGGTTAGCTAGTATTATAGTTGCAGTTACAGTTATGACAGTTTTGTAAGTAGGACGATGTGTATCTAGAGGAGGTTTATCTCTTTATTCTTCTAGTGTTTAGAACAAGCCCTATTATTAAGTGATAAGTGATAACTAATATGGCTGAGTGTGGATTTTGCAAGTTTTCCATCTCAATCTTCTGTCTCTGTTACAGGCCGGGCTCAAACTGCCCAGATGCATTTCTCCCGGCTTAAAGAGAAACACGCTGAGCTGGTCACCAGACATGCCGACCTCATGAGAAAGGTACTCAATGTTAACGTCTTTCTTGTAAACATTTATCAATCAGTGTGTTGGTTTGTCCTCCTTTGTGCCTGCGTAACCCTCTGGTGTGCTGAACACAACAGAACACAGAGACGGTGAAGCAGCTGTCCAGCACTCAGCAAACCCAGGAAGAGCTGATCAGGACCAAACAGCAGATGGCAGGGGAGCTGGAGCTGCTCAGGCAGGACAAGTACACAAAGGTGGAACTTCCTTAAAGCTGTCAAATGTCACTGCATTGACAGGCCACATCCCTCAGATCCAGACAGCAACCATGTGGCACTTAGCTCTTAGAACACAGGTTCCCAAACCCGGACATGGACTATCCCCTGCACTGCACATCATATATTCCCACCTACTTCTACTCAAGGAAGGCTTGTTAATGAGCCAATCAGGTGGAACAGAGATAATGCAAAGATATGCAGGGGGACAGGGGGCATTCTAGGACCAGGGTTAGGAACTGCTGCCTTAGGACATGAAGTGTCTGATGACCTCCAGAGAGCTGAAGGCTCTGACCTACTTTCCTATTCACAGCAAAGCTTCAGTGCAATAGATCACATAAACAAATATTAAATCATTAAAATGAATAGAGTAATTATGAACGCAATTTCATTTGCAAAATTCATTTGGAGTAAAAATTCATTTGGAGTATTAACAATTGATAGTAATACCCTCATCAATCTGAATAACAAAAATAATTTGAAGGACTTCACTCTGAGGAAAACATTCTAAGCTCTGTGTAGTTTTAGCAATTAGCATGGATCCAGAAGGAGAGAAAGTCAGTAAGAAAAGCCCACCTTAAGCTATTCTTACACCCACTGGCCACTTCAGTAAGTTCACCTCTTTGTATCTCTTTGTCCATTTTATACCTCTTTGTCCATTTTATCAGCTCCACTTACCATATAGGAGCACTTTGTAGATATACAATTACAGACTGTAGTCTGTCTGATTCACTGCATGCTTTGTCACTGTGTTGTTCAATGGTCAGGGCCCCAACAGGACCGCCACAGAGCAGGTATTATGTAGGTGGTGGATCATTCTCAGCACTGCAGTGACACTGACATGGTGGTGGTGTGTTAGTGTGTGTTGTGCTGGTGTGAGTGAATCAGCACAGCAGTGCCAACAGCGTCCACAAAGTGTGTAGCAACAGATGAGCTATTGTCTCTGATTGTACTTCTACAAGGTGGACCAGCAAGGTAGGAGTGTCTAGAGTGGACAGTGAGTGGACACAGTGTTTAAACACTCCAGCAGCACTGCTGTGTTGATTCACTCACACCAGCACAACACACACTAACACACCACCACCAGGTCAGTGTCACTGCAGTGCTGGGAATGATCCACCATCCTGTGGTCCTGTGAGGGCCCTGATCATTGCTGAACAGGGTAAAATGGGATTAACAAAGTGCGCAGAGAATCAGATGGACTACAGTCTGTAACTGTAGAACTACAAAGTGCTCCTATATGAGAAAATGGACAGCGCGTGCAGATACACAGAGGTGTATCTAATGAAGTGGCCAGTGGGTGTATACTTTTCCTTAGTATTAAGCCATCCAGTGAAACACTGTCACAATGTCTAAAACGTTTTTGACCTGGCAATTTTTTCAACAGACTGCACAAGCAAAAATAAAAGTCACTAAGGAATTTTATTATCCAAAAATGGCCAAATTTATGAAGACTGCAATAAGCATTTACATTTCAAATGATCACCAATCTAAGTGGCCAGGGGTTTCCTGAAACATATGGCACGTGGCCTTTCGTCTGTCTTCACCAATCAGTACGTAACAGTTTTACTCAGCACTTATTAACCTTATTAACCTCATAGCTCCTACTCAAAGCTACAGAAGCAATCTTCAGACTATTGCTTTAATGCAGTTACGTTGCCTTTCTGCACGGATTACTGTTTAAACACTTGAACATACGGTATGTGAGTGGCTTTATTATTATGTTTAGGATCAAGGCCAGGCAGCTGAAATTTTGCGACTGAAGCAAGAGCTGGAGAGCAGGAAAGCTGAAATAACGCAAGTTCAGAGTGCTCTACAGGGCAAAGAGAAGGTTAGTCACACTGCCTCTGTATTCCACCACAGATTATACACCACAGTGTCTCATATTCCTGTAACACGTCTTACAGGCCGGAGACCAGCTGAGCAGCGTGTTGGTGGGGCTGCAGACAGACAAAGAGTCGCTGCTGCGGTCTGTGAAAGAGCAGGAGACTGAGCTCTCTAAGCTGCGCCAGACTGCTCAGGTACACCAGGCCACTCTGCAGCAGGAGAGAGAGAACAGCCAAAGAGAGATGAGCTCCCTGCAGAGCCAGCTGCAGGAAAAAGTGGGTACAACACCTAAATTACAAACTGAGTCAGTTTATTCTTATACAGCGCTGTGCAAAAGTCAGAGACCACCTTTCATTTACTTCATTTCCAGACAGAGCAACCAAGTTATTAATTTTTCAGGAGATTAGATAATCCGCCTCCATACAGGAATATAAAAAGCAGTAACTTGGTACGTCACCAAAACTGTCCCTATCAGACAAAATATTTAAAGCTTTTCAATTTGAGAGAGCTATAATAAATTCAACAGGGTAGATACACTTCACATCAAACCACTATAAATGACTGCAGTCATTAACATTCAAAAAATCATTAGGATTCCCAGTTTATGTCACTGTTCTGGATAAAACTGAGCATGGTGCCACCAAGCCGAGCAGTCACTGGTGGGAGGAAAGACACTACAATATGTAACCCCTGTTACTTTGTTCTAACATTTTATTCCCTATTTGGAAACATAACACCTTCCAAACCTTCCAGTTTATAATGTTTTGCCCCACTGTTTCGTTGTCTTAGGCCTTATTCCTTGCCTGTAGTACACTAAACAGATATGCACTTTCACATCATCACAGCTAAACTCCCAGAGTGGGAAAATGATCAAGCGTGTGCCTCAACAGGTGTATCGGGAGCAGGAGCAGCAGCTGGAGATGGAGAAGCTGAGGAGAGAGCTTGAGTTAAAAAGAGCAGAGGCACTGAGTGCCCAGACTTCTCTGCAGAGTAAAGAGGTGGTAGGTGTTGTATGAGTAATCTACCTACGCATGTATACACAAATAAACTACCAGTCAACTTTAGACACACCAAGTAAATGGCTGTTGTTGGTGATCTTAAAGACTCTACAGGCTTACACTTAACAGTTCTGATGAGATGTCTGAAACAATATATATCCACATGATATATCACATATACTCTTGTATCACAGTATTATATTTCTGCCAAATCACCACCTCTGATATATATATTTTATTACGCAAAAAAAAAATATTTACCTCTTTTTTTGCACAATTTAAAAGCTCTAGTTAGCCTTTCAATTTAGTGAATATTCATGATGGACAGTCCAGTAGAATTGGTCCAAAATTGCTTAGAAAAAATATCTACCTCTATTGCAGGTTAAGAAAGCTGTTTTATTCTACTGTAAAGTTCCATTTTGGAAGTATGCATAATTCCATGAGTGCTATTTTATACATACACAACAGCTCCTGAGTGCTAATCTAGTTAACAAACTAAGTTTATAAATATGCCTTTGCTGTACGCCACAAAAGTAATTCAGTTAATAGCCTATAATTCAAGATATAATTCAAGATGTGCACCTAAAATCATCTCTCAGTTAGAAAAATGGAGTGAATCATAGGAGCTTATTTTTTGTCCAGCATATAGTTTTCTTATGTAATTTTTTACTAAAATTTCAGTAAATTAATACATATTTATACACTATGTGGCCAAAATAAGATCTTCCCAATTATTGAATTCAGGTCTCACTGAGTCAAACACATATTCATGCAATCTCCATACTGTATCAAACAATGGTAGTAGAATTGGGTGTACTGAAAAGCTCAATGACTTTAAGCATGGCTCTGTCATAGGATGTGACTTTTGCCACAGGCTAGTGCATGAAATTTCTGTGTAGATCTGTTAGATCTGTCCTACTTGACTGTAATTGCTGATCTTGTGAACTAGTACTACTACTAGAACTAGCAAAAACAGCTCAGCCAGGCCATGCAAACCCACAGTGCAGGGTTGCTAATGCCAAAGCCTGTAGAGCGTAAAAAATGCTTATCCTCTGTTGCATCACTCACTCCAGCGTTCTAAACTGCCTCTGGAAGCAACATTAGCACAAGAACTGTGCATCAAGAGCTTTGTGAAATGAGTTTCCCTGGCCAAGCAGCTGCACACAAGGCTAGGATCACTATGCGCATTGCCAAGCTTCAGCTAGAGTGGTGTAAATTATGCCTCCTCTAGACTCCTCTAGCAGTGGATATTCTCTGGAGTGATGAATCACGCTTCACTATCTGGAAGTCTGATGGATAAATCTCGGTTTGGTGGAAGCCAGGAGAACACTACATACCAGAATGCATAGTAGCGACAGCATGAGCACTGGTGGATGAGCATAATGGTCTGGGGCTGTTTTTCAGGGCTTGGGCCCCTTAGTTCCACTTAAGGACGAAATTTATGCCACAGTAAACAGTAAAAAGATATATTAGACAGTTTATATACTTCCAATTTGTGACTATACACTTCCAATTTCCCATCAGTTTGGGAAAGACCCATTATTGTGCCCCAGTGCATAAAACAAGCTCCATAAAGACATGGTTTGATGAATTTGGTATTGAGGGACTCCACTGGTCTGCACAGAGCCCTCTCTTCAACCCCACTGGTCACCTTTGTGATGAATTGAAATGCTGATTGCGAGTCAGGTCTTCTCATCCAACATCAGTGCCACGTTGCACAAATACTCTGTTGACGGAATGGGCACAACTTCCCACAGACACACTCAAACATCTTGTGAAAAGCCTTCTCAGAAAAGCCCAGTCTGTAACAGCAAAGGTCAAATTAACGCCCAATTGTTTTGGAATGGAATGTCCCACATTGGGTATGATTGTCAGGTGTCCACATACATTTGGCCACATGGTGCATCTCTTTCTAGTTTACCTGTTTTATGTTCTATACATTATTATTATGATTATGATTATGATAATTATCCACCCCCCATTTTTACTATTTGTGCGTCTGTGTTGTAGTCAGGAGACCAGCTGAGCAGTGTGTTGTTGGGACTGCAGGCGGAGAAGGATATGCTGCTGCGCTCTTTGAAAGAGCAGGAGACTGAGCTGGCTAAACTGCGTCAGGCTGCTCAGCTGCACCAGGCCACCCTGCAGCAGGAGAGAGAGAGGAGTCAGAGAGAGATGAGCTCCCTGCAGAGCCAGCTGCAACAAATAGTCAGTACAACAGTAGAACATGTACACAAAGCCAGCTACATAAACTGGCTTTTGTTTGCTAGAGGCGCTTCCTGGAGTGATATGTCACTCAAAATGCTAACATTACTAATAATGAATCTTATAATAGGAACCCTAGACTGCTAGTGGAAATCACACTAACATAAAACTGTTATGTGTCATTCATTGTTAACTAAGTACACCTAGTTAGATTGCTGGTGTAGTTGATTAAGCTTATCATGTTAATTGGCCCACTCCTCTTAAATGATGAACAGGAAAGCGTGGTGACTAGGTTTAAACCTCCACTCTAGCTGATGACAGGACAAAGTTGTGTCTTCATGAGTGTCTGATATTTCACTATTCTGCTATATGTGTATTAACAGCTGCGGAGGGAGCAAGAGCAGCAGATGGAGATTGCCAGACTGAAACGAGAGTTAGAAGAGAGGAGAGCAGAGGCATTTAGTGCCCAAAGTGCTCTTAACAGTAAGGAAATGGTATGTGTTTTTTTTTTCTAATTGGCTGAAAATAGATGGACAGTCATCAGTGTGGAATGTATACTTACAACATTATACACAATTCAGTTAGTTCAACTCTACAGTTAAGCTGGTGGCCATAATATATCATATTTTATATATGTATGAAAGCTGACATTGATTCGTCTGATATCATTGCACACATTTCATGCTACTAATATTAGCATTTTGGCTGCATTCTATTAATTCAACACATTAATTGTCATTAATTGTTCATTTAAGCCATAAAGAATAATCCATGTTGAATAATGAATTGTTACATTTTTGTATGTCCAGGAAACTACTAGAAATGACATAGCAGCATCCCTAAACCTTAACTCTTAATACTTTAGATTTATGAACATCCACATGCCTCCCAGTTTCCAAACCTTTTCCCTTCTTTCTACTACTCTACACACTGTGCATTTACTAAACACTGTCCTGCTTGCATTTAATAATTTGCTATTTTTGCAGAAAATTATAACCCATGGACTTAAAACACTTTGATAAACTTTTATGTGGTGTGTGTTACAGGCAGGAAACGAGATAAACAGTGTGTTGGTGGGGCTGCAGGCTGAGAAGGACGTGCTGCTGCGTTCTGTGAAAGAGCAGGAGGCTGAGTTAGTTAACCTGCGACAGGCCACTAAGCTGCACCAGGCCACTCTGGTACAGGAAAGAGAGAGGAGCCAGCGAGAGATGAGCTCCCTGCAGAGCCAGTTGCAGGCCAAGGTCAGAGCCTGTAGAAATGCAGCATCCTACACATAGTCTTTTGGCTGTGTGTACATTATAGGCTTGAAGTAGCAAAAATCATTTTTTTGTTTAAATTATAGGGTTGAACTGCCACAAATCAGTCTTTTTTTTGCTGTGCTGTGTTCACATAACTACAACAACAAATGAACAAACCAGCAACACAGGCCTTCATTCCATGTATTATTAGTTCTGATTATTACATTGAAAGCAAAAGACCAAGCATAAACAGCATTTTCACTGATTTCATAAGTCCAAGTTAGCCACCGTTGTTTGATACCTGGTGATTCCACACCCATCCATTGTTGACAGTCTCTCTCTGCTAGGGACCCTCTCTCTCCCCCATCATTCAGCATAATGCTTGCCAGTGTGGGTATAACAGAATTGCTAGTAATCATTGTCCTCCCCTCCAAGCATTTTGAATTGTCTTGTGATTAGTGGCAGTTTGTGGCTTCATGTGTCTGGAAGAAAACCTGTGCAACAATTCATCCTCCATTGATAACATTGTGTGATGGCGGAAAGCCTAGCTAGCTGATAAAATTGACCATGAGTACAAATTTAACTAAACCAAATAATAATAATGATAATAATAATAATAATAATAATAATAATAATAATAATACCCCATGATTTCAATCTGATTATTCTCATTAAGGCCAGATGTCTATGGGTAGGTATCTGCTTCCCCCCCCCCCCCCAAAATAGATCTGTCTCAAGGGGATTTGTGCCATTTGTGTAGTTCTACGCTGCATACATATTTTATACACAGCCATGCAACTGCAAGACCATGCCAAGCAATGTGTATGTCAAACAGTTGAGCTGCTAGGTTTGCAATATGAGCATTTTTTGTGAACAATGTACAGTAAATTCCGTCTCAGACGTTCTCAGTGGGCTGTTTGTGTGTTCAGGTGAGTCGGGAGTCTGTGCTTCAGCAGAAGCTGCAGGAGGAGCAGTTCTGTCTGCTGCAATGTGCTGTAGTGGAGGCCGAGGGCATCATACTGGACGCTGTGGCTAAAGTGGACGACCCTATGCATGTACGCTGCGTTTCCACTCCAGGTATACCTTCCTCTATTAACGACAGAACAAAGACCCCAGAATAAAACCTTGTACAAAAGTTTTAATTTTAACATCTCTCCTCACACTCCTGGAACACCAGAGTATTTGATCAACCGAGCTGAAACAACCCTCGTCTCTATTGACAAAATGCAGCAGAGCCATGCCGGCTACATGAGGAACATGGATGGTGAGGATCTATACACTGTTCCATATACATTCAAAGCTTTATCTTTGTTTATTAAGCAGTTATTAAGAATGAGAAAAATGTCTAAAGGATGTTTTTTCTGTACACAATAAATTGAAATTATGGCAAAATATTTTCTCTTCTACATACAAATTACTAAAAAATTGAAAGTTTAGAACCTGGCAGGCCCAGTTGAATTCTAGTGATTTCCAGTAATCCAGTCATTCAGAGTGTTTTGATGAGAATTTGTGAGTTGTGGAGACAATAACAGATTTTTTTACAGTGGTATTGATGGGAACCAGCAGTAGCAACGTCTACAAATAAGTGTATGAGTAGTCTGAACAAACAAATATCCTTTGGATGCTCTCTGGCATGAATGGATTAAAAAAAAAAAATAGGCCAAAATCTCAGAACTGCAGTAAAACAATGTCTCATACATTAGGCAGCCTATTGATAACCTTTCCCTATAACGTGTAGCTTATAGAAGCATTAAGCTGAGGGAATAATTTGGTAATCATTTAAGGAATATATAATTGTTAATACTTCAGACATAATGACACAATTATATCCTTTGTAGTAAGGCTAGGATACAGGATGGAAAATTCCAGCATAAACAGACTCCAAAGGTCGAGGGAAGTGTTTATAATGTATAAGGCCAGAAGAAGCATTTACTTTACAACCCAGGACTGAAAGCGGTAAGGGACAACTTAATTTATAATCCTAAGAATTCAGGATGGGGATCGCCCTGAAAAGTCAGGAGTCATATTTCTTTATGAAATACAGGCATTCTGGTTGAAAACATGGGTTTTAAAACCACGTTCAGTGTATGCATTTGTGGAGCGAACCTTGAGATAATGTGACACCTAGTTTGGAAATGTATAGAAAAGCAGGAGGGGCATTACATCACCTCCTGAACACTGTATAAGTATGGAAGCTCTGTACCGTATGGTTGCCATTGAATTAAATCCACCCAGGAGTACACTTTTCAGCATACACCTGACAATAAAGCCTTTTCTCTTTAATCCAGATCCCAGCGTCTGATGGTTTTGTTTAACAGCCAGTTTATTTTCTAGAAACAGAGGTGTTTTATTTTGATGTCTGGCTTGGTCAGTTGGAGTCACTAAGTCACGACAAAACTCTTCAGATGTCTAGTTCCTATCACCTCCACTGTGAACATTTCTGACTGTGTACGTTTTTCTAGAATGGAACCTTTCACATATGACCACTCTGAATGACTTTGGCTACAATTTCATTACTTAATTACACAGACAATTTAATCTGTGAAATTTACCTTTAAGAATAATTTGGCGAGTGTGCATTGTTTTCTAAGTGAATGATAAGCCTTATGATGTGATAAGCCTGGGATTTTATGAGGTTAAAGGGTAAATGTCTTTTAGCAGGATGAGGGAATGAATAGCACAAATTCACATGCTTCACTCCTTCCTCCAGATGCCAGTGGGTTGTTGAGAGCAGTGACCCAGTTCTCTCACCTTGCGGCAGACACTATTGTTAATGGAGCTGCTACTGCCCACTCTGTGCCCACTGACCAAGCTGACCGTGAGAACACAAACACACACACACACACACACACACACACACACACACGCACACACATACACACACACACACACACACACACACATAAGCATGAAACATGACATGAATATACACACACTGAAGCGTAAAACACATATCTGTTATTGCCCTGTATAAGATTTAGGGAATTGGTGGAAATGTGTAATTACATACAGTAACTTTTAATATTACACTTTCAGGCTTTACAGGGCGACTCACAGCAGTTCATATTTAAGATCTCACCTCTCACCTCTCTCCACCCATCTCCAGGGCTGACAGATAACTGCAGGGACTGCGCCAACCACTGCCTCCAGTTCCTCAAAGAGCTGAAGCTGAAGGCCACCCTGCAGCGGGCAGACCCCACTGCCATTCGCTATGTGGTCCAGCGCATCCTTAACCAGGGCCATGTGAGTATGCTGAGCATGACTACACTACTTATGGCTACATTACTGTTCATAAGGTGGAATCGTTTATTCCAACAATGCACTGATCTGTGACAGAACATGTCTCAGTGGGTTTTGAGCCACCAAGAGCCAGCAGAACAGCTGTTGTCTGCAAAAAAAAATAAAAAACAGTGATTTATAACTCTAATTTGACCTGTATTTGAATAATATCTGCACTGTATTACATTATCAAATTAATTTTTATAAATATACACTCATGCTGAAATTGATGATTGCTAGGAACTTTGTGAAAAAAAGCCTTTTATGGCTTTTATGAGTGAGAATGGCTCAAGGCTCGCCAGTTTGTCAAAAATACATCAGAAAAAACTGTTTGCAAGGGGTTTGATATTTACAGTATCAAAAGATTCAGGGAATTCAAGAAATCCGAATGCGAAATGCGAAAAGGAAAAGGCCAAAAACCATAAATACCTGTGACATTCAACCTCTTAGACAGGACTGCATTAAAACTGACTGCATTGAAAACTGCAAATGATAAACATATTTTATGGTAATACATATTTAATAGAAGGACATCAGTTTTATATTTTTCCTCATTCACTGCAAGTTATTTGCACATTTCGAAAGATCATCATCATCTAGAATCCTGAGTTTACCAGCTGTAAATACGACTTTGTCAGTCATCCAGACAGAGATGGGATGAACTATATTATCCAGTTTCCTGGAAACTTTCCTCGAAGGCAGCCTCAGTGCTGATAGCAAAGTTGCCTTGACCAGCAATGGCTGGTGAAGCATTTCTCTGGATCAGTACCTGACAGTGACAGCACACTATGTCAGTGAGGGAGAAATGAGACAAACAGGAGCAGAGTAGCTGGAAAAATTAGTGGCATTTTGCAAGAATTTGGAATAGCAGATAAAATAGTGTCTGTCACTGTTGATAAAGGCTGTGGCAATAAAAAGCTACAATTCAGGAGCCACACTCCTGAAAGATATTCTTTATATCTAAACATTTGACTTTTTGCACCATACTGGTGTTGAAACTTGAAATTAACAAGCAGGTTCAGAATTGGAACTGGTAGAGTTCAAAAGCCCTAGTCATTACTTGGATTACTTGTCAATAATCTGCTGTCCAGGCCTAATGTCACATAAAACATATAAAATACCTGGTGTCCAGATTATAAAATGTCAGTATATCCTGTGTAAGGTGTAATTCAAAAAAGTAATAACAATATTAATATGTCAGGCAATTCCAAAACTTCGAACAGTAGTGTATATGAACGAGCTGTCTGTGTATATGTGGACTAATCATGAACCGCTCTCTTCAGGACCTGCGGCACAAAGATGTAGACATTCAGAAAGCGGAGCTGGCCGATATGGTGGACATGGAGATGGCTGCTACGTCCACTGCTATTGAGGATGCTGTGCTGAGGATGGATGTAAGAACTGTGCTAGGTTGCACTAAGTTGCTGTCCTTTATATTGGCTTACCTTTGTGTTAAAACAATGTCCTTGTGTTATAGGAAATATTAAGCCAAGCAAGAAGAGATACTTCTGGAATAAAACTGGAAGTTAACCAAAGGTTAGATTGGGATGTAGATACATAACCATCATTGATCATACAAAAAGCCTGTAGTCATTAGAATTAATTTGTTTGTATGTTCTATTCATGTAATTTCCCTTTGTTTCCCTTCACTGCAGCATTATTGGTTCCTGCTCTGATCTTATGAAAGTAAGTCTGCATTTGCTCTGAAATACACAGCTGACTTTTCTCAGAGGAGTTGGTTAAATTAGGAATTAGGGGCAGGCAATATCATGGGACTCTACAGTTTCAAGATGTTGTGCAAGTGCATGAAAAAAAAGTAATAAATTAAGCAGTTTATTTTTCCAAATCGCTGTGGTCACAACAAAACATCAAAAACATCTAAAAAACTTTAACTTAACCGGAAAAAGTAAAGATGTTCATAACTTTGAAAGTACTTTTGGAGCATTGCTATTGTTCCATTCCTGATAGGTTTAACACATTGTAATGAACAGTTGGTGATTGCATATTCTGTATAAAAAAAGGAACAAGCCTTTTTCTTTATTTTGATGCTTTTTTCAGGTGTATTTTGTCTGCTGAAACTTTGAAAAATAAATATTGTGATATGTATTGTATATTGTAAAAAATGTCTTCAGGTATTGTGATTAATTATGTTAATAGGGCTTGAAATTTGGTCAGAACCCAAAAACAGCTCAAGAATTTTCTGTCCAAGCCCCAGCCATAGCACAGTGTCAGAGTCCGAAACTGATCTGGACAAAATTGCCTCTGAAACTGACAGAAACCAACTCAAATTGTTTAACAAAACCTGATAGAACAGTGCCAGAGATTACTGCGAAGCAACAATAATAGCCATCATCATAATAAATCAAAACAATAATAGCCAAATCACTGCATTTTATTTCCTGCACATCTGTTTTCCAACAAGCTCTAAACTCACTGAATGAGTGAGTTCACCATGCCAGATTAAAAACTGTTTTAAGTTGCTGATATCAGAGCAAAAAAATAAAGTAAGGAGGAAATCTGAAAGTAGGGGGAATGCAGCTTAAAACCTGTTTAAAGTGGAGGATGTTGTTAGAACCTGAGCCCGACACATATTTGCTAAATGACATATGAATCTGACGTGAGGAAGTGTGTCCCATTAGGTTCAGGCAAATAGTTTGAGCACCAGTTGTAATGATCTATTTGTCCCACTCAAACTGTGAATTTCAGCTGATTGACTGTGTTGTCCCACAGGCCATACACATGCTGGTAACCGCTGCCACTGATTTACAGAAGGACATTGTGGAGAGTGGTCGGGTAGGTGCGGAAAAATACTTGCATAGCATAACCAGCACATTTGGGCTTGTGTAGATTCTGCTTACTGACCCCTCCTCTTCCAGGGAGCTGGCTCTGTAAAAGACTTCTATGCCAAGAATTCCTGCTGGACTGAAGGACTCATTTCGGCCTCCAAGACTGTAGGATGGGCTGCCACACAGATGGTGTAAGTGCATTTTTCTGAAGATAGTAATGAAGGGTCTCTTGGTTTTGCCTGTTGATTATAGATGAGTTGATTGTATGGATCTCTGGATCATTCACCCAAATAAGTTCAAAGTCAGAGTTCAAAATACATATCGACTTATATTTGGCTTGGACTTTAGACTGTATTCACTGAATGGCTCTTTGCCTTAATTATGTTTATCTTGTTTATTCCATTTTGTCACTACCAAAATAATACCCAAAATAGCAGTAATATATACCAAAAATGACCAAATGTTCCACAATGTTTCAGGAACAACAATTTTGGGTAACGTTGAGCATGACTCAAAAACCCAAGCTAGCAAAAACACAGCTTTTGTTGTGTTTGTTAGTCATAAAATATTTTTTATTTTGTTCTTTAAAACACAAATCACAACCACAATAAAGCACAATCAGTTTGATTATTTGAAGAAAATATGTGTTTCAGTAGTGACAGTTCTTAAAGTTACAGGCTGATTATCCAACATTTACTTAAAAAACGGTGGAATCTGGGTGATCTCCATGAGGGACAGTCCCACTTCCTGCTGTAAAATGCAGGTGTGTTCAAAACTAAAGACTGAAACTCTTGTGACATGAAAACATAGGACAGGTTTTATTTTAAAAAGTAAGATTACGGTAAATGTATAAATTTAAAATCAAATTATAAATCATTAAATTATAAATCAAATTCACTTACAGCAAATATAAAATATCCACACAAAAAAACATATGTAATACATAATACATAAACATTTTCATAGGTGTAAATTTAGAGGTTAGAGTTTAGACAACCACCTTCCAAAAGAAAGTACCCTGTAAATGATGATTTTGTGTGCTGCATATTTCTCATTTAATACAGTGAGTTTAAATAGATCATAACATAATCCTTGTAGATATCTAAGGTCTTAATACTTAACTGATATTTATAGTTTTTACAGTGGAAGGTTAAACTAATTCAGCAGAGGGTTTGTAAAGGCGTCAGGCATTCTTTTAATGTGCAAGTATGCAGACACCAAACTG
This sequence comes from Semaprochilodus insignis, assembly GCA_034552555.1. Lineage (NCBI taxonomy): Eukaryota > Metazoa > Chordata > Actinopteri > Characiformes > Prochilodontidae > Semaprochilodus > Semaprochilodus insignis. The sequence continues at coordinate 20,022,094 of CM067490.1, read as the reverse complement.
AGTGGGTGTTTTTCATAATTGTAAAGGCATCTTGATCTTAAGGCTTAAGCATAACTGCTTGAAAATACAGGTTGAAATACAGCAATTGAGGTAGAACTGTAAAAGCTGTCATTTGCTGTTAATTAACAGTAATGTGAAATAATAAAAAGTGTGAAACAATTTGTTTACTTTTCTGTGTTCTATAGGAATCCTGTGTAAGATATGTTAATACTATAGCCTAAGTATTTATTTCCCCAAAATGTGACATTGTTTAAAGATTTCAGGGTAAATTTTCATTCTTTGATTTTACAAATGACTAATCCATTAATAATTTAATACAAGTCTGTTTATGGTGGATTTAGAAGTGTTGGCTTGCTTGTAGCATGTACGTAGCAGTGGAGCTACAACACCTTACAGGCTGTTTGATCAAATGTTTCTCTGCTTTCATTGAATAAATTACATGGCAGCACATGTGCCAGTGAACTGCTAATACATCTTATTACAATACTCATGGGCAAATCTTTCTGTTTTCCAGTTATTTTCATGTGTTTCTATACAGTCATTATCAAGAAATGTATACAGCTGACAACTTACAGCAATTAATGTGTATTTTAATATCAATTTACAAAAATATCTGGTGAAATAACACTCAGTATCATTGAAATAACATCATGCAGTAGTATTCATACTACTACTGAGTGGTACATGTACATATTTTGGGAGACTGTGTTTGGCTCTTGTGGCATATGATCCTAAATAGTGTGTGGGGAGTGGCCAAGAGTAAATTAAATACATATATATATATATTGAAATATACACTGATATGGGAATTGTGGGCTGCTGCCGATATCCAATAATTCTCATGTGCATATATGCTAATACCAATACCAATTCATGAACGTTTATAAAATCTAACTGGATTAGCATTATGGAGAAATGTAATATTTTATTTTGTAGAATTACAAATGCAAGTTTTAGCACATTCGTCCAGTGTAAACTAAACATAGTGATCTTCCAGAGTACAAGAAATACATCAAAAAATACTGGTTGCAAATAGCGATAGTTGCAAATCACTTGTCCAATGGTGATATTACTTTAAACCAAATATTTGACAATACCGATATGACTCCTATATCATGATATCAGACAAATACAGATACAGATCTTATTTCACAGTATTCTCCTGGCAACTTTGCTGCCAGACTTTTTACTGTTTTTTTTAACAGTGTACATTGATTGCAGTGAGCACTGTGTCTCAGACACACATACCCTGTTCTTGTGTAACTGTGATAAATGCTTCTGTCCAGTGAGTCCGCTGACAAAGTAGTGACGGATCAAGGCAAATATGAAGAGCTGATTGTGTGCTCACATGAGATTGCTGCCAGCACAGCCCAACTAGTGGCTGCATCTAAGGTAAAAATCCCATTGCACTATTACATATCTCAAACTGCAGCTCCCGCACAGTTAATGCACAGGCAGGCTGAACGTGGTTGAATATTTATGGTCATATTCTCTTTGGTTTATTATTACAGGTAAAGGCTGACCGAGGCAATAAGAAGCTTCACACACTGCAGCATGCTTCACGTCATGTGAATGATATGGCTGCGGTCGTCGTGACTTCAACTAAGGCCGGACAGATGCAGTTTGAAGAGAAGAGTGAGTATAATTATATGTTTTAATGATACAATAATCATGCTGTTTTGAAATGGCAGTAACCATCGTCATCATCTATACTGCTTATCCTTCTAGTTTAGTTTAGTTGGTTTATGAGTAACTATGTTTAATGCCCCCCTGTAGACCCCATGGATTTCTCAGGTCTTTCCCTGATCAAGCTGAAGACGGAGGAAATGGAGTCTCAGGTAGATTCAGTCACCATTTCTTTTGAGCAAAATCATGGCCTGTTTCAGTAACCTACTTTAGGAGGCAAAGAAGATTCATTCCTTCATACCCTCATCAAAGTTCATGCAGCCTAATACTTTTGTGCATAAAACTGGCATTACAACACTGGCAAGTTCACGATAACCCCCACACAAGCCAGCAAGCTGTGGTAGTGACATTGCTTTGCCAATTTTTGGTTACTGTTGAAGTTGCTGGCATTGATCTATAATAGTGTTGAACCATAGTGTACATGTAGCAATATTCAATACAGTATTTAATGCCTTATGAGCCTTGTAATTGAGACTATCCATTAAAATGTGCAGAAAAAAACAAACACATTATAAATGAATATTAACATTTAGTTTGCAGTAAAGGGCATGATAGCATCGACTTCCAAAACAGCATTCCTCTATGAGATAAACTTCCTAGTATGAGCATGATCCTGACTACAGAACCACACTTTGGATGGCAGTTAGTACACACTAGCCTCAGTGAGCTAATTCAGTCATGCAATTATTTAGTCATGCAATTATTTAGTCATGCATCAAATCTGAAAGTACAGTTGATGCAGTTTTTGAACCTGGTGCATTCCTAGAGATATAGTTTGAACCTAGCAAATTAAATGTTTTGAAAAAAAGAAAGTAAGAAATATGCATGCATGCACACTGCAGCACTTTTTGGACCACATTGTTCTTCTTTATATATTAGCGTCATACGCACAGGCTCAAAAAGACGCTCCAGGTTGCTGGTTTCGATACAATATCCGAGTTCTTTTTTGAATGTTCTTTCAATCCACTCTGGGAATCAGTCCTGAAATTAGCTCAAGTCAACATAAAATGACCTTTCAGCTACTAACAAATGGCACACAAACTGTTTAATAGGCAGAAATGTGTAGCTGCACACAACGTGCAGAAGAACATTTTTAGCTTTTAGAATCCCATGAGGGATTCCAGTGCTCAAGGTTAGTTTGATGACAGAATGTTATAGGAATATTAAAATAGGCACTTGTATCTCCAAAAGTTCCGAACATTGCAAGAGTGTTCATCATTCTAAGTACTTTTAGATTCTGGAAGAACCATGAAATGTTCAACACATTAATGAATTTTTCAAATGGTGTTGAAAAACTGGAGGGGATGAATTCATTTGAGTTTTCATTTGAGTGTGCTGCCGTAACTTTGTTTTCCCCATCAGGATTAAGAAATTAATCTATCTGCCTTTCCACCTGTTTTAAAATCGGCATGCAGGTTCGAGTGCTGGAGCTGGAGTCCAAGTTGTCCAGTGAGCGTCAGCGGTTGGGGGATCTAAGGAAAAAGCACTATGAGCTGGCCGGAGTGCCTCTTGATCAGCCTGCAGTGAGAAACTTTGACAGGTTTACCAGCCACTTACCTTCAGCTATGCCTGAACTACCACTGCCTGAACCACCACTGCCCGAGCCTCCGCTGCCTGAACCACCTTATCTATTTTTGCCTGATCTGCCGCTACCAGAACCCCCGCTGCCTGAACCACCGCTGCCAGAACCACCACTGCCTGAACCATCTAAACCAGAACCTCCTAAAAGCACATCCTCTAAAAGGTCTTCCATCTTCCACAGATCCGGCGCCCTCCTTAAAAGTGCAGTAAGTGTTTCTTTATATAACACCGGCTCTACTTCTGTACAACAAAATTTGTGTTATAGTTAAATTAAAAAGTACAGTGCTGTGAAAAAAATCTGAGACCCTTTAGTCATTCAAGCGCAAAACATTTAACAGCAAATTACATTTCAACTTTTAGAGTGTACAGTCTTGGCCTTTATTATAGCTTCATTTCTTTTTGAGCGACTTGATTTCACTTTTTTCCACACCTCTGAAGTTTAGTATGAGAAGTTGGTTGCACTTTCTGCCTCTCACAATTCAATTTAGTAATGTTGAGGTCTGGACAATATCCTCAAAATATCCTCAAAAATATTTCTTAAAAAATAATTAACTTTACTTACTGGCTATTTTGACTGATAATTAGGTAAATGAAAGGTGACCTATTTTACACAGTGCTGTAATTAACCAAGCTGAATTATTAAACTTCAAATACATAAATAAATAAATAAATAAACAAAATAAATAAATGAATAAAAGGGAAGATTAAACAAACGTAAGACACAGATCATTGTTATTTTAATCTACTATTAAAAGTTCACTTAACTTAGAATATTAAGGCAGATCAATTACTCATTTTATTAATTTTGATTGTTTAATTTGCATGATGGTCTTTGCACTTGTATTGAAACCCCTCATTCATTTCTTTTAATTCTTTCTCCTGTACAGTTCAGGTGAAGCCCTTGAGAAGTGAAAAGGATCATTTGAACTGAACGTCAACATCCTCGTATTACAGCTCATTTGTCATCATAGCTGACATTGATGTTTTATTTACTCTGTAAAATGTATCACGTTTTTAGACATTCAGTGCTACATGTTTTCTTTTATTTCTGATTGATATTTTGTAAATCTCTTGTAATGAATACATGAGTGAATGAATACATTGTGATATGCTGTATGATATAGTTATCTTTGAGTAAGTATCCAGTTACATATTACCCATACTATTGCTATTTCTAAATAAGCCCTTTTTTCCTATTTCATATTCTTTATTTCAGTATATGCAAAATTAAAAATATATGGCACAAAAGTTTAACTTAAAAGTTTAACTTGTTACTAGATATTCAGTATATACCAAAAAAAAGTCTGATCGCCGCTTACCATTCACAGGGCAGTTGATGATATCAGATGATAATGTTTTTATCTTTGCATTATTGGATTCTTGTCCTGTCTCATCACTTGTTTCCACCACCTTTATTTTATAATTTTATTATTTTATTAATTAAACAGCTATTAATAGTGTTTTTGCCACAAAAAAAATCCAATAAAATGAAAATTATTTCTTATTATTTAATACCATGTCCATATTTTTAACATGTACTAATTTAAAAAATACCATAAACTATGAATAAAGGTTAAGTTTTGACTCACTCTGTGAGTTATTATTGAATAAAACCCCAAACCTTTGCTCTTCCTTTTAAGGACTATTTTAATGCTCTGCAATAAATGAATTTTAAAAAATACAATTTAGTCTAAACACTAATCTCAAAACTATCATTTAAAAAGTCTCAGGTTTTATATGATCTCAGGATACATAGATATAGTCATTTTATATTATATTTTTTTTATAGATTTTTTTTGATGTAGTTTTTAGAGGCAACAAACTTTTCAGATGTCTGGTTCCTATCACCACCACTATGAACAGTTCTGACTTGCTAAGTTTCTCTAGCATGGAGTATTTCCAATCTGATTATCTGGGCTCACATCTTAGCCATTTCATTTTCACTAAATCTATTTGTATAATTGAATAAAAGGATCCTCTTTGGGTACTTCAGTAGCCAGAGGGTTTAAATATACCTGCAGTTCAATGGGGTTAAGCTAGATTTCGAAAGTCAGCAAAATCCTCAGCACTGAACGAACAACAATAATGCCATATTAAGGCTAAATTGTTCACGGTGATGGTTTTAGAGGAAAATAATCATCAACAGGACTGAATCAGGTCCCGCTCAGCAAAAAAGAACACTGTTTGTTCACTTGGCATTTGATGAGTTAAACGGCCCAGATCTTATATTTTTGTGGTCTATTTTTTCCCTTTGAGCTCCACGTATGATTTATGTGGTTTAATGTTGTACCAAAAAAAGAAGTAAACGCTTTTTCATGAGCATTTTCCAACCTCTCCTCATCCCTTACAAATAAACAGGCTTTTTGTTATTCTGCCTTTAAGACTGATGTATGTAAATGGCCTGTGCCCTGTATTGTGTCTCATTCAAACAGCAGTCCTTTAAACTTTACCATAAGGTGTTTTAGGCTGAATAGGCATATATAAATGTAAATGTATCAGTTTTTTATGGCATGAAGTGAATTGTTTTTGCTGCTTAGTTTCGATGTGTAGACCGAACACTGAATGGTACGTTATAATACTGTGAAAAAAATCAATATTAGATGTTCAACCATGGTGATTTTGCTGTGTTTGAAAATGTATTTCATTCAGTTTAATGTACTAATGTAAAAATTTAGTGAGAACAAGGGTTGTTTTTTTTAACAGTGCTGAATGAATATTCCATTGCCCATGTTATTTAGTAGGCTTTGTTTCAAGAGGCTGTGACTCAGCCTAGTCCCCAGTGCTAAATTAACATCACTAGTGCTGTATTAACACCTAACATACATAGTGCAGGCTAAATAGGCAGATGTAGACTGTAGGGGGCGACAACTCACCAGAAAATGTGCACTCCCTTTGCCTCGTTCTTCACTCCTTACCAACCAAAAAGAAAAGTTGCAAGTTCAGAATCAAATTTATTATCTTTACTCGCCAGTAGGGCTGGGCGATACCAGTGATTTTCCATTCGATCCAATGCCAAGTAATACCAAGGCTAATATTCCAATACTGATACTGATACTGTAAAGGTTGTGATTTTCAATGATAATAAACAGTGAATGTGAACAAAATTATAACAGAAAGTCTGACCTTAATATTACACATACTTGCAGAAATCAAAGTTCTCTCTATGCTTTTTTTAAATAGCATAATTCAGTAATAACAAAAAATAATTTCAGTGTTCAGCAATGTTTATGTTCAGTTAAACTAGTACATGTAAACTGTAAATTCGGTAGCTAAACATACTGATTAGATTAATATCTGAATAGTTACATTTAAAAGTTCATTATAGATCTAATGAAAATGAAACATTTATTAAAAGTATGCCAGATAATAGAGTAAAGATAAAGTATCTAATAATTTGCTGGTTGTTTTAGTGGTAGTGTCACACCACTAACAAGTAATAAGAGCCACATTACATCTTACACGACTTACCTGTGAGTCTATCGATAATTAGATCCGGAAGACTATCAATTTAAAAAAAATATTTGGGAACAGGGGATAAAGGCAGAAGGAAAAGTAGTTCCTATTGTACGCTATTATTTCAAGCAGCACTGACCAATTTTTAGGTTAATTGATAGACTGGACATACATCCACCCTAGTAAAGAAATAAATTATATTGATATTTGTGTGTTAGAATCAATTCTTAAAAGTGAACACTTTGAACAGGATCGGAAGTATGGATATTTAGGCATCGATCCTTTCATCCCTAGTCTCCAGCGGTTCTATTTATATCACTTCTTGGGTTTGCTGCTGATATGGATTTTTGCCACTCAGTGCTACTCTGACTCCTCTTGATGTGGTATTGTGAGACAGATGGGCTGAGGCTAGCTAGTTAGCATGCTAACTTTGTAAATATCTCTGCAACACAATAGAAGACGTCTGCAACATACCGTCAACATGGTTATTTCTCCACGTTCTGTTGATAATTTTAGTTAATGTTGGAATTTTTAACTTTAAAAATCTACATATTGCCCCTTTAACAGTGTTTACACACCATAAAAATGGTAAGTTCCTTCATATGAGCTCTTCGATTCAGGGCTGTGTTCTAAACCACATACTACTACACTACTAATGGACGCTGTTAATGTTGCTGTACTGTTTTTTGACATACTAATTACTGTGCTAGTGTGCGGTTTTGGACGCAGCCTAGTTTCTAGCATTTGGCTACGTGTTATTGAGAATGTTTACATTGTGGTGAGAGCCGTTCGATTAAAGAAACCAAGTAGTCCTTTAATAACAGTGTTGAGTTTGTAAATTTAGTTTACAGCTCCAGATTTATTGTGTTTAGACAGAACGACCATCCGTCCTGCAGCGCCATCTGCTGGCCCTCAGCCTGACATGCGCAGTCCAGCAGTCTGATTGTGGAGGAGAAGAAGCAGGACGGCGATGGGACAGCCGCTCTCACAGCCATATTATCCTCATATTATCGCAGTCGGGGCTGTTCGAAGAGCGCAAATGACATTAAAGGGAGCGTGAAGGACTTTATTTTCCGGACTTGTAAGCGACCGGTAAAGTTTCGGTCTTTTAAGAGGTAGGGGAGCAGAGTTTAGTGGCGGGTGGGGGCCGCTAACGTTAACGTTAGCTAACTTAGTGACAGACAGCCATGGAAGATTTTGGATCGGCGCTGGAGAAGAACGTGGCCGACTTGACCGTGATGGACGTGTACGACATCGCGGCGGTTGTGGGCCAGGAGTTCGAGCGGATTATCGACCAGTACGGCTGCGAGGCTCTCTCCCGGCTCATGCCCAAAGTGGTCCGGGTCCTGGAGATACTCGAAGTCCTGGTCAGCCGAAATAGCATCAGCCCGGAGACCGAGGAGCTGCGGCTGGAGCTGGACAAACTCCGGCTCGAGCGGATGGACCGAATGGAAAAGGAGAAGAAGCACAAAAAGGTAACGTTAGCTAGGTCAGCTAACAGGCTAACTGACTCTAAACTGAGGTAAAACCGCATAATGGTCAGTCTTTCTCCAGGAGTACCTGTAGAGGTGGATAGTCAGTAGTGTATTAACTCATTTCCATGGACCGAAGATGAGACTGAAGTTGACTTCCCGTTCCACCTTAAATGCCAGACTGTAACTGCTGCGCCATTTAAGGTGGAACGGGGAAATTCGAACAGCAGCTGACCAGCTTCGTGTACTCGTGTAAGCTCTGAGGTACTTTCTCAGTGTTTGTATATGATAGTATTCTCAACAAAATTAGAATTCAGTTCAATTCAATTCAGCTGTATTGTCATTATACCAATACAGGGTTGTACAGTATAACAAAACACAGTCAGGCTACGTCTTAAATACACATATATATTTCTTATATATATATATATATATATATATATATATATATATATATATATATATATATATATATATATATATATTACAAGCTCTCCTGTAGTTCTTTAGGGGAACTTAGTACTCTTCCATCTTCTAGACTTCTAACATGCTTGAAGATGGTGGTACACTACCGTACCACACAGTTGTCATGGTGGTCAGGAGGGTCAGTGTGTCCAAATTGGTTATGACTTTGAGTAGTTGTTGTGGTTTTCTCAGTAGTGTTACAGGGGCCTGAACAAAGCTGAACAGAGCAAAGTTCCTGTTCATGGCAGGAAGTGAACCATTCCAAACTGGGTCGGTGGGAATACGACACTCCATCACGTCCCACTGGGACCCTGTGCCGAAGCTCAGGCGACACTACATATTTAGAGTGTTGCATGTTAGAGCTTTGATTAAGAGCAGCTAAGTGGTCAGTCAGTGTTGATAATCAGAATGTGTTGAATGGTAGTCATATATTCATTGATAGTTATAGATAGTAGCATATCCAGAGAACGTTATGATTAGTCTAAAAACCTTGTGTTTAGATGACAAGTGTGTCATGTGGGGCACAACTGTTTGGATGTTTATTGCCAGCATGTGGTTCAGTGCAGAATTATGGCATCTTGTGAGGTTTTTTTATTGAGCTGGCGATTGAGCTGTGTTCTTATGTCTATGTTTATGAGGTGTTAGAGTAAGTGAGAGGGCACGTAGTGTGTGCACATTATGAATGTCACTAGACCTGTCACAACCATAAAAGTTTAGCGATAAAAAAATAGTAGCTATTAAATTATTTCGTTTTGGTCATTGTACTGTTACAAACCTGAAGTGGACAGATAAGCTGATTAGCTCTCTTGCTTTCTAGCTGTTAATACTTAGTAGCGCCCAAATGAGTGTTATGCATTTGTTACAGGCACCATTCAGAAGTTAGTACTTTTGTTTCCACAAAGTGGATGAATGGGTAACAAGCGATGCCATTATGAAATGGGAGTAAAAGGAGCATTGGTGAAAATCTCAGTTGCAACTAGGTGAAAAACTGTGAGTGAATAGTCCAGCAGTTTAGGAACATTTCTTAAAGCATGATGGGGAGGTGTTAGGTATTTCACCATTTGTAGTCCATAGCCTTATGAAAGGTACTATACAATACTAGACTTTCTAAACTTTTCATATTGATCTTTGATGTCTACAAAGCAGGTATGAGACCTTCTTTGGCCATTTATAATCCTGTGATACAGTAAAATAAAATTAGTTGCTTTTTCTTTTTTGGTAAGTTTATGAATAATTTGATGAGCTTGATGATCTGGTTTACAGAAACACTAAAAATGATGCAGCTTTTAAATGTTACCTAGTCACCTAGTTAACTTGAAATGTTGAGTTTATTTAACTTATATAAGTACATGAATTATGTGTGTTTTTGGTTAACCCGGTTATTTCATTTAAAAGCTGCATAATAAGTTTTCACAGTGAAGGCACCACATTAGTTTACAGAGAAGCAACTTGACGAAATAGATGCAGAAAGTAAAATAAAATGGATCTCTATGTAAATTAGCTAGATTGTCAGACTAATTAGTTACACTAGTGACATGGATCTTGCTAGCAGCTAATGTTATCCGTACTAGCTGATTGCTTTTTATCTCAATATAAGCACAAAGTAAATTTAAAGCTGTTACTCACTGTGAAACCTTCAGTTTAAGATGATCTGCATCAACCAGCAAAAAAATGGATAAAATCACACAGCATGGCGGCTACTTACAGGCTACTGTTGGGGTTGTAAGACTTATAAAGATGGAACTGGTCCTCTCTTCATCTCTTCAGTGTCAAACGCTCAGCAAAGCCTGCTCAGTGTTGTCCAAGATTGAAGACAGAAACTATTCAAAGTGCAGAGCCAAATAACAACTTTGATTTAAAGTTGTTCAGGAAAGAAATTTCCTTTGCACCTTGTGGAATAGAACATTCGATTAAGAAGCTGGCCAATAGGAAGCCAACTTTAACCTTGTTTAAAGATGATCATCAAACATCATTCAAACATTGACAGTTCCTTGGATAGGGTATAAAATGTACAAACATCACCTTCACAGCCTGGAATGATAGATTTCTGCACATACATAGTTCACCATTTGTTGTTACTCTGTTGTTGTTGTACATAAACTTTGGTTTCATAAAAGACTAGAATTATAAAACCCGCCCATTTTACTGACCTCGTTTGCAAACTCAGGATTTGCACTTAAAGGAGGAGACAGCAGTGTTTGAGATTCATACTCCTATCACACATTCTGAAGTGCAATATTCTTGAAAAAGTGTGATTTAGGACACCAACTATCTTACTGTCAGGCGGTGTTGTTGACCGCTCCAAAATGGAGGTGCCACTGATGTGTCGTTCTGAACCCCATGCTGTATCTGTGTGTGTATGTCAGTGGGTGTGTTACTGTGTAATTTGCATAGCTATGAAGGCATTATTAATGCTGAGAGGTACATACACATTTTGGAGCAACACATGTTGCCACCTAGATGACATCTTTTTCAGGGACGTCTTGTTTGTTTTAGCAAGACAACGGCAAACCACATTCTGCACATGTTACATTACAACAGCGCAGCTTTGTTTCACTTTAATGTACAACAGTTGGCCTCCTCAGTTTGCAAACAGTTACTGAACATTGGTAAATGCAAAGGTGATTTAACACGATGGTCCTTTTCTGGAACATGTTGTAGGTATCAAATTTAGAATAAGCATATAGAAGTTAATCAGTTGAAACATTAAATGTCTTGAATTTGTAGTGTTTTTAACAGAATACAGGTCAAAAAGGATTTGCAAATCATTGCTGTCTGTTTTATTGACACATTTATGTTTCAATTTTATAGTCCATTTTTTATTTAAGAAGCTTTATTTATTTATTCTCAATAAATAGTGTCAGAAACTAACATGTTTTAAATTATATGTTGTAGCCCTAGAGGATGGAGCTATCCCTAATGTTTTGCGATTTTGGTTTCTGTTTATTGACTCTTATTTTCTTATTTCTTATTAGTTCTCTTTTATGAAAGAGATAAATAATGCGAACAGCTTACTTTAAAAAAAAATAAGCCAATTGCCATTTAATCAGTTGTTTGTAATGAAGTGTTTGTCATATGTATTTGTGTGATCACAGGAACTGGAGTTGGTAGAGGATGTGTGGCGAGGGGAAGCCCAGGATTTGTTGTCTCAGATTGCCCAGCTGCAAGAGGAAAACAAGACCCTCCTCAACAACCTGTCAGTCAAAGACTGTGCAATGACAGAGGAGGACATTCAGAGACAGGAAGGTAATTCATAACATGACCTTCTTTAAGGAACTCACTCCAACTCCACCAGCTGGGTTTTGAATAAGGATTTAACCCCTTAAATTCTAGAGACCTGTCAGTGGGACCAGGTTCCTTTTTTCCAATTTTGTAACATGCATATCAGTTTTATAGTAGTTACTGGGTAATTTATAATTGTTGCTGGATGATAACACTAGTAATAAGAAAATAAGTAAGGATTGATCCACAAGAAAATTATAACTGTCAGAGGAGAGAAATAAGTCCAGTCAGATTCTGTAACAAACCAGGCCAGAAAGATCGCTTGTAGTGGACCATACGAAACATCACTTGCCTCTCCCTCTATAGTGTATTGTAAAGCATAGTAAGGTAGGTCACAAGACAACAGTAGCCACACAGTAACCTCACAATGAGTAGCTAGTTGTCCACATGTGGGAAATTTCTGTTCTGTTGACTGTGTGGAAATACAAATAGTTTGACTTTGCACACATTTGCACTTTTTGTTTTAGTTATTGTAAAAGAGTTTAACTGAAAGAAAAAAAAAATTAGCTATATTAGAGTATACAGTGTCTGAGAAATCTAGTACTTTTACTTGTTCAACTTAACTAAAGTAAATTAAAACAGGGAGAGAACTAATTTTAGAGATTATTACAGTACTCTGCAAATGTTAGCGATCCCCCTTCCTTTATTTAGTTTCCTGTCAAAAAGCTCATTGGGTTCAAGTTACTATTTTTTCAGGAGGTATGTTTGACGAGATGAGAGACAAGATAATCCACCCCAGGGAAAGTGGGAAGTCATGTGAAAATAAGTGAAGAAATAAGTTTCCAAAATTAGAGTTTAAAAAATTACATACAAGGAAAATGACATCCAAGCATAATGTGGTAAAACACCAAAACTGTCGCCGTCAGATAAACAACAGTACTTTCATCTTTGAGAGAGAGGAGAAAAATCAAGCTCCACTCTTGGTTCAGATCTGAAAAAATCCACAGGATTTTCTGTCTGTCTTTCCACTGTTAGAAGACAGCTCAGTGCTGTGGGTCTGAAAGAATCTGTAGCTGATACTGAAAAAAGGAAATAGACTGACCACCCCAGAGTCCAGACCTCAACATCATTGAATGTGTTTAGGATTACTTGGATGGTAAGAAGCAGAAAATGCAGCGACCTTCTAAGACCGAACCTTAGATATACGGAAAAATATAGGTTTTTTTTTTATGATGAAAATTAAATAAATTGTATTTAAGAGATTTCTTAATTAAATAAATTAACAATTTACTAAATCATCTGCAGTAAGACTTTGAGGGGTTAAAGGCTGCCTCCTCTGGTCAGTTCCTTGCTTCAGCGGAGGTGGGCGTCCACAGCAGGAAGGAAGTTTACAAACTCATGGATCTGCTATTTCCTGAATTACCTGTTAAAGGCTCTTGTGATTCCCCCATACACTCTTTACTCGCTCGCAGCAATTTACTTGCAGACGTCCTCTTGACAAATACAAAGAGAACACATGCGGTCATACTCGCAGCTGATTCTCTTGGTCATTTAGAGACACACAAAAAACATTCAGCTGTGCAACACAAAGAAGTCCTTTTCTGTATAACTGAAGGGCAGCCAGGAAGCATTACTGCAGGAGCAGGCCAGTGTGGGGAAGCACAGAGAATGCTCAGTACTAGCGGCACCCCCACGTGCCCTGGGTTCAGTGCCACCGGAACAGTCCACACTCAACCTGCCTGATTAAATCAGAATGATTTGCTGTCTGAACTTTCTCCATTACTCTTGTCTCCATGTTTACACAAACTGAACCCTATCTGACCAGCCTGTGTCACTGCTGATCTAAAGGCATTAAACATGGTTTCATTTCCAGCCACCAAAGACCTGTACAGTACTGTGCAGAGGTCAGAGAGCACCCTCCATTTATGTAACTTCAAGTAAAAACAGCCAAGTAAGTTTGTCATATACACTTTTCAGAAAATTCAACAGTGTGTCCACCCTGTGTCTTCTTAAAAAAAATCTGAAAGGGATGTTTTTCTACACCTGCAAAGTTCAGTCTTAGAAGTTGGTTGCATTTTCTGCTTCTCACAATCCAAGTTATCCCAAAAACATTCAGAGATGTTCAGGCCTGGACTCCACCAGCAACTTCTTTGTTTGCTGTGTCCATTTCTCAGTAAGTGCTTCTTGAATGCTACAAATCCTTCCAGACCCATAGTGTAGAATTGTCTTACTGCAGTGGAAGGATAGACAGAAACACCTGTGGATTTTTTCAGATCTGAAGCAAGATCCTCTCTCTCAAAGAGTAAAACTGTTAGTACTGTTTATGTGACAGTGATAGTTTGGTGGTCTACCATGACTTGTTAGGAATTCTTATTTTATTCTTATTTAGAACTCTGTCCAAAGATATACAACTACATCTCCAAAACTGTAACTTTACAGTAGAAAGAAGAATTTGGTTAGGCTTTGTTAGTTAATATAAAGACATTTTATTCCAAGCAATTTTGGAGCATCTATTAGTCCATTCAGTATGACATTTTCACACAACGTAAAGAGCAGCTGCTGTGCTCAGATGAGGTGGAAAATTAGTTCTTTGGTGAACTGTGGCGATATACAGTGAGGCCAAAGTGCACAATAGTGACTGTTGCACTTTTTTTATGTCACAAAGCATTAGTAAAAAAAAAAAAAAAAAGATTACCGAAAGTAACATATGCAAATGTCTGCAGCTGTACTGTACAGCTCACTGAATCCTCTTTTGTTTTGCTGTAGGTGCTTATGCTGCTCCACCTGATAACCCCTTTTAAGTGGCTTGAGTAACTTGTGCTAAATTAGTACTTAAATAATCAAGTACTGATTAAAGTTTTAATCTCTTTTTACTGTAGGTAATTTAAAAAACTTTAAAAGATTATAATATGAGGTATTATTCTCTGTAAGGAGTATGAAGGCTTTTTCATCATTGCAAACTAGTGAAATATTTAGACAAACCCTCTTTGGATAATCTGTGCTGTGCTGGCAAATGAACCTAATTATAAAATATTTCTGGAACTTCTTGGTTCCATGTTTCTCTGTAGTCTCTGTTTCTCTGGCTCTGTAGTTAATGTTTATAAAGCAGTAAGTTATTTTTGTGTAAGCGGCTGGGTTAGAGTGTGTGTACATGTTGGAGGTTCACAGACGCAAATCTATTTTAAGAGATGCAGCAGGGCCACTTAAAGAGGAACTATTTTCCTTTGAGTGTCAGTCATACCTCAGTGCACGCCATATTTCTGCCCTGTCCAGTCCAGGGCAGAGGAGAAACCCCAACAAACCAAAGTGAAGCCAAATAACAGATGCTGTGTTACAATCACTGGCCACATTGAAGATCTAAGAAATAAGAAAGCCACAGAAAGTTTTAGACTTGTTAAAAATGAAAGTTACTGAGTAAAATACATTTTCACATATTGTTCTGCTGATAATTTGTAATTAAAATTTAGACTAGAAAAAAAATAGTAAAATAGAGCAGGGTTTATCACAGGTCTGAAACAAACCTGGGAAGGGGGCACCATAGGGAGGTTGGGAGGTTATTTGAATATATTAATTTACATAACAGCTATTTGGATGGCGTTGCCTTCAAGGAGTCTCATCCCACATGCACAAAATTATGACGAGGATTAATGTAAAAGTCACATGAATTCATACACTCAATACTATGGGATAGTATTGAGTGTATGAAAGAACTGAAAACGTTGGATTCATTGTATTTTTGTCACATAAAAATATCTGCCACATGAAGAAAAATATGGAATTTTGGCCACTTGAAAGATATACTTTGTATAAATGATCGTTTTGTTCATAACAGTCTGAGATTTTTATCTGGAAGAAATTAATTGTAAAGGGATTTGGAAATTGGATATTGTTAAATCTGGACAAAATATTTTTCAGTGGTCATCGCTAGCATTTTCACTAGTGGTTTCAAACTTTTTCTCTAAGATCTCTTTTACAAGAAAAGGATGAACATATACAAACAGAAACAGCAACTACATATTATACTGCTCAAATATTTATTAGTTGCTAAATACAGTAATTGTTGTTATATAGCCATATAATAATGTAACATAGGTCTCAGTATGCATTTCTCTCTCTGGGTTGCCAGGTATGTCAGAAAGGGAGAGGCAAGTGATGAAGAAGCTAAAGGAGGTAGTGGATAAACAGAGGGATGAGATTCGTGCCAAGGACCGAGAACTAACCCTAAAGAATGAAGACATTGAAGCAGTAAGTGGAGACTTCAGCACCAAGACATGAACACTCATATAACCAGGTGAAACATTGTATGCACTTAAAGGAATACTTCAGCACATCTGTAGTATATAGTCAATGAACACAGTAAATAATTTCTACATAACAGAAATCTAAACAACCAAAATCCTGTTTACTCAAAACAGACTTAGAGACCAGTAGGCCATTCTTTCAGCAGCTTCCCATTGTCTTCTATTCTAAGTGTGTTCTAGTGGTCATGGTTAGCGTTTCCTCCATCATTAAATAGGGCGGGCGGCGTGATCCACCCTACCAAACTCAAATGCTCCCTAAATAGGATGAGATACAGGCATTACAGGCATTAGGGTGTAACTGGGAGAATAGCATTTGTTCATTTCCGTGTAGTGCTCATTCCTTTCAGTGAAATACATACAAAATAAAAATTCTTATTATAAATAAGTATTAAATATTTTTTTTGTTTGTTTTTTTTTTATCAGGAATGATACTGGTTGTAATAATCAAGGATAACGATAACTTGTAGTTGCAGTGTGTACATTTACAAGAATGTGATTCTCATGCACAGCTATTTTTATATGAATATTAGAATAAAAAATGCTTTGAGCTTTAGACAGAATATGTTGCAACAATAGTAACATTAACAGTAACAATATTTAAGGTAATAAAGATTATTGGGTTCTGTTTATATTACTACATAAATTATAATGTTTTGGACATTCATTTAAATTTTTATATATAGTATATGTACAAAATCACTAAAACAGCAACTGTTTACACGTTACGACACATCAGTCGTATGTTACATGTATGAGCCAACCTTTAAGGAGTTTGTAGATCATTCAGAAGATGCAGCACCAGATAACTCAGATTCATGGGTAGAGACAGAACAGTAGGTTTTTTTGTTTTCCAGCAGGATTGAAAGGATACAGATTGGGTTAAAAACCTGCTAACTCACATTGTGGCTGCAGGTTGTGTTCTTCACCTGAGAAAAGAGATATAGCAGGTTCAGCTCCATTCTTCAGGCTAAGTGTTTTAACATAACTGCAAGCCTTTTGAGTGAAACTACTAAAGCTGTCCTTGGTGAAATGTACTCTATGTCGTGTTGCAGATGACATTGCTGAGTCCATGATGTGCTGAAAACGCTTTTACAATTTTAATGTGTCAATACAGTAAAGAAGGCAAAGCTTTTTTTCCACTTTGCTGCAATGAGCATCCAGGGATTGCACACATACACACACACAGCATAAAGTTTGCTGGGTGAATGAACCTTAGACATGCACAACGTGCAGACAGATGGACAGAAAGCTGGATAGCTAGCTAGCTTACTAAGATGCTTACTAAGTTGGCTTTAACTTGCTTGGTTGACTGGAAAAGAGGGCGGAGTGATGTTAGCCTTGTGATTGGTTGGGAAAAGTTGACAGCAGCTTTACCACATTCAGGACCACCCATTTTACAATGAGAGGGGAGCAATATTGGTGGAATACTGCAGACTTTTATTAGGCTTTGGGAAGATAAACATAACACATACTTTGTACATGAATATGAAGGGCCAAGAGGAACAAGATTAGTATTTTATTAGTATTTTATTTTATTAGAAAGCAAAAAAAGATTTAGGAGTCATGTCATTGATGGAAATATACTTCTGGATAAAAATTTATATGTCAAAATAACATTGACATTAGGCTGAAAGACTCAAGTATAATGACTGTTTCACAAACTTTGCTTGCTGTCTTGAGTGTAATCTCTTCTGTTTTACTTTGGTCTTCCAGCTGCAGCAGCAGCAGAACCGGCTAATGAAGATCAACCATGACCTGAGGCACAAGATCACGGTGGTGGAGGCACAGGGCAAGGCTCTGATTGAGCAGAAAGTGGAGCTTGAAGCTTTTGCTCAGGCACGCCAGCAGGAGCTGGGGAGCCTGCGGCAGGAGGTGGCCCGTCTTAAAGAGCGGCTACAGGGCGAGAAGACCGGCCCTGATGCTGAGGAGACTGCTGCACCACCATCACCTGCGCAGGTAAGGCCATAAAACTGGGAAAGCCTACACAGGTGGTAGACCTACTAGACTGAGAGATGTAATTGGAGATCAGCAACAATTGGCAGGTAGCCTGATGTCCATCCTAGAAAAGTGATAATCACCCATGTAGGGAGAGAGAAGTGAGAGAGAACTAAACAGATCTAATTTGGTTTTAAACCACTTGCCAAATAAATATTTACCAGTAAACAATTGGGGAGCTTTCTAAATACAAATAAGCACACAGCTTCTACAGAAGAACAGATTTCATTTTAATGCATAATTGCTGTATATAACATATTTTTAAAAAGAAAAAAAGACATTCAATGTGACCTGGGCTAAAGTCATAGCACATTTTATATTTTTGTGTTTTATTTTTCCCAGCATGTTGAATGCAGCAAATAAATAGAAATTGTACAATAAAATTAGCAGAAAATGACTTATTCATGTATCTTCTCTGTAGAATACGTGTTAACTTAAAATTAATAAGACATATAATTTGACCACAGCTGTTCAAACCTTTGGATGGGATTGTATGTGCTGCTGAAAAATGAATAACATTTACATGATATTTGTCCTCCTGTACTGTTATTGACCGACTGTTTTGACTATAGTCAAAAACTAAATTGTTACAGAGCTTTAATAAGCCATTACATTGTGGTAGAATAATTTTCCTATTTTAGGCTTTCAAGGTTTCAACAAAATACAGAGGCCTTTCCGTACATTTTAAGGCCACAGACCTAATTCTCAGCCCCCAGAACTTCAGACATTTCTGTTTCAAACTCCATACTGAAACCTTAGAATGTCTTCTGTATTGACCTTGGAGAAGAACAGCTACTAGGTCAGTAGATCGGTCATGAGTTCATGATGAGATTGGATTTCTACATGACCAGCACATTGTCAGACTAGTTTATTTTGTTCCTTGCCATCTTGGAGAATGTCATTTTCGGTAGTCCATGATTGCTATTTACTCAAAATGTGTCTTAGTTTTAACTGGAACCAGGAGCTAAATATTGACATTGCAGGAATTAGTTTATTTAAACAGTGGCTGGAATATGATGAGCTCATATATCAGGACTGTTCACGTGTACATGATGGCAGTGAATCAGGGAGTTCAGTCAGTGTGTCATAGAAAAGATGAGGGTGAGTTGGTAGATAAATATAGCCATAGTTTGGCCAGCAAGCTAGAGAAGCAGGAACGTGACGCAGAGGCAGTTTAAAGAGATAGTTCACCTTAACATTAACCGGGCTAACAGTGAATGTAAGTTAATTCTGCTGTCTAGCACACATGAGCCCTTTTACAAGATAACGGGTTGTTCGATTGACACACTCCTATAAACCAGCTGTTCTTGGAGGTGTTGTGAGCAAAATGGCAAAATTACACCCACACATTTTGATTACTCATTTACTAAATCTTCTGGACTAAATATTTAATATACGGAAAAACGTAATTACAACACATGAAGTTGTTCAGTATTTAACTGCAAGCTTTAAACACGACTGGAGGATGCCTTATTGTTCTCATCATTGCCTTGGGTCAGAACTTACTCCCTGAGCCTGTCCCACCAAGGGAGCACCCCCTCTCCCTCACACCTTGTGTCCGCCAGGCACTTACAGATGATAATGAGGATGAAGAGTACGAGGACGATGAGGAGGAAGAGGCTGTGTTGCTATGGGTAACCCTTTAGTTTTGCCAGGGTTGCATGGTTTGAAACTAATCTTGCATCCTTCGTGTGGGCGTTGTTACCAGTAGACCGCTACCTCCTCCACTGTTGTGTGAAGACAGTGTGATGTTTATGGTGTGTGCATATGAAAGTCTCCTTAGATCATCACAAATTTTCTGTGGACTTGGATGGCAGTGCATACATGTTGTGAGCTATGCTCATTAGTAACGGCAGGTGTAGATGTGGAAAAGAACACAAAACTGTGGAAAATGTGATCATTCATCAGAGTGTCATTCACTGCCTACTGCTGTGGCTGCTGTCAGCAGTTTAATATCATAATATTAGCCAGTTAATTGTGAGTTAACATTGTTCTGTGTTCAAAAACATGTCGTTTTTCCCGCTGATAATTAGAATTAGGTGGGTAATTTTCTAAAAGTGTCGCCATCTCTCTATTATGTCTTGGAGATATATTATGTCATTTTAGCTGCTCCCATCAGCTTGAATGGTTCCTGTCTTTGCTGCAGCCTAAAATGTCACAAATGATCAATTATCAGCAACGTTTTTACCTGGTACCATTAAAATCATCACTATTGGCTGATCTTATTGGCCAACCAGTAGATCTGTCTCTGATCTGACTCCAGTTAACATTAGAATAGGTCTTGAATAGCACATGTCTGTTCATTTATCCAGTGGGTACCATCTCACACAATGGACATATATGCCAGGTCTAATTAGTGATTTTGTAGTGTTTTGAGCTCTAACTTTGGTTCTGTTGACTTGGAATCCCAGTAGATGCATGCTCACAGTATATGTTTTCATGAGGAACCTTACAGAGTTCTAGAGAGGTTCTGTTTCACTGTTAAAGTAAGGCTAGCTATTTTCTGATATTGATAGCATGACAAAACACTGAAATCATGAATGTGAATTGCTGGTAGCCTTTATTGGTGAATGTAAGGTTATCATTAAGTGGTATTATTGTTTTTGTGTGATATTAATATTACGTGTTAATCTGTTCTGTGGTGTGATATAATTTTAATCATGAAATGATGTGAGGAGGCATGTGTGTGGTTTGCATTGAAGAAACTGTTGTTCACTGTTGACTCCAGCGGCTCTTGAGTAATCCTGATTACAGAATGATTTTATGGGTCACACAAGCATCATGCATCAGTGTAACCCTGCTCACATCACTTGTGAATTATCAGTATTAGTTCATATGTAATAATGTCCATAGAACCAAATGCATGTTCTCCCTGTCCAACAGGAGGCACTGTGTGATGAAGAGGCAGGTCTGGATCCAAAAGATCCGAATCGACCACGCTTCACCTTGCAAGAGCTGCGAGATGTTCTGCATGAGAGAAATGAACTGAAGGCCAAAGTCTTCATGCTGCAAGAAGAAATTGCATATTATAAAAGGTAAGTAGTTACACCTTGTAACTGTATTTTAAAATACTGTATTAGCAAATAACAGTTGCTAGGAATGTGTTTCATAAAACCGAAAGCGGATTCCTATTGTGCTGCATCATAAGTGACTTTTCAGGTCCTGTATGGGTGTCTTTTTAGACTGAATCTATAATTAATCACTAACTGGCAAGTGGCACTATATACAGTGTAAAAGCCCTGAGAGGCATCAATGTGGGAGCCATTTTTGAATTTTTTTTTTAGATAGTTTGGCAAAAAAAAATACATTATTACTCCAGGAGTGTCTCTGTGAAGGGCTGGTTTGTTTGCAGGTGCCCAAATGAAAAACAAAACAAAACAGAGAAATCAAGTGGTAACGGGTTTGTTCTTGCTTGTTTCAGAGAATGTTCTTTTGCAGATCCACAGTGCCATACTTCTCACCTCTGGTTGTGATGTGACATAGGGGTCCAGAGGCTACATACCTATTACAGATGTAGTAATATAGCATATCGTATTCAAGACAAGCCTCTCAATTCTAAACGCAAGAGCATCACACAGTATGTTAAAATTAGGTTGCTCTTAGTAACACTTTAATTTGCAGTTAGCAAGTTAGCTCAAGGCTGCTATGGCATAACCACAAATCTGCATGGCATAACCAAAAATCTGTGTTACTGTTAACAGGAATTGGCATGACAGATGACATGCTTGATGTCAAGATGTGTGAACACGTAACATAAGCTGTCATGACACCAAACGTAATGGCATCTCTCATGACAGTGACCAGTAATATTGCCATGACAATGTATCACTAAACAAAATCATGAAATGTTTTTGACGTTTATGGCATCGTTATGCCAATGTTATGTCGTAGGGTTAAAGAACATTGTTTCAAAACAGTTGAAGTAGTCTGTGCTTTGGTTGTTAAGCTGAAATTATATCTTGTTTCTCTTTATGTTTTGTACACCACATTCACTTATTCTGAATTAATGTTTTGAATTAGTTCAGTTCATTTTAGTGTGTCTGTGCTAAAGTGAAACAGAAAACAATTCTGAGTGGATCATAATCATACAGTGTTGTTGAGTGATCTAATAAACCAAAAATGGAAACATGACTGTAAACATTACTGTATTTTATAAAAGTCAATTAGTGATGAACAATACATTTACTATATGGTAGTACACAAATAAATATCTTAGACTGTTACAGTAATATAGCACTATAAAAATCGTACAGTTTCTTATCGTTTCTAGTGATACTACAGTTATGTTTTGTAAGAACTGCTATAAGTCACCTTTAGTACTGGTCTGAAATTATGGCGCCGTGGTTGTGCAGTTGGGTACTATTGACCACACTGCCCCTTTGCATATATGATCAGACACTCCTGCCCTAGACTGTCAGCCAAGACCAGTTTAATGTCTGAGGCAAGTGTGTGAAGAGTTACAGAATTAATTATAGAAGTAATTAAACTCATGTGTTCTCTTTTTTCCCCAGTGAAGAGCAGGAAGATGAAGCTGGCCCACCCACTCCGGATCCCTCCCCTACGCTTAGACCCCGCTCCAGAGCCAGTCAGCCAGAGTCTGGCATAAAGCGCTTGTGCGTATTGCAAAGTTCTGTCTTAGGCATTTCTCGCATTGCCACACATACATACATATACACATGCACATATGCATCAAATAATCAAATTGTTTAAAAACAGCGTGCCTCATTCACCAATTTCTTCCTGACTTTTTATCTTTGTTCTTGGGAGAGGTCCTAAGAAAAGGTCTATGTAAGATTTGTGACGTGTTCTTAAACCACAGAATTGTTCATATGGCACTGCATTAAAACTGTCATGCTTCTGTGATGGATATATCACTGGGCTCAGGAATACTTTGATAAACCAGTGTTAATAATCACTGTTCATCATTGCATCCAGAAATCCGAGTGCAAGCCTTATGTGAATAATGTCCAGAAATGCTGCCGACTTTTCTCGGGTTTAGGCTCTTCTAAAATTGTCTGATCCACAGTGGACACTTGTATTGACATCTGACGAGTCAACCTTTCAGATTATGTTTTATGGGCTACAGAAGTAAAGAACCATACAGATTGTTACCAGCGTAAAGTTTAAAAGCCAGAGTCTGTCATAGTATTGGGGATATTAGTGGGTAACTTGGACATCTGTGAAAGCACCATTAGTGCTGAAAGATGTACACACATTTTGGAGCAACATATACTGCCTTTAGGAAAGCAAATGCTTTTTCATGGCATGGTATATCTATGATTGACGGCATGTTTTGGTGTGTAGAGCTTAAGATTGGACTTCAATATGCTATTATCCCCTGCAGCATAACATGGCAGTTCTTCCATGTTTTTGCATCCTTGTATTCTTGTGTCACTAAAATCGTTTAAGGCATGATCATGATTAATCCTGGTTTCTGTGTGGTGTATCATTATGGCTAATATACTGGAAGCCAAGCTGTAGTCATCCGAAGCATTGTGTGCACTTCCTCAAATGCAAAAAGTAGTCAGGGAGGGACTAAGTGTGGCATGATAAAGTGGAGCTTATTTTTGTTTCTGTGTTCCCTCTTTGCTCAACTCTTCATGTCTGTGCCTCTCTGTAACAGGATCTTCACAGCCATTATGCCGATGGTGGCGGCTGGGTTGATTCCAGATGACCCCACTTTACAGCCAATCAGACGACTTATTTCCCTTGTACGACCTTTTTATTTCAGTGGTTGACCTTTGTGTTTCCTTTTAGCTCGTGTTAACGCCATATTTATTCTAGTCCTGCATGTGTTGGCACTGCATGTCCCTCCCTCCTCTCAACCCCACCCTACTTTTCATTGGTGCAGCTCATAATCCCAACAATATTCTGATTGGCTGATTGTGGGGCTATCTGAGACTTCATAGCAGGAAGATCATTAGAATCAGCCAGTCAGAATAAAGCAGCTTTTCCCTTCTTGTTCCCGGTTCTGTTCACATGCTAACACTTGTGATGTAACAAATGGTTTTTACACTGTCCTACTCTCTCACCAAGTACTTTAAAATCCTAACCACAGATTAGCCCGGCCAGCTAGCACCTTGTGTGTGTTTCCTGATGTGATGGATGGCTGACATGTTTGTTTGAAATTCCTACCTGAGCTAGGGTGCACATAGCCAACACAGAAACACCAGCTCAGCTTCATCACTGTATAAAGAGGTATAAAGAGGTCCTTACGGCAGAAACTGTGATTTGGACCTTTCAGTGATTAGTCACATTTAGGTCATAAGGCCTTGTAACATTGCCGAAAGTGCTCACAGTGGCTCTTATCCATCAAAGTTGCAAAATAATAGAATAAGCTTCCCTGACTCGTAGAACAGTTGTAAGACATAAGTCATGGTTTGAGCTCAGTTGATGACTCAGCTTTAGCTACTTAAAAACACCCATCCCTTATTTACTAAGAGAGATTCAGAATCTGCAGATTCCACCTCAGATTTCATATTACACTGGCGTTCATGTTTTCAGTAGTATAAGACCAACTGTATTGCTGATACATAATTTTGATACGCATCTTAGAAAATTTCACAGGTTTCAAATAAAATAGGCAGTTCTAAAATAAAAATGGGGAATGTTAAAAGGATGAGATGTCCAGAATGATGAACAGAGCCGTAGAAGATACTAAAATGCAAGATGCATAGGATTGATAATTAAGTTATAACAAAATTGATATCTAGACTGCATCATATTTCAAAAGTAGCGATCAAATCTTAGAGGATAATTTAAAATGTACTGTTAGGTGATTATTACTGTATACTATTGGTCATTTCATTCACTTCCTGTTCACAGAATTATTAATGTTGAGTAAAACAACAAAAAAACCTTTTGGTATCTAGTTTGCAATCTTATTACTGTATACAGTACTAAATGTTACTGTATACAATAATAAATGCTGTTATTATGGCAAGTGATTCCAAACTTCAAACACTAGTGTAAAAAGTATTGTGTACTTTTGTGCACAGAATAAAATTTGAATTTGCTCAGAAAAACACAAATATTACAATGAATACAAACATATTAATAATCCCCTTGAGACAACCCAATACTTTTTGTAGTGGTTTGGTGCTGGTGACATGCAGGAGAGCTCTGGAACTAAACTCAGTTCTTTAGGTCACATGATCAGATTTTTTGAAAACAAGAACTTGTTGTTACTTTTATTTATGTTTATTTGCATCTACTTAAGTGCTAAATTGCCTTTACAGGTAAAAACAAACTTATTTCCATGAATAACATGCTGCGATGCCAAAGACTTCTGCAAAAAAAAAAAAAAAAGAATTTTAATGATCTTCAAACTTAGCACAAGATTCTGGTGTGTGCAATTGTCACTATTCTCTATTTTCATTTGTTATTGCTGATTTTGTTGATATTTGTAAGGGTTAACCTGAGAACAAGAAATTTTCCAGGTTAAAATATTTTTCTCAAATTTGCCCACCCTCCAGCCAGACATGAGTTTGATAAAAAACTGAAAGGATTACAATTAATGAAACTGTCTGTGAAATTTGTACTCTCATGTTGCGATCAGATTTGACCATACACAACTTGAATGAATAAGGGCCAATGAGAATGACCATTATTCCTATTTGGGAGAGACCCCGTTTACCCCTGGTCACTTTATGCGTCTTAAGTATAAGGATTATATCAGGATGAGGCCAAGCTGCATGAAAAGGTGTAAACATACCCATAACAGATATTTGCCACTTCAAGAGGTGGCCTAAGACACGTTTGAGCCACATGCTACAGCAGTGTAAACGCAGCCATTAGCATCTGTCTATTCAAGACAACCAAAAGTGACTGAAGTGACCAGGTGTAAACAGAGTCAGAGAGCATTATATGAGCCATTGATTGCCTAATGTATTAAATTGGTGTAAAATTGTTTAATTAAAAACACAGGATGTATTTTATATCTCATATATATATCTGTGTGTGTGCTTGTCAGTGTCTTTTATAGATGAAAGTACACTTAGTAATGTCCAGTCTCTGTCTTTTTGTCTCTTTTCAGGTTTAGCTTCTTCTCCCGGGACAAGAGGCGCAGCTCTCAGAGGGCACAGCTGGACGGCAGCTTCGGCTCGTGGGCCAGCAATGACGAGGTTTACACAGAGCAGGCCCAGGAGGCCTTACAGCACATGTAACCTGCAGGACAGTGATGAGCACAAAGGCCCTCTAATCCCTAACCTGCGCCATGTGACAAGCGACACTTACACCCCCCATTATGGTCAACTCGCACATCCCTGCAACCTGCCATTAGTGGACAACGAAAGGACTCCCAAAGGGTCACAGGGAAAACAGAGCAGCTTAAACTTAGATAATGGTTATACGACACTTCCACCCTTGATTTATCCCAAAGAGATTGGGAGGTCAGGCTTTATTTTTAGTTTCCTCTTATGTATTTCCTTTATTAGAGTTATTTTATTTTGGTATACCAAAATACCAAGTTACTGTAAGTGAAAAAAAAAGGTTGAAAAGAAAGACTTTGAAGATGTTTTGAAAGAGTTTAGAAGGGCTGAGGACGTCTGGAAAGGAGGTCATGTTTTTGTGCCTTGAATAGCTATCATGATGTTTTGATTTGTGGACTTTATCGCATTCTTAAATTAAAATGGAATCATGATGAGGCAGTGTCTAGTGAAAAGACATTTGCCAGTCATTTAAAATAAAATCAGGTTTTATCCGCTTGGTATGCCCATGAGGGAATGGTGCATTGCCGATAGTGTGGCATTTTTTATATAAGTTTAAACACATGGAAAGTGTTGAGATTTTGCACATTAATCATATTGCCACACTGAGATGCTGCAGAACAGGAGGCCTGAAAAAGTCATGGCACAATATTGTTGTTGGAGATGATGTACAGTCTAGTATTACTGCATAGCTCCACTGTAGAACTATTTAAAGTTATTTGTGAACTGCTGACTCTCCAAAGCCATCAGTGAACGTCCTTCTCCAGCTTTTCTGCATTCTTACGACTTGAGTGGTGCTTTCACTGGCAATAATAGAGTTGTTTAGTAAAAGCATGAAAATGCCAGTTCAGTCATGGCAAGATATACTGACAATAGCTGCTTTGTGAGCTTGGAATCATCGCCGGTGTTTTTTTTATTCACAGTGTTTAAAACATGCCTTCAGTGTAGCTGTAAGATTACAGGATTTGATAAAACTGAACGAATTCATACTTCAAAAAACTGTACTAAAGGAGAAAACAAATCCTTGTATGTATCAATACAAAGGGGAATGCTTCATCATTTCATCTCATTGGAGATTAAAGCATTTTATACAGCATACCGCCAGCAATGTGTGTTTTGTATTTACATCTGATAACTAACTTTACGTTTCATTTGTAGTACAAGTTCGTCATTTCGTGGATTTTGTCTAAGACATTTCACACTTGTAAGACTTGGAAAAGAACAGAATTCTGACATGTATATGAACCATATACTATATACTAGTCAGTCATGAGCTTATCAACTTACAGTACAGGTCTCTGTAAAAAAGTCAGGAACCAACCTTCATATATTTATTTTCAAAACTGCAAGTACGAGTGCAAATTTCTGAAATAAATCTGCAAAGCACTGCTGGTGTTCTCAGAACAATAGGCTGACCACCCTGGAACACAGGCCTTAACATTATTATACATGTTTGGAATTACTCAGATCATGAGAAGCAGAAAGTGGAAAAATGTCTAATATATAATTTAAAAAGTAAATAATAAAAAAACAAACAAACAAGGGTAATATTGGTAGAACCCAATTTCTATTAAAAATGTCTCCTGCTTTTTCCCCCCTTATGCTGAAGAAAAAAAAAAAAAAAGATTAAATTGGACTAAATCGCCATTTTGAACACACTGAATGAAGGGTGGTGTCTGACTTCGCCACAGTGCTGTATCTGAACATTTGAACCTTTTCACACCAAGGTGAATGAAATGTATTCATACCACAAAAGATCCTACGAGTTGGTCAGTATCTTAAAAGTGCCCTTGTGTTTTACGTGGGGGTCCACTTCAGACATTTGTTTAAATTCATTTTACATGACCATATTCTCATGAGCCTGTTTTCGGTACTGCGCCATTAAAACATTGGTCTCTCTTCTGACTGGCCGCTATGTATTATAGCTCACTTCAAAAACAGTCCAGGTTAAACCACAGATGTGAATGGGTGGGGCTAAACTGCTGTAGTCAGATACATGTAAATACAGTGATTTTCATGACACCACAGGAACTATTAATGGTAGACAGGTTGGTTTTGCAGCTATACATGCATAGATGGACCATGTGGAATAGAGAGTAGCTTGTTCATTTTGAATATATAAACTCGTATGGCATAATAAAACAATCCAATTTACATCAGATACTCTCTTGAGTCTTGTGAACTCCAGTGTGCTCAACAAGAAAAGCCTGAAAGTATTACTCTGTGGAAGGATATTTCACAAAGCTGGGTTTCTCTGTTATCAAGATCATTTAAGCTCAAAAGAAGAGGCAAACAGTATTTCTATGGCGCAAGCTTTACTTTCCACGTTAACATTGTTATCCAGTTGCAGTGTAAAATACCCCCCCACGTCAGCACTGGTCAAACTACCTTCTTTCAGAATCCCTATACGAGTCCCGATACCTTCTTTCCTCCCTTCCTCTGTTTGATTCTCTCTCACTACTCCTTTCCCTGTATCGCCTGGAGTCTCTCCTGTCTTTATGGTAATCTCTAGCACCTCGTTCCCATTCATCTCTCCGCTCATGCCGTCTCCCATGGTCTCTGTCCCGGCCTGGGGATGTGTCTCTGTCCCTCTGCCTTTCCTCCCTTCCACCACCTCCTTCCCACCTTCGTTCAGCAGGTCTGCCCTGAGGTATTGGCCCGGTCAAGTTGATGGGTCTCCTGAAAGGTCTGTCCCTGCCTCCAAACCTCAGCTGTCCAGACTCCTTCTTTCCCCCAAGACCCCCTCCAAGGCGTCGGGGTATCCAGCCGTGCAGGGTGCGCTGTAGCTCAAAGTCCACAAAGAGTTCATGCTGGTCTACCACCATCTTGTTAGCGTCTCGCCACGCCTTCATCAGAGAACGCTCCTCCTTGTACTCAATGAAGGCATATCCCTTGGAGAAACCTGTGATGACGTCTCGGACAAGTCGTAGTCTGCGTATATCTCCAAATTTGGAAAAGGCACTCTTGAGGTCCTCCTCAGAAGTCTGCTTGTTCAGCCGTGCAACAAATAGCGTAAGCTGAGGGTCACCTGTTACGCCTTTGTTGGTGCGGTAACGGGCATTCATTGCCCTCCATATTGCTCTGTCATGGGGCTCCACATCAGTGCCATCAATACTGCCAGCCTTTAGGGGGTCATAGACCTTTGCCAGAGGACTCCACTCATTCATTTTCTGAAAGAAACATTAAAAACGTAAGATATCGCATTACAAGATCACAGATTTCAAAAACACAAGGATTATTGATAGGCAGGTAACAAGACTACGTACAAAGACAGCCCATAAATAGATACCATCAGAGTACACAATCTGCAATAGCTACAGTTGTGGAAAAAGTGATATATGGCACTGTAAAATATCTGTCCAGTATTTAAATTGGGTGTTCATTGTTTATTACTATAGATGAGATCACATTTCAGGAGCCATTCATAGACGGTAGATTTCCAGAACCAGGCACTGACAAAAAGCTCATTAACAAGCCCTTTCAGAGCTGCAGGAGTGTGTTAAAGCAGCAAATCCACTAAAATGTGCAGGGCAGGGTGCCTCCAGGACCAGGGTGGAGAAACACTGATCTGTAGGATGCTTTGTGATGTGTGTTGTAGTAAGCTTTTGTAACAACGGGCCTCATTCAACAATATCTTCGTTTTTTCTTAAATTTGTCCTTGAAAAAGGTCCCAAGGCATAGCTAAAAAATCCCAAGTGAAAAAAACATCAGTGAATGCCAGAATCTCGAAAACCGTGTAAATGAGTTTCAGGAAAGTAATTTCTTCTTATGAATAGATAATGAATAAGAAAAATCCTACAGAAATTCCAGTAAAGTTAAAGACTTTGTTCATATAGGTAACATTCAAGTTTGTGTTTTTGAATAAGGTCAGCATTTCTGTAGCTGGTTGTCAGGCTTGCTAACAGAATTTCTCATATCAATACTTTATCAAATATTTATTTTCTCAACACTCCTGATTCAACGTATTAGCTCATTAACAAGCTGTTTCAGTGTTGCCAAGGGGTGTGTTAAAGCAGGGAACCCACTAAAACGTGCAGGGTGGGGTGCCTTCAAGACCAGAGTAGAGAAACACTGATCTAGAGGTTACACACCATCATGTTTGTATGAATCATTCCTCCCTGCTGGAAAATCCTGCTAAAACCAGCTTTTGCAGATAGCAAGTGGTTTCAGATGGTCTTTGAAAGTGGCTGACAGGCTGGAACATAGCTATTTGGCTTATCTACCAGCTTAAAGAAGCCGTTCACGCAGGCTAATTAGCTTGGTCGAGCTGGATGACCAGCTAAATCATTATATGAACACACCCTATGCTGGTCCACCAGCTTATCCAGCCCGAAATGGCCCAGCTGTTCAATCCCCGATACCATGATGCTAAACGTAGTTTACTGATCAAAACTCAACAGAAACTTAAAACAGTTTCTCTTCTGTACTTCTGAATTCAGAAGTTTTTAAATGAATGATGCACAATGAAATTAGGTTCACATCAGTATTGGCCGATAACAGACATTTGATGACGCTGAGCTAGTGTGCTAAAATATCTACATTTTGTTTATTTTACCGCATTTTTCACACAACAGAAATAAATGCTGCATTTCTCTCTAATGCTAATCAAAGGACATTCCGCCCAAATGTCTCGGTTTGTGCATATATCGGCATCAGCTGATCTGTAAGATACAGGACTAATATCGGATATCGGCCCAGAATTCCTATATCGAAGCATCGCTAGACGAAATCAATCCTTTAACATAAAATACAAACAGGGCAAATAAAATGCCCTGCGTGAATTTTACTACTCTGCAGGAGCCTGGATTCGTGACTTAAAGTGACTATAACAGAAACGAAGTTATAGAAACACTGTTAGCCGCTCGCTAGCAGGAGTCACTGGTTATCTTACCTTTATCAGCACGACTGTAGAAACACGAACTACAACACTGAATCACTTCTCAAGTTTAATACTACTAATTCTCCTCTTTAACTGTTAAATAAACATCACATTGCAGGAAACGTGTCTTCTTAAAGGAAAACAATAAATAATATAGAAAACGTGTACCACCTTAATGTTTCCGTGTAGAAACTTGAGCCGTATCACCGGTCCGGCTGTTGGAAAGCCCAATTTTATTCCTACTTTGCTTTCAGAGAGAGAGAGAGAGAGAGAGAGAGAGAGAGAGAGAGAGAGAGAGAGAGAG
>CM067490.1:19977388-19990140 GCA_034552555.1 Semaprochilodus insignis | reverse complement strand
AGAGAGAGAGAGAGAGAGAGAGAGAGAGAGAGAGAGAGAGAGAGAGAGAGAGAGAGACCAGCTCAAGAAAAACGAGGCAAAGCTCTGTAAATAAATTACACAGACATTAGCTCTGTACATCTTATACATTCAACTATTTAATCAATTAAATAGATATTTTTAATTATTCAGCTTCACCTCCTTCATAAAACAGCATTAGAGCGTCCATATAATGTAACGGAGTTTTAGCCATTTTTTGAAATAAAGTTAGACTTAGATCTGATAAAACATTAAAACAACAATTATAAAATGTATGATTCAGTCCTGGGAACAAGGCTACACATTCTCAATTCAAGTTTTTTTTTCAATGACAGGAAAAAAACAAAACACCTTCATTATAAAAATTACACAAACCTTCAACTACTATATATACACTCATCATCGAAAACAATAGCTGCACCCAGAAGGAATCAACCGACAGGAATGAAACTTGGTGGGTAGGTTTGACATTGTGAGACAGTGCCAACGATTCAAGTTTCATGCTCGGCCGCGCATGTGACGTAAGCAAGGACGGGCCTTTTCACTGTACCTGACTGACCCAACAGCCATTAATACGGACACGTAGCGAGAAGTGAAGCCCTTTATGAGTCATCCTGTTAGTGCCAGCACCACTGGCAGACAAATTTATCTTAATTTGTGTCTAA
Source organism: Semaprochilodus insignis (assembly GCA_034552555.1). NCBI lineage: Eukaryota > Metazoa > Chordata > Actinopteri > Characiformes > Prochilodontidae > Semaprochilodus > Semaprochilodus insignis. The sequence continues at coordinate 19,989,457 of CM067490.1, read as the reverse complement.
ATTTACCATCATTTATTGTTCCTGGTAACCTTTATCTTCCTTCTGAACAGCACTGCAATGCAGCATTTCCTTCTGGGTGCAACTATTCTTTTGATGACGATGAGTGTATATATTTCTCATCATTTTTTATGTCTACCATTGCCTTTATTGCAGCTTTCTTTCTTTTCAGTGGACTCACTTGCATGGATATTTATCTGCACCTCCAAAGTTCAGTACTAGAATTTGGTCACATTTTCTACTTCTGACGTTACCATTAACACATTCAGTGATGTTGAGCTCTGGACTCTGGAGTGGACAGTCCTTTGCTCTGAGAACACCAGCAGCTTTTCATTTAAGGGCTTCTTGAACAGCCACACATCCTTTCAGACCCACGGTACTGAGGTGTCTTCTTACAGTGGAAGGGTGGACAGAAATAAGTGTGATCGTTTTCAGATCTGAAGCAGAGGTGGAACTTGATTTTCTTCTCTCTCTCAAAGATGAATACTTTATGGGGGGGGGGGCAGTTTTGGTGGTCTACTATGTCTTGCAGGTGGTTGTTAGGAGTCCCAGTTTCTCTGTATTTCTGAATTATTTTTTGCATTAGAATTTTGGAAATCCTGTTTTTCCTCCCTGTTTCCTTTGTCTTTCTCATTCCTTAGCAGAAGTGAAGTATATCAAATCTCCTCAAAAATATCTCATGAAAAATGAGTAAGATGTTAATGGTTTTTTTTACTGGATGTTAAATAAATAAAGCATGGTCTCTATCTTCTGCACAGTATTGTACCTGTTCAGCGCATGGGTTGCTTTTTGAATGAGGCACAGTACAGGACAATCACATTAGAGGTACCTAGATCAGTCTTAAAGGCCTATTATGCTCATTTTCAGTGTTTATAATTGTGTTTTTGGGATCTACTAGAATAAACTTACATGCTTCAGTTTTCCTAAATCACCATATATTTTTCATACTGTACATCTGTATTCACCGCCTGAAGCGTCTGTTTAACATTGCACACTGTTTATGTGCACAAAAAAGGTTCCTTAACAAAATCAACCTATAATTTTAAGACATAGATTTGATTAACATAGTGTAAGAAAAAATACGAATCTCATGTGAGAAAATGATTCATGTAAACCATGACTGCTTTTGGTACATAAAAATGCCGGGACAAAATAACCCCAACATCCAGACAACATGTAGAAAATTGCATGCATCAGTACAGAAAAAGCTTACAAATAAGGGAGAAAAAAATAACACCAAAAAAAAAAAATTATATATATCTCAAATACAGGGGTTGGACAATGAAACTGAAACTGAAATGAAACACCTGGTTTTAGACCACAATCATTTATTAGTATGGTGTAGGGCCTCCTTTTGCGGCCAATACAGCGTCAGTTCGTCTTGGGAATGACATATACAAGTCCTTTTTTGGATACAATCCGGGTTAGCACCCGAACATCCCTTTCAGACAGCTTCCTCTTGCGTCCACAGTTAATCCTGTTGGATGTGGTTCGTCCTTCTTGGTGGTATGCTGACATTACCCTGGATACCGTGGCTCTTGATACATCACAAAGACTTGCTGTCTTGGTCACAGATGCGCCAGCAAGACGTGCACCAACAATTTGTCCTCTTTTGAACTCTGGTATGTCACCCATAATGTTGTGTGCATTGCAATATTGTGAGCAAAACTGTGCTCTTACCTGCTAATTGAACCTTCACACTCTGCTCTTACTGGTGCAATGTGCAATTAATGAAGATTGGCCACCAGGCTGGTCCAATTTAGCCATGAAACCTCCCACACTAAAATGACAGGTGTTTCAGTTTCATTGTCCAACCCCTGTATATATATTATATATCAAAAAACAAGATGAAATTTTGCATAAAATCATTTTATTAAACAATGCCTTTAACCCAGCATACAGAATCAACTGAACAATTTTGATTTGGGTCATTTGATACTGGACACTCAACAAGAGGTACAGGTTTGTTCAAATCCATGAAATGACACGCTCAACATCATAAAACGATTAGATTCCAAATCAGGTCAAGGGACAGGGGTACCTTCCAGTTATCCCAAGCTTTTAAAACATGGCTCTTCTAAGCGTCACTTGCATTCCACAGAATTGTGTTTTTTTTCTTTTGTTTTTTTGGGGCATCATAAATAATTATTGCCAAGCCACTAACTACTATACATTGGCTTAAGAAAATATTCATATAAAAAATGCAGAAAGTTGGACTATAACTGCATGCTTTGGAAGCACTGATCTACAAGTATATAAAATATACAAAAAGAAATGTGTCAAAACTAGCATGTCATATAGCGGGATAAATATCTTTAAAAGTATCATGTAGGACATGTAGAATATGTACCGCAACCTAAATGTGTTTAAGTCACTGTTTAACACACCCAAACAAGTACTACCCCCTAAACATTCTCAGTTTGCTAAGGCAAGAATTACATTTAAAAACGGTATTTAAGAAACAGGGTGTTAGTAGTTCCCTTCTCGAAATCAATGTTTGAGCCAAGGGTGAGCTGCTATCGAGGCTTTACTTCGGTCGCCGTAGTCGTACAGCAGCTCCTCTCCCTCCTCTATATCTCTGGAGGCCACGAGGATCAGGTGAGGTATTCCATTGATGTCGTGGAGCTTGGTCTGACAGTTGCCGTTTTTACTGTGGTTGATGAGCCGTCCCATACGGTCGGTTTCCTTTGTGGCGTCGACACTAAGGAGAAGACAAGGAGTACAGTAAGAAACAGTGAAAGGTTGTGAGTTTTGAAGGGACTCCTTTTACGAGAAGTGAAAATGATCTGAGTGAACTGATTTTGGAAGACAATAAACAGACCTCTGAACAATAAAATAGTACAATGTCTTTCATTTAAGAAACTGTGAAGAGGAAAGCTAGCAAAAAGAAACAGCACAATTTATCGCCATACCAGATCAGAGTTACTTAAAAAGACACTCAGTCCAAATTGAAGATTCTGAAAACCTGCTGTAAACATGCCGACTCACATTTTAATACAGGGCTGTAGTTGTCTCTGTAGTCATGTTTTCTGGTTTAAAGATGAGGAAAATTAGTTAATGATTTTGGCTGAGCCGGTGCTTACTTATGTTCATACCGTACAACCCTTTTTGTATTAATGTGCTGTATTGTGTAACTGCTACTGGCTGCTACTTTTCCTCCAGGATCAATAAAGTCTGTCTGTCTGTCTGTCTGTCTGTCTGTCTGTCTGTAGCTAGCCAGCCAGCCAGCCGCTGTGCGATTGTACAAACAGTTGAGTCAGCAACAATTTAGAGCCAACTTTATACAGACTGCTGAAAGCTAAGGAAAAGAAAAGTAAATTGATCAAAGAAAGATGAATTAGGCATCCTTTTAACCAGCTTCTTGTTTGAACTTTCCCGTTCCACTTTGCATGACGCAGCAGTTATAAAATAAGCAAGTAAATAAAAGAAGAAAAACAAACAAACAAACAAACAAAAAAACATCCAAGACACATAAGCCTTACAAAAACATCAAAACACCTCATTTCTGACTGGTGGCATAACACATTTAGAGGGCCGTGGTGACTAATGTTGGTTTGTCTCACCTTTAAAATTTTTTCGCAAGAATCTCTCTAAAATAACTTTTCACAAAATTATTATACACAGTCACGATTTTTTTTTCTAGCTCTTTGTACATGCTCCAGATAAACACTTACATCTAGTGCTGGGAAGTATTAATAATATTCTTATCTTTCTCGAAACATAGCACTAGAAGTTACCACACGTTTGCACTGATAAAATGAATTAGCCCCTGCTTCATGAGTTCTGGTACTGTATGCTAAAAGAAACTCTTACATAGCCAACATAGTTTTGATTAGGCCGATTTGTTCTATTCTGCATCACATCACAAAGAGTGAACGTTTCCAGAAAGGAAACTGTTTTTAAACATATTTTGAAGAGGACAGGCAAAGTTGAATATTAATGCAATTAATTAACAACTCACGTTTTTGTTAATGGCATTAACACATTTAGCTAGTTTGATCCTTTGAACCATCTGTAACAGTCCATGCTGAAGCCCAGTTGCTTACACACTGTATGCTGCTATGACAGAATCCAATGAAGTGTTTATAGTCTTGCCCCAGGACTCTTGGTGTAGCACGGCATAGTAACCCAGACCGGGAATTGAACCCCAGTCTCCCACGTGGGGTGGTAACAACAAAGTGGAAAGCTCCAGATCCCTTCAAGAGCCTCCACTGTGACAACAATCAATGAGATGTAGGAGGGAATGAGTGGCTACAGTCATGTAGAAGTATACATGATTTACACAATCATTAATTGGAAACACACAGCCACGGTTGCTCTCACTGGACATCAAGGATGAACTGTAAACCATGTTCAAAAGGAAATCATTTGATTTGCATGTTCAGGTTTTTTAATTTAATGAATGAATTCTGATGACTTTCTGATTTTTACCCACTCTCGCTGTAACAAAATGTTTTTAAAAGAGGAACTCACCAATTTGATGGTTTTGCATAATCAAGTCAGTAAGATCTAAACAAAAGTCACAGAGGTTTGAGGTGATATGCTCCATTGTAGAAAAACTTACCCAGTCACAAATCACAGTGGTGTTGCTCAGAACCAGATATCCAAAAACTTTAACGCCTCTAAAAGTCACATCACAGAGCTGTTATATAAAGTAGATACAATATGCTGCCTGAGACATTGTGTCATGATAGTTCCGAGATATGGTTTTGGCCTAAAACATATATTTTTTAAATCAATTCATGGCAAAGAGGTACATGCAGGCCAAAATAGTCAAAATAGTACCCAAAGGAAAAGAAAATCCAGATTAATAACTATTAACTATTAATCATCATTTTAAAGCTCAAAATGTATTTACTATCCAAAATCTCCAGCGAACCCAATAGTGTGTACCATTAGGTTGAGTGGTGATTTGGATAGGTTATAAATTTGATATGTTGACATTCCAAGCTCTGGTTCCTAATACAACCACTGTAAAGAAAACTGAGCCAAGATGTTTTCCTACAATGCACTATTTCACATCAAGACACTGAATTACTCTGTTTACATTCCAACCACTGAAATGTGTATACATTCTTACATCTTTTTAAATGAAAAGTTCATGAATTATTTTTTAAATTAATAAAAATCTTGGGTTCAAATGACAGCAAGTAAGACAAATGCAATTAACTATATAAAATAATTTGATTAGTCTCCATTAATTATTTTTAACTGTTCTTTCAAAACAATCTGAAGCACATAGCAAATGACACACACTGCATATAACTAAGTTTCTGTTATCCATCAACACAGATAAAACTTAATTTTGAATAGCTGTTCATTTGATTTCCTCCATTAGATAATGCCTTGACTGTCTCGAATGAACTATCTGACCTTCTGTTGATCATTCAGGCACTGCACAGAACATCTTAGCATGCTTTCAAAGTCTGATAAAAAGGCGGGTGCGGTGCTGTAACCTACCAGTATGTTTTGCTGAGATACTGGAAGTAATACATGTAGCAGCCGGTTGTAGGATCTTGTGCGTATATAGCTTCCCTTTTCTTGGCATCAGTTTTCAGCAACAGGTCGCCATGATATTCCACCACATACTGTCCTTTCTGGAAGTGTTGAGTGGCGAACACCCCTCTTCCCTTTCCTTCAATGTATTTGACCTACGGAGAGCATAAAAGATTTGAAATGCTGTGAAGTCAGCTTGAATGCAATCAGAATCGTGTCACTTCGGAGGTCACTGATGTTTACCATCATTCCATTCTCTATCCCTTTTGTGATCAGCTCATCTAGATGTTTCTTCTCTGCACACTGTTGACACAAAACAGGTATGTATAAGGTACAAACACACAAGCAAATTCATAGATTCTGAAGAGCTGGTAAACATGGCATCATTACAATATATTTCTAAAAAGTAAAGTAATTCTAATATATACACACACTCTTCAAGTAATTCCAAAATGCCTGCTAGCCGCTAGCTTTTACAACATGCTACAAATTGGTCAACAGAAAAGCTACAAAATTTTTTTAGGGGGGAAAAAAACTACTTTCATTAATTACCATTAATGTTCTCCTGGGGACTCCGGGGGACAAAATCAATTTTGAAGTATGAAATTTTGTTACGAAAGTGACTTATACATACATACATACACTTTCCACCTTAAAAGGAGCAGCAGTTACATTCTGGCACCTGTACAGGGACCTGAATGTAACTGCTGCTCCAATTAATGTGGACTGAAAAAACTAAAAGGAAAATAAAAGGAATTTCTCAGTTAATTTGTCTCATACATGTGTCCAGCATGATGGCTTTGGATAGTAAATAAAACTATTTGTTATTGGCTATACTTGCATCCTCAGTCCCATCACCACCACTGTAAAGAAATCTCTGTAAAGCTGTCGTTCTGATGGAAAATCCCCTTTATTGACAAATTAAACAGAACGTGAGACTTTTGCTTCAGTGTTGTCTTTATGAATTACCTTTAATTCTGTTTTGCTTTTCCTTGAGCTTCTTCGTATGGGATAGTAATCTGTGACCTTCCGATTCTGGGAATTCTTGCTCTCTGCACTGAATGGGAACAGAAAAAAAAAGCACTGTGTGAAAGACCTTGACTGTGTGCCTTGCAGTTATTTAAAAAAAATGTTAGTGATAAAGTGTTGCCAGAAATTATAGAATGAGTGCTAGTCCACTCTGGTTTAAATAGTCTAACATCAAATTACAGCAGTTTTATATGACATTACCAACTCCTACGATACAAAGACTGCAGCTTACACTCTCTGTGAAGATTTCTTCACTTTCATTTTATGAGAGACTGTTTTCCTCTGACAGCAAGCACTGTTGACCTCTGGGGTGACTTCAGTTGGTGAGGGTAAATAGGACTGCACACAATGCAGTGGCCTTGGCTGTTCTTCTGCTCTCTGCGTTGGATGGTGGAGGTCTTCGTTCACAGCCAATTTAGGGAGAATAATTTCTCCATTTACAGTACAGGGTCTCTTTGCTGCATGGTAGAAGAAAGAGGACATGTTCCATTTTTATTGTTAACTGATTCAATGAAAGTACACACCAATGGACCACTTTAATAAGTACACCTCCTTCTGTCTATACACATTGTGCATTTACCATATAGGTACACTTGGTAGTTCTACAATTATAGAACGTAGGTCATACTTTCTGCATTAAGAATGTCTGCATACTTTCTTAGCCTCTTTCTATCCTGTTGTTTAAAAAGGCCAGGTCCCCATAACACCACCACAGGCCAAGTATTATTTGGGTGGTGGATCAGTCTCAGCACTGCAGCAGAGCGCGTTTCTGCATTTATTTGATTATTCATGTGGTCATGTAAACAGCATACTCCGATTTCTAAGATCAGATTAAGGCTTAGAAATCCAATTATGGAATCTGATAAAGCGAGCTGGATTTTAGCTCAGTAATCAGGTTTGTCAGTGCATGTATGCCCTTACATGATTTCTATCAGATTACTAGTCCACTGGCAATACCGCCAATAAGCAAGCAGTCCTTAACACAGCAATCGGAAGAAGGTAAAAAAACCTTTTGGAGTGACGCTGAAACCAAAACCATACGCCACAAAACGAAGGAAGCAAAGAATCTTGTTCACATTTTAAGGAAAAATGGCCGCCACTTGAAGTTTTACATTATGTTTACGTCACGTCTATTGACTGGCCTCATGTAGACCCAGAGTTTCACATTATCTGATTACTCAGATATTTTTTCAGTCATCAGATTATTAAGTGTATGTAAAAGCGTTCATTGATGTGGTAGTGGTATGTTAGTGTGTGTGTATATATGTGTGTTGTATAGGAGTGGCTCAGACAGTATTTTTTTTGTTGTTGTTTTTTTAAGTGATTTTTTTTGCATTTAAATACTTAAATTGTCACTTAGGCCTATTGTTAAAAAGTTAATAAAATGTCATTTATTTGGAAAACAATTTGGATATGCCCATTTACCCTGTACAACAGCGAAATAATGCTGATAAAAAAATAGTAAAATAATTAAAATTGTGCTCACTCTCTCTCCATTTCTCTCTCTCTCTCTCATACACACACACATATACATATATATATATATATACACACACACACACACACACACATATACATACATATGTATATATGTATATGAGTTCAGTTGTACATGCAAAGTGCACAACACACAACACAAGTAAACATTACATAGCCCATACAGTTATTCTGCGCCTCTGCCTGTGCGCAAAATATCCTGGAGGATTTCCCGTCTTGGATGAGTTTGACGGAGATCTCCTCATGATGCGTTGCCTTCGAGGCGCTGCAGCTCAAGAAACTGTGAAGCGTGGCGTGTCCATTGCATAATACGTCCTGCAACACAGAGATGTTGGAGGAGCCGTGAGTTGACCTGTTTGTGATGGATAAAGCCAGATCAGATGGCAGGCAGACTGACACTGGAGCTGACGAATAACAAACCTGGACCAGAGTTACACAACCGGGCGCATCGTATGAGCAGAGTAAAAACAGGAATTTGTTCCTAGTAAAGGTATAAGGCGAGATGCGGTAGGATTTTCCCGGATTAGTCACATGTCTACACGGTACCCTGAACGGATGCTGCTGGACTTCGTGTTGATGTCTATGATGAGCACCATGATGAACACGCCCACACAACTGCTGGGCCTGTAAAACTGTGGTTTGCTCTCAATATAATTCTTCAACATTATCTCTTCCTCCTCAGGTAGTTTCCTGCGAACTCTAACTGATAATAAAATGCTAAATAAAAGCCAGAATATCACCGATATTCACATATTTTGTGAAGCTTCGCACTATTAAAACAATAGCGACAACAAATAGTTCCTGTGCTTCGACTGGGACACTTCAGCTTTGGCTACCAGCTAGCCACCTAGCTAAGCAAATGATCGCAAACCCTAGTTAAAAGCAGCCCAAATATACGTGTATTTACCAAAGTGTGGCTGTATATAGGCAGACAGAGGCATGACCTACCCCGTTCATTTCAGTCTTCTTTATTCGTATTGTTTTCGGCGATGTTGTAGGCTTTGGCTTTTAGCAAGCTCGCAGATCCCTATTTATCTCCACTCTTTGCGTTTTCCAGGCAGTGCAGGATGAAGGCATTCCCCGGGCGTAGACGACAGACTGGCTCTCTTGCGCTAAAAAGGCAACTTTTCAGCTCTTTCATTTACTGCACCTCGCCCGAGCTAGTTTTTACAGTTTCACGCCGCCATGTTTGCACTTTTAACTCATTCACGGGAGGAAGCCATGTGAGCGTTTAAAGGGCCAATAATATTCCGCATGAGTCCTCCACAGGGGGCGCTGTTGAGCGTGTTATTACTGAGAAAGGGGACAGAGTGTGCCTCCGCTCGTAAAGGGAAACTCCGCCGGAATAAAAAAAATAATAATAATAATTTTACACCAGAATTAAGTGGTTAAGAGAAAGTCTTTCAGAGTGGTGTGCTATGAAATGCATATTTTTTTTACATGTTTTCTATCTGTCATCTACAGTGATATTTGTATTTTTATATATATTATTGCCTCATTGTAATAAGTGCAATATATTTATATTTAATATATTTATCTATAGCTGACGTACATGAAATGGTTATATGTTGTCTGATGTCTGAGATATGATGTTATGATATGTTTTGGCATGAAATGTTTTGTTATGCGTTTGTTGTAATCCTTTAATTCATGGTGGAGGGGTACATGCAGGGCATTGTGAGACAAACTAGTCCCCAAAGAAAACTTTCAATTTTCTCAAATCCATGACTATTCTGCAGTAATCCACATTATGTTTTAAAACTCCAAAGGAACGTGTGGGTTCACTGGTGTTTTTGGCCAGTAATTAAAGTGGCTTTTTGTTGCGACCCCTGGTTCCCAACACCACCTTTGTAAAGAAATCTGTAGTAGGAGTCTGTAAGTTTCACTACAATGAACCATTTAACATCAAACCACTCTAAAAGGTTATTCTCAAGGACTGAATCAGTCCTTTAACTTTAGAGAAATATGTGGATTTCCCCTTTAAATCTGTTAAAAGTGTTAACCCTGTAATTTTCTCAGGCGTCAACCTCTGGAGACAATAGACGTTTTTATAACCACACCCTCCAAAGTGTAGTATAATACATTTCTATCATTTGCAACAACAGTTTATCCACTTGACCACTTTTTTCTGATAAGCATCTTTACCTTGCCACATTGTTCTCACCATTTTTTTGGGTATAAGTGGCAAACAGCATGATCTGTTAAATTAGCTTTGGGAGACAACTTCTTAAATATTTGAATTTAATGTGAATATAATATTGTCTAAAGTCTAATTCAAGACACATTCAGTCTACAGTGCACCCTAAAAATGATGATTAAGATGCTTTTCTATGAATCCTCTAATGGACTCTTTTCCCTCATGCCATCTGGTAGAAGGTACCGAAAGATCTGTTCCACCAACTCTGCAACAGTTTCTTCCCTGAGTCAATCGGAGTGCTGAACGCCCTGATGTCCCACATTGTACACCTGGACTAATTTAGACCCCTTCCAACATCCACCATAGGCTAATCAGGCACCCCTTTACCGTCACTGCCCACCTGCATTTTAAATTCTTAAGTATTTGATATATTTATATACATTTATTTATTGTTATGAGACTCAACAGATTACAGTACAGATTACAGCTGACAATGTTTACACTAGGTTCTTAATTACTTCTTACTACTAAATAAAATAATTATCCCATCTGAATATGGGAAAATTGGGGAATATGGGAAAACTGTTACTACTGTATAGTATTAATTGTCTTGTGCATGTATGTTCTGTATATTTACTGTATATTCTACACTTATTTTACACACTAGACTCTTTGTCTATCTGATTTCTGTTTAGTCCTGTACTGAGGTCTCAAGAAAGATTTTCATTCCACTGTATACAAGTAAAAATGTTGAGGAATAACAATACAAACTCCTAATTTGAGATGATGTTTTCACGCATTTATCTATGTCCTCTTTGGATAATGCCTATGATTTTTTGAGTTTTGGTTTATAAATGTGATATAACCCTAATAAAATACTGTGTCACGCTAAAACGGTGAAAATACAGCTAAATCTTCACTGCAGAGGGCCTAACAGTCTTGTCGGTCAGACAGAGCTAAGGCTAGCTAACAAAGGTCGAGACGCATTCACCTTAGGTGGGCAGCACATGATGATGGTCATTTGTTTTGGGGGCCTATTTAGGTCAGACGTAACCACTGGATTGGCTGGGACATATAGCAGGATGCTGCTACTATTTTCAACTGCACTGGCAGTTGAGCAGTCAGAACAGAGTAGGCGAGCAGACTAATCAGAGCACATTGGGCACATCCGGAGGCGGGGCTAAAAGGTTGCTTTCAGATACATGATGAGTTGTCTGAACAGTAAATATTAATGTAATAGATCTTATTTGATCTACAGCCATGAGCGTATAATATTACAATAAACATTTTACATATGCATTTGCAGGCTAGTTAGTGGATCTGATGTATGATGACTTGTCCAGTACACTCTTGTACAGTCAGTCGAACACAGTTGCACTGGCTACTGTACTAGAGGAGTCACTCTGTGCAGGGTAATATGAGGCATTGTGAACAGCTCTGCTTAGCTGCTATTTTAGATTCAGGGTCAGCTCAAAAGTGCAGTTTAACAAACTTCATAACATAATTGTTCTATTCTATTGTCTTTTCCAGGCCCAGGAGGGAAGTTTGGTTAAAATTAAACTGTACTAGTTCTCAGGACTGCACAATTCATAATATTGTGAGTGATCATCCCACATTCAACTTCATTTGTGGCTTTGAGCTGTGTGACCTCGATGAACTTGATTGTCAGCAGAGGTCAATGTACCTCTTTACGACCTCACCAACATGGCGACCGCGTAGACACCCATCATGTCACAGGAGGAAACTGCTGTAGAAACGTCATTTCCTCGGGGTTTGCGAAGAAAAGGGTCACGTGACACGGGCTTAGCGCTCTGCTTCTCTGAATACTTTATATATATTTTTGCCACAAAACGCCGTTAATATGGCAAACACTCCGGAGCTGCTGACTGCTTTCGGTGACTTCTCTCCGGACG
>CM067490.1:19922436-19977087 GCA_034552555.1 Semaprochilodus insignis | reverse complement strand
CACTTGGGCTAGATTTACACAGCAGGTAAAATTGGCCCAAATCAGATCTTTTTCTTCATATGTGCCACAGAAGTGCTTTCATGTCTTATTTAACACTTTTGTATGTGGTACTGAAATCTGACACATCCGATATGTGGCAGTGTGACTCTGAACCCCCAGATCAGAATTAATTTTGAATCATTCCAGCTAAGCGCTTGTCATAATTTTGTGCTGCCAAGACCTCAAACATACAAACAAAATTAGAAAGTACTTATTTCAATCTATCAGTATTCTAAGATATTTTTAAAGAAATGCTTGATCATGGCTGTTGGAGAACAAGATTGCACTGTCAAAGAAAAGTTAAAATTATAATAGAAAAGTTTTAAGAAACCAAGGATGAGATTAAAGAAGTAGCCGTGACTCAATAACGTGCCCTTTTACAGTGATCTTCAACACGTTATGGGTGATGAGCTCAGCTGTCAGCCATTGTAATTTTATCACTTCTTTGATGCTGGCAAAGATGAAACTGAAACTTCCTGGGATGGACCTGCATCATTTTTATTCATAGCTTCATGCTTAACTCTTGATTAGCAAGCCATGTGGAGCAGTGTTCTTTTTGCACATGTGGGTCAGTTGAGGAGCATGATTTGTCCAGTTACTGTAAACAGCCCAACATGACAATTTGGACCATTGTAACTTGCTGTGTAAACATAAGTGATTGTTTGATTTTTGAAACATGTTCATTGTGCATGAGCAGATTTAGTGACGTGGGTTTTTTCTGTTCAAACAACCGCCTGATGCTTTGTAAATGCATTTTAAGAAGTTGTCTTAAATATTTTACAATACGTTATTTTCTAGCATTTAACAGATGACAAATTGCTAATGGCTTTGGGTTCCTGTAGTACAGTTAGAGCATGTTGTGTGAATTTGCTTTGAAAGTTTGTCCAGATACTTATTTTCATATAACAAAGTTTGAACATTTCAAATAGCATTTAACAGCTTTACAGTTAGACTGTTCTGGGAATTCTTCTTTATTACTTGAACTGACAGTGCTCTCCCCTTTCAGAGATTATTTTGGTCTCCACAAAGATGATGAATAAACCAGGTATGGGTAGGGTTGTAAATGGAAATTTGCTTACTTGTGACCTAAGCTTTACACAGGTGGTGATTAACATGATGGTGGGGATCACTCTTGGTGCCAGTTGTATCAGCATAAACATCCTTTCTTTTGCCGTCTCATTTCAGTTTTATTTTTCTGTCATTCTTACAGCGGAGGTAAACAATGGCGTGAAGAAAGAGGTATCGAGTAAAGATGTTGCCAGAATCTGGGTAAATGATGAAATAAAAATGCGGAGCTTTTCACCTGTAAATGTAAGCGTTTAATTGTTATTTAGTGGATCTGTGTTTTGCTTACTGTGTCTTGGTTGGAAAAGCTGAATGAGTCTGAATATAATTTCAGAAATTACCAGTAATGAAGGAGGAAGAAGAACCAGAAGAGGAGGAAGAGGAGGAATTGGGACACGCAGAGACATACGCTGAATACATGCCGATGAAACGTATGTATAGCCAATTATGATGGCACATCAATACTTGTAGAGCAGTGTGCTGTGGTAATAAGTGTGCTTGTTGTTAAATGAAAACACGTGGGCTTTAGACATCTGTCTCAGAGTGGGCTAGGTGCTGCAAGCTACTGAGTAGTTGCATTAATTTGGGTATTTATGTTTTGGAAAGTCCTTACTGAAGATTGTCCTCCTCCCCCTAGTGAAGATAGGTGAGCGGCATCCTGACCCTGTGGTAGAGACCAGCTCCCTATCAAGTGTCAACCCGCCCAATGTGTGGTACAGGCTTTCCATTCCAGAGGAGACAATTGACAGAGGCTGGCTATCTGCTCTTCAGCTTGAGGCCGTCACATATGCTTCTCAGGTTTGTGCTAACAAACTCATGAGCAGGTGAAGGTTTCAACTCTAGTGCTGCAAATGCCTTTGAGGTGGCCTTGGGTTTGTAACATTGTTGTGTAATTAGTATCTTCTGCAGCTGTTACGAGTGTATGTGTATTTTCAGTTATTTCCTTGGTTTTACAGCAACACGAGACATTCCTTCCAAACGGAGATAGAGCAGCTTACCTCATTGGTGATGGTGCTGGTGTTGGAAAGGGTAGAACCATTGCTGGCATTATTTATGAGAATTACCTGCTTGGCAGAAAAAGATCTCTCTGGTAATGTGCCCTATTTCTCTGTGGTAAAATTAAAATATAAAACTTTAATATATCTAGTGATGTCAGTCCTACTGGGTATGCATTCTTGGACTAAATTCTTAATTTTACTTTTCAGGTTTAGTGTCTCAAATGATTTGAAATATGATGCAGAGAGGGACTTGAGAGACATTGGAGCAAAGAATATTCAGGTCCATTCATTGAACAAGGTACTAAATACTTGCCAGCTACCAAATGCATTTGTATTCATTTGATGTGAGGCTACATTTTGTTGGTTTTCTCTCTCTCTCTCTCTCTCACACAGTTCAAATATGGAAAAATCTCATCCAAACACAATGGAAGTGTGAAAAAAGGTGTGATCTTTGCCACATACTCCTCCTTGATCGGAGAAAGCCAGTCTGGTGGAAAGTACAAGACGAGATTTAAACAGTTGCTTCACTGGTGTGGAGATGACTTTGATGGTGTGGTATCCTTTGCGTTCTAAGGTGGTTTTCCATTTTTAAAGGAGAAATTGGTTTGCTTAAAATGCCAAGTGGAGAGTAAGCAGACTTACTAAAGCCTTTTTTGCGGGCTAATCCACATAGATATTCACAGCTAATAAGACTGATTGATTCCTTTGACTGAGCCTTTCAGATTGTCTTTGATGAGTGTCACAAAGCAAAAAATGTGTGCCCTATTGGGTCATCAAAGCCAACCAAGACTGGACTAGCAGTTCTCGAGCTCCAGAACAAACTGCCAAAAGCACGGGTTGTGTATGCGAGTGCAACAGGTACGTAAGTAAAGAATGCTTTACTGATTTTAAAATTGAAATGTTTGCTTTCTTGTTTTCTCATTTAACTGTCTTGTGTAGGAGCCTCTGAGCCTCGGAATATGGCTTACATGAATCGCCTTGGGATTTGGGGGGATGGAACTCCTTTTAAAGAGTTCACAGATTTTATTCAAGCTGTTGAAAGAAGGTTGGTTCACTCTCATCAGAGCCTGTTTTTAAAAAAAAAAAAAAAAATGCCCAGAGGATGTATTTATCTGAAATTGTGACTGTTCTCAACAACTGTGACATTTCTTGCTTTATTTGAACTCTCCTTTTTGTGTGTGTGTGTGTGTGTGTGTGTGTGTGTGTGTGTGTGTGTGTGTGTGTGTGTGTGTGTGTGTGTGTGTGTGTGTTGGCTTTTTTTTGGTATTAAATAGAGGTGTTGGTGCCATGGAGATTGTTGCCATGGATATGAAATTGAGAGGCATGTATATTGCTCGACAACTGAGCTTCCAAGGCGTGACGTTTAAGATTGAGGAAGTTCCTCTGACCCAAGACTACATCAAGATGTACAACAAGTCAGTCCGCCTGGTACGTACTGTGATATGTCTTTTCCTCTTTACATATGCTGCCTCAACAGGTAGCAGTTTACACACAGTTATGCTGTTAGACACGTCTGTGAAAATTATTTGTCTGAATTTCGGTGCTGCATTTTTGCTCCTGCCAATATGCATGTTAGTAGAAATGTTTTTCACTTACTTATTTCTGAAACTTTCAGTGGGTGAGTGCAAGAGAGAAGTTTCAGCAAGCAGCTAATTTGATGGATGCTGAGCAGCGCATGAAAAAGTCAATGTGGGGGCAGTTCTGGTCTGCACACCAAAGGTTCTTCAAGTACCTATGCATCGCCTCCAAAGTCAGGAGGGTGGTGCAGCTCGCCCGAGAGGAGGTTAAGAATGGAAAGGTTAGATTGTGAATTTTGATAGTTATTTAAAATGTGAATGTGCACAATTGGAGAGTGAGTGAGACATACTCATGTTACCAATTATTTGCCTTTTTTTGTTTTGTTTTTAGTGTGTGGTCATTGGCCTGCAGTCAACAGGGGAAGCTCGAACACTTGAAGCATTGGAAGAAGGCGGGGGCGAGCTAAATGATTTTGTCTCCACTGCAAAGTAAGGGGGAGAAGTGTTTCTTGCCTTACAGTCTAGAGCATCATCTTAATTCAGAATAATGATGTTTTACCACTTCCCCTTACCACTTCATCTTGGGGAAAATCTGTGTTGCAAGAGTAGGAAAATTCCTTAAGGGGGGAATTGTTAAGTCTTTACATATTATGAAATGGTATGTTCTGCTTTGTCTGAACTGCAAACTGGATTGCGTGGTCTGTAATTAGCAGTTGCATCATTTCGAAGTAATCTTGAGTTGAAATGTATACAAAATAAAAGGGAGGTTGTATAAAAGTGTTACCTGGATGTAGGCCTGTGCCTCTGCAGCCTCCCAGGGATGGTAAAATTATTATTATTATTATTATTATTATTATTTTTATTATTTTCTTTTTTTTTTTTTTTATTAAAAAAAAAAAAACATGGCTCAGGTTTCATTCATTGGGTGAAAAGGGTAATTTTGATTAGCTTCAGAAAAAAAGGCCCATGGCTAAGCTAAGTGGCCACAAACTCTTAGGTGGTAACTTTTTTGTAAAATATTTACAGTTTACTTACTGGCTTAACAGTTTTTTTGGCCCAATTAAGGACAGCAATATACTACAACCACAAGTTGTTCTGAATTGTGCTTTGTTCTTAGGTTTACCAGTTCCTGTCTGTTATTGTCAAATATTCAGGATCTCTGTGTTTAATAGTGATATTAAGCCTTTGAATAACAAAGTTTGTATTTTGCTTCTAAGGGGTGTCCTACAGTCACTGGTGGAAAAGCACTTCCCTGCTCCAGACAGACAGAAGCTCTTTAGCTTGCTGGGTATAGACCTGTCTGCAAAGAAAACTCCATCACCAGCAGAAACGACAGCGCAGCAGAAGGGCAAGAAGCGCAAAGGTATATCTTGGACGCGTGTGCATACGGTGTATTGCAATCAAAGTCAGTTTTACAAAATAGGCTGCGTGTTGAGATGAAGGAAATTTAGTAAAAGAAAGTCAGTATTGCTTTCCAAATGACTGTAGATTGACTCCATTCCATCCCAAATGCAGGTTCAGAGGTTAAGAAGGAAGTAAAGAAGGCCCGTAAATCTGGAGGGCTTTCAGGCAGCAGCTCAGACGAGAACAATTCGGGTGATTCGGATGAGGAAGCTGACAGTGACAGCTTCAAGTCAGTCAGCTCAGGAGATGATGATGATGACGAAGAAGATGACTTCAACCCTTTCAAGGATGATTCCAGTGAGGATGAGGAAGATGGTAAGAACTAACTGGGTCCCATACTGGGGGGGGGATGCCCGTTTTATTTGTTTGTTTGTTTGTTTGTTTATTCATGCCCCTTCCTTTTAGATCCTTGGCTAATTCGAAAAGAATCTAAAAAGGCCAAAGAAAAGAAGAACAAGAAGAAGAAGAAAAAGAGCATAGATCCAGATTCCATTCAAAGTGCCTTGTTAGCCTCTGGGCTTGGTTCTACCAGGCCTGCTTTCACAATGCCTGTTGTAAAATCAACATCTAACAACACTGTTACTGCTGGTAGGTGGTCAGAATCACATAAGAGCTTACATGTGGTTCATCTTTTGAGTTATGTCTGAGTACTTATCAAGTATTTTGTTACAGCTAAAAGTGAACCAGAGGAGAGTAGCTGTGTGACCAGTCATGATGCAGTGGAGGATGCCCAGCAGATGAAGAGAGAGCTGTTGGAGAAACTTGAAAAACTGGCTGAGGATCTGCCTCCTAACACATTGGATGAACTTATTGATGAGTTAGGAGGACCTGAAAATGTAGCAGAGGTTAGAATCCTTATAGTGTCTATTTTTATGAACTGTGTTTTACACTGTACATTAATAGTGTTTCAATTGCCCATTTGGTGTCAAAATACTGCCTATATTGGAACGTTTTCATGTTTTTTTTATGCATATCATGTGTTTTTAGATGACTGGGCGGAAAGGCAGAGTAGTCAGCAATGATGATGGCAGCATTTCTTATGAATCTAGATCAGAACTGGACGTTCCCGTAGAAATTCTTAATCTCACAGAGAAGCAGAGGTTCATGGATGGAGAAAAGGTTTGTTGCAGATGTTTATAATTTTTTTTCCCGCTGTTTTGTTCTCCTTCTTTTGTGAAATTATGCTTTACCCAAAACTGTTTCTTCTTTGTAGAACATTGCCATAATCTCTGAGGCAGCCAGCTCTGGAATTTCACTACAAGCAGACCGTAGAGTAAAGAACCAGAGGAGGAGGGTGCACATGACATTAGAACTGCCATGGAGTGCAGACAGGGCTATTCAGCAGTTTGGTAGGTGCTTTGCACTCTGGTTATCTGCTAAGGAATTGGAGTTAACTTTGATATCCAGACTGAAGATATCCTTTATAGTTATTGCTCTTTTGATATAGAGAAGGTTTACATCAGATAGTTATGTATTTACTACTTCTTGAGTCCCAAATGTAGCTTCCATTTTTGCATAACATTAAACTAGTTCTATTTTTCATGTCTATTCATAGGTAGAACACACAGATCGAACCAGGTCACTGCACCAGAGTACGTGTTCCTTATATCTGAACTAGCTGGAGAACAAAGATTTGCCTCTATTGTTGCCAAAAGATTAGAGAGTCTGGTGGGTACAAAATCTTTTTGTTTTAGTTTTGCAAATAAAAGATCATTTAATTGCACTCAGTACATCTATATCTGCAAATTTGCAGGGTGCTCTTACCCATGGAGACCGAAGAGCCACGGAGACTAGAGATCTCAGTCGATTCAACTTTGACAACAAAGTAAGCCAGAGTTTATCTTGAAGCATGTGTAGACAATGTTGGGACTCTGGCTAATATATTTCTCCCCCCCCCCCCACCCAGTACGGCAGAAATGCTCTTGAAATCGTTATGAAGTCCATTGTCAATTTGGATTCTCCGTTGGTTTCCCCACCTTGTGACTTTGAAGGGGATTTCTTTAAAGGTAAGAGTGTGTGCGCGTGTGTGTTAAATATATATATATATATTTTTTTTTTTTTAATTATTTGTTTTTTTTTTTTTAACAATTACACATGTGCACGCACACACGTTATTGGTAAACAGACAGAATGTGATCAGGCTATAAATATTGATGTCCACAGAAATCCGAAATGGTTTAATTGGTGTGGGATTGATCAATGTGGAAGACAGGTCTGGTGTCCTCTCACTGGATAAAGGTACGACATTGTTTTATTAGTTAATGGTATTGTTAATAAAACAAACACACGAAGACAAATAAGGCACAGAAATTAACACACCAACTGTCACAATTTCATTTAGATTACAACAACATTGGAAAGTTCCTGAACCGGATTCTAGGTATGGAGGTACAGCAACAGAATGCCCTCTTCCAGTATTTCTCAGACACTTTAAATGCTGTCGTTCAGAATGCCAAAAAGAACGGCAGATACGACATGGGAATTTTGGGTAAGAGAAAGCGTATTTTAGATAAGTCTTTAGTATTTGAGGATGGGTTTGACTTGGTGTTGTACGGGTTTGAAGGTGTAGTCTAATTTTCTTTTGTTTAAAAATGTCTTTTGCAGATTTGGGCTCTGGGGATGAGAAAGTTAAAAAGATCGATGTCAAGAAGTTTCTGACGCCAGGATATTCCACATCAGGACATGTAGAGCTTTATACGGTATATACATATGTACTCAACCAGTTTTTCTATACAAGTTAGGTACCTTGAGTAGCTAAATCGGAACTGCAGTTTAAATGCTTTGCATATACTCATCTACAGCTTGCGTGATCAGGAAACTTGATCAGCAGAATTCATTCTTAGAGGTTGTAATAAATTAACCAAAGGCTGTTTTACTCTTCAGGTGAGCGTAGAGAGGGGTATGTCATGGGAGGACGCCACACACGTTTGGGCAGAACAAGATGGACCAGATGATGGCTTTTATGTGCAGGTAGGGGTAGTTAATATTTCTGAGTATTCAGAAAGAATTTGCTTAGTCACTCTGAAATGTTATGATGTTGACAATTGTTTGGTTTTATTTAGGTTCGGAACAACAAGAAAATAGCCATCTTAGTAAAAGAGGTCAACACTAAAAAGAGACTCTTCATGGTGCACAGACCAAATACAGGGAAACAGCTTAAACTTGAGACATATGCAGACATTCGGAAAAGATGTAAAAAGGTGGGTTTTCCTTACTGTTTGCAGAGCAGAATTGGCCCATTGTAACCTCTTTTTGGCTGAAGCACAAGCTTGACTTAATTTTTTTTCTTTCCTTGGAACATCTCAAAATAGGTCCTTTCAGATGATGCCAAGCAGCACTGGATTGATCAGTACAAATCTTCAGCAGATATTTGCTCTCATGCCTATTGGTAAGTGTCTTAATGTTTGCAGGCAGTGTATTTTAAATTCTTGTTAAACAACTACAGTTGACATCAGATCAGCAGAGTAGACACAGGACCACATATCTGCATCATATGTTAGCCTTCCCCTCCTCTTTCTCCCTGTCGCCATGCTACATGGAAGAATGTGCTTGCATGGTGTTTAATATTCAGTACTTCCTGATTTATTAATATCTGGATTTTATGTTGCTCACAGGCGTGGGAACTGCAAGAAAGCCTCAGTGGGACTGCAGTGCGAGATAGGGCTACGCTGCAGGACATACTATGTTCTCTGTGGCTCTGTCCTCAGTGTGTGGACCAAAGTGGAAGGAGTCTTGGCGTCTGTCAGCGGAAGCAATGTGAAAATGCAGATTGTTCGTTTGAGAACAGAGGACGGGCAGCGAATAGTGGGTAAGTTGCAGTACAAACTGACCACAGTGTTAACTACATCTATGTGCCGTCTTACGTGAGCAGTTGTTGACATTTTTGGTATGTCTTGTCCAGGTCTAATCATTCCAGCGAACTGTGTGGCTCCCCTGACCAACATCCTGTCCTCATCAGACCAATCTCAGCAACTGGCAGTGCAGCAGCAGCAGATGTGGCAGCAGCTGCACCCACAGAGCATCAGCCACATAGCCAACACCTAGCACGGCTCCTGGGCCCAGAGCAGACACAGGACCCCAGCTCTGCATCACGAGTCAGCCTCCCCTCCTCTTCCTCCCTGCCGGCATGCTATGAGGAAGAATGCCCTTCAGTAATTCAGGGTTCGTGTCCAAAGATGGCCCAATCCCGAAAGAGGCTTGCTGGACTTCTGACTAAAAGCTGGAAGGCCTCCCAGGATAAAGAGGCAACAGTGTGGACACACTGGGAGAAGGGGAGATGTTGGTTCAGGCTGCTCTGCCTTTTTTAGGGCTTTCTACCACCAGTCTGCCTGCCTGTGTTCACCACTGACGACATGTTGTGTAAAGCAGGCTACAAAGTCACCCATACTTGTTTTGCACAGGTCAGCGCTCAGGGGTTAAACCTCATCAGTTTTTTCCCCTCCCTCAAAGTGTAACGCATGCTTTGCCTTAGGTTTGGTCTCTCATCGCCCACTCTGCGCTGGTCCTAACCACTTAAAGGGGTATTACATTGTTTTTGGTTTTTTTGCATCAAGTCTTGTGACTCTGGTCATTATATTTTGTTGTTTTTGAGGTGGTAATGGAGTAGAAATGAAAATCCACTTTTTGGAGACACAAGTTGTGTCCAAAATTAGTTTTCCTTCAATTTCAGGAACCTCTCGTCCTCAGACAGTTGTGTAATACAAAATATTTTACCACAGATTCACTGTTTGCCTGGTTGGCTTACTTTCAGTTTTAGTTGTGGGTTAACTCAAGTCATTTTACTTTGACTGGCTTTGCCAAATTGATGACAATGTGCACAATCACTCAGGCAGATGCAGTTGCTGAGCTGGTTTTACTCCTAGTCAATTTTAGACTTTAGTCCAATACTTGTTGGATCCTTGTGGAAGCATGTCTCCACCATAAGCCACCTCGATGCACTTAAAGCTATCAAGATGAACTGCAAACTCAGTTTGAGGTTAACATGTCTTGGTACAAAAATGGTCAAATATCTCTGCAATACACTCCCATGGAAAGTGCTGGCTCATCAATGGTTGACAAGTAAAATACTCTCCCCTAAAGACTTCTTGTCTTCTGGCATCTGGAACTGTGATGTTGCATGGATTAACTGTTTATCTGTTTTTTATTTTGTATTTAGGAAAGGAATGAAGTCGGTGTCTTGAGAGGCCCCCCCCCCCCTTCTCTCCTTTTTCCTCCTCCATTTTTCTGCTTTGCTCTGTTTAGTTTTGTATATTTAGGCAAGGTGTTGACCGAACATGTTAAGGTTACAAACTGGAACATCCTCCACTCAACAATGCTCAGCTTTCAGTTACTGCATTTCCCTTTTCTTGCTTTTTAATATTTGCTGTCATATGAAAACATGTAATGTCCCTGGGCTAAAGGACTATAAAGCCTTTTTCCCGCACCTTTTTTTTTTTTTTTTTTTGTTGCTGTAAATGTTGACAGGGTAGGTGCAAATGCTAGATTTCCTCATTACTATATCTGTGTATAGTTGCATATCTAAAGTCATGTTTTGCTTAAGGTATAGATGTTGAAACACTTTAAAGACAATGTCATTTCATCCTTGCACGAGTTGCACTACTGATGGATCCGTTGTACAAAGAAACTATGAACATTGAGCTGAGTGCAAGATCTCTACCTCTTGCATATGACCAATAAATCTTGTGGTTAACTTACAACTGTAGTGATTTCTGATATGACGTGTAATAATAGCTGAGGAAAAACATATTTACCCCAGGATAACATCATCTTTCAGAAGCTCAGTTTCCAACATTGTGATAGAGGTCTGCACAGTATAGTAAGTCTCCACACTCAAGTTCACTTTATGATTACCTTCCTGACAACCACAGATCCAAACCCCAGTGCATTGATGAGGATTCTTACAGTAGTGCTGACTGATCTGTTTTGGTTAGACAGATAAGTAATACTTAGATGTCTGAACACACACCTACAACTGTGGAGAAGCTTTATGAATACAAACCTGTGGTCTTTTAATAGCGCGTCAGTACAAAGTACAGTCATACAACGGACTACTTGATTCGTGGTATGTTTTACCAGTTTCTTTATGTTCTGTACATTTTTATTTTAAAGTTTAATTGTCTCTTTACTTGGTTGTGATTTCCAATTTCCCCAAAAAGCAAGGTAAAAAGGAGTGAACATCAAAATCTAGTACTGAAATCATCTAGCGATTTGACCTGGAAAAACAGGCTTCCTAAAGAATCATAACTTGCGGAGGATTCCTCTTGTTTTCCATGTCTTTCTTTGTGGTTGTATTCAGATGTGGTGTGAAGTCTGTTTGATTTGAACAGTATTTTACTGTGCAAAATCATATTCGAGGCAACACATGGACAGGAAAACTGATACGTTTGAACTTTTTTTTTAATTATTTTTTGATGCAGTACATAAACATGTTTCCAAAACGTGTCATTTGCTCCCCATACAAACTCACTGCACACATCAACACCTGGTATGTACACTCGTCCATTTTAGCAGCTCCATTTATCCTATAGGTGCACCTCGTACTTTTACAATTACAGACTAGTCCATCTGTTTCTCTGTATACTGTGTTAGGACCACCACTGAGCATGTATTATGGGTCATTCTCAGCACTGCAGTGACACAGACTTGATGGTAGGGTGTTGGTGTGTGATGTGCTGGTGGGAGTAGATCAGACACAGCAGTGCTGCTGGAATGTTTAAACACTGTGTCCACTCTATTAGTTAGTAAAGCCAGGGATGATAGCTCATCTGCTGCTGCACAGTTTGTCATCCTCTAGTCCTTCATCATTGGTCACAGGACACTGTTGGCTGGATAGTTTTGGCTGGTGGACTATTCTCAGTCTAACAGTGACACAGAGGTGTTTAAGCACTCCAGCAGCACTGTTGTGTCTGATCTACTCATACCAGGGCAAAAATGATCCACCAGCCTAATAACGCCTGCTTTGTGGTGGTCATGACCATGGAGTAACAGGGTTAAAGGGGGATAACTAAGTACACAGAGGAAATAGTCTGTAGAACTACAAACTGCACATACTATAAAACTGCTGAACTAATAAAATGGACAATCAGTGTAGAAACAAGAGGGTGTACCTAATAAAGTGCCCACTCTGTGAAAACATGTTTACATATTAGGCTAAAGTGGTAAGAAGTTTTACAGACAGGACTTTTTTTCTTTCTTTTTTTTTTGAGACACAGTACAGTACAGTTCAGCTCAATTACATGAACCAGACAAGAAAAGCTCAGTATCAAAAACAGCCTGATTAATAATTATATTGGATAAAAAGAGCTTTACAGACCTTATCAATACACAAACCCACAAGAATGTGGAGCTCAGGGGAAAAATCTTTTATTACCTTTTATTACTCCATCACAAACAGGCACATGGGGAGGAAAAACTGACCACAAACACCTTTTAAAAGAGTCCATCTGTGGAAAACCACCAGTTATCAAAGAAGAGATGTTTCTCTGACTGGATCAGTTCGCCATGGACCGTCCCCGGATCAGTTAGTTTACTTCATTTTTGGGATGTTCCTCTTCAGCTTAAAGCGAGGCTAAAAATGTTCTTCCAGAAGTCAGTAAAAGCAGTTAAACAGAAGTGGGGGAATAAAAATCTGAGCGGGGTATGTGTCTAATTTAGCTGTATTGTCTTTTTAAGCATTTACGGAATTAATAAACGTGCTCATCAAAAACGCGTTTTTTTCTACATAAACACAAGAAGTTGAAGGTAAGCTCAAATTTAACTTTGTTTTCTTAAAAAAAAAAAACTTTATGATTTTGTTTGGAGCGAGTCCAAAACGAGGCGTTTATAAAGGTTTTTGGTGCTGTGGCGGTGTTTTATCTCTGTAATGATGGATTTGGATGGTGGGTGTCAATATAAGTGACGGCCATATTTGCCGGTGCTGCTCTGCTGTAAACAAAAAGTGTCTGTGAGACGGACGCTTCGCCGAATTTAGGGACATTTTTATTTCTGTAATTTAATATGTCTTTAGGAATGTCTTACAAACCTAACCCCCACCAGCACATTCCAGGAACTTCTGGGAACCAAGGTGAGCGAAAAAATGCGAGAAAGTGTGGAGTCTTCGACACGTTATGTCGAGTGTAAAATTTGGCGTTACAAAGGATACCTGGGGAAAAAAGCCGAGTGTGTAGTTTTAGTCCAGTCAGACAGCTAAAGGGTCAGATCCTGAGAGCAATCCGCCATTATTACTACTGAAAAAAGAGGCTCTCTCGGTGACGGTCGGAGAAAATGTGAGCGGATGGTGGTTGTATCGATCCTGCTTCGGGAGTCCGTTGCATGATTCGGCCGAATAGGTTTGGGTGGAGGCCGCTACAGTCTGATAAAAAAATGTCCTTTTGGCTGCTAAGATCAGCGCCGTTCCGTTTCCTCCATGATAGTCTCTCCAGGGCGGTTGATTGATCGGATCTGAACGGGCTTTTTTATTTCTCTTTACGTACATCTAGCGGCCGCGCACGGTACTGCAGTCCGCGGAGTCCCTGTGAAATTCACAATAGTGTGGTATTTAAAGGGGGAATTCAGACAAAGTCGTTCAGAGTAACGTTGCGAAATGCTGCGTTTTAGAGGAACTAAGTGAACTGGGAACCAGACATGTCTGAAAGTTCTTACACGAAATGGGAATGTAACGTTACACGTTTCCTGAGGCGATATTTTACGGTAGTTTTGAGACAAAGGTTTGGCCTAAAATGTATGTATAAAATACATTCTTGGTGTAGGGATACAGTCAGGGTGCAACCCCCCCTAGATTTACCGTATGTTACATCTAAAGGGAAACTCCACCGACTTTTCTAAATTTCTAAGTTGTTGAGATGTTTTGTTCTAGAGGTATCTGAAGAGTTTAATGCCACCCACAAAAAGTTATTACATGAAATGGTTATAAATACGCCCTCTGATGTCTAACACTTTGTTTTATGATGGTCTTGCTGTATAATTCTGCCCTAAAATCTAGTATTTAATCCATTTCATTTAGTCCCTTTATGGCGGAGGGATACATGAAGAGTATTACAAGGAAAATAGTCCCCAAAGAAAACAAGTTTTTTATTTATAGCTTTAATTTTCTAAAAGTCTTCTTAATTAAATGTGTACAGAGTCATTCAGAGTGGTTTGGTGTGAAATGCTCTGTTCTAGAGAAACTTACAGAGTCAGTGGTGGCCATAGGAACCAGATGTCTGAAGAGTTTAATGCCTCTAAAAGTGTTCTCACAGAAGGTTATTGACATTGTTAATGGCTGCCTGATGTCTGGCACATTGTTTTATTATTGATTTGTAATCAATATACATATTTTAATCCATGAACTTTGATCCATTCATAGCGGAGGGATATACACAGGGCTTTATAAGGCAAAGTAGTCCCCAAAGATTTTTTTTGTTTTTGTTTTCAGATTTATGACAATTTTACCATCATCAACATTACTTCGAAAAGCTCAGAAGGCTCACTGGTGGTTTTGGGTAGTAAATAAAATGGCTATGTCTGTGTTGAAGAAATGACCACCCCGATAGAAAGAAATCGGAGTCTGTAAGTTTCCCTACTATTAACTATTTCAAACCACTCTGTCTTAGTTATGTCATTTTGACAAGTTTCTTTCCACCGTGACTGGTCATTTTTAGTTAGTGAATAAAATCTACTGTTTACTATATTTTAAATAGAAACTGCGCAAACAAAAGCATGGTACACGTTTCCTCTCAGGCTGTGCAAAAGCTTCAAAGCCCATTTTGTTACTTTCATGAAATTTTGATTGTCTTAAGTCAGTTATTTCTTGCGTGGGTCTTGATTTCTTAGCTTGATTTACAGCTAGAGATGGTACAGTACGACCCTTTCTTTACCAGCCCATCATTCTCAAACTACTCAAACACTCTGTAACCCCACCGGAAGAAATGGCCATAATCACATCACACAGTGTGAGCGGAATAGATTTGGATCACATTCATTTTTACCCTCCTCCAATATCTGACCGTATGTTCGGCCAGATATTTGCATCGATCAATACCAATTTCTCATCTTGTGCAGAAATGAATGTTTATGCTTTGTTCTTTATAGCTGGGAACATGACCTCTCCCTCCTCAAACATCTCTACGGTTCAATCTTATAGACCAATAATAAATGATTTTGGGCCACCATCGTTGGGATTCTTACAGGTAGGTGATAACCTCTGATGTAATGCTTTCATGTTTTATATTTATGTACATAATAAAATTGCTATTGCTATATTAGATATAAGAAATCTAATCACTTCTCAATGTACAGGGGCCAAACGGAACTCAAGCCCCCCAGAGTAAATACGCTGAACTCCTTGCCATCATTGAAGAGCTTGGGAAAGAAATAAGGCCGACGTATGCTGGAAGTAAAAGCGCCATGGAGCGCCTCAAAAGAGGTATTGTTATTGTTATCATCTTCTCTGATTTTTTTTTTTCCTTTCATATTGTTTAGTTTTACACTGTCTGACGGAAACGTGTCTCGTGTTCCGAAGGTATAATTCATGCGAGAGGACTTGTACGAGAGTGCTTGGCAGAGACTGAAAGAAATGCAAGATCTTAGCTGTGGAAACTTGACTCTCATCAAAGAGTGGAGGAATTCTTTACTGCTCTCACACAGGAGTGCTGCATGGCTTTCCCACACCAGAGGGATGAAACAATCAAAAATTATGCTTTGAGTATTGTAGTTAAGTCATGGGTTGGAGACATTGCAACATTCATCGTCCGTTCGATGAATGCGTCAAGAGATGTTGAATTTATGAGTGTTGCCATTTGAAGTTTTCTTTCTCTTATTACTATGATTATATATAAATATATTTTGCCACATAGCATCTTTAAGAACAAACGAGTAAAACTGCATGCAAAGGACAGAAGGACCAGAGTTTGAAAGTGCATGGCTTTTACAGGTTTATAGTAGAGACGTCCTCTTAAATAAATTTTGATCGGATCAATTGGTCCCTTTTTTTTCTTAATTGGGATTTACTGAGGGCAGTTGTAGTTAAACCATTATGTTAGTCTTTTTTATTTATTACCTTGTGTAATAAAATGTATTTTCATGTAAAAAGGTCACTTTTTGGAATTTTGTATAAACGTCAATAAATATGACATTTGTTGTGTACAAGCCGTTGTTTATTGACTGTTTCCAAATATTTGGTCAATATTCTGCATTGATGAACAAAAAAAAAAAATCATAAGAAACTAATAATGCATAATTTAACGACCCAGCTGTTACTAATAATTTAGATAACACTTGATTGATCCCAAGGTGAAATTAGTGTTACAGCAGTTTACACACCGGTGAGACACATATTACACATGGAAGCTACAAAAATAATAAATAAATAAAAATAAAGAATAAATAAAATAGGAAACAAAAACAAATTAAAAATAAAACAATAGTAATAGAATACAATAAAATGGAGATGTGGCTGTTCTTAAAGTGCAAAAGTACAAGGTATAGCAAGATGTGACAGATGTGCCTTATGTAGATATATGGAATGTGGTAGTTACATTAATACCAATGTAATATTAATTTATGAAAAATCAATTATACCCCTGATTTCTTGATATTTAACGTAGCTTGTTTTAACTAGATATCAGTTTCTACCACACAGCTTCCTGACTCTTTCTCAAGTGACTCTCACAGAGTTGAAGACAACAAAGCGGCCAGTCAGCACTACTGTTGTGTTCTTAAACGTGCAGAGCACGGTGTTTTCCACCAATCGCAATTCAGAAATGGCGTCAACCACCGGCTAGCCCAATCAGCTCGCACCTTTCGAAAACCCTCTCGACCAATAGCGTCGCGCGGCGCATTGTGACGTTGTAACGGGCGGCGATTGAACGTTGATGCTGCAGGAAAGAAGAAGCGCATTATAGAGATTCAGTATTGGGAACCGATTCTTTGAAATGGTCTGACTCAACGAGTCGAACGTCCAATGCAACGATTAATTTTCACTGTGATGAAAGTCACAGCTTACATACACGATGTATGCGCAAAACAGCGCCCAAATTAATCCACCGATATTTCAAAATTCTGCACTAAACAAAGATCTAAACATAGTCATTCAGGGTTTTTATGTGCTATGGTGCAGAAACTGACTCTCACCAACAGCGTGCTTACAGTGACGGTGACGTATGTCACGCAAATATTGCCGTTTTTTTTTAAACCGGTGAACCCACACACGTCTCCTGAGTTAACAATTAACACCTTTCTCCATGTTCCTCTCCACTTTGAACGGAGTTAAATACATTTTATGCCAAAACCTTTGCTCAACACAACAGCTTTTAGAGGCATGTCTGGTTCCTATCACCTCCAGGGAACAATTCTGACGATGCAAGTTTGTCTAGAGCAGGGCCTTTCACATCAGACCACCCTGAATGACTGTGTTAAAATTTTCAGCCACGTAATTCTGTGGAACTTTGAAAATCTGTGGAATCCATCTTTGATCATGCTATTAACATCAATAAGACTGAAGGAAAAAGGATGGCAGGTACACTCTACAGAGAATAAACTAAGCGAATATTTATTTAACTAATTTAATTATTTGTTCTTAATATATGATGATGTGTAATAAGTAAAAAAAAATCGTAATTTAATAGAACTCGACTCGTGAATCGGTTCGACCGGTTCACTGAAAAGAACCGGTTCAAAAGAACGAATCGATTAGGAATCGGGCATCGCTTAGTGTATTCGGGGGGGAAACGTCAAAATGGGAGAAGTGGCAATACAAGTTTACAAGTGAGTCTGGCTAATTTCGGTTCTACGACAACGGTATGAGTTTCGGGGCCTGTTTTTATGGGGTTGTTGCGGTTTAGGGGTCATTCGCGCTATCGAAAGGCACACGTAACTGCAGAGATGATGTCCGTCTTCATATTTGTCTGTGAGGCTGTTGCTAACGTTAGCTAGCTAGCGCTAAAGGAAGCGGGTTAGCAAACGTTAGCTAGCTAGCTCCCTTCGTAACCTCTCTGCACCTGCTTCGCTCTGTAGCTTCCAGCGCTTGATATGCTGAAGCCCACCTTCAGGGAGTCAGCTTTATTCAGCTGAATAGATGAATGAGTCTGTATGAGGATGAATGATGGCTAGATAGGTTGCAAGTCCACGTAGCCCGTGGATTCCAGTTGACTAGCTAGGAAATGAATGTCAACACTGAAGTTATGGAGTTACCTCAGTGAGCATAATGCTACTTTTAGTACTGAAATTAGGGGCCGTGTTCAGTGTTCAGTCTGATTCCATGTGTATCATTTAGACGCTACTATAAAGCTACTTTGCTCGTTCAGCAGTCTTTCTGTGGGTGTTGTATTCCTGCTGCAGGAGCAGTTGATTGCTCTTTATTCTTCAGAGCCGAAATAAATCACCTCTCATTTAACCACGTTTCCCATGTTTATGATGTCCACTCTCTAAACGTGCTGCTTCTTAAGATGCTTCATGGTTCTGTTCTGTTCTGATCTGGTCTAATGTCAGATTCTGCCTTCCATAGTTAGTGCTGTAGAAGCTGCGTGGCACTTATTTTTATTTTGTCTGGCAGGTCTCAAATGCATCCGTCTAGCCAGGCCGCTTAAGCATGTCCACAGATGACAGCATCTCTGAGGACGTGTCCAGCTCTGTGGCTCTGAGCCATGACCACAACAGTGCCAATGGTGGGAAGGAGAGCGAGGCTTCCATTGTCTCCTCTGAGGACACCGTGTCAGGTCTGGCTATTCCTGAGGAGGAGCGCCCTGTGGCCCGCCAAGTGCAGACCTTGGAGGGTCTCCTCCAGGCCGCTGAAGGGGCTGTTATAAGTCGACCCTCCGGCACACCAGCATGCAACATTTCCCACAAAATAAGGTCTGTGGCTCCTCGCTATTTGCTCCTTGGGATGTCTTTGTTTTGTGTTTCTGGAATGCCCTGTCATGGTTAAAGTAGGAAGTGGGGAAATGCTTTTATTCTTCTCTCTGTCACATGCTGCAGGAATCTGTGTCTTCACACCGAGGAGGAGTTCAGCTCAGGTAGAAGCCTGCCCTTCATCAACCCCAGTTCTTTAGAGACACTCCGTGCCCTGGTGCATGAGATCCAGAGCAGTGGAGAGACGGACCCTGAGATCTGGAAGAACTGTGAGGTGAGCAAGGTGCTGAGAGAGAAAGGGAGAGAGCAAAAGAGTGATTTTCGGGTTCTCAGTGGTGCTAGGAAGCAGCCCGCAACCCAGGTGTTTGGGTCATCGTCTGGGGCCTCCCCCAGGACTCCAGCTGACGGTAGCAGCAACAGCCACGCTGACAGACAGCTGATCCCCTCCCCGCACCCCGCAGAGTCCGCAAGTGAGATGGTATTAAAATGTCACTTCCACTGTGATGTTAAAATGGCATGCGTCCAGAAGGTTTAAGCTTAAAGGCTGACTTACAAAAGTAATTGGTTTGGTACAAGAAACTTGCTTGTTTATATTAAGCAGCGACAAACAAAACGACTAACCAATCTCGCTAACTAGGTTTCTTGTTATTGCGTAGTGGTAATAGGCTGGCAAGGTGAAGGCTAGTGCATGTGTCCTTAAAATCCTTTTAAAGTGCACTAATGCAAAGTCATTGGATGGGTCAGTGCACTTGGAGGAGACCGCTACTTGCCAATTCTGTTATGTCAGCTACCAGATGCCTGTTTGGCTAGGATCACGCTGAATGATGGGGGAGGTGTGGAGGCACAGGGAAAACCATCCTTCCTGACCCGTTGCCCACGGTGAGCCAACCAAGGATGGCTGTGGCATCACTGGAAAGGAAATAAAAACTCGCTATTTCTCAGAGATGGGGCTGTTTTACCCTCATGGTCTCGCTGTCAGCGTTATAGCTACATTGTAGCTGCACCAATAAGGGGTCTGGAGTATGATTGTCATCACTACTGTAATGCATTATATCACAACCTGCATTCCTGAGTATATCATAGGTACAGTCAGTACTTTTAAGACTGCATGTGTCAAAGGCAAGGTTGCACTAATATAGAGCCTGTACACAACAACCAGATATAGTAACAGCAATGTAACAAGTAGCTAGACGGTATTAATGATATTATTTATTTTATTTTACCAGTTATATATTTTTCATGATTTATTTTTGCAAATGTTGAATTTAAATAAATAGTTGTGAATTAATTTCTCAGACAAAAACTGAATATCATGATCTATTATACATATCCTTGGTTGGCAGGTAGCAAATAAGTCTTGTCCTGTACTACATTTTCTTTGTAGTGGAGAATTTAGACTAATCTAGACCTAATCCGTGTCTGAGAAACTGACTGTTCGTGTGATGAATGCTGGAAATGTTTTCATGTATCTTGATGCCGTATTATTATGTTTTTCCTCACCCACCTTTATCGTTAATGTATCATAGCATTTACAGGTCTCCGCAACTGGCTTTGTTAACACGGAAAAGGCTAATTGCCTAACACCCAGATTGTCTAGCACAATGCTTTTATCACAGGAGAGAGTGAGTTATGGCCTGTTGCATCCTTGCAGTCTTGGATGACAAATGGTCTTACTGAAATTTAAGTTCAGCTCTGCATAGTAAAATCAATGCTTCAGTAGGTCAGGCTGTGGCATGTCTTTTCTCTCATATCAGTGAAATAACACTAAGGAAGATTTTCCTTTTTTGGGCATCCCTCCTGTTTTGCTGCATGTTCATAGAACCTGTGTGTAATATGTGCTTTATGGTATGCTTTTAAATGCTTCACTTCTAAGAACAACTTCATCCAAAATCCTTTTAAATGATACATACTAATGTCATACTAATAATGTCAATCATGAATTAACACTAACATTACAGAAAGAGCATCATATTAATGGTCTGCTCGACAGCTTTTACATATTGTTGTACTCTTTTAAAGGTGCTGTAAAATGCATTTATTCAGCCTTTTAAATTGTTCTCTGATGTCTGCGTAGGAGAAGCGAGAAACCCCGATAATGACATGTAAATGTAAATAAGTTAGGTTGTCAAACTTTTAGTTAGCTATGCTGATGTTAACTACTTGAGACTTGTCGGTAGGTAACGTTACCTTTATTAGCTACTTGCCTTTGATCTCGTCATCTACACTAAGTCAACCAAAATTGTTGCTCACTATGAAACTTTCGGTTTCTGCTGCAGCCTTTAAACAGCAACTAAAATCACACGGCATGGCTACTTATAGGTTTTGGTTGGTGTGGTGATACTAATACAGTTGGAACTGCCCATTCCTCTTCATGTGAACCTGCCTTGTCATTAACTTTCTCTTTCTGTTCAAACAGGGCAGATGGCTACATCTCTTTCAGCTGGTGGAAAAGCAATACCAAGAACAAATTCTTGCACAGCAAGAACAGTATCAGTGCCAAATACAGGTAAGTTCAAGAAGGAATTGGAACAATACCAGATTTTGCAGTATGTTCTTCTTTTATTTTTATGTGTTTCAACTGGTGTGTATGTGCAAGTGTTATGCTCAAAATGGGTCCTCTACCAGCTTTAGTGTGGGTGTATTATTTTTAGACGATTACACACTGGCCCAGGTTTGAAGCTATATAAAATGTCTGTGCAGGCATTCCTACATCAAGTACCTAATTGTCTCTTAGAGTAAATGAAGCCATTAATCACTATAGAAGGGAAATGTGCTTAGTACATTGTGCTCTTTTTTTCACAGCTCATCCAGGATGAGATTAAAGCATTAGTGCAGCTACAGAACCGGCAAATCGGTGCACAGACACACCCCTCAGACCCGTCCCCACATGCGGCCAAGGTTTTGGAGCCTCTAGTGAACCTAACGAGTGAGAGCCAGACTTCTACCCCAGCTCCGGGACATCTCTCTCCCCAGCAGCTCAC
Organism: Semaprochilodus insignis; assembly: GCA_034552555.1. NCBI lineage: Eukaryota > Metazoa > Chordata > Actinopteri > Characiformes > Prochilodontidae > Semaprochilodus > Semaprochilodus insignis. The sequence goes on along the minus strand of CM067490.1, from coordinate 19,955,259 downwards.
AGTTTATCCACAAGAAAGTTCGGATGAAGGGCTGGTGACTGTCCTGAGCAGCGGCTATGGTACGCTTTCTGCATGGGAAACCGGACTGGAAGCAGGGCTGCCTGGTTCGACTGAGGGGAAGGATGTGGCTCCATGGTCCCCCAAACAACCGGACTGCAGCCTTCCACATTTGCCCTTAGTTGAAACCAGCCTGCATGGGCAGGACAGTGTACCGAACAGGATTGTACCTCCCAATAATGCACCTCACACAGCTGCCTCAACTGTGCCAAGTCCCTCTGCTGACAAGCAGAGATTAAACAGGTGGGTTTCTCTTGTGCTGTTGGAGTTCTGTCAAGTCAGGTACACAGAGTGGCCAATTAATTAGGTAAATACACCTTGTGACTGCATTCATTGACCATTTCACCTGGTCCATCTACCATATACGTGGTAGGAATACAGTCTTTGGCCCATCTATTACTGCACAATTTATTGACCACCCTCCACCATGTCCATGACCTGATAAAGGATATAGATTATATAGACCGTTGCAGGTTGAAAAAATAAAAATCTTAAACAATCTTATAGTCTTGGACATAAAAAAACAAAAATACGTAAAATACAAAATGTGCCATAACTTTTGGGAAGGGCACATGTTTGTTTGTTTGTTTGTTTGTTTGTTTGTTTTTTGTTTCAATATGTTATATGCAGCAAATAAACGCTCTAATAATTAAGCAAATTCAGCATAAATGTAGGCTGAAACAGTTCACGTATATGCAAATTGACATTTTTATATTACGATATGTCTTGAATATAAATATTTAGAAAACATAATTCGTTGTAAAATCAGTGGGGTGCAAATAAAACCAATAATAAAAAAGCTGAGTGAATGTTTAGAACCGTTTTCTTGAACTTTAATGCTCTATAATCGGTATCAGTGCACCAAACGCAAAAGCAGTTGAACATGCGTGACTACTCTTCTCTGTGTATTCGAGAAGCCGAGAAGACGATGCTGAAACGGTATATTGTGCAGCCCTAATGGAAAGGCTGTTACAGACCGAACATGATATATTTATTTAGTAACTTGCACACCGATCATAATTTTTCTGACAGCAAAAATGTGACAAGTTTTATTCTATCTTGAATGTAGGCCTGTGTAGCTCAAACATATTTGTGATCCCAGCTGTAAGTTCCAGCTCCTGAAATGAGGTGGCGAAGCTCCTGCTCTCCACAGTGGAAAGCATCTTGCATCGTGTCACAATTAGTCCATGCTTTGAAGAGTAAATTAAATTGTACTCTTTCAGCTCCAAAATCATCATTCACAATGTCACCAATGTCACACTTTCTCAACTTTGTGAGAAGTGAATGACCTTCTCATGTTGTCTGTCTTTTTTTTATGGCGTGAACAAATTGGCGAAATTCCTAATGATGAATGAATGAGATTTTAACAATGTTTAAGTACTAAATCAAACACATTTAGAAAAAGAAAGGACAATTCAGTTTTCTACGGCATGTGCCCTTTGAGTAATTCAAGAAACTAGTCCAAATGGTAATTTCATGGTAATTGTATTACCATCAGAGTATGCAAGCTGTATCGTAAATGCTCTGAAATGCTATGATGCCTTGTAACTGAGTTTAAGCTCCAGCAATGCTGCTGTGCCTGATTACTCTCCTACCAGCTTCACACATCACCGTGCTAAAAGCAGTTTGGCATCACCGCTGTGCTGAAAATAATCTACGGACCATATTTCTGGTCCAGAGTGATCTAATGGCATTCCTTTTCCATTGATGGTGGTAAAGTAGGTTAATAAGTTGTACAGCAACAGATGGACTACAGTCAGTGTATCTACAAAGTGCTTCTGTTTGGTAGATGTATCTAATAAAATGTCCAGAGTGTACCTCATAAACCTGTGATTTGTATTAAGTTTAGAGACTGTCTATTCATCTTTTGGTGTGAAAGGACTATATTTTATTTCCTGATCTGTTCTCTTACATTCCCATACCTTTCTAGTCAACCACTGACCTCCTGGGCTCAGAAGCAGAAACACAGGCAAAAGAAAAGCAAACAGGCACAAAACAGATCACCACAGATGGAGAGGACAGAGGAGAACAGGCCAGGTGGTTCTCCCAAGAAACATAAGGACAATATGGATGATGTAAGCAAAGCATGCACCTTTTAGGATTGGTCTTCTTTTGCTTGGTTTTCTAAATGTGTACTAACTGCAGGAGAGGTGGGTGCGGTTTCTTTGTGTTTAGTATTAAGTAGGAGCTTGATCATATGTAGGAGCTTAATCTTGATAGTTGGTTCTTTATGTAAGGTTATGCTGTAATAGTACAGAGCGGATCTTTGAAATCTGGATCTGTACATACAAAACTGTTCCTCTTGACTGCAGTTGTGTTCCCTCCCCCCTTTCTTCAGCCTGGATGCATTGCAGCCTACTCGAATCCTGTTTCTCTAAAGAGAAGTGACAGCCTAGTGTCTGAAGCCTCAGGTAATCATTGTCCACAGCGAATGTAACTCTGTATTCTGACTGTTTACCCAAAGGACCTGAAGTGTTGCAGAAGCAACAACATTGAAAGTTTCTAGTCTAGCTGGTCAGGAGTTGGTCCTCCTGAAAAGCTGGAAAATCTCAACGTCCATTTTAAATAACATTTTTCTAAATCACTCTTTAGTTTTTTCAAGTCGTCTTTGACCATTTGACCATCAGTATGCCAGTACAATTTGAAATGTTTTGGCAGAATCAATGATGGTACCTTTTAAATCAGCCTTACAGTTTATAGGTGTATTAGAAATGTGTTTTATGACGGTATGTGCTTGTTCCTGTCTTTCTGTATTAATGTCCATCCCAAAGGTTTGACCTACTGGAAGCTGGATGAGAGTGAACTATACCGCCCTCTACCTGACAGCTTTGAAAGTAGTTCTCTCCTAATAATGCAGGATGTGTCTCTGAACCAGGTAAATGTGACCTGAGATTTTCATATGCTTGTGTTTTGTTTTTTTTGTTTTTTTGTGAGATACAGCATTATACATGAGATTTATTCTTTGAGGTTTATGCATATCTCTGTTGCATGTAGCCTCTAGCGGATGAGGCCAGACTCTCTCTGTCTCTGAGAGAGATCTACCAGAGCAAGCAAAAGGGAGACCCCAGAGGCCAGGAGTGGGACTCCTTAATCAACTCTGATGCATCCTCGCCCCAGGTGGGCACCAAGCATATTCTCAAACTGGGTTACACAACTCTACTTGGTTTATATGGTTAAAATAAAAACAAGAAAAAACCCCAAACAAAACATTTTACTCTAAGGGCACCAAAAGTACCAACAGTTACTTTGGTATTAAAGCTTGAGCCCCAGTAATGGCATTTATCTTGTTTTAACTAAAAGTTAGTCTCACATATATTAGTGATAACTTATAAAGGCCAATATGCCTTTTTGCAGACAAAATGTATTGTAGTTTAGGGTAAGATCTTTGTAGCTTAAAAGAAAGACAAATCTTCTGAATAGAAAAAACAGTTTCCAACATAATGATGGATAATTGAATACTGAATATTAATTGGAAATTATGTGGGCCTTTTCTGACAAATGCTGTTTAACTCATTCATGGCCATTTTACCGTTTATTGCTGTTTGTTACAGGTGCTTGCTCTGGACCCAGCGGTGCATGTAAGGCAGTCGGACCGTACATCAGGCTTCACATCGCCCTCGCACTTCAGCAGCCCGTCGCTCCACGCCCAGCCACGGCCGTGTACCAGCAGCGGTGCCCCCGTTAGCCCGGACTCCATGGCCCTGCGCAGCCACACAGACACTGACTGTCTGTCCAATGCTAGCAGCCTTTCTACCCATCAAGGTCTGGTTCGCAGCCCTACCTCTCCCACCTTCCGGACCATACCACGGGGTAATAGCGACGACGAGGGCAGCCACACAGCCACCATGACACTGCGGCCTGCAGGCCAGGCCAGGGTGGAACGGTCTCCAAGTCCCAGTAAACTGAAGGCATCAACCTCTCTGGATGACCCGGTGGTTCTTTCATTGTAATAATCATTCCTTTTGCTTTTAGTAATAATCATCTCCAGTGTGCTTTAGTGCCAAATTAGTACTTTTATCTTAATTACTTGCAGTGTATTTCTTTGGTTTCTTTGGATGGTTATCTACAGTATGCTGCAGTAATTACTGTACCATTTCAGCTACATCTCCATGTCTCGACTTTTGCCACCTTCTTTACCCAGGCTGAGACAGAACCTGAGAGAAAAGCATGCACGGCACATAGCAGACCTTCGGGCATACTATGAGGCGGAGATTAGCACCTTGAAGGAAAAGCTGGACTTGGTCAATTTGCCCCTGGACATGGAGAAAAGCAACCGGATTCTGCTAGAAAGGTTAGAAATGACAGCATTGTAACACATTCTATTCTCAATGTGTTTGAGATGTGCAAAAAGTTTGTAGCGTTAAGGCTGATTTTATACGTCACTGTGTATGTATGCCAGTGCAGGCTTTGTGTACACACATTTGTGAAGCTGTCTGCCACCTTACCTACACATTACACTAAGAAGTAATGTCCAATTCAAAATCTAAAGAAAGGATGTTTCTCTCTAAAACTAAACAAGTCTGATTTGTTTCTCTAGTCAGACTTTTTGAGGTGATTGTCTTTTGCAAGTGAGAAATCAGAGGGGATCTGTGTGTCCAGACACTGCATAACAGATCCTCACACCTCTGTCACTCGGAATTTGACATTGTCAGTGTTCGTTGCATTGCGAGTGACGCAAAAGATTTGAGCACCCAGAGTGTCCAGACTGACACTGATGCATCTTTGAAAATCCAATTAAAATCATATTTCAGATCACCTCCAAATGTGGTATGGATCTAACTCTGTGCTTACTCTGGTTAGGCTCAAGTATAGACCTCTGAAATTGTGTCTTCATTCTCTTGTCAGTTTTATTACCTATATTGAGAAATCTAAGCTGATTTGGAACAGAATGAATGGTATTCTGGACGCAGTAATCTAAAATGTTCAAAAGCAGATTTTGCTCTGAAAATCTGGCAACAACACCAGAATACCCCAGTAAGCTTGGTCAAATGTCTTTGTTTAGGGTTTGTTTAGTGGGTTTGGCAGTTTTAGGCTTTAGTTTGAGTAGCTAGTGTTATATAATAGACCTACTTTCATGTGAAATTTTGGTGTAGAGGAGTGTAAGCTTGGGGAGCAGGGTGGAATGCACACAGACAAAATGCATCGGCTGTGGGCCATTTTTACGTAATCACAGGATACGACAGCGGCAACTTTCATTTTCTGTCATGGATAACATCAGCTTAGAACTTGTATATATGATCTTGAATTATCTGTGACTTCAGAGGTCTCTTCCCTGACCCTCAAGCGATGCTGGACAGGCAATAAGCTTTCTCCTGACACTTAGCTCGCAATTAGCAATGTGTGTCTTAGATTTTGGAGGAATGCAGATTGCGGCCTCTGCGATCTACGCTTACGCATGAAACCTTTCTCTGCATCTTGATGAACATACATTTACATGCATCTTCAAGGATGTATAAATTGGTCTTTATTGTGTTCCTTCAGCTAAAGCTTATTGTGTATAATGACTTACTACATCTTTTGATGGCCCCTGACAGATGCGAGCACCTGGAAAGAGCCCTTACAGAGGCGAGTGTGCGGATCAGAGAGTTGGAAACAAGAAACCAGCACCTGGAGAGACAGCTGGTATGAGTCACAGTTTGTCTCCAACAGCCTTGAGTTGAATTATGTTTAAGGAGACACTGATCAGGCATAACGTTTTGACCACCTCAGTATATCTACACCCTTTATACATTTTATCAGCTCCACTTACCACATAGATGCACCTTGTAGTTCTACAATTACAGACTGTAGTCGATCTTTTTCCCTGTGTACTTTGTTAGCCCCCCCATCATCTTGTTTTCCAATGGTCAGGACCACCATAGAGCAGGTATTATGTGGGTAGCAAATCATTCTCAGTACTACAGTGACACTGATGTGGGGGTGGCGTATACTGTGTATACTGTATACTGTGTTGTGCTAACACAGTATACAGAGAAACAGATGGACTACAGTCTTTAATTGTGGAACTACAAGGTGCACCTATGTGGTAAGTGGAGCTGAAAAAATGGATAAAGAGTGTAGATACATTGAGGTGGTCATAATGTTATGCCTGATCGGTGTATATATCAACAGAAATCATGACTTGGTACAGTGATTAACCTGCTTGTTCTCACCTCTTGAAACTGGACCTGGTTTATTAATAGACTATTAGTTGACTTAATTGTGTTGTAACAGAAGTGAGTTTATTTTGGGAACTCTGGCTGTATTTTTATTCTTAAGGCTTTGTTTATCGTGTAGGCGGAGTGGCCTGAGCAATACGATGCAGCCAGTTCCACGGTTCAGGCTCTGCAGCAGCGCCTAGAAGAGACTAAGCAGAGTGGCCGAGAGAAAGACAACACTGTGAACAAACTGAGGAGCCGACTGCGTCACCTAGAGGAAGCAGTGCAGAATGCCTGCACGGAGGTGGACGAAAAAGAGGCCCGCATGAACAAGGAACACAAGATGCTTCAGGATGTGAGCGATGTTCTCATTGAGCATATATAAATGCATTTTTCAAACCATGCACTTGAATTCTGAGGTTTCATAATTAATTGCCACCAACATATATTATGAAAACTGTTGATCTAATGTTAAGAAGGAGGAACTTTGTTCATTCTTGTTTTTGAGGTTTGCTGAATCCAAACAAGTATGATAGCCATGGAGTCAGGTGTCTGTAGAATATTTCTTCATTTCTTATGGGTGCAGTCTTACAAACAAAAATCGATTACCAGACTCATGGTTATATAGGCTTCAACACATAAGAATTTGGTCAGGTGCCAATAATAAAAGCAGTAAAACACAGGCATTTCAGAAATGACCATATAGGGAAAAGCAGAAATAGAATGACCCAAATGTCCTGGATGTCCTTGGTACAGCTTTGTAGCAAACACATGGAGTACACACAGTTTTGAAGGTAATAGCATATGACAAAGCATTGCGTTCCTTCAGGTTATTAATTGCACTTATTTGTTTTATGCTCTTCAGCTGCTTCAGGAATATGACTGCTTAAGAAAGGATCATGAGGAAGTGAAGGTGAGAAAATATACATTCTATAAATATATACAAAATGGAGGTTGTTGTTACATAGTAAATGTCTTTCTCTGATTTTTTTTCAAAACAGGACAATTTGGTATCAACTGAGAATAAACTCTTCGATGCCAATGAACAAATATCGGAACTGAAAAGGTAATTGATGTTTAAATAGCTATGTCATATCTTATAGGTGTAAATCATTCATTGCATTAGCAGTCAAATCTAGAATAAAAGGTTGAATGTTTTCTGAAAAAGATTCAATTCTATGTAAATGTTTTGTAGGATAATCTCCAAGCTGGAAGCACAAGTTAAACAGCTGGAACATGAAAACATGGCCAGAACTCGCCAGGCTTTACACAGTCACTCACAACCTTCAGGAGCAGGGTAAGAGATTTATGTTGCACTGTGAATTCACTCACTGAAAGAGTACATATTCATACATATGACAATGTCATATGTAGTAGTTTCAAATACATATCATTCTCTACCCAATTATCATGATACATAAATGGGAACTATGCTGTAAAAACAGCCTGTTTTGAATTCATTGTTTTTGTGATGTCACAGTAACCAGCTCCTGTACATACATATATCCACCTATTCAGCGAAACAGAAGCCATCCACTCATGTTGAAGTTCTGAATGTTTCAGCTCTAAGTGCTTGTCTGAATGAGGCAAAATGCAGTACATAATAAGTAATAAAAATTTATATATATTTATATATATATATATATATATATATATATATATATATATATATATATTAATAAATTAATAAAATTAATAAATAATAAAGGCAATAAAGTGACAACAACAACTTAAAGAGAGGCTGGACAGTTGTCATGGAAAATGAATTGCGGCCATGTTTGGTATATAACACCACACTAATGTTATAAGTGAAGCTGAAGGAGAAAACAACTTTGAATGAAACAACTTTCATATTTTTCAGTCATCAAAAATTTCCAGTACTGTGCAAAGATTTGAAAGCTGTTTATCTGGGCAGTAAACCATTTGTTCTGAGAAACACATGATAAAGGGACATATAAACATGTAATATTAGAATAAATACAAATAACATCATTAAAACGATGCACAGTGAGTTTGCATATATGCACTTGTATGCATACGTGCTCACTAACCGTTATTTAAACCCAGTAGGTAGTTATTGTTCAGTACTTTGTTTGGCTAATTAATATTCCATAATGTTCAACTGATGATGATCTGTATGCTGATAGAAGTAATACAGTAATAGCTAGAACAGACATATGGAAAACAAACTTTATACTTCAAACTAGCTCACAAGATTAATTCCTGTCACTTTTTATTATTTTGTATTTGCTACTGAGCTTTTGAATCTGCTGGCACAAGTATACGGATGCTACTGTGTGGCCTTCTTAACATTTATTTAGGGACAAGAGTAATATATTTTCATTATTTGTTTTGTTTTTTTTTGGGTTTTTTTTCCTTAGTTTATTCCACCACCCTGATCTTCTACTTTCACCAAGCAATAGGCAGCGTGACGTGGAATGCAGCACAAAGAATGGTGTTTCTGACAAAGGAGGACTACATGGACGACCGTATGTATTTACTCTTGTTATAGAATCAAACCGTTTAAATAGGCTTGGTTTAAAAAAAAAAAACAAAAAAACAAAAAAAAGTCCCAGTGATGGGAACCAGGCATGAAGGGTTTAATGCCTCTAAAAGCTTCATCACAGACAGTTATTACATGAGGTTTTTGTTTTATGTTGTTTTATGATAGTTTTGAGATTTGCAAGGTTTTTAACCTAAAACCTGTATTTTTAATTAGTTTAGAGAGGTGTATTCAAGGTGTTTTACAGCAAAGTTGTCCCCAAACAAAACTATTACTGTCACATTTACCACTACTCTGCCATTATCAACATGACCTAAAAAAACTCTGTACAGGTTTGGTACTGGCCATAAATACTCAGTGTCTCCCTCACATTTCCCTGTCATGTCATATCCCTTTTGTTTACATTCCATTGATTTGAATTATGGAGAAATCATTTTTAAATCTGTGCATTTTCCCTTTAGATGTTTTAAATGATGTCTGCGAATGATGAACTCTTCTGACCTAGACTGCCGCTCTCTACCTAGGCGCCTGTCTCCTCCAGAGAGAGAGCAGCACCTGGAGCCGCCCACAACCAGGGAGCCAAAGAAGAGGGACGTTCCACTGACACCCATGATGAAGGCTCTGATTCAGATGGAGGAGACCAAAGCCACGGAGGGACGGGCTCTCTCAAAGACCAGCTATTCCAGTAGGATGCACATATTTCTCCTTCCTCTTGGCCAGTGCTTCTAGCCTTGGTTCTGGGGTGCCCTTGTCCTGCAAATTTTAGTGGTGTCCTTGCTCTAACACTTCAGCCCACTTCAACTCAGGAAGTGTTTGCTAATTAGCAGATGACTTCATTCATCTCAGACCTTCTCTCTTAAAATGAAAGCTATTAATGATGTTACCCGAGCTTTAATTGGGCCTGAGATTATGGACTGAACCCGGGCCTCAGAACTTTCTCTCTAAGCTTGACTCAACCTCAATCGCATAATCAAGTTTGATCCCACTCTGTCCAAGACGCACAAAATTCTGAGACCAACGTGAACGGACTCAACAGATCAAAAAATATATAAATCATAGTGACAGTGAAAGGGGAAATCCACCAATATTCCAACCTTTCTACACAATTCAGTCTTTAAGATGTAAACCAAGTCAAGAGTGATTTTAATCTAAAATGTGCCACCCTGGAGAAACTTGTTGTGGGTGAAAAGCATTGTTGTGGTGAAAGCACTTATTGCCTCTAAAAGCGCCCTCACAGAAAGGTCTACATGAAAATGGTTACAAATTTGCTGCCTGATGCTTAAACAACATCTCAAAGGGTTTTAGGTTTTTCAGTATCTTTGAATCTTTATTTTTTAAACATCCCAAAGTCTTTAAAATGTTCCATTATATACTGCACGTTGTGTTTATATAGCAAAGTTTAATCCTAAAGCTCTGTTTCTTTACATAAGGCATATTACATACTGTATATTTGTCACATGTTCAAATGTTTGTCACATGTATTGAAATAATAAAAGCAGAGAGAGCAAATGAAATAACAAGGAAAACTAAAGCAGGGGAAATGTTGCTGTGAGCACCTGAATGTGAAATTTAAACCTATCCATAACCCAAATAAGGCTGATGTGAGTGGGTCCCATTTGGTTCTGACATTTATTTCAAGCTCTAGATGGTGCTGCTGAGTTGCATTACTGCTATGAAAAGCTAAGGCCTTTATTGCACCAATCCCTGTTGCTGTATGTGTTGCAGGATTAGGACGAAGGAGGCCTACGGTGGCGTTTGTAGATAGTGTAAGAGAGCCTTTGCTGGAGAGGGGTAGTGCTGTGCTCCGGGCTCAGAGAAGCCTCTCTCCAGAGGGTCACCGCTCCTCTTCCCTGCCTCCCAGAGCACAGAGGGCAGGCCTTCCCTCCACACCAAGTGAGTACCTCTGCAAACTTGAGGACTGCATAGTCCCAGATAAAGAGTCTTATAATAACCTATAAATGAAGAACTGAAGAAGACAAGTACTTAATTTTCCTTTAAAATTCAACCAAACCTAATTTTCCCAGGGGTGTCCAAACCTTTGCATACAACTGTAAATATTTATTGATTCTAACATTACAAATTCTGTGCAAATGAGTTACCAGCTTCCAAGCAATGTCTTTACCACCTTACTTAATTCATTATGGATGATTGAATGAATCAGAATTCGCATGGTCAAATTTGTTCTATGTATTTGCTTTTTCATCATGATAGCCAAAAGAGAAACTCTTATTCAGCCACTTTCAGCCAAGTCCAGTCCCAAACGCTGCCCAACAGAAAACTTTTCTACTGCATTTGATCGGCCAATGCCTTGCCAGCAGCACATGCATAACAGGTACACAGTTTTGAACACCTCCATAATAGCTAACTGTAACTTGTCAGATTTTTGCACTTTCCACAGCACTCAAGACTGTTCCCTCGGTTTTAGGTTTGATTTGCACTTTGATCAAAGGGGTTTCACTTCAACGCTGCCATCTCAGCCCAACTCAAGAACAAGATTGCAGTTCATGCACACAGAGAGACCACAAGGTAGTTGTGTCTTTACATTCATCTTAATATATTTTTATGCAAAGCAGCTTAAAGGCTGCTTTAAAGCAACTAGGCATTAGGTAGACTTTTTTTTTCTTTTATCTTACTGTCCGTACTGTCCCACATTAAAAATGTATTTTTCTGAACTTTCTGTGGAATACCTTTTGTGTAATCGGCTCGCCTGTTTGATCATGAAACTTCAAAACATTTTCACTGACGTTTGAGTTGACAAAGCACCAGATGTACATAATTTCTAAAAAATATATGGGGAAAAAAAGCTATTAAATACGTGGAATACAATGACCTTTATTCAGTATTGTGTAAACTGCACTTCAGCAAGCCAAATGAAAAAGGGCAAATTATTCTCCCTTTGTAATAAAACATGTTGATCTGTGTTTAAGTACTGGCAAGAAACTGATGTGTACTGATGTGATGGAATCTGATCTAGAGATTAATCAATACATCTGAGGTACTAGCTAGCTAACAAACGTCTGCATTTAAAAGTCCTGCATTATAGCCATAAGATGCAAGTAGGCATGTTTGAATAATACTGATGAATACTAGGTCTAAATCTAGACCTTCTGGATTAGTACTTGGTTTATAAACACACATTTTCAGAAACTAGGGCTGTACCCGACTCAGAATTTTGTCAGTCGAATCGGATTCACCCGTCCTGGCCGACGATTCGACTATTCGTTCATGTTTTTTCTCCATATACATTATCATTATAATCAGTAAACCAATTAGCATACGTTTCAGATCTGATGTCCTCCTCATTTAGAAAGTCAGCAGAATCACAGGAACATATTTTTGAACTAAAAGAGACGTGGCATATGATGAACGATCTGCATTGGAGCCTGATTTAATTACAGAATATAGCATTCGGCAGCAAGCAGGTATTTATGCTAAAAATTAGCGCTTATAGCCTGTCTTTTTAATTTCACTTTCAACAGATTCTTCAGTAGGATGACCCTTCGTCTTTCATCTCTCATAAATAATGAACTCCTAAATAAAACCTAATTAGTCAATATTTAAATTATTTTTAGATGAAAAGAAGAATGGTAGACCTGAAACCGTTTAATTATTATATCACCTGCGCTGAAATAATTATTCCTCGTTTATCGGCAGGCCTATTAAATGACCTGTACTTATCTTTAAATAAAAATAATCTTAGCTGTAAATGAATAAATAAAAATATCTGTAATTTAGGTTCTAAAATAATGGAATTATAATAAAACAAACGTCTTCGGTCCGGTTTTCCTTCAGCCATTTCCACAAACAGCCATTATGTCTAAAAAGAAAGTCAACTCACTGGTTTGAAGCAGTGTTCGATGTCTGACTAAATGACGAGCAGAATTAGCTTTAATTTGTTCGGATTCTCTTCTTCAAAAGCTCCTCCAGACTTTTCCTGAGACATCATTCCACCCGTTTCTCAGCTTCACAGCTTTAGCTTCCTTCAACGGTGAACCGCCAGCGCACGTATCATGCGTCATAGCCTGCTAGAATTTAAATATATATTTATTATTCCCCTTTTAATAATTATTAAAATGTCTTTTTAAATTCTTAAAGTTCTTGTGCATTTTGTTTTTGTTTACGACATAAATAAATAAATAAATAAATAAATAAACTTCGTCACTGTTGTCAGTCGACTTGAAGGTTCTCAGGCGACTTAAAGGGTCTCCGACTGACGATTCGACTCGTCGACTTCTAGAGGGCAGCCCTATCAGAAACTATTTAAATGCATTTGGCACATTGCTAGCAACACATTCTAGTAGTTAGTCAAAGCTAATGCTTGTAGGAACAAACATGCTGAAAAACTTTAAAACAAAAAGAATATGTTTTTTTATATATATTAGTGTGTGTGTATATATATATACATTAATTTATTTATTTATTTATTTTGTTATTGCCATACTGTATGACAAACTGAGGCTGTTTTGCCTTTTTCACAGTTAATGCCCAACCCAGCACAGGATCAGCAGAGCCAGCGGACAGCAGTGATGGAGAGGAAAATGCCACTTCTTCAGGTTTGGAGGAGCAGGAGGTTGCAGACTCTGCCCGGCTGCTGCACGACCCTGATGATGATGGCAGTCTCTCTTATCAGACTCACATTCATTCTCTATCCGACGCTGAAAAGCTTTTTGACGAGCTCACGCTGGAGAAACAGCAGGTGAGCCTAGATTTAGCTTTTGTCTGCATCCTTTTAATATGGTGATTTATCACCCATTTTAAAACTGCTTCCTGGAAGATTTGGCTCACTGCATTGTGTACAATGGACAATCAATCTCTCTCTCTTTCTCTTTTTCTCTCCCTCTTTGTCTTTCACCCTCTGTGTCCAAAGGGGTAACAGTCTGGTAACAATGTTTATAAAGCTTTCAATGGGTTTTATGGATTAGAATTCAGCAGTGGTCCTAGCCAATTACGCAACATGAAAATAATTCGGAATAAGAACGTGGCTTTGATGATCTGTGGCTTTGCATGGATTTTGTAGATTTTATCATTACCTCATAATTTATATACCCTTGATTTAATTATTCAAGCTTTAGGTGTTCTGATGATCAACCAGTTGGAAAGTTACATAGGATAAACAGAACATTTTATAAATGGACATTTTCAATTCTGACCTCCACACAGAGATTGATTACATGAAAAGTTAGCAAATGTCAAACTCAGAAGAAACATGTTGGTTCATTCTTTTATGTAGGCAAAAAAGTTGTTTTATTTGATTGTAAAGATTGTGACCTCGGGTCTCTATCTTCACCGCTATAAAGAAATCCAAGTTGGTAAGTTTCTTTAGAATGGAGCATCAGACCATTCTGAATGATATCTCAGTTCCCCTAGGTAGGTAGATGATGAGGGTGAAGTTATAATCAAATTACTTGGAAGCAGCCAAATGTATTGTGTATGGAACTATTCTGGTGTGATCGCAGTGTGTAAATTAAGCAGCCATTCGGTAAGTTAAACCCATGCATGAACCCACACCAGCAGGCGTTTGTGTATAGTATGGTATGTCAGGTTTCAAAACAGGATGCAAAAGAGTTTGTTGCCTAACATCAAGACTCAACTTCATGTGTGATTTAACTTAATTAGTTAGTTTAATTCTAAAAAGGGAAAGATGGAAACCACAGCAGAGGGTGTCTTGGACAAAGATTTTTTTGGGCTGATGGTGACACAGTAAAATCCAAAATAGTTGCCAGCTTCACATATGACCTTTAGGGCTGTGCAACATAATGGCGATGAGATATACCTACAGTGTTTAGAAATGGTGGTGATGACAGTATTTAAAAATGATGAACATTTTAATGTGTCATTTCTATTCAAGGTCCGCTCGGCCAAATAAATATACTTGGAAGGCCTCACTGATTTAATGCGGTGGGAACTCACCAATAGGTGACAAATAGAAAGAGGTTGGAAAATCAGAGCCTGGAAAGAGTTCACAAAAACTATAAATGATAGCAGCATAGCAAAGGCAACGGCTACACACACTGCAGAACTCGTACAGTGTCGACTTTTACTGCAGCTGCAGTCACTCCACTTTATGCTCTCAGATATCCTCCAGACAGGTGTTGTTTAAGAATCACTTAGCCGGAAGCAAGCCTGCACTGTGTTGTATTTAATGCTCAGCCTGTTAACCAAGTTTTTGTTAGCTTGGCCAATACGCTACAGTCCCAAACACCACGGAGCAAGCTTGAATTTGGCTTTGGCACACCATCATCACGTACTCAAATCTCTAGGACATCTAGGCAAAACAGGACAGATTTTATCATCTACACTTGTTTCAGCAGAGCAGTACTTTGTCTGTCTGAGTCTGTAGTCTGCTCGCTAAGCTAACATTAAGTTAGCTGATTATACTACAGACCCAGACACTACAGAACAGGTTACGTTTAGCCTTTTAAACTGCAGATCTGTTATGCTTATTAAGCTTCTCTCTCCTAGTTAGCAGCACTGCTTAATGTTTAGCGATTGTTGACATTGTTGAAAATCATGCGCTTCAACTTATTTGGTGACCATGTGAGCAAGTCTTTGATTATTTTTGATTGTGAAATGCTGCAAGATATGGCGCAAAAGCAGTACACGGTTTTATATCACTTTTATGGTTTTAAAGTGTGGGATAAGTGGACATCATTCCTAACCCTAATGACATTACAACCCCAAACTAAACAACTTTGGCATGTTTCATACTTTGGCAGAATCATTTGTTTACACATTTGGATCCGTTTCAGCCTTAATATAAGCAACTGACCATACAGCTCACATGACTACACTTAGGAAATGCCTTAAACAGTTTGAAAATGTTCAATACTGTCCGTGGCTTCTAGGGAGAGTTTTTATCACGCACATGCAACTGTGATCTTTTTAGTATTTGCGTACAGTATTTGCACCCTGTTACATGTGGCTCAATAGAGTGTCTGTTTCTACAGCGTGTGTTTCCCACTATCTGTCAGAGAGGATCCTCAGCTCCATGGTATCAGCCCTCTGTACAGTCCACCTCAGCACTCTGCATGTGATCCTTACATAACCTGGCTTTATTGTGCTGAATTCTGCTCCAGTTAATAATCCCTATTTTTAGAATAGAGTCTTCCCCCTCCTTTCTATTCCTGCTGAGAAGTGCTAATTCAGAGCCCTGTTGTTTCAGGGCTCAGCTGTCCCCAGCACCAGCGGCTTCATTAATTTGCTGAGTGGTGCTACGTGTTGACCTTCAAATGCTTACTTCATTTCTCTCCCTTCGACAGATTGAGGCAGCACTGAGTCGGATTCCGGGGGCCGGGGCCAGGGTCACTTTGCAGACGAGGCTAGACGAGGTATAGACAGGCCAACTTTCTCTTTTTCCATTCATATTTTATCAGAGCCGTGGCCGTTTGTTCAAATTGAAACATTTCCTTTCTTCTCAGGTGACGTTGGAGAATCGATTGGAGAAAGTGAACCGTGACTTGGGATCCATCCGCATGACTCTTAAACGATTCAACATTCTTCGCTCCTCTTCCAACATATAACTAGCAGTCCTTTTTCCTTTTCCAAGGATTGGGAAGTTTTGTTTTTCTTTTGACTCTGATACAGGGCAGTCTCCTCTCCTCCACTGTACATAGTCTAATGTGTACATGTTCAAAATTTCTACTTTTGTTATTGTAGGATATTTTTTATATGTTTTACTACATGGTAAAAATGTCACAGTTTTTAAAGTATATATTTTAATAATAACCAGATTTGTAAAAAAACAAAAAACAAAGAAAAAAAAACTTTTATGTCATGAAAATATGAAAATTGTATGCTTGACTCATTCAGGTTTTTTTCCTCTCTCTTTTCATTGTGCTGCTGATACAATGAATGACAAAATAGTCCAGAAGGGCACATCATTTCCAGGTTTTTTAAAGCAGTTCATTCCATTTTTTACTTGTTTTTTTTTTTCATTCCAATTGTACTTGAAATGTTTCTTTATTTATTAATTTTTGCCATGTGTTCATACAAAAATGTTTTTTATATTTTTGCTTTTTGAGCCATTTTGCTTGTGAATATCAGTCAAATAGATTTCCGAGGCCTTGATAACTCACTTGATGAAGGTTCTGCTAAACTGTCATGCTTTTTATCTACCTTTCTCACTTTATTCTCCTTTTAGACATTCCAGGTATCATTGCTTTTGTGACATATTTCCACTCCACAAGAAAATATTCAACCAGCACTGATTGTTTACGCACTGTTTTACAAGGCGTCCTTTTTCGACATTTTAAGATCTTTGTGCAACTTGGAACTGAATGCCTTTGTAATGCATGAAAAAAATGAAAACGATTTCAATGAGTCCTTTTAAATGTAACAAATTAGGCTATTTCATTGTCCCTGTAGCTCACTGGACCTATTTACTCTTGCACCATGATGATCCTCAATAAAATACTGCATACTGGAAGAAGAAGGCTCTTAGCTCTGGTGTATGGTGGTTCATGGCTAAACCTAAATGTGCCAATATTTCAACTGTAATCCCTGGGCATTTACCAAAGGACAAAGACATTCCTAATACTCCATAAAATCTAAATGATACATACAACAATACCTGACAACATACACCATATAATAATAAGCTGTTAAAACATATTTACGTACTATGATGACATTCTTGGTTATTTATGGAATATATTTTATATATATTCTATATATTTTATATTATAAATATATTTTATATTATAAATATTCTATCTGATCTAATATTCTAGCTCATTCCAAGTGTGAGCTGCCTCTTACTGCTCAAAGGAACTTTCACAAATGAATCAAAAAGTCACTAATCCTGTTGTCCTATGTCCTCAGTTCATTCACAGCCAGTGATTTGTATGTATAGAATCACTTGCCATATTACTAATGTTTGTTGTTTTGTATTTAATAATGTACTTATGTGAATTAAAATATACTCATCATTGAAAAAACTAAGGATTCCCAGAAGGAATCAGCTGACAGGAATGAAACTTGGAGGGTAGGTTTAACATTGTGAGACATGTGAATGATTCAAGTTTCACACTCGGCTGTGCATGTGACGTAAGCAAGAACTGGCCTTATCGCTATTACCTGACTGACTATATAAGGTCCTGTTGCGCATGCTTTCCATTCGGACCTGTGCTGTTGTGTTGGTAGCATCCTTTGCAAGCAAAGTATGCCTCGGAGAAGAGTTCAAGAGGGGTCGCATCGTAGGTCTTCAGGAAGCAGGATGGTCTTATGAACATGTGCCATTCCAGCCATACTGACTTTACCATAGCATGCTGTTGGTGGCAGTGGATAGAAGGCAGCACACACCAGCGACATGAAGGATCTGGGAGTCCTACATGAATCACAGAGAGGGAGAACTGACGAATTGTCCAACATGCGCAGAGTCACCCAACAACCATGATTGTGGGCATTCAGCGAGCAGTGATGTCCTCCAAGAGTCATCCTGTTAGTGCCTGGACCTCTGACAGATGACTGCACGATGCAGGACTACATGCACGTGCCAGACTGTCATGGGGCAATGTGTAACCTGTAGCACTGAGATTGCATATTGCAACCTACTAAACCCCCACTGGGGGTTCTTTTCAAGGTCCTCCAGCAGATGCTATAGTTACAGCACCATCAAATTGCTGCTTCAATGTGTGTACTGTACAGCCCTACATGGCAGCCGCCATTGGTAGAGGATCTGATCCTATATACACTCGTCAACAATAAATAGTTGCACCCAGAAGGAAGTGTGGGACTGCAGTGTTATTGGGAAGGAAGATAAAGGTTACCAGGAACAATAAATGATGATAAATTTAAACTGATATGGACAATATTTATTGAGCTACACATACAGAAGTAATGTCTCTCAGTATGACGTCAGGTCTACTGCAACATGCCAGACGTCTCAACATGGAGTTGTAGAGGTTCCTAATGGTGTCCTGTGATAATCCATCCCATGCAGCTTGAATATTCTCACACAGTTCCTACAGATTGTGTGGTAGGGGTGGATTTGTGACTCGTGAAAACAAATTGTTCATCTTGGTGCTGACCATAGTCCCTCAACACACGGACTCATTGGTCGTCTCCACTAAAACAAAAGTGGGACTCGTCACTGAAAATGACCCGCTGCCATTCTGAGTCACTCCATGACAGTCTGGCATGACACCACTGCAGTCTTTAGTGACGCTGATGTGGTGTTAAGGGCTGTCGTCCTAATGGTCTGCATGCATGTAGTCCTCCATCATGCAGCCGTCTGCCAATGGTCCTGCCACTACCAGGATGACTCATGGAGGGCATCACTGCTCACTGAATGTCTGCAATCATGGCTGTTGGGTCAGTCAGATACAGCGATAAGGCCCGTCCTTGCTTACGTCACTTGAATCATCTGCATGTCACACAACGTCAAACCTACCCACCAGGTTTCATTCCTGTCAGTTGATTCCTTTTGGGTGCAACTAATTGTGCAACTATTCTTTTGACAATGAGTATAGATATGAAGGGCTCATTCTAAGCTAATGAATAAACAACAATATGTAGTTACAGGTGATTAATGAAAAAGATGAAATGATGAAAATGATGCTGTCGTATATTATATATCCTAATTCTGCTAATAGCTCCTCCTGAATCTTACACTCTGCTCCTTTAATGCCTCTGAAAGCTCCTATTATATCCTAATTCTACAAATAGCTTCCCCTGAATCTTTTACACTGCTCCTTTAATGCATCTGAAATCTCCTATTATATCCTAATTCTGCTAATAGCTCCTCCTGAATCTTACACACTGCTCCTTTAATGCGTCTGAAGGCTCCATCACATATACACACATACATCACATATACATATAATTGTGACTATGCTGCTGTTATTGCCTCAGGGACCCGAATGAAACTGCTGCACCTTTTAAGGTGGAACAGGAAAGTTCAAACAAGCTGGTCAATAAGAAACTTCAGCTTCACCTTTAATCTTTATTGACAGCTTCCAAATGTCCTACTGACCATTTCAAATATGACTATGCTCATATGAAACAGAGGTTTACAACCACTAGGGAGCACTAACAGCTAACGCGGGCTCTGAAATGGAGCGAAGAGGGGCGGACGAGGCTGACTGAAGAACTTAATCACCAGTAGAGAGGTGATGCTCTCTCTCTTACTTTCATAGAGGAGGATAACAACTAAGTGAGGAGATGAAACGCTGTGGACGGAGCGGCGGAAAGCTCTTTTTAGAGGCACGGACAGCAACTTAGCTAGCTAGCTAGCGGCGCCAAACCTGAGTACACTCTGTCCTCTGTTTTTAAGTTTTCGTACGGACCCCCTTCCAGACACATTACTGCACACCTCACATCTGGAACAGCGAGCGAGCCGGAGCTGGACAACATAACAGCCACCACCGCGTTTAAGCACACGGCCAGGCTAAATAAAACCACGAGGAAGGAATCCTGTGCCCTCCCTTGTGGAAGAGGTTAAGCCGCCTAGCTGCTGGGTTGTCGCCGAGCCAGCTACCTTTTTATAGTCCGCGGACGTACGAACACTGCTAGCGAGCTGCTAACAGTTGGGACATTGCATTGCTCTGGCTGGCAAACACCGACCAACCGACCTCCCTCCTTCGGGATGTACAGCAGCTAGCTTAGCTGGAAATGTGCCAAACAACCGGACATGCATCACGAATAGTCCTCTAGAAAAGCCCCGGTTTTACACTTCAGGTAAGTGACTGACTTGCCCGGACTGTTTTCTTACGCAGCGCTGTGAGGTAACACTAGCTTAGCCGGTTAGCCGTATGTAACGTTATGACTGCTATCGTGTCTTACGCTAACGGTCACCTGCTAGCTAGCTCGCTGTTTTATGGAGTCAAGAACTTTACCTGTTTCCCTGTTCTTACAAAACGTCGACGCTTACCAGATTAGGTACTAGTATCTGTACATGCGGTACAGCAACGGAGCACTTGTGTTTTTAGGTCTTAGTATCTGCAAGCTGTGCAAAGTAAGGATCTAACGTTGGACACTTCTTCTAGAATGAGGCGGAACCAGCCCTACTAACCGAGTTAGTGACATAACTCGGGCATCTTGATGAATGATATCAGTCGTTAAATGAGACTAATAGTCAAACTATAAGTGGGGTTTCGGTCTGGAGGAGGTCTTCGGGTGGTTTTCACCTGAGCCCAGACTACCAAGACACACAGCCGAATGGCTAAAACGCCCTCTCTGTGTTTCCCAAAGGAAACGTGTCATTGAGCGGCCGCCGTGGAGAGAGAGTGTTCAAATAGATAGTCTCTCTGTCATATGACTGTGGTAGTTGTTGCTGTTCAGCCCACTCCAGATCTCCCCTGACTGAATGCTTGGTCTGAGGTCCGCACTGTTCAAACAGCATGGCTTTCATGAGCTCAGTCCATCTCTGGCTGTTGAAGAAGAGGCACACCCACAGAAAATCAGAGAGCAGAAAGTGTAGGTCTGAATGATTTAAACTGCAACCTCCATTCAGTAAGTCAGGGATGTGATGTGAAGGTAAATACTCTGCTGACTTGATGTCAGAAGAAACCGCAGGAGCTTCGTGAAGCCCCCAGGGGGAGAAGGCAGGCTACCTCCATCCGGTCTCGTCTGAGGTGGTGTGTGGGTTTGTGAGGTGCAGGATTTTGGGGTCATGTTATCGTCCCGTGTCAGGGTGATTCAGTCCTCTGCTGTGGTTGAGAGCCATAATGTATTGCCTAGCTGTCAAAGATAGCAGAGCTCTTGGGTCCTGCATACTAAGCACTCGAGGCGCCCGTCGGCTTTCCAGGCCCCAGAAGGCTCAGATCTGCTCCTTTCTGAGTGCTTCAGAGTGGGCCCATATTTTCCTTTACCATATATGGCATTTGGCAGACACTCTCATCCCGAGCGACTTACAGTTTTATCATGGCACATGAGCTTAATGTAGCATAAGGAGCTCAAGGCCTCACATTCATAATCAAAAACTAGTTGTGGCCAGATTGAAACAGCCGACAGGAATGAAACTTGGTGGGTAGGTTTGAAATTGTGAGACATGCGAATGATTCAGGTTTCACGCTCAGCTGCGCATGTGACATAAGAGACGAGCCTTATTGCTGTACCTGACTGAGTATATAAGGCCATCCGGTTGCGCGTACTTTCCCTTCTGACTTGTGCTGTTGTGTTGGTAGCATCCATTGCAAGTGAAGTATGTCTCAGAGAAGAGTTCAAAAGCAAATTCAAGCAGTTGGAAAAGTTTGAGAGGGGTCGCATTGCAGGGATCCAGGAAGCGCTGTGGTCTTCTTGTTGTATTGCGTGCCATGCCGGTCGTGCGGACACTACCATAGCGCACTATTACTGGCAGTGGATAGAAAAAGGCACACACCAGCGACTGGGAGACCTATATGAACCACAGAGAGAGAGACCCAGCAGCCATGACTGGGGACATTCAGAGAGCAGTGATGTCCTCCGTGAGTCATCCTGTTAGTGCCAGTACCATTAGCAGACAGCCGCATGACACATGACTACATGCATGCAGGCCGTTACGATGACTGACTGCAAGTCATCTTCAGTGAAGAGTCCTGCTTTAGTCCTGGTGGAGACGACAACACATCCATGTGTGGAGGCACCGTGGTCAGCGCCAAGATGAACGGTTTGTTGTCACATGTCCACAAGGCCTTGTGTCACTCCAACTCCACTCCAACTGCAAAATCTTCAGGAACTGTGCGAGAATATTCATAGCTGCATGGGATGGATTATCACAGGACAACATTAGGGACCTCTACAACTCCATGCAGAGACGTCTGGCATGTTGCGTTAGCAAACATGGAGGCCTGACACCATGCTGAGAGAGACTACTTCTTTATAACACCTCTGTGTTATGTCACCTTTTAACCTCTTAACCGCGCTTAACAAAATGTTTAAGCACTGAAGACACCAGCTGATTCAATTTGAAAGCAGTTTTTTGTTTTTTGGCCATCAGTCTGTTATAAAGGCTTCAGCTGTGCAGCTATATGCTGCCTTCGCTGTTAGATTTTGAGATTAATATGCACCATACATTTTCAGTAGGAACCAAGCAGGCCCAGTATAGCACTCACACTCTCTGAGTATACAGCCAAGCTGTTGTAACACATGCAGAATGTTTCCTGGTGTGGTCATGTTGAAATAAGCATGAGTGTCCTTGAAAAGACGGCGTCTAGAAGGCAGCATATGTTGCTCAAAAATGTGTTTAGCGTTAATGGTGCTTTCACAGATGTCCAAGTTTCCACCTAATAGCACCTTCCTCCCCCCCGCCAATGATACATGCTAAATTTTGAACTTTATGATGGTAACAATCTGGGTGGTCTCTTTCTTCTTTAGCCTGGAGAATACAACATTCACGATTACCATAAATCATCTGCAAGGCTGACTCATCAGACCACAATATCAGTCCGTCAGCGCACCGGTCCATTTCGGATGAGCTCAAGCCCAGAGAAGCCTTTCTGGATATTGTTGACGTATGCCTTCTACTGTACATAGTACATAGACTGCATCTGTGAGATCAAGCAGCATTAGATCAGCCAGCGAGTAACGTTTAACAATCTGGCAGCTCCAGTAGATGATCATAGCCCTGCTGTGGCGCTTGTTTCCAAGCAAAGGTTTAAGGCATGTCTTGATTAAGGATGCATTTACAGAGGTAAGATGATGTTGGTTTTGTATTCACCTCCTTCTTATTTGAATGTTGTTCTGTGTTTAAGGTATCTCTGTGTAACCTCAGCACCATTGAAAGACATTCTGGTCATTGCTGGGTCTCTGCAACAGTGGTGACGAGACAGGCTCTGTCATAGCGGTCAGAGTTATAGGTCACTTACCCGTATGGTGAGGGGGGGTTTATAATGACTCTGTTTTCACTACTCAGAATGAATTTTTTTCGTTACACTGAATTAAAATTAATACATTTTTTTCTAGCTTAGACACTATAGATCGACTGATGGACTTGACCAATATTTGTAGTATTTGCATGTAGATTCAAACTTTTATTTAAAGTAAGTGAAGAAAATATTTTTCACCTACGAACCAAGTGGATGCATGGAGATGCTTATTGTGCTATGAAGTAATATTAGTATTGCTGGTTGTGCTTTTAGAGCAAACGGTTCATATGTCGGTAACTTTTGAGGAGAACCCTTGTGGCCTTTTCGGTCTTTTTTTAACGCTTAAAGGCTGTGGATCATTTAATAGGTCAGAATATTTGTGGGGGGTGGGAGGTGTACTTTGGGTTTAGTGCCTTGATCATCAGCATACGTAAATGCGACTCTGTGTAGGTACAACATAGCGATACTGAACAAGTGAAGTAATACTGACAAACTGTCATGCTAACTCATTTTATGCATTGCCTAACTAAATGACTCGTGACTCAAGAAACTGAGAAAGGATGTAGGATTGATCATGGTATTTTTTTTTCACTTTTCAGAATTAATATAAAATGTCATTTGACTGGGGGTTTTCAAACTTTTGCATATGACTGTATCTGCCTTAAGAGCACAGTATCTCAAAAACAAGCTGTTTAATTCTGAGGCATAAAGAGAGGAGGGAAGATGTCATGTAAAAATGATTCATGACTGTTTTGGTGCATAGAACCGCACAAACGTTATTGAAGCTCTGGATACAAAATAAATACAAGAAAAGGAGGTTAGAGGCCCTTTAAAGTAACATCTGGTGGTTTTTGTCTCAGGATTTCAGGCCCAGCAACATGAAACGCCACGCTGTATTGATTGTCGGCTGTCACAAAGCTACACCAACGCTGACTCAAACAGTCCATAGCGTTATCTTGTAATGTGAGCAGTTTCCTGACGTAAAGATATTCAGTCCTATAGTGTATCCCCCGCCTGAGTGTGTCTTGACTTCACCTCGGTGCAGAGTCTTGTGTGATGATAGAATCAGGATATTCTTCTCTTCTGCTTTATGATCCTGTTATTTCATGTCCTTGAGTCCCTGAGTGGTTTTCCTTTTTTCCTTTGCCCCTCACACCACACCCTGTAATATTCGCACTGGCTTTATGGTCTGTGGTTGTGTTTTCAAGCAGAACACAAAAAAAGAAAGAAAAATTGTATCCAGTTATAATGCTGAAATGATTAGGTTTGTCCTTAATGAATCCTTTTATGAAGCAGTCGTCGTAGCAAGAATGAGTCACAGTATTGATTGCCTGTCACTCTCCCACCCCAGCCTGAGGAAACCTTGCTAATAGCTGGCAGGCACAAGGAGGGAGGCCTCTGTCAGAGGTGGACGAGCATGCCGATGTGACCCTGAGTCGTGCTGCATTGGCGGGGAACCCAGCATGCCAAGAGGAGTCTACACAGTTCCACTGCATTATTTATAGCCGCATAGTAAACAGTCAAGTCCATGCTTTCTAAACATGGCAAGGGGTCATCACTACCTTCCGCAGCATGGGCAGTGGACGCTTGTGTGTTTTGTTTTCCAGGACAGAATATGTTTGAAGATGTTGTATGGTTTGTGTCGTTCTCCTCTAGAATTACCCTAACTACATTAGCAAGCGTTAAAGTCTGTCAAGAGTAGTTTAAACTAGAGGTTGGCAAAAAGCTAGATATGGCAAAAATTTAATATTGTGACCCTTTGAGAACTTTTTATGGTACGTGATATGTTTATCATTTATGCTGACGTGTTTTAAGTACTTACAATATGCTCAGAAAAGCGTGTTGCAGCGTAATATGTCACAATAATGATGCTATTGTGACATTCCCTAGCTATAGTTATTACACAGTCGAGCCACATTATTATGGCCACATCCTACTTTAAACGGCGGCAGTGCGTAGCTCATGCCGAAAGTCACATTTACGTGGCATTCTCTGGGCCCACTCATCCATTTGGAAGGCACTCTCAACCGGTTTGGGTATGAATCCATCTTTGTAGATCACATACACCTATACATGCTGATTGTCTTCCCTGGGGCGGATGGGATCTTCCAGCAAGACAGTGCGACATGCCACACAGCTAGAAATGTCCAATATTGCTTGGAAGAGCATGGCCAAGACTTCAAATTTCTGCCCTCTGATTCCCCACTGTGCATCTGGGGGGATCCTCCCCCCTTACACCCTCCAGCAGCTGTGGGATGCACTGCAGTCAGCATGGCTCCAGCTACCTGTGACAACCTACAAGGACCTTATTGAGTTACTCCCAGCCTGTCTGAGTTTGAAAGAGGTCATGGTCAATGCATGTGGATAACGTGGATTTTGACTCTAGTACAGATAGCACATGTAGTATCGCAATGCCCAATACCAAAGCAATACTATGACTACAGAATAACACCCAACTAGCACTCTGTGTCTGCTGGACATATACTCAGGAAAGTTTTGTATTTGTTACTAGGACTGTGACAGTATTCATTTTTTGTCACCCTGCTGATAAAGCAACATATCCATGCGGTTTGGCAGTTTGTGTACATTTTTGTGCATCCCCTCTGCACCACTTACAATGCGTCAAATACTTAGCCTAAACACAACCACATTGCCAGTCTAGCAGCGTCCAAACATTCCAGACTGTTGTTTTTAGTGAAGGTATAGACATCGTTGCACACATGCCACACAGGAATATGGACTCTACAAATCTTTAAGTAATGGTTAGTCCTTACTTTACCTTCACAGTAACAGTGGTACAAGTAAATGTAATTAGTTACTGTACTTAGTAGTTTTTCTGTGTATCTGTACTTTACTGAAGTATTTCCATTTTGGACGACTTTGTACTTTAACTCCATTACATTTCAAACTCAAATATCTTACTTTTTACTCCACTACATTATTCCAAATTTGTAGTTCCTTTCGACTTATGTGCGCATCAAAACGTAAGATGTCAAAACGAAACAAGCTTATTCATGGATTCTTAGCATCCATGATGTCTGTTTCAGGCCTGGACTACATCAAGGACCACCTGGAGGAAGGTAGGTAAAGCAGGATGGGGTTAGTAAACAGATAAAACATTGTTCCTGACTTTGTGGGTAAATAGACCACAATAGAGAAATATGTCCACATGCACTTGTGACTGGCGAGTGTCTTTTTCTGCATTTATACAAACACTTTCCTTTCAGTTTCCTTTTATAATAAATTTGTTTTGGCTAGTTTATGTTTATGAACAGAGAGGTACAGATGCAGTATAGTAAAGGAAAACTCATTTGTAAACCTGTTTAAAGCAAGTTTTTATTAAACTTGAACTTGTATCTAAGTTGCAAATAAATCTTTATATAAATAAAACTTTGCTTGTTTGCAAAAAGTTATAACAGAAACTGTTCTCTGTGTTTGTGCTTATGATCATTGTAATAGACATCCATGTCAGACTAATTAATGACCTATTAAAGACTGCTGGACTGAGAGTGACACTAGAGTCTCTTCACCTAAAATTAGTTGATTAAGAGTCTTGTTGCAGAAATGATAATAGGACATTAGAGCCATAATAAATCATGCTACTTTAACTCTCCATATTTAAGTACATCTGAAGGTAAATACTTTAGTACTTTTACTCCAGTGGAGGTCTAAAGGGAGGAACTTCTACTTTTACTGGAGTAATATTTTACCTTGGGTATCTCTACTTTAACTCAAGTAAATGGTTTGTGTACTTCGTCCACCACTGCACAGTAAACAGCACAACAGGACCTAAAGCCAAACACAAAGTCTCACAATGTTAGCTTAGTTTAATATAACAAACTAAAGACGCTGGTTGTTGGTGCAGCTTTTGGGGAACTGAGCACCTTGCAGTCATAACTATCGGTATAACAAGAACACTTAAACTCAGTCTGGAACACGATGAAACTGGCACCACGTTAGATGACGTCACAGGCTTTTAGACAAACAGATCTCAGCTAACGTTACAGTCTACTCATCATCAGCTCACTGACAGGGAGCTGTCGGTAAAGTGGTAAACTGATGCAAAGTGTGTATAATGACGGTGAATCCACTTTTCACCAGCAAAAAACACAGTAAAAAATGTGGTGATGACAGTAATGAGCTCCACAGCGCGGTAGGCCTCACGTAACCACGGCTTTGCGGTAGTGCGGTTATAGTCACAGCCCTATTTGTTTCAGAATGCAGCATCAAAGTAGAGTTGGCTTATTTCTAGGGCACGTGTTTTACAGTTGTATTTTATCAGACACGTTTATGGCATTTCTGTAGTTTTATGTATCAAAACCAGTCATGATTTATTGTTACGTGGCCTTTTCCAGCCTCTCTTTATCATGTAGATTTAAACAGGCTGTTTTATTATGGTGCCTTTAAAACATGTGTAAACAAACCCTCTTCTGATTGGTTTTACTATATTGTGGCCTGTTTAAAAAGCAGTCTAGGCTGCAATACTCCTTGTAACGTCAATGTATAGAGGTTTGGCCTAAACTCATTTAGGTTGAATAGGTGGTATAGGCATGTAAATGTGTTTGTTTTGTAGCACAGTGAATTCAAGAAAGGATGTCTTTTGCAGCTTGGTTTATAGGGACTGGATCGTGAACCCTGTGCTTTGAAACTGCATAGTGTTAAAAACTCTTTTTAAAAAAGTGTCAGAAATGACATCTGAGCATTTAGAAAGAGCGTGAAACAAATGATTACAGCGTTACTGTGTGTCCGCAGGAAGTCATTTGCATGGAGGGAAAGCTACCGTTGAGCTTCATTAGAATCTACGGCAGTATGTTTGCTTTTTCGATGGTGGAAGGTAACATTGTGCTTCTGCGGCAAGACTAGCATATGTGCCTCTCCTTTTAAGAAAATGCTCCAGACTTTACTTCCTTTTATCATTAAAAAAAATCTCAATGAATAGTGTAATAATCATCTAGAACAGCAAAACTGACACGTAAAAGGTCATTTACAACCATGGGATGGCGGTGCTTAGTGTCATTAGGTTTAAACAACAGGGGCATCACGTGACAGTATGTTTCTGCCACTAACGCTATCTTGAACAAGCTTTATTTTGTTTAGTTATCCATAGAGTACAACAACAACAACACAGTTATGCTAAAGGTTCTTGGGGTATGTGGGCACAAGGAGGGAGGGCTAGATTTGGGCTTTTCAGTTGAGTTTTTTTTTTTTGAAGGCAGCCATAGTGTTGGAACCATCCTTGGTTGCAGTGCAGGAGAGCCGATTTTCCTCCAGCTTCCAGTCCCCCGAGAAAGCTCATTTGATTTTTTGCCAACTTGTTGGACTGATGGCATTGGCAGTCCCGGTGATGCGTGTTGCAAACCTAATTTGTTGAATGGAAAGTTCCCAGCTGCTCTGTAAATTTGAATTTGTGAAATGCTTTTATGGAACTAGACCAAAGGCCTTGACACATCCTTGCGTCGCTTAACTGGAGTACAGTAACAGTCACAAGCTCTTTGCTGTGAGTGAGTTGACGGTGTAATCAAACCGTGCGTCCTCCAGACACATTATCTCCATCAGGTGAGACCATTAATAAGTGAAGTGAGTTTATGTGAGGGTTGTATGTATCGCATTTGCTGCAACCTACCCCTGAACTCCTTGGCTCCAAAGTGCTTCCTGGAGTAAAGCTGACCGCGGTGATGGCCGAGGGGGTGGAATTACGTCTGGGACAGAGTCTGCTTGGTGACCAATCACTCAGAGCCTCTTGACGTTTCTGCTCTGCTTCCTGCAGCTATTTATGGTGAACACCATTCTTTCCACCGTGCACCATTTTCCTTTTGGCTTCCAGATAAGGAACTGCATCAGGGAGCCCTTTTTTTGTGCATAAACTATTTTTACATCATGATTGCCATGGTTCAAGAGTGCAGAGCATTACAGGGAGTGCACTATTGAAAGCAGAAGCTTCAGACAATACAAGGGCATACACTCAAGTCGTTGTGAAAGTAGTGGCACTTATACAAGCGCACGGATTGCATAGCTCGGCCTACGGGGCTTTTAGCAGTCTGTCAGTCTTCTGGTGGTCTATTCAGCTCATTAGTCACCATGGGAATTCTCAGAACAGCTCCAAAGATTGACATTGGGTTAGATCTAGGACACCTGATTTCTTTCCTTCTCCTGAAGAAGCAGAACGAAAGAGCAACTCTTTGCGCCCTAGTCTGATGAGCCTGAAGAAGCGTTCTGTGTGACTGGTTAGGAAACTAATACTTTGGAGAAGCTGATTCCTTCTCGTAGCTTGTGCTAAGGTATTAGCGGTAGGCAGTAGTGGGGAAAATATAACATCAGACAAAGCAAAGACCAAACAGACAAAATGCATCAGAATAATTCAGGTGGATGAACGTAACTGCTGTACCATTTTAGGCGGAATGGGTATTTTTGAATAAGAATGTGTTCATGCCATGCACTCGTGCCTTTGAGCGTCAGATGCTTCTGGAATTTGGAAAATCTTACTGTCAGTAAGCTGGTTCACGGCTTATTTTCCACCTCAAGACTGTGCTGTTGTCTGAGGAAGGAGGTGATTTCAAGCCATGTATTGCTCAGGTTGGATTTGTCATCTGGGTTTAATGCAGTAATGGTAAGCTGCTGAGTGGCAATTTTATTTTATTCGTTTTTGGACGCTGCATATTGTTCTGCGTTTGATAGCTTGCATCCTTTTGGGGACATTCAGGTGATGACATTATGAAAATGTTTGAAAGTCAGGTTGAATATCTCTCCACCGCTAAGTGTCAATGAAAGGTGTTGTCTACAGATGACCATTTCTGATCAAGGGCTCCTAACACAGCCAAAGAGCTCAACCTGCTCCAACCTGGTAGAGGCATTTGAAAAAAGCTGTTTTCCAATAATGCCTTTCAAATTCAAATACCAAATTGTCTATCTGTTACACTACACACTACAGTAGCAGGGCCCTATGTAGGGCTGAAAGATAAATTGAATGTGTCATCAAAATGGCAGTTTAAAACAATGCAATATTCAAATCACAAGAGCTGCAATTTAAATAATAGGCCATTTTATCAAAAGTTTGTAAACTCCCCGTAGATGAGTTAGACCAATCAGAGGCAGCCAGACAACTATATGGTGTGACATCACAACCACAGCTAACTGAGAAAGGGGATGCTCTTTTCTTACTGACCAAATAACAGGCCAGGACTTCAGTTCCCAGAAAATAACTGCAATTTAAATCGCATCAGAAAAATCGCAATTAGATATTCTTTCCAAATTGTTCTGCTACTGTTGTTGTTGTTGTTGTTGTTGTTGTTATTGGGAAGTTCTTTATAATTGACCAGCAACTTTTTATGTTGTTTTATATGATGTTCAGTTTTCCAGAAGTATTGTCGATACCGGTCATATACTCGAACATCAGTTGTAAGTAACAGATCATATCGCCCACCCTAGTATGAGGTTATGTTTGGGAACCTGAAGTGAACCCAGACCCTTAATTGTGCATTCATGAAACTGTGGTTGTTGAGCGTCATTATGACAAAATGTCATGGTTCAAGTATCTCTTCACACATTAACATTGAGTCATTGTATACCCCGCTTCTCTTT
Source organism: Semaprochilodus insignis (assembly GCA_034552555.1). Lineage (NCBI taxonomy): Eukaryota > Metazoa > Chordata > Actinopteri > Characiformes > Prochilodontidae > Semaprochilodus > Semaprochilodus insignis. Next base: position 19,924,201 of record CM067490.1, on the reverse strand, counting down.
GAAAGGCTTCTGGCTAAAAGTTATCCTACTTCAGCATCAGCCTTCAAAGCCTCCTTTGTAAGATCTACACTTCTGGTTTTTTGGTTTGCATTTGCAGCTGCGCGTGGGCTGAAGTCATTGTCCAGAAAGCAGAGAGCCATTATTAATGAATGCAATCAGGAAATGGGCAGTTGGTCTTAATAGATGCTTAATCTTGGTAACAAATGGCCTGAGGGCTGAGGGAGAGAGGCCTGTGTCATAGCAGGCTCCAGGCACTGTGTCATTAATGCTGCGAGAAGCAACTGTATATTTTCCAGCCTTTGCACTTTGGAGTCTGTCCAGACACTAATGGTATTGGGCTGTGTGTGGCATGCTAAAGCCACACCCACCATGCCATTGATTAATGGGGGCAACCTCACTTTTTCCAGCTCAACTCTGCAAGGTGGGTGTTTAAGTGCCTCTGGCAGAGTTGCCAAAAAATTCTCATCTTGGGAAATCATACCTTTTTCTCCAAGGGCCATTCGTCAAAGACGTATCTTGAGATGAACCTTTGATATAGACTTTATCTCATAGCCTTTAAGAGACTTTGTTGGTTTGGCTGGAGACCATTCTCCTTCTCAATTGTCCATATACAGCTTTAGTAAATGTAATGCATCTTGCCAACCTGTATTATAGTATCAGCTTTGCCAGTTACAGACTTTCATTTATTTAATCTCCAGTCAAAACGGCCTCAAAGTACAAGCAGTTCATTTATCAGAAGATAGTTTGGTGGAGAACCGATGGACAAGAAGGATGAAGTGCACCGCCAAAATGGTCACCAGGAGTATGCATCAGTACCTCAGTACAGAACTGTGCTCAAATACACAGCGATAAATAAAGCTTTAATTTCTGATAGACAGAAAGAAATTAGGCTCCACTTTTGCCTTGAATCTGAAACAATCCAGAGCGACAGCCCATTGCTGTGGGTCTTAAGGGATGTCTAGACTTCAACACAGTCATAAAACGAAATGAATAAAAAGAAAATTTGCAAATCAAATGAAGCTGCTGATATTCTCAGAACAATGGACTGGTCACCCCAGAGCCCTGACCATTATTAAACAGATCGTTAGACGTAGAAAACGCCACCAGTCTTGAAAGACTGAACTGTTTAGGTTGTGTGCAGGCATGGTGTGTATCTTGTCAGCTTTATTTTTAAAAACTGTGGAAGTGAGCCTCTTTAAAAGAACGGCTGTACAGGTAAAAAATAGATGCACTAAATACTGAAACATTTAGCTGTGTTTAGATGTTGAGGCTTCTGTGCAGTTTTTTTACAGTGACATTGTGGTTATTGTTACACAGACTTTACACGGTATTTTTTGACCGCTCCGCAAACTTAATAAATTGTACAGATTAAGAGGCTACATACCACAAATTCCATTTTTTTCACCTCAGGCTTTCCATTTAGTCATTGTATTGATGGGTGTTTTGTTTGATATCAATGGATAATGGATACAGACATTGACATTATTTGTGTGAATTCTATATGTCTTGGGTAAGACCTTTATAGAATGTCACATGATGGAAATTTAGCACTGCCTGAGTAGCAGCTGCTCTTAGTCCATCTTGTGGTGTTTTCTAACATGATGTTGGTACCATCAATAACAGGTGCGAAGAGATCAAATAGAGTGAGTGTGTGTGTGTGTGTGTGTGTGTGTGTGTGTGTGTGTGTGTGTGTATGTATGTATGTATGTATGTATGTATGTGTGTGTGTGTGTGTGTGTGTGTGTGTGTGTGTGTGTGTGTGTGT
>CM067490.1:19882184-19922391 GCA_034552555.1 Semaprochilodus insignis | reverse complement strand
GTGTGTGTGTGTGTGTGTGTGTGTGTGTGTGTGTGTGTGTATATATATATATATATATATATATATATATATATATATGCTTTAGAGTGATGTAGAACATGGAGTGAATGCAAATACGAGAATGTGTTGTTTTCAGGAAAGATATGAAAGTATGGATTAGTACAATACAGTGGTTAGACGATTCTTGTCAGCTATTCCATGGATTTCCTAAATTCCTTCAGCAGCGCCTGATTTATGGATTAGCCGGTTTGGGTTCTGGATGATGACTGTAAATATTGGGCTTCATTCTAAACAAACAGGAGCACACCTCATGTGACTAATCAATTGTTTGAGGACTGGGAACAACTGAACACCTGATCAAGTGGAACCATATGTGCTTCTGTGTGATTTGAATGCAAACCTATAGTCTCAATTTAGACTTGAGTGTTTATAATGTTTGTGTTTTATGACGTATCGGCTTTACTTTACCTCACCTGAACTGAAAGTTAGCTAGATAACAAGCAACCAGCCAAAAATGTGGTAACCAGCTATAGTGACCACAAGTCCATTGTGTAGTTAGAATGTGTATGTATGCATACTGTGTGTATATAAAGTGAATAAGGCATTTTTGTGAGTTTTTAGCAAGTCCTGTCCAAGCTTCAGCAGCTGCCAGCAGACATTACTTTGCAGAGTCAATAGCACCAGAGACCCTCCCCCAGGTCTGACACAACTGGCTGAGCTGGATTGGCGTCTGCTGTTGTCAGGTTAGGAAATCTCTGGTAGTACCACCAAGGCAGCGGTGGATTGCAGCAGCAGCAGCAGCATATCCCTAGGTGCGCACCCTGCTTTCACAGGATATTGTAAATTAGACATGTTATATGACAAGACAAGCTATATGTGGCATAATCTTAGTGTTATATTTAATAATAACAACATTAACAAGAGTAATATTATGTAGGACATTTTACCTCATTATATTAATATCTAACTTAGAAAATTAACTCTTCCTGTTTTGCTTATTAGTCTCAATAAAGTCCAGCCCTCCAGTATAGACTAATGTTTATCATGTTGAATTTAGGAGTACCTGCGAATGGTAATACAGACTAGCATAAAAGGCATGACTCTCACTCCTCATAAAAACCCTTTGTTTAGGTAATATGTAAGAAGCATATTACTGAAATGAAAGTGCATGAAATGATTTAATGTATTACGTTTTAAAATGTTTTTGTTTTTAATTGTAAAACAAGCTCAAAAAATGAACTACGTTATGTTCAGTTAGCAACATCAAATCCAGAGTGACGGAAGTGCTGACATTTAAGAAGAACGTCGAAAGGTTGTGAAATGTGACTTGACAGAGTGATTGGGGAAACTTGAATGAGTTTGGAGGGCGAGATTATGCACCTCAGCCTCTCCTGCTTCTACTGACACCTATGATGTTACCCATGCAGATAGACTGGTGATGTCTGAACACAGCGATAAGATCTGTTCACTTGCAAATAACAGTGTGGACGGTCTCAAAAGATCTGATCTGAAAAGTGAATCTGATGTGCCTGCAGTCTGTACACAGCCTCAGATGCCTCAACTGTCAAATCTTGTTAAGCACCGAGATGTTAAATGAGGATGTTTTGCCCAAACTAAATACTTTGAGCTTCAGAACATTTCATTAGGTCACCTGAAGAGATTCTTGCTTCTATACAGAAGAAATAGCTTTAATTGATTTAAACGGGTCAAGCAGTTTCCATGGAATGAGATGTGTTACACCTACGCAGTTTTGTACTTCTTTTGGCAATAGTGTAATTAATTATTTGAGTTTTCAGTGTATATCACTGTTTGTACATCAATCCGTTCTGTTCCCTTTGTGAAGTTTTTGGATCCTGCAAGGTCCCTGTCAACCCTGTTCCTCCTTAGTCTCTCTACCCATCCATCCGTCTTCTAACAAAGGGGTGTTCTGGCCTTCTAGTACAGTGTAAAGCAAGAGCTGCCTTAAATGAGATGTGTGAGGACACAAACTTGATGACATGGAAAAGTTCTTAAGCTATATACGGTCAAGTCACATTTATTATGATATTATTACCACCACATAATATCCAGAGTATGTGTAGCCATGTGACATGTTGCATTGTCTTGCTGGAGGATCCCGTTCAGGCCAGGGAAGACAATCAGCGTGTATGGGTGTACATGATCTGTAAGGATGGATTCGTACCCAAATAGGTTGAGAGCCTATTGCACACCTTATATACCCACTAAGCCAGATCAAGAGACGTGACTTCCTTTGTGAGCTACGAGCTGCTGCCGATAATGTGAGTCAACTGTGTATTTGGCTTAATCTGTATATTTAATAGAATCACTGACCTCCTTGTATATACCCATACAGCATCATTAGGCTGCCGTATTTCGTACAGTGAGTAGTTTAATGCAACTAATTCTACACCTGTATTGGTTTAAAATATTGGTTACCTTGCTTATCCACCAAGGGCAGTTGTGGCTGCAGATTTTCATTCCAAACACACCTGATTTCACTTGTTTAATCAGTGATTTCAGTCATCAAACAACCAGTTAGTCATATGACGTGTGCTCCTGCTTGGGTGGAGCGAATGCCTGCAGCCACACCAGTTCTTTGTGGACAAAACTCCTGACTGCTGGTTTATAATAAATAACTGATTGCCAAATCTACGTGCTGATGTGAGCTCATCTAACCTGCCCTGGTAGAATTAATGGACAAAAAGAACAAAGTGCTTACGTTTATCCAGTGAATCACTGAATGAGCTTATCATTAAACAACGGTTGTTCTTTACTTTGCCACTATTGCGGTAGGTATTAAGAGGCCTTATTACATCATGGTCTCCAAATAAATAGTTGAACAGCAAACTGGTGTTCAGCTGCTGAATGGTTAAAAAGTACAATGTGCGCCATGACTTAACATTCACAGTCTTGTTTCATCTTCCATCATTTTTGTAATTTGGTACTTCATTGAACCCAGCAGACAGTTTATGACTGAGTTAGTCCACTGTAATCAGATGTTGGACTGTAATGAAATGTTAGTTGAATGGTTGTTGAATTTTCAGCGCCATGACATCAACTAACATTTAAATACCTAAAGACTGTCCATTCTCTGTAAGACTGTAGGAAAACATCACAGTTTTACTTTGTCATGAACATTGTTAGATTATAAATTAAATTGTTAGATTTGACTAACAGTAATCGCCATCTGTAGGCTACTCCACTCATACTAAAAAAGTCTGTGACGTCTCAGCAACATAAAAAGGTATTTACATATGGGTGGCAAGGTGGAGCACTGGGTAGCCTGCGCTCTGTTGTCTGCATGGGTTTCCTACGGGTGCTCAAGTTTCCTCACACTGTTTGAAGACCTGCACTCAGATGAATTGGAGATGCTAAATTGCTGCTAAGTGTGAGTGTGTGTACGAGTGTGCATGTCTGTGTGTCTGCCCTGTGATGGTCTGGCGGCCTGTCCACAGTGTTTCTTGTCTTCCACCCACTGAGCACTGGGATAGGCTTCAGCACCCCCTGGAACCCAGAGGGATAAGCAGATTAATGTATGTATGTGTGCATGTGTGCATGTGTGCATGTATGCATGTATGCATGTGTTGGCCTCAAGTTACACTGTTCATGGCCATGTCTTTTTTTTGTTTCATGGCCACTGCTTAATAATTTGTGGGCTCAGTATATTAATTCATAGCGTCAACTTTTCTTGTGCCCTCAGTTAATTCATGATGTGCAGTCAGTTCATTCATGGCCAATACGTTTTAATTTTGTGGCCACAACATAATGATTTATGAGCTCAATATACGTATTAATTTGTGGCCTCGTTATATTACTTTGTGAGCACAACGTAACCACCATGTCTCCTGAGAGGCTCCATAGTTTTTTGTTTTGTGCTATTTCTTTTGCCTGTAACAGTCTTGACTGGAGGTTAAATAATTGAAGGTGTTCTTGCTTTTTGGCTGTATGTGTGTAAATGTACAGTTTTGGGCTTATTTGGAACCTGTCTATGGGACTGTCGTATGTTTTTTGACTGTCCATGTAAAATGCTAGAAAACGTGGTGTTCTGCCACCTTACATTACATTACTCTATACTGAAGGCAACGTTTGGCCTTTATGGGTCTGACTATGGGGCTGTGGGACTTATCAACTATAGTTGATATACTCTTTTCAGCTTTCCATGTATAATACTTGGAATGGTAACTTCTATTCATATTTATTGTGGTTGGCAACTAGTATGTGATGGAAACAGTTAAACTTGGTCAGTAGGTATGCAAGTCTGTTAACGTGTGCAAAGAATCACACTATGAACTGCCGTGCAATCAGACTGTAAGATCCCACACAGGCTAGTGTATTATCATGCAGCACACAGTAGCAAGAGACTATTTACACTACACCACCCACTTAGCTGCTCTGTCGTGCTGTGAGGAACTGACTCCCCAACTGTGACGGTATTGTGGCCTGCTGACTCTTGCTTCCTCTGCGAATGTGTTCCTTTATGGTTACTAGAGCTTCCTCTCACTGCACACAGAACCCATTGCATTCCTCTTTTTTTAGTTGTGTGTAGATTGGCAGTTTGTTTTTTGGCTGACATTTGCATAAACAAAGCGATTGGAGTATTTCAGAGTGTGTAATTTTAACCCATGGTGGGACCTTGTAGCAGAAGAGCGCTAGATCAGTCGATCAACAGATAAGCTCTGAGAGCGTTCACTCTGCAAGGAAAACTAGCCGTTCTTTCTTCCCCCTGCTGGTCACTAACTTCTGAAAATCCCGATGTTCAGCATTCTGCGTTGATAAAGACAGTGCTGTGCTGTGCTGACTAGGCTCCAAGGTTCAGCCAGGATGGTAAAGTCACACCTGGGTTGTTCAGCACAGACATTATGCAAGCTTTTATGCTTCTAGTCAAAAGTGCGCAATGTGGAGATTCTTGTTTGGAGCCTGAGGACCATGCTTTTAAGACTGGTTCATCCACAATATAAGGATGTGCATTAGGGGTGCAAATACCTAAAATTTAAATGTTTGGATATTCTTACAACTCTAATCTTACATTTTCAAATATCTGATAGACTGAAAACAAAGTTACGATGTGTGTGTAACTTTTTAAACATGTTATCATTTATTTGTTGTTGTTGGTGGTGGTAGTGAAACATGAAGTGCTATGAGGTAGGGAAAAAACATGACTAATAAGCAATTAAAGTGAAGTAGGTAGCATAAAATGTTGTTCCTAGGGAATTGAAGCGGAAATTAATTAGTAGCTTTGTATATGCGGGGGAGGTGGAGTAATTTGCACACTGATGTTCAAATTACACATATGTACAAAATAAGTGACACCTGAAATTGAAGATGTTCTGTGGTGTAGCTGTTGGGTGTTACTGAGCTGCTGTCCTACGTGGTTTTTCTTTGGTATTTCCTGTTCCTGATTTAGCAGCACATTAGATGATGTGAGTACTGCGTGTTGGCAAAAACCTGATGATACGATGCGCATCTTGATACAGGGGTTATGATTCTGTATATTGCGATACTGTAAGCGAGGCAGTTATTTTTTTTTTAATTCTGGGAATACGATCGTAGTCCAAAAACCACAACACCACCTGCAAAGGTTTGTTAATGCTAGCATTAATAGTGTGCCTTTATGTTACTTGTTTACATTGCAGTGAAAGAGTCTTGAGGCTTAAGCCACACTGCTGTCTGGCGGTTGAAGATTCGTTTTGGGCAACACGAAATGAACCACTGTTTGCCACAAATCTACGCATGTAAACTATTCAGTAAATATGGATACTGTGTTTTTGAGAATCAATACAGTATCATAAAACATGTTAGGATATTCATGTGCATTGAGATTTTCTTACCCTCCTAGAGGATATGTTGATTTATTTTCACATAGGAATTCAACAACACATGTATATGTATGTAAATGTATACATTTAAAAGTGTGTGTGTGTGTGTGTGTGTGTGTGTGTGTGTGTGTGTGTAAAATATTTATGTATAAATTTGGGCATGCCAAAGGCCATAGTGTGAAGGAAGTGGCTGAATTTGCAGGAGTAAGGGAGCGTACAGTCATACGGGTCTACCAGCAGTGGCTAAAATCCCAGTCTACAGGAAATTCTCGTTAGAATTGTGCCAGGGAAGGCCTCCACCAAATCTGGCCCAACTGCACAATTCTCTGATGCAAGAATGGCTGAACACTGATGTTGCCTACATCCAGAAACATCCAGTGACTATTTTTTTATATGTATTATACGTATAAAAGGTAATCAATAATGCATGAAATGTTTTTTATTCATTCGTTATTACAAACATTACAAAACTGCTTAGGTTAGGGGTTTTAATAGCTGATGTAGATAACAGACTTGAGTCTGATTCAGACCAAGGCCCTATGAATCATCAATCAGGAAATCACTACACTGAATGCTTTCATTGTAAGGTTCGTATAAAAACAGCAGCAGCAGAAGTACAGAAAAATCTGCTGATGCTTGCTCTGGCTAAGCCCTGGACCGTCTCGGAGGTGTTACAGCTTTTGCGTGTTTGATCTTAACCTAATCTAATATATGTTCACATATATGCTGGGTATAACCAAATCGGAGTCTCAATAGGATCTTGTTCTATGTCAGAGGCCCCAGAAGAGGCTTTTTAATAGCTCAGACTGGAGACTCCCAGCGAGGTGAGTGGCTGACGATTATCTGAGCTCAAAATGCCCTCTAGGTGAGTGATTTATTACAGTAATTTAAAGAAACGAAGGAGTACAGAGGCGCGCGACTATCAGCTGGGCCCGCTCTATAAATAAACTGCCTTTGCTCATCATCCACCCCTCGCGTCAATCGTTTGTTTGTGCTCCTCCTCTTGCCCGTTTATTCATGCTTGCGATATTCCAGACTTATTTGCTTCCAATTTAGCCGCGGCACTGATGGAGCGAGGAGACCGCAGCTGCTGCAGTATGAATCCTGCTCAGGTTTTGAGCAGCTTTGGTGCAGGATTATACAAAGCAAGAAAAGTGTTTTGGGTTTTTTTTCCCCAACATCGATGTGATGATACAGAATGGAAGTACTTGTCAGAAAAGAAAGTACTGTAATTCAGTGTCTCCTTTGCATATAGATGTTAAGTGGCCAAATAGATGCTACTAATAGGGTAGTACTAATATTCCAGGTGACATCTTCAAGAATCTTAAGAACGTTCGGACTGCTGTTGGTTTCCCGGGCGGTGAGAGTGATTGATTACAACGTCCATGCTTGCGAATATGTGAGGAGGCTTTTTTCCCCCCATGGCGCTTTGTAACATCAATATCCATCAATGATTAAACGCAAGGGCCTCATTGCAGTAGTAAGGCACAGAATGTAGTATTTGAAGACATAGTCATAATATGTGTTGCGTGTCACAATATTTTATATTTTCTGAGGAAAACACGCAAAAGCGCACTAACAAAACAGTAGTGCCACAGGTGTTCTACGTGCTTTTCAGTTTAAAGTTACGCTATGTATATTTTAGGGATTTGGAGACCTCTCTGGTGAAAATGTTGTGCTTCAGACCCCACACCCAAGCGGATGGAGATGATGTTTGCTAGAGTGTTGAAAGAGTATTCTAAGAGAACTCAAAAATTGGTGAAAGATGCGAATGTAGGTGAATTACCCACTATTGCCATTGTATTTTCAGCTGGATAATGTTGATTTTGCATTTTAAACCTGAACATAAAACCAAACTTCACACTTCACATTTTCACAAAATAATGACATGTTTAAAAAGAAATAGAAGGCAAACAGTCACTAGAAATCCAACCAAACTCTTGTTTTTATGCAGTTTTCAAAGTTACTGTACATGTTGTTTACAGGCTTTTTATAGCTCTCTAGAGTTCTAGCATATTGCACCCTCCTGGGTCACTGCTCTGCTATGTTGGTCAGACTTTCAGCTCAGGACATCTGGTAGAATCTGTAGAACCTAAAAACAGCAAACATTACTTTTTTTTTTTTAACTGCCAAATAAACTGGCTTTGATGCAGGCATACACTCATTGTCAAATAAATAGTTGGACCCAGAAGGAAGTGTTGGATTGCAGTGCTATTGGAAAAGAAGATAAAGGTTACCAGGAACAACAAATGATGATAGACTAATATGGGCAATATTTATTGAGCTGCACATACAGAAGTATGGCTAATGCAACATGCCAGACGTCTCAGCATGGAGTTGTAGAGGTTCCTGATGGTGTCCTGTGATAATCCATCCCATGCATCTTAAATATTCTCACACAGTTCCTGCAGATTTTGCAGTAGGAGTGGAGGTGGAGTGACACCAGCCTCCACACGGGTTTGCAGTCTTTGGAGACGTGTTAAGGCCAGTCATCGTAACGGTGTCTGCCAATGGTGCTGGCACTAACAGGATGAGTCATGGAGGGCATCACTGCTCACCGAAGGTCCGCAGTCATGGCTGTTGGGTCAGTCAGATACAGCGATAAAACCCATCCTTTCTTATCCCACCAAGTTTCATTTCTGTCGGTTGATTCCTTCTGGGTGCAGCTATTTGTGTAACTATTTTTTTTTGACGAGGAGTGTGCATTTACTCATGAATTATTAAAACGGTATTGCCTTACTTATTTACTCTTTGTGAAAAGTACTTTGATACACTATTCATTACATTACTTGGGTTGTTACTCGGCAACTTCACCTGATACCTTAAATATGTTAACACACATTGCTGCTCTAACGAGGATGGACATACACAAGTTCTTTCTTTTCTGCCTTTTAATAAAGGTACCACAAATACAGCAACAAAGTTCCCTCAGTACTGCATCACTCTCTGTACAGTCAGTGTCTGTTCAGTCTTTGCATTTGCCGTCTGTTTGTGGCAGTCCATCATCTCTAGTAGGAACGAATATCTGGGAACCGAAAAAAGGAGCATAGCGTTTCACAGCATGTAGCATCCTGCTCAATGCGCAGTTTCTGTTGGTAATCTCCATATTGCTTTGGCCTTAATTTGCATAAAGTTGAATTTCTTTCAACATTGTCGTGTCGCCGACATTTGCACTGCCTATTGTTGCCGAAAATTGCCCGCTCTCATTGAAGAATGACCTCTGGGTTCTTAGTCGCATCATGTGGTGCCTCTGGCGGTGTGAAGACATTGTTAGTAACCATTATATACTGACTTCAGGAACAGTAATGCATTACATTACTACATTACAGACAGATGTAATGTGATTACAGTAATGCTTTACTTTGTAATGTTACCCCCAACACTGAGCTTGTTTACATGAAGTTTTGGGCCATTCTTACAGTCGCTGCACATTAGTGCAGCAGATTTGTAGGAGTCGTCCTCTAGAAACTGTAAAACTTACAGTTACAGCCCCTTAACTGCATGAACTCACTAACCATCTAACCTGGAAGCACCCTGCCCTGCACATTTTGGTGGATTCTCTGCTTTAACAGCCCCCCCTCTCTTTTTAATGTGTAACGTTAGTCCATGTCCTGAATCATTCCTAATAATTGTTTGGCTTCAAACGCATTCTATAGTAGTGTTAGGTAGATCTTGTTGTTCCTACCATTTGTCTCGCTTGCTAAACTGATAAAGCCCTTCTGCAGCCTTCGACACACAGAATGGCTTCTTCAACATATGAATGGAGGCTTAAAAGATTTTTAACACTGCCTTTGGGGCTTGAGATCCCACCATTAATCACTTTGCGTTCTGACACATCCACAAACTTCTGAACACGCAGCAGTTTGGAATTAAAAAAAAAAGAAATACATTTTTGCAGTTAGCAATTCATTTGTATTAATTTATTTGTTTTTCTTGAATATAATACTGGTAACCTATTCAGTTTACTATAAAACAGCTGCTTTAACAAGATGTGATTTACAGCTTATAAACATGCAATTTTTTTAACCTGTGGGAAGAACTACCAAACAATAGCAAGAAAAAAAAGTTAGCTTATAAATTAGCTTACCAGCTAATTAGCTTACCAGCTAATTTAAAATCAAGGTGTTTGTGTGTGTGTTATTTTTTTTTTATTTTTTATTTTTTGAGTAGTGGAGAAAAGCTGAGAATGGGGTCCTGTGATTAGTTACTTTACGAGGAGACAAGCCAGACAAAGTTTTGTTTGGTATGTCTTCAACACTCTGCATTCCAGTAATATTGTAGGTCTTGTATCTTATTATTTTTATTTATTTATTTATTTATTTATTTTTTACACACGCTGATTTTAGAATCCACCAGTCGCAGTGGCATGTGGACATTTCCAACCCTGGGCTGAACACCTGTAAGTTTTCATTTTAGTAATAGTTTTAAAGTCTATGATAACCCTGCCCTACACCTTAACCCCGGCTCTGTGAGAGAGTATCGTAATTTGATGATGGCCAGGGTGATTTTAAGATAGTATGTTGATTGCAGAAGCTACCCCAAACCTTCTTAGAGGCAGAAGTGTAGGTCATTGTGGCATTATACAGGTCATGGTGAGTCGTAGATCAGCTGGGCGATAACGTTTCATTTGAACTCGTTTCTGTACACAGGTTGAAGTGCATTTGATCCAAACCCTGCAGATCGCAGGGGCTGATTATATGCATGTGGCCTATATCAGCAGGCTTTTTACTGTGTGTGTGCGCGTGTGTGTGTGCGCGTGTGTGTGTGCGCGTGTGTGTGTGTGCGCGTGTGTGTGCGCGTACGTGCGTGTGTGTGTGAGTGTTTGAGGTGGTTTTTCATAGTGTGTTGATCGTCTATGGTTCTCAACCTGTTTCCTGTTTTTCACAGAGTAGTAACAAATTTACTGAGCAAAGCGTTCAGTTATCTGCTGTTATACTGATTTCATGCAGTGTGAAATTGCGTTGTGCAGCTTCTTCTGATTCTTGATCAGTTCCATCACTAAGACCTAATGTTAGATCTAGATAGAAATGATCCGCTGCATGTAGAGCTGATCTGTAGATCTTGCGGGTTGCAAAAATGTTCCATGGTGTCATATTCTAAACCTTAAAATCAATATGGGACTCTCGCTGCATCTCCTCTGAGTGTGTGACACCACAGTTTGCTGATCTAATCCATAAATTGACCTCACCATTGTTTAAGTGAATTGATTTTGCAGGATTTTGTTGTCCCTGTTCCCCCGTGTTGGATAGACAAATGTGAATGCTGGAGTTGGAGCAGCTGCTTGTGTGCCAGCTTAGTGCTTGCAAATAGATGAGGCAAATTTTGGATTAGTGCAATGCAAATCAACTCTCAGGCTTTTTAGGTAGTAACCAAGGTGAAACTGTGAGATGGACCATCCAGAGGTGTTCCTTCTGTAGTTTAACCTGATATGGAGGAAGCGTTTTTTTTTTGGGAACTGCTGAATTGCTTCGCCACGATGTTTCTCAACTACCTAAGAGATATAATGCAGAAGTACAGTAAATACTTTTAATAGCTGCATCCCTTCATGCCTATCGATTATATAAGAAACTGAATAATGTATTAATTATTTTAATGTACAACTTAATGTTTGTAGTGTGAATAGTTGCAAGAATGCTGCTCTTTTACATTACATGAACATGAGAACATTACAAAATCAGTGTGCTTTGAGGCTTATTCAATGTAGGGTGTAGAAATGGTAATTTCAACATTTTAAAGTAATTTTTCTGATAATCTGAGTCTGATAAACAGACTGAATAACTTAAATAGGTCTCAGTGACTGGGCATTATCTCAGTAATAGTCAGTGAGTAGAAAAAATGAGCTCATGACGGGGGATCAAAAGCTTTTAATTCAAGAATTATACAAATAAACTATGGTACACAATTTTGATATAAAACAGGTACGTAGTATGAGCTACTGACGCGATGAAATTTTATCTGATTCTAAATGCTGTTCCACACACAAACACAGTCTCACCAAACGGGATGTTTCTGGCTGGGCTCAAGCTGCACACAGGAGTCCCGTTTGTCTGGCTAGAGTGAGTGAAACTTTGATGTTCTGTAGCCAGCTGTGGTGTTAAAGCTCTACACACTTTACCTTTACCTTTTCCTACCTTTTCCACTTTACCTTTGCAAATAGACTTTGTTCTGTCCCATGTCTCTCACACGACAGCACATTTAAGCTGGATTTACTCAACCCATCTTTTAAACAAGACTTAAAATGTCTTCCTGGTTGCCAGCCTTTTAAATGTTCTGAAAATTTGCAAAACAGCTGGAGAATTTGAAAGCAACTTCAGCAACTTTAACAAGATCCAGGACAACTTTAAATTTGTTACTTTCACTTGGCATTGTGTTGGTGTCATGATCGAAAGCATATAGCTAGTGTAGGTAACATTAGCTATTAGCAGGCTAGAAGTTAACTAAATAGTTAATAGATAACTAAATAGTATGACAACCACAGAGGTTAAAAAAAGTCATTATTATTTTATATTATTTTCTTGTCCGTGTCCATTTTGACATGTTTCTGTGTGATCATTGTGATGTCTCACTGTAAACCAGCCAATCAGAGCAGAGCTCATCACATTATTCATGACCTCACCAAAAATGGAAAAACAGCTGGTTTCTTTCTAGGGCCAGATCATAGGGTGTAAATGGGCGCACAAAACCACATGTGGACATTTTTTGCTCTGGCCAAAGTCACATATCTTCTATGTAGACATCTCAGAACATTGAAAAAATAATACTACTAAATAATAATACTAAATAACTCTGATCACTGTTAGCCCTTTATTTATTTGTTTAATAATGATGTTAAAGAGTTCATGAAGTAAGACAGACCAGCAGGAGAATTTAAAATCTACATCATCTGGATAATTAACTAACTAATTAACTTGGGTGCAGTAACTTGGCACTGAATGTCTGTAAAATGTACATTCATAAAAATATAGCAGTGTTTAATCCAGAAACTGATTAAACTTAATTTTACCCCTAAGTACAGTTTATTCATCTAATTGTTGTCACTTGCATAATCCTAATTTCCATTAGCCTTTCAATGGGAAATCCTATATAATATTTGTGTCAAGCTAAAAACTATATCTCTTTCCTGTATCTTAATCATTGACAATTAAAGCAAGTAACTGAAGTTTTGCTGTCTCACTATAGTCTGGACAAATAAGGCCAAATGATTAGCCAATGATGTCACGTAATGCCAAAACATTTAACCCTTTCAGACTCAAATTATGTTCCAGAGCGCAAAAACATATATCAATAACCATCCTCTTGAGGCAACTGAAAATGATGATGATAAAATAAGATTGTTATAGTAGTTTATAATTACTGTTCAGGTTTCGAATTGCATGTCGTCTAATCTGATTTGTGTGGTCAGACTGTAATAAACATTTGCTGGTGTTTCCACATTGGCTGCTGTAGTAATGTGTGCACATTCTGGCTAGACAGGTCAAAACTTAGCAAACCGAGCAACGATGACTTGCAAGTAGAACAATCACGCTATGTGTAACAAGAGAACAACATGACAGTAGTGCAGGTTGAATAAGACCAGACTGCGAGACAGCTTTGGGCAATAGCAGTGATATTCAGAGGCATGCTTTAAGATCAAATCTTTAAAGACACAACACACAGATAAAAAATGTCTGTTTTAGCTTATATTCTTTATGTTTAAGCTGAAGCATGCACTGCTGATTCTCTTGTCACTCATTTTGACCTCATGAACTACCATGACGACCCTAAATGAATGGGACAACACTGATAAAATACATTTGATGTGATCGGTCAAACTTGAATCACGTTCAGAAGTCTGATTTTAAACAGACTTCTGAACGTCGCTTGAATCTGTTTGACAGAAAGTCAGATTACACGTGTGCATTCTGTTTAGAATGAAGGAAACCTTTTCTGCTCGAATCGGAAAGTTTGATTTGAGCAGCAGCCTTGGAGCGCCTTTTGGTTATTTTTAGTGAGCGATATTTGCATAAACAAATGTGTCTAACTGTACCTTCATTTTCGACCTGTGTTTAAGCCTGTGGTAGCAGTTTCTAATTAAACACAAGAAATCATTGAACAGTAGAGTTTATTTAAGAATCACAATTAGGCAGAAACTTCTGGTAAAGCCTCATAGATCTCCACCTAAAACAAGGATTGCAGAGAGTTAAGTAGTCCCCAAATAGGCTGTTGGCCCATTTCATTGGTCAGCAGAGTACAAAGAAGCTGAAGTCCATAGATTTTGTGATGTTAATAAACAATATAGTGTTAACATAAATAAGAATAGAAGAAGGGCATTATGACCACAAACCTGAGCCTGATATCTTACGGTTGTGCTAACTTTCAGCCCCAAGTTTGTAAACAGCCTGGTGTCGCATTATCATTGGCTGGCCTTCACGTTGAAGCAACAAGATGAAAACTTATGCCCAAATGCAAGGAGGCCTTCCTTAAGGTCTTCCTTAATTTGTAGCATGCCAACACATTCCAAAACTTTTATTTGGAATTTATCTTTATTTGTCACACATCATGTCAGATTGCAGTCCTATTATTAAGGAAGATAAAGGTTACCAGGAACAATGAATACTGATAAATCTAGACTGATATAGGCAATATTTATTGAGCTACACATACAGAAGTAGTGTCTCTCAGTATGCTGTCTAGCCACCATGTTTGCTAATGCAACATGACATCTCGGCATGCTGTTGTAGAGGTTCCTAATGGTGTCCTGCCATAATACATTCACTCCATGACAGTCTGGCACGTCACCATTGTAGTCTTTTTACGTGGTCTTGGGTGCAGTCGTGGTAACAGGATGCATGCATGTAGTCTTTCGTCATGCAGCCATCTGCCAATAGTGCTAGCACTAACAGGATGACTCATGGAGGGCATCACGGCTCGCTGAACATCCACAATTATGGTTGTTGGGTCCTTGTTTACATCACATGCGCGGCTGAGTGTGAATCATTTGCATGTCTCACGATGTCAAACCTACCCACAAAGTTTATTCCTGTCGGTTGATTCTTTTTGGGTGCAACTATTTGTGCAACTATTCTTTTTGATGATGAGCGTAAATACGGAAATTGTAGAATTTTGAAAACAGAGTTATCACAAGTAAAGTAAGGAAATGTTCAAGGGTCTTCACTGTTTCAAAAGGGTAAATTTGCGACATTGACCATGTTAAGACTTTTGTACAAAGTCTTGTCTCTTCCATTGATGCTCATGTTCAGCCTCTGAGGTGGATTTTGTGCAAGGCTTTTGCACAAACTTACGGAGTCCGTGCCAGCTTCAGGGCATTCTGCAATTAAAGGAAACAGGACATGCCAAACACCATGACATTCTGAAATTCTTGCAAATGTTTTAAAGATTCCACTTTTCACTTTTGGACCCCCACTGTATAGATGTTTCTATGGACCATGGATGCATTTTTATGAAATGCATTTGAGTGTATTTGTGTGCTCAGCATGCAGTTGGTGTTTTGCCGACATTTTTCATTATTGGGAGTCCATAATATGATATAACAGAAATTTAGGAGAGCAATGTAATGTAAATTGAATTGACAATATTTCTTGGAAGTTTTTTGGAAAAAAGTTGGAAGTTGGAGTAAAACCTGGCATGTATTATCTGGAAGTACCTGACCTTTGGGGACCTTTCAGTAGCACCCCTCTAGCACTGTTGCTGTTTCCTTCATGCCATTGTATCTTACCATTGCTTTCCTCCTACAATGTTGGGCTCACAATGTCTGCAACAGCATGTGATCGTACCGCCATAACACCTTGTTTTGGAACGGACTGCAGGCGTTACTCTATTGCTTGATTCCGACTCGCGCAGCTGTCAGATCGAGTGAGGGAGAAAATGCAAACAGAGGGTGGGGAGAGCGCGAGCGCACGCAGCCCGGGATTAGCTAATGGGCCGTCTATGGGCTGCCTTCATCACATCCGACCCAGCCAATGCCGACACAGCCTCTTGCATTTCCATGGTAACAGGGCTTTATAGCCCCCACAAGAGGTGGATACAGAAGAAACGACGGGAGGAAAGAGAAAAAAGGTTGCGGAAAAAAGGTCCCCTCCTCTTCTTCCCTCTGCTGGATGATTTAACTGGCCGTGTTGGATCACATATGTTTGAGTGCCATTCGCAACAACAGAGGTCCAGAGTCAGGGTGCCATGGTGCTAGCAATGTCCCTGTTTGGGAACGAGAGGCGGTGTGGCCGTTTGCTTCCAACTGACTGAATCGATTGGGCTGACTGGCTACCATGCTCCATCAAACAGGTAAATCGTCGTCTTGCTAGAACCTGTTTATAGAGGGTTTTTCTTGTCACGTAGGATCTCAAGTTCTCGCAGCTGCTGAAAATCAGATGTAGCTTGGCGGAAGACAATTTACATTTCAAAGAATGTCTTCTCATATGGTTCCTTGGTACCCTGTTTTACATATGTTTTTCATTTTGCTCTGTGGCACTGAGCAAGCAGCCCATGTTGTTTTATGTGCTGAATACCTGTGTCCTGGTATCTACTATCAAAGAAAGACGTTTGTCCCAAAAACCTTCCTTACGGGATTTTTAAATGCTGTAACATGTGAAATACCTTCTTACCTTTCCAGTGAACGCAACAGAACTTGCCTGCGAAGCTCAGCACGTTAAGATGGAGGTCGGGATAGTTGCCGTGTTTGAATTTCAACACAAGAAATGAATGATGGTTTCGGAGCCTATCTTGAAGAACGGCTTGTTCTTGCTTTGGGCGCGTTTCAAACCTTCGAAAAGGTGTAAAAATTTGGTCTTTATGCTGGAGCTATTTGCAGTGAGCCGCTGTAGTCTAGTTTGTATTATTTTGTGCTACAGTGCCGCCCAGGCACTTGACACAAACGAGCAATTACCAGATCCATCTATCATCTAATGCTTTAATCTAATGAATATGCTGTTTACTGTTATTGGCCCCTCTTCTCTTTAGACACCTGTTGTGCTATTCTCCTGTGCCTGTGCAGTTATGTGCACTAAGGTGGAATTCCTGAAGAGCTGCGTAAGCTCGTCAGGATCCCCATGGACCTTTTGAAACCCGTGTTGATTAGATACAGATACTGAGGTTGCTATACAGACAGATTCTGGCCTTTAGCCTGTGGATGGTTTATTGTTCTTAGTGGTCCTCTTCCTCCTGTTGCTGCAGTGTCATACAGTACTGTTTTCTAAGGAATTCTTTGTTATCTCGGGATCTGGGGTAATGCGTCATCCTTCTGCTCACGTTAGAGGGACGATTGGTCATCAAGTAAAATTGTTTAATGGATACTGTTGTATGCAAAGGTTTGGGCGCCAAGCTAGTCAAATTACATCTGCTGCTGAGTTTCTAACAGAAGATGAGTGCATGCTCGTCAGAGAACACACTTCTGTATAGTGTAATTTACAATAGCAAATACATAGTACGTGCCATAAACAGTTTTAATATGCAAATTTAATATGTTCCATTTTTTAATATATTAAATGCAGTACATGGAAAATGTACCATAAAGTTTGCATATTTAATTGTGACACTCTGTAGAGGATGTGTGCTTAATTTTACTTAGCGAGTCAATCAAAAGTGTCATTTGACATGTTTAGCAAAATTAACTGGTCCATAAATAATCACCAACAGGAGCAATGTTACATTCTTAGGCCAACCTGACTTTCTTCAACCTAGTGGTACATATACTGACTAATGATGTGCCAATCAAGAATGTTTTCCGATTTCTCTACGGTCAGTTTGGCAGAGGGATAATTTATACACACAGTACTTTCTTTTATCAATATCAATAATATCAGTACTTTTTACATTTGTAAAGGAGAAATGAATTGCCTTTTCAAATAACATGAGTCAAGTAAGGTGTTGCAGTGAAAATCAGAGGTAACTAATTGTTCAGCCAGTGTCTAATAATAATAACATTTGTGCTGCAACATTTAGGTAGATTAGCTACAACACTCAACTACAGTGCAAGTGCAACTTTCCTGATTCACGTTATTTGCATCGTAGAGTTACAGCATAGACAGTGCAAAATAAATAAATAAATAAATAGTCTTTTTGCTAATTACATATTTGGAATAAAAATCTTTTGATTTGTACATCCTTATGAAAAATCAGTTGATTTCGATCATGTCTGATTATGCGTCCCCATGAAATCTGTTGATTCCATTCCTGGCTTGGTGTTGATTCCATTCTTGGTTTTGTGCCCTAATGGAAACCTGTTCATTTCGAAGTTGGCTGGTTGTGCATCCCTATGATGTTTGTTTATTCTGATCCTCGCTGATTTGTGCCTCGCTATGAAATCTGTTTAGTTCTATCTCGGCTAATTGTACACCCTTAGGAAATCTGTTCATTTCAATCTTGGCTGGTTGCGCACTCCTATAAAATCTGTTTATGCCAATCTCGGATGATTGGCGCATCACTATGAAATCTGTTTATTCCGATCTCGGCTGATTTGTGTATCCCAAATGAAAATCTGTTGTGTCCAAACTGATTTTGCATCCCTGAGAAAATCTCCTGATTCCAGTTAATTGTGCATCCCTAATTCTAACTTGCTTAATGTTAGCAGTTTCGGGCCTCCTTTCCACTGTAGGGCCTAATGGTTCTACGCACAGACAGTAACTGTTCCAGGGACATTTCCACATGGGCGTGGTTTGACACAGAACACTTAAAGACCATGCTCAGCACGGTTTGTTTTTGACACGGCTAGCAAACTATACTCAGCCAACCAAAGGCACTAGCTACGTAAAAACTAGTGTAGTTATCCGGCTACAGGTGCAGCCCAGAGCAGTACAGTCTCAGTAACTGATTTTAAAACGACAACTTTTTTTAGAGGGTAAAGAATTTAAGAACACGATAAGAGCTTGATGGTGGAGTGACAGACTGAATCACACATGTTTTATGGTGGGTACTGCATGTGTAACTTATTAGCTGGTTAGCATTTAGCCACTCTTGGGCCGTTTTCTTCAGTGTTTCCTGGTTCTGTTTTAGCTGCTCAGCTAATGGGGAAAGAAACCACAGCTTGTGAGTCTCGTGAGTCCGCACCAGCACAGAACAGCACGGTACAGCCTTGAGAATATTTTGGTTTGCCAGTGGAAAAGAGGCCTTGGATTGTGGTTGTGTTGCATTCGTTGTTTGGGGTAGCAGTGCGTTTTATCTAAAATTGAACATCCATTCATCCTGAAGCTGTTTGCTAAGTATGACAGTGACTTTACATCCATACATGTTGCTGTATTATATTTGCAACATTTGGGCAGCACTTTTTTGTCCATGTTCTCGTGTTTTTAGCATTTGCAGATCCTTTCGGGTACTCCACAAACACAGTGTAACATGCTCCTCCCTCTGAGACGACTTAAATGTTGCATTGACAAAATACTTCGTTGCACAGACAACCAAACTGCAGTTGCACATCTTGGTGAGGATTCAGGCATCTGAGCCAGCGCTTTCTACATGGCAGCTGTACCCTCGTACACAGATTTAGAAGGTTTAGTGGATCAAAAGATGGTGCTGAACCCATCCACATGCCCTGTTTATGCATAGTCGCATTTCCATGTGGAGCAGTAAACAACGTCTGTTTTCATGTGGCATGGTTTTGTCATAAGGTCTGGCACCAGACGTGGAAAGGTTTAGGATATAGGGCAAACCCTTTGTGACCGGTGCTGCACACAGGCGTGTTAGGTTTTTGTTTTTATCAAGCAGGCCAAGCAAACAGAGGAGCTGAGAGGTCTACTGTTGTGCTTCCACCAGTTCAGTGACCTAGTTAAAGGACTGAACCGATGCTGGCAGGAGTGACTCACCCACAGTGACCATTAGGGCAGTGTTGTTTTTTGTTTGTTTGTTTGTTTGTTTCACATAATCTCTCCAGTCTGTGACCTTTGCTCATGTATGTTTCAATAGGCCAATGCCAAGCAAAGAGACATTACTGTTTGAATGTGTTGTTGGGCATCACCCAGTAGGGTTGTGTATTGGCCAGAAACTGGTGTTACGATACACATCATGAGACAGGGGTTGTGATATATTGCAATACGGTAAGCAAGGCTATATATTGAGATGTCTTTTTTCATGCTGCACTCTGCTCGTTGTAACGCAGCAACCGACACCATCGTATTTATATGTAAAGTTATGCCACCTTTTGCACTTATGCGCCAAAGGGGCTGTTTCTGACAGAGCCATATGTATTTAGAAGTAAGGAAAAAACAGCCTAAAGGAGGTCCTTACTGCAGTACTAAGAAACAAATATACAGTATGAAGTGAAACGGTAACTTCTGTAGTTAATGTATGATTCGCTGATTAAAAGAACCAAATAAATCAAATCCAACTGTCTGTACCGTATTGAAGTGCATGACATCATATGCTTTTGCAGCTCATCATGTTTGTGTTGTGTTGAATTAACTCATGTTGAATCTAGGGTTCGACCGATATGCCGAGGTGCAGATACCGGTCGTTAGTAATCAAGCATACAGCAACAGTATCTGGGGCTGATATTCATTTACCAAAAATTTGATGTTTATGGTGTGAGAATGTACGAAAAGGCAACTCCTTTTCACAATGCACGTTCAGTAAATATCTAAAAACCTTATAAAGTGCTTTGAGCTTTAGACCGTATAGGCTGCAAAGATCAAACAGGTTATTTTTAAAATACACAGATAAAAAGAGTAACAGATGACTCTCAATGACGTTTAATAGTCAGTGACATTTGTAAGAAAAGTGGAGCTCACAGAACGGTCTCAAAAATGATGTGTAGTCACTGACATCAAAACTATACACACAGAATGTAATGCAGTTTTTTTGGAGTGCTTGCACTGCAAAAATAGACGGACAGAACATCAATGACAATATCTTTGCCTTCTTTCAAAACAGGCAAACAGAATTGTGAAGAATATTCCTCACTTTGGAAAAATGAGAACAGGAAGTTTCTGCACCTCATTTCAGAGCTTCAAGAAGTCTTTCTCACACAGCTTGAATCTCTGTGAAGCAAAAGCAAAGCAGGCGTAGAGCTGTGCGTTGGCAAGAACCTGGTGATATGATGTCTGCCACGATGCAGGAGTTTCCATTCTGCATATTGCGTTACATCGCAGTACTTGTAAGCAAAGCTGTGTAGTGTATTTATTAATTAATTATTTTTAGAAAAACTGTCATAGTATAACAACAACTCCGCCAAATGCATAAGTTTGCTGATGCTAACCTTAGCGTTGTGCCCTTGTGCAGTGGAAGTCTAATGGCTGAAGATGGCAGATGTCAAACGATGGTGATGAACCGTGCTTTGGGCTCTGCCTTCATAAGGTGTTGAATTGGCTTAGAAAGTTCATTCTCAGTGTGTTCCCACCCTGATAAGTGTACATTCCTGCCTGTGGATCTGTGCAGACTTTTTTTGTTGTTGTTGCGTGATGACATCCCGTGAGGAGAAAACACCCATGTGCTGTGTACATGACGACGCAATCACTAATCACAGTTCCATGCAGGAGTCTGAACACCTTGGTCAAATTAAATGCCGCTTTGATTTTGAGATAAAATAACACATCCTCTACAGAGACCCGAATTAAATATAGCATTTGCATCTGTGAATGTGGTGCACTGTTTCTGTTTTTAGTTTAACATATTAAAATGTATAAAACAAGTGGCATGATATAAGCCAAATCCTCCTAAAAGGAAAAAAATCAGGTGCTAAAATCTTTAAGTGCCAACCGAAACAGTGACACGCAAGCTTTTAAGCTATCCAACTCTCGCCTTGGGTCTTTCTAATCTCTCTAATCTCTTAACTTTTAAAACTATGTGGTCATAAAGAGGTGTGGCCTGTCACTGACTGTCAGAATGTCAGTCTTTTGGCCACCCAGTGTACTTTGCACACCTTTTCCTTTTTATCTTCTGTAGGCCAACGCAGGGCTCAGGAATGAACTGCTCAAGTGAAGGGTCCCCTGTTGAATTTTATTTTTAGCTCTTCAGGTTTTTTGTATGCATGGGACACTACATGGGAGGTTAGGTGTGCCGTAATCAAGGCACACCTGTTGTCCTATTGTTTTTAAAATGGTCCTATAATAAAACTGTTATAGCTATATAGTTGTCTGCATTCGAGCCAGGGAATTTCCTGAAGCTGCAAAGCTTTGAAATGTGAGTGTTCAAAGTGGATGGTTGTTGTTACATCATCTTGCATGTCTTTCTCTAGTTGATCACGTTTTGTAGCCAAAATAATAAAAATTGAAAATTAAAAGTTACCCATAAAAATAAATAAATAAATAGTCCAAAACTTACCTGTTGCTACCAGGGAGCTAATTTGTTATATTGCTCATTAATTAATATTTATGGTCAAATTGTTTGTGATCTTTCTACAGCCTGGAGCCATGTATATTAAATTCAGCAAATAAAATGCACAGTTGTGCATTAATATGTATTCTCTGAAGAGGATGTGTGACTTAGAAAACCAAAAACATGACATTTGATGGCATGTAAGTGGCAGTTTGGTACAGTGTTTAGGGTTAGCCAAGAACAAATGCTTGTGCTAGTCAAAAATTATTATTATAATTTTTTGTCCTGAAACGTGATTTCTAAATAACTATTGGAATTTAAATTGCAGTCACAGTATTGGTCTGAAAAAAAGGTACTCTAAAATGTTTAGCCCTACTGAGAGGTACCTAAAAAGTAGTTTATAGTCTCTGTGAATACTCAGATGTTCTTAGCTTGATTAGGGGGTAGCAGTAGTGGTAACTTCTTCCCCTGTTATTGACTAAAATGCTTGGAAATTGTGTTGTTACACTGGCATTCATACCTGGTATGCTGTGAGTTGATGAATGAAGTAATGTTTAACTTTCTAAAATGTATACATTGAACATTAATTGTCTCAAAGCCTTACGTTCCTTTACATGCACCTTATTATAGTACCCTTATAGAAACACTGAGATGTACATCAGGAGGTGTAATATCTCCAACCTTGCTCACAGAGCTACCCTGTTGCACTGTTTAATTCCAACCCTAATCACACCTGATCCAGCTAATCAAGGTCTTCAGGAGCATCGGGATACTAGAACAAGGTTTGTTAGATTAGGGCTGGAACGGTGCACTGCTACAGATTACGTAAACTTGAGGAGCAGAGTTAGAGATGCCTGGGGCTGACCTTGTCTTATTTACTGTTGAAGAAAATTTAGTTTATACATGGCATTAAGGAGGAGTGCCAGAAAGGAAATCCAATTCCTTGTCCTAGATTTTGTATTCACTGGTAACAGAACTGTTAATGTAACGGATTGGCCACATAGTGTCATACCTGCCATTATTTGCAATATCCAGGATTGGAAACTGGATTTAAGGTCCAGAGTGGAAGACCTCTGTCATGAAAGAACTGCTTTTGGTTCCCTATAGAACCTTTCAGTGGATGATTCTTTAAAGTAGCATGATTAAGTGATCTCACTGATCTTTTTCACCGTGATTGTGAAGATCCTTTTCAAGGGTTAAAGAGCTTCAAGTTAAAGTAAAAGGTTTTCTGCAAGGTTCTGTACATCTAGGGCAAAAACCCTTTAGGAGGCCTGATATTTGTGTGATATAATACCCGAGTCTAACTTTGGAATCTGACTTTTGAGGTCATCTCTGCTCGGATCAGGGGGCTTTTATGACTTGTTTCCTGTTAACCTCATGAAACTGTTCTGAAACACATAAGCTGGTTCATGTGGTGAAGCTAATCATATTTGAAGAATGGATAGTCCAGCTTTCATAATTCTTATTGCTCTATCCACTGAGTTGCCACTTATTGTTGCTCAGAAACCTCAAATGGATTATTAAAGATTATTAAAAATTTAAGTATAAATATACACGACTGGCTTTTGATAACAAAAAGCGTGTGTACAAATACATGGTGCAGTGGTGTCTAGCATTGATTTTCTATCTGGTATATGGTCTCCAAGTTGAATAGAGGAATAAGTCTGTGACTGGTGACCATTTGTTAACGTACGCTAAGTGTTTGCGTTTAAATCCGTTCATCCAGTTACAGACACACATGGTCGCCTCCAGCACCCACTCATCTCCTGAAAAAGAGTTGTGTATCATGCCTGTGGATAATCCGTCTTACTCTAAGCACCTCCGTGTCATGTGATGGCACTAAAGACCTGCTGAAGTGTCGTCCTGCTGGGTGGACACTGGTGCCATTCACAGGTGGATATCTTACCTCTATAGGAGCTCAATATCAGGACACATATTCAGATGTTGCTTTTGGCAAATGGCCACTGCTGCAGAATTATTGCCATGAATTATGTTGTCTTATCCATATGTGGGCTTTAGTGAGTCTTCATAAAGCTTGCATTTTCCCTAATGGTAATATATTTACCAAATAATCGTCATCTGAGTTTGTTAACCTTACTCTAAAGCTTTCCGTAGTGGCAATACAGCTACCATATGATTATCTTCTGATCTGTCTTCTAATGTTGCTTAATATTACATGTTTGGCAGTTTTTTGTTTTCGACCCAAATGTACTTGAAGAACCAATGGAAGATAACAACAGCCAAAATATAGATCTAAGTAGTTTAACTGTAAAGGCGGCATTAGTCATTTTCTAAATAAACAGATCTAAAACACAATATTTTATCCGGAATTTGGTAGACACGTTTCCGGTAGTGTATAGAATAAAACAAAACTCCTCATTTTGGTCAAACACAAACCCATAAACTGTCAAACTAGAGAAACAGATCATTTTGAGTTAGAATGAATGAATTAAGGGAATGTTTTTTTTTTAAATACCCATTTAAATCATGTGGCAGTTGCAAGGGACACAAAACAACAATAATATTGGCACTTAATGAAATTATTGTGAAATTCATTAATAGGTTGCCATTTACTGGACTATCGAGCAGCGTTGTGATGCATCACCGTTGTTGTGAAAGATACTTGAAGATAATGCTTTTCTGAGTAGATCATGGGTATCATCAGTATTTCTAGAACATTGAATCACAAAAAATCATGGTATCATAGCATATTCCAAACGCACCACTGATTTTTTTATTGTGTTGTCCATTCCTGCACTCAAGTGTTGAGTTATATATTTGCTTTATTACCCGCTCTCATATTGGACATGCCTTGTATGTGCCTCAAATTCCAAACAGAATATACTGTGGAAAGTCCAGGGTTGCATTAGATAGCTACTTGCTGTGCTATAACTAGGCTGCCAAGATGTTGACCGTTACTAGGATGCACGTACTATGGTGGCATTTGAAGCAAACTACACTGAAAGCAAAGTAAGGTTATTTGAAAGCAGCAAGCTAGATCATTCGGAAAGAGGCTTTTAATAGACCGAATTCTTGTAGGAGTCAGCATGAGGGCTCATTTAATGTTTCAGTTTTTGGTGTTGCAGCATCTGTTCATTATCGTCTTTAGTCCTCGTGTGCGATGTCTCTCATCAGCCTCCTCCAAGTCCTGTCATAACACTCTCCTGACGCCAAGAGCACAGACATCTGGCAGATTTCTGGAGATGGGAAGAACTGATAGCAACGTGTCTTTCTCTTCTGTCTGCTCAGGTTTGAGGGATGAACGCAGGTCCAGCTCTCTGACGCCCCTGAGCTAGGGCCTGCTTGGTGGATTCCAGCCGACCCAGCGGTACGTTCGCTTCACTCCATACCCAACATGCTGATCAAAGAGTACCGCATCCCCATGCCCATGAGCGTGGAGGAGTACCGCATCGCCCAGCTCTACATGATCCAGGTTAGTGCGCCTCCTCTGTTTATCTTACCGCTTGTGGTATTTCTTTAAGAAGTTTTGATTGAGAACATGCAGTTGTAACATGGTTGCAGTAGTCTTATAATCAGTCACCTCAATATGGTTGGGCTGAAATACCCCTCGGGTTCTTATCAGATTTCCTTTGGTGTTTCCCAGATTTGAGAGGCCATTTGCCCCATATATACATTTGGTTTCAGGACAGGGTTGCACTGGTTTGTCCATAAAACGAAGTCTTTTAGATTGCGCAACTATCCTTGTATTCATTTTGATTGGACCGCAAATCATTAAGCCCGTATCTTTCCTAGTAACAACTAACTGATGCATGTGTTGTTTTTGACATGACCATAACACATTTGGAACCAATCTGTAAAGGGGCTACCATGGAGACACAACAGCAGCTTGCATTGACTTTAATAAATATTTTCTCTCAGACGTTTCCACAGCTGCTGTGTGTTACTGAATCAGGGCAGTGAATGTTAGCTTTATGAGTTAATACCAGGATAATGTCTACATCTGTAAGTAAAATCACAGAGTATGGCATTTAGGGTTTTTAGCTTGTCATGTTTTTGGTCTTTTTTTTATGCTTTCTATGTGGTGTCCTTTGGTTTCCACAACACACCTGCTTAGGATGAGCTGTAAGTAATTAAAAAATACTAAACTCAACATTAAAAACAACAAAGAAATAGTTGCACCCAAAAGGAAGTGTCATATTTCGATGCTATTGGGAAGGAAGATAAAGGAACAATAAATTATGATTAATTTAGACTGATATGGGCAATATTTATTGAGCTACATATACAGTACTGTCTCTCAGTATGATGTTGGGCCTCCATGTTTGCTAACGCAACTTGCAAGACATCGCAGCATGGCGTTGTAGAGGTTCCTAATGGTGTCCTTTGATAATTCATCCCATGCAGTTTGAATATTCTCACACAGTTCCTGCAGATTTGGTGGTAGATTTTGCAGGCCATCTGGATGTGTGACCACAAACCGTTCATCTTTGTGCTGACCACAGGGCCCCGACATACAGATTCGTTGGTCGCCTCCACCAAGACAAAAGCGGGACTCGTCTTTGAAGATGACCTGTTACCATCCTGAGTAACTCCATGACAGTCTGGCATGGCACACCATTTGCAGTCTGTTGATGTGGTTTTAAGGGCAGTCCTTGTAACGGTCTGTGTGCATGTAGTCCTGTGAGTGAAGTGACTTGATTGTTGTTGTTACTTTTTAGCATTATGCCGCATTAGTTTTATTATTAGCCATGTTGGCACTGGTTGGTAGAATTATCCTTTGAAGTTCAGAGTTCCCCAACTGTTTCTCAGTCATGTGAGAGAACATGTCCCAGATATTCATTTGGACCCTGCTGATGGAGATCTGAAAGTGCTGGGGATGAAGACAGCTAGAACCTCCTTCTAAAGTAAGCTAAAGGTACGCAGTTGGTTTCAGCAGTAATGTGGTTGAATTACATTGTAACACAGTAAACGCTAAATGCTAGTGTTGCATTATAGCATTGTGTCACTTTGGCTTTGTTATTGGCCTTGTTAGCATAAATCCATTTGAGATCAGTTTTCTCTCAGTCTTGCTGTATGTGGAGGCTGTATGTACCTGATGTTAAATTAGGCTCTGATGATGGAGCCCCGAACATGCTGGGAACCAAGATAACCAACTCTTCCAATCTGAAAGAAGCCAATGCTGCGACGAGCAGAATAAGAAAGTTGGTTCTCACACAAGTGTTGCTAACAGTTGCTTGTTACGTTGGCTTCACTCTCAGCACCATTAGCACTGGTTGGTTTTAAATTCAGAGATCCCTTGCTGTCTCTTGCAGTCATGAGGGAGCAGATGTTGCTGATTGGGTTCCTGGTGATGGAGCACAGAACATGCCTCCCTCTTCCAGTAAGCTCATGCTGAGATCAACAAAAGATGAAAAGTGCTGATAGCCATCAGCTGTCACTGGCAATCAATACAGTAGCTTACAACCTCAATTCTGTGATCTGCATATGTAAACAGCTTAGCAGGACTCCTTAATGGGATATTGTGCTTTTTTATGCTGATCTTTGCCCAACATTGTGATTTAATAAAGTCTTGGTTCCAGCAGTAATTGGTTTCACAGTGACATTTGGAGGCAAAGCTATCTTGAGCAGTAGCGCAATGGAGTGAAATCTGATTGGAGTGGTTGTAGCCGTCTCGGCAGGAATGCATTTGTGCGACAGCACTACACCCTCATGTCATCCAGGCTGTTCTGGTCTCTCCTCTGCAGTGAAGCTTTTCAGCTAGCATAACCTGACAGACCTGTATGTGAAATATCTCCATTTAGGGCAGGGCTCAGACACCAAGCCTGTCGTATACGTCGAGGAATGTGGCCAGAGTTGAGACCGTGGAGAAAATGTTCTCTCATCTTCATGAAGGAACACCTTGATGGTCTAAACTAGCGGTGGGTGTGGTCATTTAAATATGGTATCTAGACTCATGTTGGTATTTGTCTGCTTTAACAGACATTCAAATAAAGCACGTGTAGTGGACGTTTTTGTAAGAATCACACCAGTTGTGTGTTATCCTGCATATAATCCTGAATAAGTATTTGTTTTAGAACCGTAAAGCATATCAAGATTTGAGCAGCAGACATTGCATCTCACATTAAAGTGACATTGTTGTCGCATGTTATTGGTCGTGTTTTGCTGTATTCTTTAGCGCAGCACTGTGCCATTGGGTTTGACTGAATTCAGGATTTGGTAACACTTTCTGTTAAGGCTTACAAATTACGTTAATCAGTAATTACTCATTATTTATATATATTAAGTAATTAGTAATGAGTATACTGTTAATTTCTAGTACAAGTTTTTGGTTTGTTTGTAGGTTGTTGATTAGTTGTTGATATTTCTGTTGCTCTCTACTTGTTTTCTACTTCTGTTCTTGCATTCAGAATAATTTTACACAATTAACCAAACAGAAATCAAGAACGGTTCAGTTATAAAAAACTTGAGCCATGTACAATTGCATAAGCTTATCCATTGATATGTCTTTATGGATCCAATAGTGACATTTCCATAAATAACCCCTTTGGCATCTTTCAAATTCAAGACATAGCAAGGCAGATATTGTAAGGCAGATATTGTAAGGCAGATATTGCCCGCATGTGCATATTTCATTCTTGTACTTGTAAGAGGAACTGTCTGCATATATGTATTTGGTTAAGCACTAGCTAGAGCTTGCTAAGTACTAGCCAGGTTTGATATGACTTCTTGATATGAGATCATATCAATATAATGATATAAAAATAATCATGTAATGACTTATCAGCTCATTAGCAGTACACAGTTAATGCGTAAATGACCTAATAAACTAATCAGTTTACAGAGAACTGAATTTCTAGGTACATAATCAGTTATTAAGGTAATTAGTCTTTAATGTGTGACCCTTTATTTTTACACCATTTTCTTTTATTACTGTTCTCTCACTACAGTACCCAGCATGCATTATTATCCCTGTCAGTCAGTTGTGACTACTGCCCACTGATCTGTAGACTAATAAATACTGCCAAGTTAACATTAGTTAATTCCTACCTCAGGCTTGAACAGGATTCTGTCTTCATTCACAGAAAGGTCACCAGAGACATGATTTATTTCAACCAGAGAAAGTAAGCTTACTGACAAAGTATTTGGATAACCTGGTAGCTGCTGGTAAGGTCATCCTAGCAGTGATGTTAGTTATATACCTTCCTTTTTTTCATAAGGTTCTCTGAAGGTTCTCAATATAGAGATATGGTCATCAGAAGGGTCTCTGAATCTTTAAAAATCTCACTCTAGAAACCACTGAGAAGTATCCGCATAGGCATGTTCATTTTTCATTTTGGTCACATTTGGTCATGGAAATATCAAGATCTATGCAGAGCTACAGTAGGGACCACTAATGAGAATGCTTCTGTTTTCCATTCCTTTCTAATTTACTTCAAGCTTTTTATTACACATTTTTAGCATAGTAATCTGAGTGAATAGGAGAATCTTTAAAATGTTATCACGAATTTCAGGATTTTTTGGTGTCTGTCCCCCTTTAATGACCACATGAGCTTGAGCTGGCACAGACTCTACTAACAGTGACAGAAGCCTCTGATCAGTAGGTAAAATCCATCCGAGAGTTCTCTGAGCACAAGCTTCAGTGGAAGGAATGAGACTCAGAAACATTAACAATAGCATAGTCAGTGTCATAAATTAGTTCAAATGTAAATAGTGACCCAGAAGTGGTGCAGCTTCTGTTGTTTATTAGCTATTCTTGATTTCCAGACTTCATGTATATATATGTGTATTTCTAACAAAACATGACACATTTTTGCTGCCCAAAATAAATCGATACTATGACAAAATGGAGTTACAGATTGCCTTTTATGCCGGATGCACACAATAAACAAATGTCATGTTTTGAATTTTTTATTTGTCACAATAGATTAAAAGTGATTAAAAAGCCCATCCCCGGCCTTAAACTGGTTGAAGATGGTTTGATTCCATGAGTAACAGGTCAGCTATTCCCTACTTCTCCTCTCTGCACTGAGGGAGTGTAGAGAGCAGGTCGTGACTGCAGTGACACACGTGGGCTGGCCTGCTCAGAAAGGGGCTGAAGGTTTCTGCTGGCCCACCCACAGGCTCAGCTCACTCTCAGTAGGTTTAAGAGGTTAATTAGCATCATGTCAATACAGCTGTCAGACAGGCAAGACAGTGTTGCACAGTGAAGCAGCCTGAGGAAGAATCCTGCACTGTGTACTTTTCCCCTGGGTGGAAATTCTACTGGGTGGACTGACATTCCGTAAAAGCTGCATGGATACAGTGATTGCGGGACGTTGCATTTGGTTCTGTCACAATTCCTGAATTAAACTTGATTTCTCTATTTTTTAATCAGTTTAATCAGTTTAGTCAGCTGGCAGTTTGCGTAATTATAATGCACACAATTATAATCTGAACATCTTCTAGTCTCTTAGGGCTGAAACATACTCAATAGTACTCAAATGTCATTGGACACTCAACAGTTTGGCTGAAAAGCAACCTGATAATATTATTTAATATTTATTAACATCGTATTCCCATAAAAAGTGACAGAGTGGTACAGAGGGTGGTGCTGTCGCCTCACAGCAAAAAGAGTCTAGGTTCGATTCCCGACTTGCTTCTCCTCACATCTGCATGAGTTTTCTTCCGGCTGCTCTGGTTTCCTCCCACAGTCCAAAGACATGCAGTCAGGTGGATTGGAGATGCTAAATTGCCCCCCTTACAGGTGTGTGTGTGTATGTCTGTGTATGTCTGTGTGTCCAGGGTGTTTCCTGCTTTCCGCCCTGCGCTGGGATAGGCTCCAGCACCCCCCGTGAGACGGAAGGATTAAGTGGTTTAGAAGATGAGCGAGTTCCCGTAATGTTTTACTCTTTTGGTTCCAAAACATTTGGTTATTATGGAGCTTTAAAAAGCCATTAAACAGTGGTGCAGTTAGTTCCCCACATACGGTCTCAAAAGGTTTTGAAGAAATTTTCGTACGGATTAAGTGTACGGTGGTTCCTCGTGGTTCCGGAAATATAATACTATGTGGTTTCCCAAAAGCATCCTTTGCTGAGTTTCAGAGTGACAGAGTGCTCTAATGACTGAAAACACTTCATTTTGTTAAAGTGTAAAGTTTGTGAACATGGCTGTGAAAATAACTTAAAGTCTGAAGCTTCCCCAGCAGGGAGAATGAACATACACCAGATGGAGCTCATGAACACCTGTTTGCAGTAGCATCTATTAAAACAGCAGGTGAAGTAGTTTTTAAAAGATGTTGGCTTAGTCAGTATTATTATTTAATATGCAATTTTTATTACTGGTTTTCATTAAAACAATTAATAGTAAAAAAAGAAAAGAAAAGAAAAGAAAACACAAGTCAAAGGTGCAAGTCTGTAGTTTATAATGGAGAACTAAAAAATAAAGTCTAAGAAGTTTTAGATTTCGGTCAGAATAAAGAGACAGTGATCTAACATTATACAAGCCAACCAGTTCTGCAAGAATCTCAAGATCTGCCAGGGGCTGTAGAATGCATGCTGACGATACAAAGCAACCTGATCAGGCTTGACTGCCGCTATAGTGCTCCTTGATACGGCGCTTGCATTGCGTAATTAATTGTGTTGTGACAATTGTTTCACATTGCCGCATACAGCGTTTGTGTGCTAGTGTGAAATATGTTTCTCTCCTTCTTGGTCAGCAGAAAGATGTAATCAGATACCGACGATTTGGCAAGTAACCGACGTTTGGCAAGTAACCGATGACTATAACGGTGACGATGCTTTAAGTGTGGTAATTGCTGTTTTGTAAAAGAGGACTAGAGAGGAGTGATTTAACTTTAAACACCTTGCAAAATAATATTATGTAATGCGTATCAGTTATAGTGTTGAAAAAAGATTATTGCAGAATATTAATAAGGTGTTCAGTTGCTGTGGAGTACATTTTCCACTGTCTCTGCTACAGTGAAATAGTGATTGATTAAAGTTCTCAGCATTTTTAGTACTGCTAAACTGGTTCAGATGGGTTGTAAAATTATGAAGAAAAAGTACTTCATTCTTTTCTACATTCTGTTCCACAGGCTTCTATAACTGAATTTCAGAGCACCTCCAATATAATCACAGAAAAACCTAATGTAAATATGTAAAGCATGCGGCTTTGAAAGCTGTATGTGTATGGAAAGATATAAACTATACTTGTAATTTTTTTAACAAGAAGATATTCATTCATTCATCTTCTAAGCCGGAGCCTATCCCAGCACTCATTGGGCAGAAGGCACAAGAAAATAGGCCTTCTTCTTCATTTATTCCCATTTCTGAAGACATAACTCACAAGTTCTTTTATTCAACATTTCACAGTCTGTAGTGCTCAAAATTAATTTGATGGTGTTAATTTTTGCTTTTATTTTATGCTGTTATTTTAATGAAACATGCTGTTGGTCAGTGTTTTTAAGAACACACGATATCCACAAGATGATCACAAAATAATACTTCTTATTATAATAATAACCGTATTTCTTAATAACAGTAAAATATCTTTCTATTTCAGTTTCTGAAATTGCAACAGCAGTGCTATATTGGTCTGGACTTCTTTGTGTTGATGCTGGTGTTTTATAGAACAGTATGTCACAGTATTGCCCAGCAGTACCTTCAGATCTGTTTAAATAGCATGCTGTCCTTGATGAAGTTAATTTTAGGTGAAGGTCCTTGTTGGGTTTTTTCTTGCACCGATGTTATAAATCTGTAGCCGCCATCTGGTGTGGCCTGTGTGACATGTCGGTGCCTAATGACTGTGTGGAGGAAGTGCACTTAGCTTGGCACATGGGTGCAGTAGCAGAGTGACCCTAGCGGTGTAGTATTAGAGGCTTTCTCTGGCTCGTGTGTTTATGTGCAGATCCCTCCTGATGGTGTGAGGCTGTCTTATTAGCCCGGTGCTATGAGTCACAGTGGTCGTCGGTAGGCAAAAGCAGATGTTTCTAGCTGCTACGGCGACCTGCCAACATCTAGCTCTAGCGACTGCATGCTTCAGTGGAGATTGCAGACGGTCAAGCAGTCAAGAAAGATAAAGGTAGGGTTAGTTTGACTGAAGCAGATTTTAACTCATGAAACTGTTCTGTAATGATTTAGTTAACCCCTTAAAACTCCCAGAGTAGTAGGGCCACGAGCATGAACAAAATTCCTTTTTCTGTTGTTAGAAATCCAATCAGATTGGTGAAAATGTTTACATGTAAGCAGTGTCCCCAATTCACACTAATCTAGAATTCTTACTGCATTCATGCTGTTCTAGAATGCTCAGCCTTCCTGATTCAAGTTCTTCTAGAATGCCCCCCTATTCATACTGTTCTAGAATGCTCACTGTGACACTTTGAATGATCTAGAATGATCTCCCCTATTGTTTACACTATTCTAGAGTGTTTGCTGCATTCACACCCCTCATTGATACAGTTGTAGAATGCTCACTGTATTTACACCGTTCTAGAATGCTCACCTACCTCATCCACAGTTCTAAAAAGCTCTCTACTTTCACACTGTTCTAGAATGCTTATTGTCACACTGTTCTAGAATGATCTCCCCCTTATTCACACTACTGTAGAGTTCTTACTGCATTCAGACTGTGCTGGAATGCACACCCCCTCATTCATACAGTTCTAGAATGCTTACTGTCACACTGTTCTAGAATGATCTCCCTCCTTATTCACGCAATTCTAGAGTGCTCACTGCATTCAAACTCTAGTGGAATGCTCACCCCTTCATTCATACTGTTCTAAAATGCTCACTGCATTCACACTGTTTTAGAATGCTCATCCTCTCTTTTACACTGTTCTAGAATGTTCATCGCCTTCACACAGTTCTAAAATGCTTACTGCATTCATTCTGATCTAGAAAGTGCTTCCTTTCACATTGTTCTACATTAATCACCCTCCTTCATTCACACTGTTTTTAGAATGCTTACTGCATCCACTCTGTTCTAGAACGTTCTCCCTGTTCACAGGGGTTCATTTGGTTTATCAGTACTTTTTTCAAATATTGTAACACAGCTGCCAACATGAAAATGCCTAGGAATGTTTGTTTGGTGGTTTTTGTTGGATCTGTGTGCACGTAGGACATGATGTGAAATGATGCTCTGTAGAGAGACTCACTGACACAAATAATTTTTGTAATGGTGGTGATAGAATCTAAGGGTCAGGGTGTGTACGATGCAAATGCATCCTTTGAATTTGCTATTCAAAGTGACCAGTGACATACATGACACATGTCATTAAATTAGGCAATAATATTTGCCCAGAGTGCTTTAGCCATGAAGGCATGTGAAGTGCAAGGCTGTTCTTGATCTGCTGGCTCAAAAATGGTAGTTATCTGTACATATTCAGAGTCGATAGATCATGCTTTTTGCACACTGAAGCAAATATGGCATTTAAAAAAATCACGTTAATAAAGAAGGAGAGTAGCTCAAAGTCAGAGTTTATAAACCTGCTGCATAACCTGTCTGATTTACAGGTTTGCAGTCAGGTTGCTAGAGTTGCTGTTAGATTACCTTTGCGACATGTTAAAATTCTGGCATGTTCTGCTGGAGAGGGAATGTATATCGGCCTTAGGAAAGGAAGATGAGGAAGCCCATTCGTCAGCAAGAATGCCACAGTTCCTGTCTCCTGTCTTCTCCGTGCTGCTCTCTCCACCCCCCTGCCATCTCCATCACAGCGTCACAGCTGAGCTCCGGCTACCATGGTTACGGATGACATCAGCAAGAGCGTGGCACTCGCTGCAATCATTTGTTTGCAGTGTGTGTATGTGTGCGTGAAGAGGAGGGTGGGGAGGGGGGCGAAGGGAGAGGTCGTGATGATGCAGGCACGTTGCCAGGGCAACTTTTACTCTGCTGATTGTGTTATCCTTCGCTGAAGACGAGCTCTGGAGGTGCACCACAATGAGGTCAGTTGGAGGCTCAGACGCAGGACCAGGGGTGATGAGAGGGTAGAGCCAGATATAGCGGGCATTTTCTCACCCATACACTCCTCCATTACAGAGGTCTCAGCTTCATCCTTCTGTAGAGATCCTTTTGCCTGGTGCTGCATCTGCCTGAAAAGGCAATGCGATGTGATGGAAAAACCAGGTCAAAAAAAATGACTTCTCAGGGGAAAAAGGCTAACGTTGCTAACTATCCTTAGCATACATTAGGATCTGATGTGAAAGAATGGTATTGGAGCAAGTCAAGGCATTTTTTTATGCATCACTAGGCTCTACACCCAGTCAAATAACCATAATTTAATACTGTTTTACACAAGGGGTGGGAGATATGGCAAAAATAAGCTCACCAGACCAGATCAAGTCAACCTGCATGTTTAAAGTGGTAGTAACTTTAGGCTTCAGATGGCGGTGAGTGAGGATGATGGGGCTATAAATACCTGCGGGGTGTGAGTGACGGGATTCATAGACTGAGAAGAGGCGCTACAGTGTAGTGGATGTCTTGTTCCATGTATGGAAAATGGGTCCAAAGCAGATGTTAATAATTGGCTAAACGGAGTGATTGCATTTGGACGTGCCAAGGAAGTAGCTAGTAGTGTGAAGGAAGTAGCTGAATCTGCAGGTGTATGAAAGCGTAGGGTCATACAGGTCTACCAGCAGTGGCTAAAATCCCAGTCTACAGGGAATTCTCCTTGGAATTGTGCCAGGGAAGGCATCCACCTAGTCTGTCTGTCACAAATGTGTCTGAACATTTATGCGGACTACATCCAGTCCATGCCAAATCCAGTCACAGCTGTTATTGGCGCTTGTGGAGGTATAACACGTTATTAAGTACGTTTCAGTCACAGGTGACTAATTTTTTGTCCGACCATCACAATACTTTATGACCTCTTTATGAGACAGTGTAAGTTAACTTACAAAATAGTTCGTTTTGTAGAGTTTTGATAAGTTGGAGCAGAGAAGAGTGCACCAGTAAATTCACATATTAAATACAGTTTTTACCACTTGCTGCACTGCACTAAATCCATCTGAAACAGGCCTAAGTGTTAGTAGTGGGGAGTATATTTGTCCATCTGGCATACGGTTGTAAGTCGTCTTATGGTACAAGATGTCATTACTATTTTATTAGTATGTGGCAAATAAACACTATGTTCATACAAGCTAAATACAGTGCAAAACATTCTAAATCACAGCCATAGGGTTGGGTGATATGATGAAATTAGCATATCATATGATACTCTAGGACATTTTCACGATACACCACACGCATCACAATAATTCATTTTGGAATACACAAGTAGAACATCTAGTCTCGCATATAAAAATGACTATAATTATAATAATAAACCTACAACTACAATAATTTTGATTCAGTAATTAAATGCAAATCTAGATAAACAGGCCTAAATATGCCCACTTTATAATGAAACATGCACTTCCTCAGTGATCTTTAAGTATCAATGATATCCACAATATTTGCCTTTGTGAATGGGCATCTTCTCTCAGACCTTGTTTTTCCAGACCCTCCAAACTTGTGAATACCTGCAGTTTCAAATGCAAAGTATGTTCCCAGGAACCCGTACTCAGTGTGATAAGAATCTGAAAGCTTGACCAACGTAATGAAGGACAGAGGAACTGTTGCTAAGCAGTAATTAGAGGCAATGAAGCAGACGTAGGATTGTGGTTCATTTGTGCTGTTCTGTTAGTAAAGTTCCCAGCTCGGGTCAAAACAGCTATGGCCTCCTACCGACTTAGTCCAGATGTTCCACAGCTTCTCAACTAATACTAATCCGGATGAAAATGCAGCGACTGACATTCGTATAGGAAAACTCATGTTAGAAATTTGGACCACCATTTTGGCCGAGCTCAGCTTTAAATAAACTCGCCTTTATCTTGTTACGGAAAGAACGCAATATTGACCATTGTCTGTGTGTTGTTCAAATCTTTCTGTACTATTTCACCCGGTGCAAATGTTTCAGATTTACTTCAGTCATTAAATAGTCATATAATCATAGAAGCAAACAGTCATATAATATTCATACATATGCTATGTATACTGAAACTCTCAGTCATAATGCAGTATTCTAGGTCTGCTAATTCTGCTCTCATTGTTATGAAACATGAACTTTGTCAGTGTTCTTGAAGTACTGACAATATGCACGATACTCTCAAAAAAACATTTGTACTAAAAATTAGCTTTTCTATGTTAAGCAATAAAATAGCTGTGTATTCAAAGACTATATAAAGGAGTATTGATGAATTCACTTGTCAGGCAAACTGAAATATGAAAGTAGCTGAAAATCGATTCGACAAAGTAGTCAAATCCTTTTTTAAAGGGGGGAAAAAAGAATAGAATAAGTCGTATACAGTATACAAATATCTTTATTCTCTCATTGGATAAGGAAGGTGGGGTTTGAATGTCCTCATGGGTTAACCAAATGGCTGCGCTTTGGACAGCCTGACTTTGCCCCAGTCACACTGTGCAAGAATTTAACACAAAATTAGTTTTCACATTTTAACGTAGTTGGCATTCCAGTACTACAAACTGTAAAATGTTTTCTTTCTCGACGTTTCAGTGTTTGTTCTTTAGTTAAGCAGCAGGCATAGATGAGTGTTATGTAAAAGAACCAAAAACAATGGAAATATGACTTTCAAAATAAAATGCTTTATTTTACAAAAAATGACCTGAGCTGAAAAGCTCAGCTGAACATCTGACCTGAGCTGAACATCTATAACTGGTGTACAGGGGTTTCCTGCTTGTACAGCCTTTTTGGTCTTTTTTTCCTAATGGTAAATGTATGGACGGTAACAGTGGCAAAAGCTACCTGCAGATCCTGTAATAAAAAACCTTTTTTAAGCATCTTACAGTCTGCTCTGTTTAAATCAGGCAAAACGGTTTTCCAAAGTTTTTTTTTTCTCTTGTAAATGATCTGTACAGTGTACAGTGGCATGATGGAACTCCTAAAACCTCTTCCCAGGCTCATAGGCTTTCTGAAAGGCTCAGAGAGCTCTCTAGATGTAGGCATGATGTTATACCCCACACTCCAATAGCAAAGAGCAAACCAGACCAGGTATCTAAGGTGTAAATAAGATCCTACAAGATTCTGTAGCTGTAGGTGTACCCGATTTCATTTTCACTCATTTGCAGAGTAGTGCATTTCTGTTTATTTGGCTGATTTAAAGGATGACAGACATGTTCATTTGAAGTCTCACTTGTTAAATTATCACCTTGCTTTTAAAGCAAAGCAGACCTTTTAGTCCAAATGCAGTCAGTCACGAGTCTGTGTGAATCGGTTATCTTCCAGGAAAGTGGGCTCCAGCAGACCCAGAGTTTTCCTTTCCCATCGTATGTTTGCGAATGACTTAAAATGGAAAGGGGCAGCATTATTGTCCATGATGCCCCCGGTCCTAGGCATACAGTTTTGCTGCATGCTGCCCCCACCTCATAGTTTCCTCTTATTAATATTTAATGGGGAAAAATTCATTATTTGGAAGGGGTGTGTGTGTGTGTGTGTGTGTGGGGTGGGGGTGGTGGGTGGTATTGGCAGAGATAATGCGAGCACTAGCTCTAAGTTAATTAAAGATGAGTGCAGAGTGGTGTCTCCCGCTTGAGAGAGATAAGTACTCTGAAATGAAGACGGAGCCAAAAGCCATACGGTGCAACAAAACAACGTGGAAAAACACCACCAGCAGCAGCAGCAGCTCCCTCTCTCTCTCTCCCCCCTCCCTCTCTCTTTCTTTCTCTCAACACAACTCAGAAATCCAGCGTCGGGACCAGAGCAAGAGAAATAGTATCCCACCCAATAATTACGTTTCAAGCTCTTTGGGAATAATTTGATCAAGGTGCAATTAAACGGCCATATACGCCAAATTCGAAACGATACAAGCTGCCCACCGTCACCTTCCATTTGCAGATGCCTACCATACATCAGCGTGAGCTGACAAGGGTGGAGCTCTAATGGAGTTTATTCTCTGGCAATAAATAAATGATGGGCGGGCTCGTTTGTTTGCGTTTAAATACAGCCGAGGTCTGGCTGTGAAACTGGACTCGAGTGCCCACCTCTATCCCATGGGTTCAGAACCAAGTTCTAGAGCACCCTTGTCTTTCATTTTTTGGTGTCTGCTTTACTTTAACACATCAACAAAGCAGCTAATTAGCCCCTTTAACACATGAATCACTTATTGATGCACCAGGTTTCTGTTCTTCACTCTAGTAGCTGCACTCTTTACATAGTAGTTTGTAGGACCTGACCATTATGTTATTGACCTATATTTAAAGGGCCTTCTGGCCTAAAACTAGACGTTTAACATTTAAAGAGCATGTACCTATGGGATTTATGGTCTGGTGTTTGAGCAGGTGTACCCTTGTCAGTTTATCCATTCTGGGGACTCCCAGAGGTGTAGTCTAGGCTGTTGACAGTGACATCACGTGATGCTTATTGTTGGGAGCCATGTGCAATTTTCCATGGTTTTGCTTAGCCTGAGGTAGGCAAAATATTTACTTCTGTTTTCCAACATTCAAGCATTCCACTGTGCCATGTGGGTTTGCATGGTCATTCTACTGATGCTAAGGCTAAACACTGGACCATAATCCAGAATAGCTGATGGCAGGCAAACATAACATGAGGTTGAAGCAGGTGGGTGTGGGCAAGAATAGCACTAGCTTTGCGGGTGGGTGTGGACAGAAAGGGCACCAGTTTTTGCAAGCGTGCAGGTGCGATATCTGGTGGAAGTAAGCAGTTGCAGGCATTAATAAAATGTGTTTGAAAAATCACCTGCCTTCTAGTGTAATCTTTATAGGCCCCTGGCCCATCACCCACATTGTGAAGAGTAGAGGTTTTGGCTCCCCTAAGATGAGGGGTTAAAAAGCCTTTCTGAATGTATGTTGTTGTTTTGTTTGATTAATTCGTGTTATTTTTTTTTTAATTCTCATTAATTACTTTTGAACAGCAGAATGACTTCATATGCATTTTCTAACAGGACTCTGTCCCTCAAGACACACACTCTCTCTCTCTCTCTCTCTCTCTCTCTCTCTCTCTCTCTCTCTCATATTTTTGTATGTGTGTGTGTGCAGAAGGCACAGACAGCAGTGCTTTGTGGCTGCTGTGGGGGGATTGATGGTGGTCTGGTCGCGGGTGTTGGGCCTGATGTCAGCTGTCAGCGCCGTAATGAAGTGCTTCTGTTGCACAGGAGAACAAGAACAGAGTCAGACACTCTACAGCATTCTCTCTCTCTCTCTCTCTC
>CM067490.1:19756574-19881797 GCA_034552555.1 Semaprochilodus insignis | reverse complement strand
GGGGGGGAGTAGGGCTGACATTGAAAGTGTCACAGGCGTGTTCGGCACGCTGATATTCAGCCGCCGCAGGTTGTAGCCTTGTAAGAGACTGTACCAAGCCAGGCATGAGGGATTTGAATAGATGTTCTTGATGTTTTTTAAAGTACTCTGGGTATAGAAATTGTCAGGAGTAAGGATGAATTTTGCTCGTTGAATATGTGCGTTTTAAATGAGTAGTACTCGGACAGCAGCTGCAGCTATAAGAAGTAATTCATTGCTGATTTTTTGTTTGATTTAATAATTTATCTTAGCTAATCTATAATCAAGATCTGTTTTCCTTGTCCTGATCAAAATCTAACAATGGTTTATCATATCAAATCACATAATAGACATTATGTAAAAGCCTATCTCTAAAATGTCTTGGCTGTTTACGATGTTACTGTGCTCCGCCACACAGGGTAAAATAATATTGTACAATAATATTGTCTCATCTCCCGTTCTTGCCACTCCCACCTTTCAACGAGAGAAAATACTCAGCTAGCTCAGAGACCCTCACGGATATCATGCCTCACCTGGGAACAGGGCTGGACACTATGACAGTATGTTATTGCTATTGTAGTAGGTTATTGTGATTATGCTTTTCTGAGCATATCATATCATGGACGACATCAGTACTTAAAGGACACCAAACACCATTACAAAGTGATCATAATTAGGCCTGTTTAATTGGACCTGAGCAACACAGTGTGTGAAATATTGATGAGTCCATCTCATCAAATTTCAGAAGGACAGTCTCTGTTTCTGTAAGTGTAAGGTTTTTTTTTCTGTAGGTTTTTGTCACGTTGCCCGTTCTTACTCAGAAACACGTCACGGGACAGGAAGAAAAGGTGTTGTGGAAAAAGCTTCTAACATGTTCTGAACATCCTGAAGCGACAGAACACGACTGAAGTGCCCTTGAGCAAGGCACCTAACCCCCAGCTGCTCCCCGGGGTGCTCCAAGCAAGTGTGCGGCCCACGTGTGTGTGGACGTGGATGTGTATGTGTGGGTGTTTCACTCACGGATGGGTTAAGTTTGATTCTAAATTGTAACTCTAAATCTAGTTCTTCAATAAAATGAGCAAATTGAACATGAAAGCAAACAGGTAAACTTCTGAGTTTAACATGTGCTGGACTGGAGACGGGGCTTTGGAGGAAATCCTGGAAGAGGGGGCTGTATTTGTTCAGCTATTTCAGAACCCCCATTTAACCCCCATTTTAGTGTGAGATGCAGTATCTGTAGAGCAACATTTCAGAGTAATGTTA
This sequence comes from Semaprochilodus insignis, assembly GCA_034552555.1. NCBI lineage: Eukaryota > Metazoa > Chordata > Actinopteri > Characiformes > Prochilodontidae > Semaprochilodus > Semaprochilodus insignis. The sequence goes on along the minus strand of CM067490.1, from coordinate 19,880,516 downwards.
TACATATTCAATGATGTTGAGGTCTGAGTCAGCTAAACAGGCTAATCATAGCTTGTTATGCACTGTACACATGTTTTGTCATGTGAGCTTTTTTGTGGCGTACCGGTGTGAAGCTTATGACTACATTGTCTGTTCTGGGCAGAGCAGCAAGTCACCCCACTACCAGTTTGAATACCTCATTAAGGCGGATATGAACGTGACTTAAATGGTTATCAGTGTATTTGAATAACCACGCCCATATTAGCTTTAGGCTGTTATCTTTTGATCAGTCAACAGATGTTTTCGTTGATCACAGTTTGTTTGACCTAGCTGTAACTTATCACTGCTTGGATCACGATATCGCTCCAAACCAGTCCCTATTTCTGTAATGTGGTTGCCATTTACTAAATATCACCCAGGTTCCTTCTTCTTTCCTTGCATTAGATCTCCTCAGTAAGAAGAGGCTTCTGTGTTGAGCAAAATATCTGTGATGACATTTAATTCTGCAGCATTTCACGTTTCGTAAAAGCACTTGGCTGCTATAATGCTACAGTACAGTAGCTGTTGACACTCTCTGGCTCAAACTCTGCCTTAAATGGGAGCTTTAAAGTAAGTGTTGCCTGCTTTTAATCTTCATGCTATTATCTTGCTAATGCAGAGTCATTGCTGATGTAATCAGCATGACCATCTGCCCTCTGAATGGGACAACCTGTCCATCCTGTCATCAGCCGTCTTCTGTTTGCACAGTGCCTCTGTGAAAACAAATTAATTTCAATAGGATGCAGAGCAGAGCTAGTAAAACACTAAACTGATGGATGGCAGACTGTACAATAGAGCGAGGCTGTCAAATTCAAGCCCTGTTTAGTGTTTTTCCTCTCTCTGGTGCACCTGACTTTGCGAGTCCAACACCTGAGATTGCAAGGCCAGCGAAGAGACCCTTGTGACCTTGGGGATTTAAAGATTTAGAGCCTAAAGGAATGAGCCAGAACTGAACCACAATACGACAAAAAGCTGATTACTGCTTACTGTAGACATCTTGAAGCTGTAATTGGCAACAGTGGCTCTGCTATGGACTAATGTTATTCATTTGTGTTGTTTGAATATCTTTGTTTATGCTTACGAATACACTTTATATACATTTTTGCGAGTATAAAGTCAACAGATATTATATGTGTAAATCTGAATTGGATAAATGCACTTGAAGTATGTAAAATAACAAAACACAAAAATGTCTGAATACTTGTTTCCCCTCACTGTCAATATTTTTCAGCTTGCTAAAAAAAGAAAGCTTCTGGCCATCTGTAAACTCAGTCATCTTATTCTTTGCACAGAACTGCAGTATTGTTTGGTGTGATGGTATTTTGAGTGCCAGACTCTACAGTCGGCTTCAACCAGAAGGCAGCTGGCATTCTCTGTGGCACAGTGGGCTTCTTTTCAGGCGGAACAGATGGCAGAGGCCTGCCAAGCTCTTTGCCACACTTTATTTTAACATTGCATCTGCCGGCATATGCGCTCAGCCCGGCCTGTCATTTCACTGACAGCGACCGCGGAGAAGGCGAGAGGCGGGCGTGGCGATCGATGCACAAAGGCGATTGATCGCTGCAGCATCACTGAGCCCCAGCAAATGACCAGAATCCTGTGCTCTGTTGGATCGGTACATGAAAAGCAATTACAGGGTCCCGTGGCAACATCCATGACGCGTGGAAGGCTGCAGCCGTCTCTGGGGGGAAATGGCTGGACCGACTTGTTTGGAAATGGCTGTGCTGCAACAGGGCTGTGTGCATGATGGGAGTATTGCATGGGCAAGCTGTAACATTGTGTCATTATGACAGCGGAGCAGGCCGGTCACAAAAAAATTAAAACATTGTATTGCAGTGTACCTTACGAAACACCATCAATGTGATGTGGGTAGAGACAGTGCTCAGTGATTTTGACGGAAAAGTTTATTAGGTCAAACAAAGGCCTATAATAGATTTTGAGCCCAATTTGAGATATCGGTTTTGCAAAGGCCAGTAATGCAAAAGAGTAAAAACCAAAACATTGTGTAGTGCAATTTGCTGTACATCAGCAGTGACTGAACAATCGCCAGTTCAGTGCTTCATTTGTTGATTTGAACTGCTACTTTGCCCTCCAGATATCCTCATTTGTACATCACTCCATCATTATTACATGTTGCACTGTCTGATCTTGAAGTGAACTTGCGATGTAGCATGTAGCACAGAGTTATGCAATTGCAGACCGGTCAGGCTTCAAGGTGGCTGCTATTTTTATAGCTGACAGTGTGCCATTCAGTGTTGGAAACCACTGTGATCACTGAACAACACAGCATGATTGGAGACGTGTGACTATTTAGACAGCCAGTCACGTAACGGGCAACTGTGTTCATAAACCAAGAATACCTTTTCGTCTCTTGCATCACTATAGTCTTAATATATGATGTGATCTGCACTGTAGTTTGGTTTCATTTATTGTGTATACAAGTGCTTTCTGTTTACATGCACCAAAAGCTGCATAACACACTAAAGGAAAGGGAAAAACTGGAAAAGTGTAGTAATTCCCCATAGTTTTAGTTTTTTTTTCCAGTTTGTTACATTCAGCAAATACGCAATAAGTGTGCATTAACATGTGCAGGCATTTGTTCTCAGTAAAGGATTTGTAATTGTAGTCCCTTAGAAATGAACAAATTTCGTATGTCATGAATGGTACTGGTAGGTGTAGCCGGAGTAGCAACAGCTGGACCATTTGGAACAGCAGCCTTGTTCAGTGAAAACGATGTATGTCAGTGTAGATTTTTTAAGAAATCGTGATATGTAAAAGAGGGAAACTAAACTCTGATAATAAATTAGTAAACTAAAAAAGTGAATAAACAGCACACACACCTCTTTACTACCCTCCACTAGTTTCTTAATACTAGTTCTTGGGATAAAAGTTTCCATTAGCTTTGTAGGTCCAGTGCCAACTCCAAATGTTGAACTGAACATAACGCAGTGTCTCTGCGTCCTTGCAGAAAAAGAGCCGTGAGGAGAGCGAGGGTGAGGGCAGCGGCGTGGAGATCCTGGAGAACCGGCCCTACAGGGATGGGCCTGGTGGTTCGGGCCAGTACACCCACAAAGTTTATCACATCGGCCAGCACATTCCAAGCTGGTTCCGCTCCATCCTGCCCAAAGCGGCTTTGCGGGTGGAGGAGGAGTCTTGGAACGCCTATCCTTACACACGCACACGGTAAGAGAGACATTCACCTGATTAATGATTTCATGCTTTGAGTCTCTGTGGTCTTTTTTTTGACTTGGAAAAATGACCAGGCTGCTTTTCCATTGCTGAGTAAGTCTCTTTATGGTGCTTCGTACCTAATCTGGGTTTTATTGTTTTATTTGATCAGGCTGGTTGGACCAGGCTACACCGAAGCTTCTTAAACCGTACCCAGTGCAGTAACAAACAAATTCTAAGACAAATAACTCATGCCTGGTATGGAGTGTATCTGTGTTAAAAGAAGAGAGATCCCCACATCCATCATCCATCATAATTGCTAAATAAAAAATTCTCTTTATGACTCTGTGATTCTGTGGCTGTTTTGTTGATGTGGCTGCTGATTCGTAAGTACGGTGTTAAGCCTTCCTTTGCTTGTCCTTCAGCTACACATGTCCTTTTGTGGAGAAGTTCTCAATTGACATCGAGACGTATTACAAGCCTGACACCGGGACCCAGAATGACGTCTTCAGTTTGTCTTCAGCAGAGAAGAGGCAGAGAGATATCGGTATGGATGCAACCCCCTCTCTTCTTTTCTTTTGGCCTTTGTATATAGAATAATAACGTTAACAATTATGATCTTTATTTATAGAGACCTTTTCAAACTGATGGCAGCTCAAAATGCTGTACAGATGGGTGTTAACAGTAATAGTAGAAACCATAAGTATTCATTTCAAATCAGTGTATACGATAAATATCAAGGAGAAGTAGAGTTTTAATCAAACGCTCTTTAGCCAAAGAGGTATGTCCTCAAATCCCATCACATTCTGTGATGTAAGCAGGTGCGAGGTCATTTAAAGGTCATTTAGAGGTCATTTAGAGGTTTATAGACTAGCAGCAGAATCTATTCTAAAAGAAACAGGAAGCCAGTGCAGTTCTTGTAAAACAGGCGTGATATGAGCTCTTTTCTTGTTTCTGTTAGGTTCCGTGTTGCTGTTTCATACGAGTTGTAGAGGGTGGAAGTTCTGGAACTTTTGTGATATTTCTTAGATGATAAAAAGCTACTTTAGTGTCATTAGTGTGTTCATATGTGTGATAAAACAGAGCTCTAAGATCACACCCAGGTTTTGTAATGAGCACTCACCTCTGATGTGAGAGACAAGTCTCTAATTTCGAAGCAGAAAGAGGAGTTAATTAGGAAACTTCCCCCCAAAATAAAGTGGCTTTACAAGATATTCAGGCAGATCAATGTTTGAGAATTGACAAAATCTAAACATAACCCAGATTAATAAAAAAAAAAAATAAAAAAAAACCAATATTCTGGAAGTCACGTTTACAGTAATGAATCCATGGAATTCTATTAGCCCTTGGGCATTAGAGCTGTAAATTTTCATGTCTCGTGGGGATGAGGTTTGAGTTAAGTTAAACTTAAAGTACAGCTTACCTTTCAAGCATGGACTTGAAGTGTATTAGTTTTGCCTTTTGTCTGTGGGCTTGGTCTTTCGCCTAGTTAAATCTGAAACACTTTCATTTTCTGATCTCAGTAAAAATAACGCCACCCTCTAGCTGCCTGGGACTGTGTTCTTCACTAGGACATTTTCACCATCTTTTAGCTTAATAATTCAGATTAATTTGTTCTCTAGGGTTTTTGCCCTGTAGGTTTGTTTTGAGGAGTTTTGTATTTTCCTTTATATACTTACCATCAAAAAATAGTTGCACCCAAAAGGAATCAGCTGACAGGAATGAAACTTGGTGGGTAGGTTTGACATCACGAGACAATCGAACGATTCATGTTTCACGCTTGGCTGCACATGTGACGTAAACCAGGACAGGCCTTATCGCTGTACCTGACTGACTATATAAGGTCGTCCTGTTGTGCATGCTTTTCATTCTGACTCGTACTGGTGTGTTGGTAGCATCGTTTGCTAGCAAAGTATGCATCAGAGAAGTGTCCAAAAGCAATTTGAGCAGTTGGAAGAATTTGAGAGGGGTCGCATCGAAGCGCTCCGGGAAGCAGAATAGTCTTATCAACATGTTACGCGCCACACTGGTCCTGCAGATATTACCCTAGCACGCTGATGAAAGAAAGCATGCACCAGTGACATGAAAGTTCTGGGAGACCTACACAAACCACGGAGAGGGAGAACCAACAGATTGTCAAACATGCGCGCAGTGATCCAACAGCCTCGATAGTGGACATTCAGTGAGCAGTGAGTCATCCTGTTAGTGCCAGCACCATTGGCAGATGGTTGCACGATGCAGGACTACATGCACACAGACAGTGTTTAGGCACTGCGGTCAGCGCCATCGGCAGACCTATCCCCGATTGAAAATGTGTGGGATACTATTGGACACAATATCAACACTCTACACCTGCCACTAAATCTGTGAGACTAGTCAAGCTGCATGTGATTATGACAGGTCACCATTAGGAACCTCTAGAACTCCACGCCGAGATGTCTGGCATGTTGCATTAGCAAACATGGGGGCCTGACGCCATACTCAGATACACTACTTCCGTATGTGTAGCTCAATAAATATTGCCCATAACAGTCTAAATGTGTCGTCATTTATTGTTCCTGATAAGCTTTATCTTCCTGCTGGACAGCATTGTAATCCAACACTTCCATCTGGGTGCACCTATTTTTTGACGATAAGTGTATAATATTATATGTATATAGGGGGGCTTGGACTAAAGACGTTTGAGGACTGCTTCTATATTCATCAGCATGTAGGTGTAGTTGGCCGTGGTAAAGGAGACAAAAAGTACTTAAAGTAATTTCTATAAAATGGAGACAGTTAACCGTTTGCTCTAAGCAACATCCATGCCTAGTGCTGTAAAAGGTAGGCTTTCTTCTCTAGTCATCCTTTGGACTCGTTATTCAGGTTAACTGCTATGCTATTTAAAATGGAGCAGAAAATTTGAATTGGTAGCTTCTACAATGAAGTAGGTGAGTTGGTGGTCACCATCTTGACTTTAGCGATGTTCTGGGATGTAATGAGGCTCCCCTTAAATGAAATGACTGGTATTCCAAGCCTGTAGGCTGATTTCACACACTTTTCACGTAGAACGTGTGCACAGTTGCTGTTTGCTTGAGCCTGCAGCAGAGATTTTATGTAAACATGAATTATTTTGGATTCAAATGCAAATTAACAGCTGCATTTGTAAAAAAGGGAGAGGAGTCTTTCTATCAGTTGTGAGGCTGTCAGAGTGTATTCATCTTTTTAACCTTGTTATGGCACTCTGGAGTGGAATGTGCAGTGATTGCTATTCTGTCACGCTCCGGTCTTTAAGATGCCAACAGCGTTCTGGCTCTGTCAGAAAAACCCGAACCACCACACACGTTCCTTGCGCAACACAGGTACCAGAGGCTGTCTGGGCTCAGACGTAGGCAGACGTAGGCTCTGCAGGGGGAAGCGCCCTGTGGCTGTTACATAACTCTGTTCCAGCTAAAGCTTTGCCGTCAGCATGCAGGGGGGACACCTAGTGGCGGCCTGCCATGTCTCTGATCTGCCTGCAGACCGGTTCTGCCTCAGACACAGCACTTTATCAGTCTCTTGCAAGGAGGAGTGATTAAATAATTAAAGGTCTGAGGAGTAAACACAGAGCGAGGGAGGACTCGAGACTAATGTTTTGTTTCTGTGATACATTATTAAAGTGGTATTCCATTGATTTCTCCAAAATGCCTCCTTAATGGAATGGTTAAGATGTTAAAGGCATTCAGTTTTGAGGTGAGGAGGCCTAAAACCAGTTTTTTTAATCCAGAGTGGAGAGGTACATGCAGGGCAGTATAAGCCCTATGGCTTTTTTTCTTGAATTAGATTTGATCACCATGTTATTGTACAACATATGTATACAACATACCGTTAATGGGAAATTTCACTGCTACCAGTGATGGTCACAATATAATCACAATAAATTAAATGTAAAAAGTTGTAACAGTAGATGGAATAAGTCAGGGTAACACTACTGATGTATTTGTAAGAGAACATGGCATTATCATAAAGATCACTTTGCAGTTTGTTTTGTCATTTCATCTCAGTAAGTGTAATGAAGCTGATGCAAAAATGTGTATTTGTACCATGTCTAATGTCTAAACTATTTAAAACAGTGATTAGCTGTTTAGCTAAAATTCTCACTACCACAATAGTTATTTCATTTTTTAATAGTTTTGGAAGCAATATTATTGTGTTACTAGTGAAAAAATGGAGTGTTCAGTTATTTATTATATACAATAACGATGGTATAGGGTCTTTCAGAGAAAAAAGATAAAAAGTCTAAAGTCTAGGTCTGTTTTATGTCTAAGTCAGGTTTATGTGGGTGTCTTAGCTTTAGTGTTGTCCTTCAGAACCATCTTAATCAGTTTTCTGAGGTTGGTATTTATTTTATGTGCTACTTTCAACTACTTGAAGCAAAACAATTGAAATGTGAAAAAAAAGTTGCATTGTAATATTGTGACATGACCGTGCATTCCAGTGACCAAATGCTTCTCTTCTCATAGACCCCATAGATATCGTGAAAGATTTCATCGCCCCTCATGAGTACCTGGCCGAGGAGGACCCCAAGCTTTACAAGTCAATGAAAACACAGCGGGGACCCCTATCAGACGACTGGATCGAGGAGATCAACCACAGCCCTGGCAAGATGCCAGTCATGTGCGCCTACAAGCTGTGCAAAGTGGAGTTCCGTTACTGGGGCATGCAGTCCAAGATCGAGCGCTTCATTCATGATGTGGGTGCGTATAAGCTTTTGGAACTTTCCACTGGGAATCCTCAAGAGCCTTATGAGAGGGTCTGAGAGTAAGGACGTTTGCTCAGCTAATAATTCTACACCAGCCCAGCTGCTCGCATCTCACTTTCGTGTGTAGTGTTGTGTGGGCGGGTGTGTGTGCATGCACGGTTTCTGGCTCAGATGAGCCCTGTTATCTCGACAAGTGGGTGGGCAGCAGGTGTGAAACGCTGTGTGGAGGAAAAGCTGTTTATTGGGACAGCCCTGGCTCAGCCGCCTTAATCATTAACCAGCTCTTAATGAAAACTAGATTGATGTAGTGTTGCTCTACTACAAAACAGGGCTCAGGAAGAAGGTACAGGCCCAGAGTCATCTACCTTCCCCAGCCAACATGGAGGCAGGATTAATTTCCTTCCCATGTGCTGCTGTCTGCTCCTTAATCTATTTCATTACTTCGATATCTTCTTGGTTATTGACTTTCCTCACCGATAATTTATGAGAAGTCCAATGCCATCCCTCATTTTCCAAACTTTCCCTGTTCCCTGTTGGTTTTCAGTATCTTTATCTGCTGTCTCAGCCCAGTACTTACTCATTTGGAGTTTTAGAGAGAAAATGGTTTGCATTTGCTTTTCTGAGTTCAAATTCCTGGTTTAAATTGCATGTGAACAATTTTATCACATTTTTAATTAGAGCTTCTACACAAGAGATTAGTAATTAACACTGCATTTTCGTGTCTGTAGTGGGTTTCTTGTGGGCTACAACCTGTGGTACACATTTTACTTGTGTTCACTTCAAAATCTTGCCCAGTGAGAGCATCTAATATCCAATCAGTATATTTAATATTTCTTATGTTTTATTCTATTGGCAGATAATGTAAAACATAAGGTAGGAAATATTTTCTTGTTATATATAACAAAAAAACGTTAGAATGTTCTTCTCAGAATGAGAAATATTAAATACATTGTCTCGATTAAAAAGGATTTCACAGCCTAGTCTTCATTTCTATCTGGGCTGTTGAGCTCTAAATGAAAGCTATTAGATACCAGTACACATGATTTCATTTGCACATGATTAAGTGGCTCCTACTGACTGCCATTACTACCATAGGTATCACTTTGGGTGAAGTATTTCTATTTTTTCTTCTATCAGGTCTTAGGAAAGTGATGGTACGTGCGCACCGGCAGGCCTGGTGCTGGCAGGACGAGTGGTACGGCCTGACCATGGAGGACATAAGGCAGCTAGAGCTGGAAACCCAGCTGGCTCTGGCAAAGAAGATGGCTCAGTTCAGCTGCAACGAAGAGGGAGGAGAAAGCAATGGCGCTGCTGCCAATCCTGACAAAGAACAGGATGCCAAGGAGGCCATCGGTGCCATTGAGACAGAGGGTCCCGCCCGAAATCTTGGGGACACACTGCAGACTCGAGGGGAGCTGACCAAACAGTGGTCCACCTCCTCCAGATCCTCCAGGTCTTCGAAAAGAGGAGGTAAATGCTTTTCTGCATTTGGTATGTACAGTTGTGTGCAACTGTTTGAATGCCCTGGTCAAACTGCATTTTCTCAGTGAAAGTTAACACATACTTTGCAAAGGACAAACAATACATTTTCAGCAAATTGTGGAGGACCGTTTCTGTTTATATGTGGGGCTTAACATGTAGGTTTAACATTTATGTTAAATTCAATAAATAAACAGTAATTGTGCATATAAAGGCCACAGAATGTGTTCTCTGTAGAAGATACTTATCTTTCTCAACAAATTTCAGCAAACCTTTCGGCAAACCTTTGCATGCATGCATATGTTTTGCACACACTGCCCTGTTAGACCACCAAATTAGAAGTTAGAACTTTTTTGTTTTTGTAAGTCCTATGACTAGGGCTGTGTTTTTACCAGGAGTCTGGCAAAATGATGCGGATCATGATGCAGGTGTTATAAATAAATATATTGCAATATATAGCAATACTGTAAGCAATGCAGTTGTTGGAAAACACAGGTTTGCTAATTCTAACATTAGCTGTGTGTCTTATTCTACTTGTTTTAATTTGGAGTGCAAGGGTCAAATGCCTAAAGATAGATTACAGCACTGCTACCTCACAATCGGGGGTTTAAACATAAAAGAAACACTGTCTGCCATGAATCTTTGCATGTAACTTAATTAAAAGTCATTACTGTGCTTTTGTAGAATCAACACAGTGTAACCAAACATAATTGTAATAATCAAGTATATCGATATATTCTTATACCCAGTCACATTTACATTTACGGTATTTGGCAGATGCTCTTATCCAGAGTGACTTACAATTTTGCGAATTTCTTATACAGGGAGGCAAAGGTAGCGTTAGGAGTCTTGCCCCTATAGGTATAGTGTAGGGTGCTTGCCCAGGTAGGGGACTGAACACCAGTCTACAGCGTGGAAGGCAGAGGTGTTACCCACTGCACTAAACCATCCCTCCCACTATATACCCATGAAGTGTGGAAAAGTTAAAACTGGGGAACATGGTGTAAAATATTTAAAAATCGCATGAATGTTAAATGTTTTGTTGAATATGTTAAATTTCCCGCAAAGTTTGATAGTAAATGATAGTAATTATGGATGAGCCCTTCACAGGGCTCGCAGGCCTCGCTTAAAGTTCATATGCATTGTTTAAAATACAATTGACAAAGTCAGTAGCACACAGTTTTTAAGCTTTTAAGACTGTAGCTTAAAGCTACATTCAACAGAGGCAACATGACGTATAAATCATCACTTGTAGCTTACCTTAGCACTGCATCGTGTGGCTAAATATCCTAGTCAGTTTTGTTAAAGAGGGCATTTTATGCCCATTTTCAGTCTTCATAATTTTATTTTTGTGGTCTATTAGAAAAGATTTACAGGCTTTGTTTTTTTTCCCAAACCACTGAATTCCTCTCAAAGTCTGAAACATTTGAATTTTAATTACTGTGATCTGTAGCTACTCAAAAATTGTGTATACCAAATTTAGGCTGATTTGTTCTCTGCTGTATCCCTTTATTAATGGCTCTGGTGCTTAATTAAGGAAATTAGTTATTCACCGGAAATACTTGTATTTACATGTATAATATGTGCCCACAAGAGCATGATTAGCCTTTTTAGAAATAAAGCAAATAGCTTCCTGGGTACTTTAAACAGTGCAGTGAGGTGAGTCTCCAAAATATTAGTCAAGAACTCTCCGATTGTACTATGTATCGACAGTTTGTGGAAAGAAATGCATTTGTTTTCCTTTTGCCGTGGAGCAGGAAGCCCCTCTCGCCACAGTATTTCCGAATGGCGCATGCAGAGCATCGCCCGTGACTCAGATGACAGCACTGATGACGAGTTCTTCGATGCTCATGGTAACGTCCCACTGGATCTAGTTAAAAGACAGAGTCTAGACCCTTATTTCGGTGGTTTACTAGTTGATCAGGAGATCCTGAAAACTTATTACAGTGCTCCTTCTTCTTTGGTTTCAACAGAGGACCTCTCTGACAGTGAGGAGATATTTGCCAAGGAGATCACTAAGTGGAGCTCCAATGACCTGATGGACAAAATTGAGACTGCAGAGGTGGACGAACCCCAGAGTAGGCATTACATTATTACAACCTCACTTCAGAGTCTTTGTGTGCAATGATGCCCTGGTACAATCATACAACCCACCATATCTTCTTGAGGTTATGTGATCAGTTTCAAATGCTTTCAGGTGACTTGTACCAGGAATCTGGGGTTGAGTATTCTGAGGCAGGCAATGTGGAGCGACTTAATGAGGTATGTATGCACAATGTAATGAACCTGAAATGAACTTGCAAGACCTGGTTGGCCACCAAAACTGCCATTAGATAAACAGTACTTAATAATTTCATCTTTGAGAGAGAGGAGAAAATGTGGTTTTCCTTTAGATCTGAAAACATCCACAGGTGTTTAGGTCCATCTTTCCACTGTGAGAAGACTGCTCAACACTATGGGTGTGAAAGGATGTGCAACTGCCAAGAGGCTGTTACTAAAAAAAATATATAAGGAAATTGAGCAAAAAGAAGATAATCTGCAAATCAAATAGCAAAGCTGCTGCTGTTCTCAGAAGCAGAGAAGCAGAAATGCAACCAGTGGACTGAAGTTTGGAGATGTGAAAGGAGATCCCTAAAGATTTCTCTAAAAACTGAGCACAAGTCTCCTGAGGCCTTTGTGTAATTATCTGCATAAATACATAAATATGTTTTCCTGATGAATTGCAGTTGGTGTTCTGACTGGATATTGAATGAAGGGTGGTCTCCGACACGTAGTAATTTATGGGCAATATATGTTCATTTAGCCAGTCACCATCATGTTTTCTGTTTAGCATTTTCGTATGCGGCTGAAATTATTAGTGGGAGCATGGAATCTCTTCATCTGTCCAAATTCCGATTCCATTTCGAAATCAGAATTTGTTTAATGTATCAACAGCTTGAAAGCGCAAACATTTGGCTCCAGCTGTTCATTGTTTTTATCCTCTCTATAAACTAAAGGCTAAATGCAAGTTTGAAAAATAAAAACCTCTACGTGTCTCTGACAGCGTGCTGCACAAGACCAGGTCCAAAATAGTTAACTTCTACCCTTTTAAGCCTTGGTCTAGCTGGCCTTTAAGGAAAAACAGCCAAAATAATGAAAAGGCCTGAAGCTGCTGTGTGAGTCAAGGGCAAGTTCTCAGGCAGCTAAGGGGTTTCTGAGGGACTTACAGAGGAAGGGAAGTGTAGAGCTCAGGGTGAGGGACCATCAGGATGTTCTCAGTGCTCTTTTGCCCTGGCGTTCAGAGACCCAGATCAAAGCATCGCTCCACTAGACGCAAGCGCCGAGTGACCAGACCAGGTTTTTTTGGAGGGTGTGTGCCTGTCATGAGCCTCCGGGCATGGCCACGCCTCCCGATGTTCTTAGAGCAAGCCAGTAGCAGGTCACTACATAGCCCTCGCTGCAAAGGTCAACAGACCTGGCAACCCACCAATTCAAGCCGTGTTCCTAGGCACAAATACTGCTGGGCCAGTTCTCCCTTGCTGCCACCGCCCCTCATACATGTGGTGGAACTTTGCACAGTACACCGAGTTGAACACAGCTGGGAGCAACGGCATCAACAACAGGGGTCTACCTGGTCACCATCAACTTTCTCTGCTTTCACCACACCATTGACACTGGCATTAATGCTGCTCATGCACACTGGGGACCCTCCTCTGACAATGGTGATAACCTGAACTGGACGATGGTCACATTCCAGCTATCTGATGTGCCTCTCTCAGCGTGTGTGCACACCTGGTCGCAGTAGGGATATCAGCTGATGCCAGCTGATGATGGTGAATGTGATAATCTGTCTGTCATCCACGCTGCACTCCGCCATGGCTCTAGGCACCAATAGTTGTGCTGTTTTACCAGCACCAGCAGAAGAGCACATGCTGCAAAGAACTTAAAATGCTCACCCTCACAGGCCGTAACATCATGGTGACCACCCCCAAAACTCAGACCCACCCAAACCGGACATATTAAACACTACGGGTTGCTACAATATTTAGCTTTTTTTATCTCATTGCCGCAACGCATTGATGGCTTCTAAGTTATATGATTATGGCACTTGTTTATGGATGTGGTTTGAGTTTGATTGTAACAATAGTATTGTCAGTTTTCACCGATGCCTGCTTCTTCCCATTATAGTTATACAGTGTGTCTGTGAATGTGCTTTAGATTTTACATTATGCAAACTGAATGTTTAATCTTCTAAATCTAAATGGCCTCAATGCTGCATAGTGTAGTATCTTCCCCACTCTGATATATCTTATTGAGCTCATAAACAGGTGATATTGATGGATGAATTGCATTAAGCAGCTTTGAGACATTGGAAAGCACAGCTGGGCGTGTTTTGAGAATCACGTACAGATTCTAGAAAATATGTTTTAGTATTGCCAGTTGATCTCAGTGAGTCCAGTGTATTGTGCTGCTCAAAATTTGCTCTGTGCCTCCCTGAAGATGAGTCACTTTGTCTGCTTCAGGACGGCTCCACCCAGCAGGGGCTACAAGCCTCAAAGATTCACGTGCTACTCCTGGTCTTACACGGAGGGAACATCCTGGACACGGGGGGAGGGGACCAGAGCAGTAAGCAGGGTGACGTGAACACCATCAGCTCGGCATTTGAGACGGTGATGCGTGTCCACTACCCAGCAGCACTGGGCCGCATTGCCATCCGCCTGGTGCCCTGCCCTGCTGTGTGTGTGGAGGCATTCTCCCTCGTGTCAAAGTGAGTTAGCTGAGCTGTCTGACAGGTCTGATGGAATGTCTGAATACATGAGTACATGCACACACAGTCACAATAACAATGTGTTAGGCAGGTTTGTTTTCCTCATTAATAATCAATACCACTTCAAGGACACTAGATTTAATAAAACCAACCCGGTCTAAACAAGTAACCCCAGTAAGATGTGCTAGGCTGCTAACTACTGCTACATGAAAAGTCTGTTGCATTTAGTATGTTCACAGTGTGACTTAACTAAACTGGTAAGATTTGCAGTGATCACTGGCTTTGATAGGCCTAGCATGCAGAGAAGACAGATTCTATAAAAGAATTCCTGTAATAAGAGCGTATGCATGTACATTTGTAAACATGTAAACTATCCACGGTGGTGCAAGGTGAAGTCCAGCTGCTCGATATGTATTGCTAGAATAGCGCTTGTAGCCCCCTTGTTCAAATACAGCTTTTAGAGCAACGCCTTAAGCAGACTACACTGGATAATGTTTGCAGGAGACCTATGGATAAATCAACAAAATGCACTGCTTTTTAAATGGATAAGACTTTCTTTAGGCTCAAGATTAACTATAAGACAAATGAGACCCATGAGATTGTTTTAATCTTTAGATAGACCTAGCCTGTGTAGAAGGTTATTTTATTTCTCATTAAAATCTCTCCTGGCTTTGCATTTCTTTCAGCCTTATTCAGTAACTGGTCATTTGCTGTAATGTGTTGTTGGGTAGTGGTGACTCTCTATGGTTTCTCTTCTCCCTTTAGTTTGAGTCCATACAGTTATGACGAGGGCTGCCTCTCTAACAGCCAGGACCATATCCCTCTGGCTGCACTGCCCTTGCTGGCTACATCTGCTCCCCAGTATCAGGATGCTGTGGCAGCGGTGATAGTGCGAGCCAATCAGGTTTATGGAGACTTCATCAAATCATTGGAAGGGACCGCTTTCTCTGGCCAGGTCAGTTGCTTGTAGCTTGTAATGAAGGATTAATTTAGGATGACTGTTTATTATTATGGTCGTTCTTGCATTCAGAATAAAAAGAGCTATGACGAAGGTGCTTGTTGGCTAACTCGTGTGATGTGTGCTGGTTTTGTAGGTGTGTTTAATAGGCGACTGTGTGGGAGGAATCCTGGGGTTTGATGCCCTCTGCAGCAGTAACATTACTGTCTCAGAGAGCCAGAACAGTAGCCGGAGGGGGAGTATAGTCAGTGTACAGGTGAGTGTATGCATGACCAGTTAACCAGTCCTATTCTGCCTTCATGATGACCGGAATGATCAAAAATACATATTATTTAATAAATATTGTTAAAATGGTGAGAAATAATCTTCCCTTAAAACACATCAGCTTTAAAGTCCATTTTTATTTGGTGGCTAGGCTATAGACATGAAGGGAGCCAATTAAAGCACTAGGGAGCATCCATGGAAACCTTTTTGTGGCCAGACCTCCTACATTGACTGTTTATCTCAATCCATCATGCATTGCAGGACAATGACCTGCTTTCGCCAGGCATAATCATCAACAGCAGCCACTGCACAGCCTCGGGCTCAGGCCTGTCCCTGGAAGGCAGTCGTCATCTGAGCCGCAGCAACATCGACATCCCACGCTCCAGTGGTGCTGATGACCCAAAGAAGCAGCTTCCACGCAAGCGCAGTGACTCCTCCACCTATGAGCTGGACACCATCAAGCAGCATCAGGCCTTTCTGTCCAGGTCAGTCATGGGAAGCAGCAGGTTTGTCAAACAGATACTGATGCATGTGCACTGGAGGCCAAAATCTGACCTTTGCATTGTAACCCTCATCATATTCACCTGGTGCCCATGTTTAGAAACTCCTGAATACTTGATTAACTGAATCAGCTGTGTTCATTTAATTCTAAAAAGAAATACAGGGCAGCAAAATGGATGTTTAGTTTTTATTGTCAACTAGGCAGTTTTTTTTTTTTTTTTTAAATGTGCCTTATAAGCGTTAATTACAACAGGTTTTTACCACATTCCATACCAGAGGTATTCAAAATACGGACCTTGAATATTGTTCCCAGTCCAACTAGCAGTGATTACAAAATACAAGACTGGGAACTGGATTCAAAGTCCAGAGATCTCTATAGATATATATGGGGCAGTATGGCTTCTGCCTTTTCATTCCCTTATAAGAAAAAAAAATCTGTGGCCCAGACAGAAGTGTGAATGATGATGGCAGCAAAGGGAGATAAACTCAAAAAAGCAAAAGCCACAAAAGTCACAGCCCTAACATCAATGTACAAACAAAAGCAAACTAAACAAAACCTCTGTTTTCTGCTCTTGCGCACAGAGTTCCCCCAAAGGGAGGAGAAATGGGGGAAACTTTTAGAGTCCCTACCATTAGGAGTAGTGACCTAGAATAGGGTCAGGCTGAGTGTTGTGTTCAGAAAGCTCCTCAGTTTTTTTTTTTTTTTAACTCTGTACGTTTAACACTCCACAAACAGTGTGTATTACAACATGCAGTATAACCCAGATCAGAATGCATGCCCGGGGGATGAAGCTGGGTCAGAATGAGTCCTCACCAATTATACAATATAATCAATTCAGCTGGTTAAATTAGTTAGCGATGTAAGGTAAGAAGACTGAGGTTTACCGATTGCTTTTATGACCAGTAGTGTATGTCTGACAGTAAATGTTGTAATGTGTGTCAAAATGTCTGGTTTTATTTAAGGAGAGTTGCATTTCTTCTGACTTTCCATTCATGTACACGTTTGTGGTCTAGTTTGCACTCCAGTGTATTACGGAATGATCCGGGTTCTCGGAGGTCCAGTAACAGCACTATGCTGGAAGGTGGTGGTGCCCTGGGCAAGTTTGACTTTGAGGTGTCCGATTTCTTCCTGTTCGGCTCTCCGCTTGGTCTGGTCCTGGCTTTGAGGAAAACTGTGGTTCCTTCTCTAGATGGTAAGTTGACGAAGTTGTAAGTGATGAGATGGGATTTGTGTGTCTAGATATTACCAACCTATCTGAAGGAGTTGCTGTGTTAATTAACAAGGCCTTAGACACTGAGAACACCAGTTGTGCAGCTTAAAACTTGAGTTTGGCAATTTCTGAGTTATCCCGAGTAGTGCAACTGATAAAAAGCAATGTATGGAGGAACTAGAGGTACTTAAAAATCCTGTGTTTATTGGCAAAAAAATAAAACAATAACACATCAAGAACTGTTGCTTTTTAAGGCACCATTCTGTCAGTTATTTTAGGATTAAACACAGTGATTGGGAGCAGAAGGTGTTGCTGGCAGCTTCAGCAGTGATGCTTGCTCCTAATCCCATATACATATTAATACACAGGGATAATATGCCAGTCAACATGAGCTCTAGTGTTAAATTGGAGCTAGGAAGAGATCCAGAAATCAGATTTGTTTTATGTTATGCTTATAATAAAAGCATTTATAAAAAAACACCGTAATGCTGTGAATTATCCAACACTGCTCTTAATCTCTTCTCATTCTAATGCTCTTTGTGATGTGCTTTGTCCTCAGAAAAAAAACACTCAAATAATATGAAACAGGCTTAAACAGTCATTCTACAGAGCTGCTTAAATCTCAGTCCTCAGATCTATGGCGGGTTTGTAACACTGTGTTCATTGTTTAGCAAGGCGGGAATCATATACATAGGGCGAGGAGTCAGCAGATTAAAAACAACCCTCAAACATCTGCCAGATGCTCTATGACATGAGAAAATGTGAAGAACAACTCAATTATAAATGTCTCTTTTTGAATAGGTTGTTAAACTAGGTCACTCTTTAACCTACACACCAAGCCAGTAGAAATGGTGCTGTTTATAATGACACTGTAGAATGCATTTATTCAGCATATTCAGTATAACAATTTCATTGTTCTCTGATGTCTACATAGAAAATACATGACTTTGAACAGGGTGAAAAATGCCCAGATGCAGTTTTACACACCCATTTATAGCCTTGTGAGTTGGCGCTAAAATTAAATGAGCTGGTTTCCCTTCTTTTGTTAAGCACATGATGAGCGAGACGCCTCCATGGAATCTGCACCCACAGGACTCCGATTAGAACTCCACAGTATTGAAGCGTAGTACAGAGATACAAAATCAGTCATACCAGTGCTGCTGAGACAAGACAAAAAGAGTCTCATTTGTGCAAGCTGCTGAAGAAAACAAACCTTGAGCTGTATACTTGCAATATTAAACATGTGGCGTCACTTTCACCCCATCAACATTCAGATAACTCAAAATACAGTCTTGATCGTTGGAGCTGGTTTTGTGGAGTTAAAATATTCATTTAATTAAAATGTCGTTTTATTTATTTGCGGATATAATTAAGAGTTTTTATTATGATTTCACAGTACAGACCACTCATGTTTAGGTTAAAACGCTGAAACGATCTAATCTCTTCTGCATTAAATCTAAAATCTAAAGGGCGAAGCTACAGACCTCCACCAAGTTTAGACCCAGACCCGGAGCTGTGGAGACAAGCTTGTGGCAAATTGAAAAGCAATCACTACAGTGGAAAAATTAAATACAATGCACACATGGCATGCCTCCAACCATGGCTGCATTTTAGTGAGAACAGTGTGTGTAAAATACTGTATGGTGAAAAGTAATATGGCCAGGCATATTTCATCACATTTTAAAGTGGATTGTATTAAGAAATCTTTCATTGAATAATGCAGAAAATGCCAAAAAGGCACTCAGCTTGCACTAACTAAACCTACAGCCTAAAACAACACAATCTGAAGCTATTAAACAGCAACAATAAAACAACAACAAAAATCGAACATACATTTCAGATGATCTGCTTCAACTGTCAAACAGTGGAGAAAATCACACAGCATGACTGCTACTTGCAGGTTGTTGTTGAGGTTATGATGTTGATAAAGGTGGAACTGCTGCTCTCCTCAGTCTCTTCAGTGTCAAATGCTGAGTGAAGCTGCTCGATAGTGTCCAAGGTTTGAGAAACTGTCTGGAGTGAAATGTACAGAGCAAACTACCAACTTTGAGTTAAGGACTCTTGACTGTTCAGAATCTTGTTAAAGATGTGAGAGCTGAAGTTGGCTTTCTATTTGCCAGCTTGTTTTGTGAATTTTCAGTTTTATCTTAAATGGTGTCATAGTTACATTTTGATGCCTGTAAAAGCTGTAGCATTTATGACAGAATAAAACATGCAGTTAAGAAGCTGATGAAAAGGAAGCCATAGTTAAAAGACGAACAGTTCAGTTCTTTGTAAAGGGTATGAAAATATTGACATCCCCTTAACAGCCTGGAGCGGTAAATTTCTCCATATAGTCCACCATGTTCATTGCTGCTGCTCCCTCGACTCTATTGAGTCAAGACTGTTACATAGATGTGTGATGCGTTCAGTTCCGTCTACTCAACTCTTCTTTTAACTACCCCAATGTAAATACATTAGCATTTGTTAGAACATTAGCATGTTCTAACAAATCTCCCTCTCTGTTTCACAGTGGCTCACCTTCGTCCAGCCTGCCAGCAGGTGTATAACCTGTTCCACCCTGCAGACCCATCAGCCTCACGTCTGGAACCCCTCTTAGAGAAGAAGTTTCACCTACTAGCCCCCTTCAGCGTACCCCGCTACCAGCGCTTTCCACTGGGAGACGGACACTCAGCCCTGCTGGGTAGGATTCAGGCTCCCACATGCTACACTATATTCATTGATATGCATCATGTTTTAGCATTATTTATTTCAAAGCTTTGTTTATTTCAAAGCTGTGCGTACTGTACATGTTAGGGGCCCAGCCCTGCTCTTGGAGTAATACCACCGAGTTTGTTCGGCCAAAAATCATATTTACTCAATAGTTCCCCAAGCATAGTTGATCAACCAAGTGCTGGAGCTGCAAAACAAATGTACCTATGAATTAATAGAAGATTTCAGTCACCATGTCAAACATCTCAGATAAACTTGCAGTTGTGTTTTTTGACACTGTATGACATCTGTACAAATTAGGGCTGGGGCCACAGTTTTTATCTCTGTCTCAGACAAACTGAACGTCATCCATTCCAATCCGTATTATTCTTTTATACCGGAGTTCTGTGCGTCTATTCATGCCATTTCTTTGTCTGTTTGTCCTTCTTTCTACCTTGTTTTGTCTTTCTTTGTCTCACCCCTCACCCCTTTGTGCTGTCTTGTCCTCATGTCCCCTCACCCTGTGGTCGGTTCACAGTGGAGACCCTCCAGAGCAACCCTCACCTCCTGCTGGAGTGTGGAGGCAGCATCCCCCGCTGCCATGATGGCCTGGGCGAGACCTCCATCCCTGTGCCCGTGCTCAACTGGCAGGCCGCACCAGCCACTCCTGAGTGTGTGTACCCATTCCTGTTGTGTGTATATGTGTGTGGGTGTTCTCCTGGCAGCTTGTGTGTACTGTGTACCTTTGTGCTATGACCTTTTAATATGCTGCTCCATGAAGTAGCTCAAGAAGTATTGCTACAGTCACAAGTTTGAACATCCCCTCTAGAGGGATCAAACTTAAATATGTTATTTTCTCTGCATTTTAGTGCACAGTTCATTTATTTATTTGCTGACTGTAACTTTAACAATACATATACTAATATAAAATGTGCCATAACTTTGTACAGACCACTGTTTTTTGTCTTTGTTATATTTGACAAATAAATAATAATTGTGCATTAAATGTGCATAAGTGGAGCCAGAAGGGCCTGGGTTAGATTCCCAGCCAGGGCAGTTTGGACTCCAAGGTGGAGTTTGCATGTTCTCCCCGTGTCAATGTTTGTTTCCTTTGGGTGCTCTGGTTTCCTCCCACAGTCCAAAGACATGCAGTCAGGTGAATTGGAGATGCTAAACTGCTCCCTAGGTGCTAGTGTGTAAGTGCATGTGCTTGTCTGTATGTCTGCCCTGCAATGGACGGGTGGCCTGTCCAGGGTATTTCCTGCTTTCTGCCCAATGAGCTCTGGGATAGGCTCCAGCATCTCCAGCGACTTATGAGGATAAGCGGCTCAGAAGATGGATGGATGGGTGGATGGATGGATGGATGGATGGATGAATGAATGAATGAATGAATGACTGAATGAATGGACATGCAGAAGTGTGTCCTTTGTAGAGGGTTTGTGAGAATACGTAAATATTTTCACAGTGCGAGTTACAGCTAGTCCGGGATCCTTTAATTAACTTCTTGGACCCCTTAAATTTCTGAAAATCTTAATTATAGGGGGTCCCTAAAAATAAACTTGTCATGACGTTATGCTTTTTCTAAAAAATAGTTGCTCAAAGTTTAGCTTCTTCACCGCAATCATCGACCTTCTGTCTGTGGTAGTCTTGACTGTAGCACTGGCCTGCCTTCAGATAGCCCTGTAACCTGTAACCCTGTAATCTGGTTCACCTAATTGGTGCTTAATGGCCTAGCAATTGTAAATATGTCCAGGATACTTTGTAGTGTGCTGTAGCGTATTTGTAAATCTGAAAACATGCCCAGTTTTTCCATGAGTTTGGTGGAAAATGTGAGTTGTTACTCATTTCTCAAAGCAGAGACAAAAGAGAATGGAAAACTCAGTTAATGTGCAGATATTTACAACCCAGAAAAGACTTGCCACTGACCTATACTGCTAATGAATAAGCAGTCAGCCAACATAGGATCCACGAATACCATGGAATATTTGATACATATCCACATATTTAGCCTACTGCATATTGGCCCTGGTCATTTAACTCATATATAGCTTTTCAGCTCATACTGCTCTTTGAGGGTACAATGAGGCACAATGCAGGGCAGCCAGTTAGAAATGAATTAATTTACATAGATCAGTCTTAAAAGGCAAAAGAACAAAATAGCCTATTTAATAATTAAAGGGATAAAGAGAGGTTGGAAAATTATAATTTAAAAATAACTTTAATAGCTTTAAAAATAACTCCCTACAGGAACATTCATAGACTTAGGACTGTATTAAACACACCCACAGTGTTTTTTATCATGATTTAGATTTTTCATTCTCAGCTTATGGTTCGAGGAAAGAGTAGCACAACTTGTTGTAATTCTACCTTGTTTCTGCACTCTTAGCAGACGTAATCCACTCTCACGGGGGGATGTTTGTGGAGAACTCCTACCCTTCATCTCCTGCATCAGCTCCTGCAACCCGTGGACCCCGAAGAGCCAGTGAGGTCAGCATCGCCAGCCAGGTCTCAGGACTGGCAGACAGCTACACTGCCTCCAACATTGCCAACAGTAAGTCTACACATGGCTTCACCCGATTTATTTCTTCATTTAAATCCATAGAAAAGGACATTGCTGTAATGCTGTAATATTGATGCTGGGACTCATGTTAGCAATACACAGCGATGAATTTTTAGCTCTTTACAGACAGAATACCTACTTTTAAGTACGTTCAGGTATCCTTAAAAGTCATTAACTCTGTTATACCCTTGGTTTTTTTTTCCCAAGACTAATAAGAACTTTATGTCCAGTAATGTATTTCTGTTCCCTTTATGTTGTTTTGTTTATCTCGTAGCACAAGCATGCCATCTTAATCAGTCCAAAAAGCTTAGCCTCTTGTCCCAGCTGGCTCTCCCTTATAGCAAAATGTCCTCAAGAAGCCCATCCCCGAAAGTCCGCCACAGGTTGCTCAATATCAGAGCGGCGGGGTCAGAGGACACTGGCTGCTCGGATGACCTCGAGCGCAGCAGCAGCCCTCTGGGGTTTGAGCCTGCCCCTTCCCTCAGCTCCAACCCTCCGTCACTGAGCATGCAGCTGGACATAGAGCAAGGTATTGCTGGTCAGAGTGTAGAGGAGGGGCCCAGCCTCCTCCTGCCATCCTGTGTGCCTGCTGTTGGTCTGAATCCCCTGCAGCCCTGCCCTGACCTGCTAGCTCTCACTAGCCCCCACTGCAGCTCTTTGCAAAATCAGACTACACTGTAGCTTAGGGGTGTCAAATTTCAGGGGAGGATCTGCGTCCAGCACAGTTCAATGATTTCACTGCTAAAAATTCACAAAGAATGTGTTTATTCAGCAATTTGTAAATTGTTCTCTGAAGGTCTGTGACTTTGGTCAGGCTGAAAAAAGCCCAGATATGGTGTTATATGCCTATTTACAACCTGTATTTTGGCCCTACAATTTGAATTAAATTGATTTTTTTCCTTTTTTGGTGTGCTCATGAATAATTTGAAGAGCTCTGTTCTGATTTGCTGGTTTACAGCAAGGCACTGCTGTGATCACACAGAAACAACATTTCGAAATAAAATAAATAAAAAATAAAATAAATAAAATAAATCTGTGTAAATAAGCTATGCTATCACATTTCATAATCTTTCTTTGATGCTTGCTAGGTACATTGTCTGTACGAGCTACTTGCTTTTGATCTTAACAACAACTTAAAGTAAATCTCACTATGAAACTTTCAATTTAAGATGAAAGAATTGTCAATGTAAATATAGTTTTCCATTTCATGGCACCTTTAAGCAGACCTGATTCCTCTAGGCCCAACTGCTGTTAAGATCCCTTAAAGCATTGCCATATAGTGGTTAATTTTATATCGTATGTCTGATGAGAGAAAACCATTCATTTCTCAGAATTTAGGCATTTATTCATGTTAATATTCCAGTTACCACTTTTCTTTTTTTTATGACAGTTTAAGTTAAACTAGTAAATTTGAACATAAAACACCATCATCACTGTGTAACATGCAACCAGATTTGATCTGTCGTAACACATTTAAATAATTTCTTTGAAAAGAACTAATAAAATGCCTGTTTGAGTTTACGAAATGAGGCAATTACTGTTAAACCTGAAATCATTTGACAGTTCATAGCTGACAGTCATATGAGTAAAGCACTGTTTTTACAAAGACTTTCTGAGTCTGTTGAATTTTTTGCTAATATTAAATTATATTCACCAATAATCATTTATTGTAATTATTAATATCAGAATGTTTAGCTCTTGAAAATCTGGATCAGACACATTTTACATGAGATATTCAACTCAGCACTAAATTACCAGGTTTATTAGCTGTGTTTGTGCAGCAAAATAACCAAACTGTGCTGGACTCTGGCCCTCCAAGTCCGGATTTGGACTCCTCTACTGTAGCTGGTCTTTTTTTTTGTCTTTTCTTCAGTCCTCACTCCCCCTGTCTGAACCCCATGTCTCCACTCTGCCACCCTCTCCCAGAATGCTCCAGAGTCTTCATCTCCAGATCCCCAAGCACTCCAGGTATTTCTGGAGGATGAAGTCCCTCTGAAGATGCTTCGGATGACATTGATTGATTCATCCCTCGCTCCCATTCTCTGATTATGCTCTTAAGCTGCATTCTATGCACGGGCCGTCACCTGAAGACACTGAAGGCATTATTATTTATGTCTGCATTACTTAGCAATTGCAATGCTTTTGACTTGTTCAGGCTGTGGGAGAAAGAAGATATGGAATGTTCCCTATGCAGTCTTTGCACAACTCAGTGTTTCAGTGTTTCCTCTTGATCAATGTCTTTTTTTCTGACCCTCAAATTTTCCCGTATCATATCTTCTGACCCTTTGACCTGCCTAAGTGTCTAAAATGAAACTGCTCTGAGCTTTTTTTTAAGACTTGACCTCCCTAAAAATTGTAGTGGAGGTTCTTTTGTTTTGTTTGTTCAGGGCCTTGTCAAATGTCCTAGGTTTGTCACTGTTGGATTGTAATCATGTTGCTTTTATTCGCCATTCCAGTTGCTGCTCGTTGGTGGGGCACCAAGCGCATTGACTTTGCCTTGTACTGCCCTGACGCCCTGACTGCCTTTCCCACTGTGGCTCTACCTCACCTGTTCCACGCATCCTATTGGGAGTCCACTGATGTTGTGTCTTTTCTACTCAGACAGGTATTGGCGTTTAGAACCATAGCACTAGAACTCTGCATTCTTCAGAAATATCAGCATTTTAATGAGGCCATTTGTTTTAGAATTTTTAGAAAACGTACTGATGAACCAAATGAACTAGGATGTGAGGGAGAACATTCTAGAAAATGTGCATGAGGGAGAACATTCTAGAACAGTGTAAATGGGGGCAGGGCATTCTGCGACAGTAGAACAGTAGAAGACAGTAGAAGAACATTGTCCAGTGTGAATGGGGGAGAACATTCAATATCTGTATAAATGGAGAGAACATATTGGAACAGTGTGAACAAGAGAGAATATTTTACAACTGTGTGAATGGGTATGTGGGGGGTGGGGCATTATTTTTCCAATCCGGAGCCTCAGTTCATGAAGGGAATGTTTTCTGTGAATTAAATAACATGATGGATATTTTTGGTAGTACATGCATTTTGCTGCATTTGCCTTATCTTACATGTGCTTCTGTTTATCTCCTTCTATCACTCTTTTTTTTTTTATTTGTTTCTATTTCTCAGGTAATGAGGCATGAGAATTCTAGTATCCTGGAGCTGGATGGAAAGGAGGTGTCAGAGTTCACACCCTCTAAACCACGAGAGAAGTGGCTGAGGAAGAGAACACACGTTAAGATCAGGGTGAGTCATTACTCCTCAGCAATATGGCTAAATGCTTGGCTAGTCTCAGATGATCCACCCACACAGAGTGTCTGATGTATGTTGCATGTTTAAAACTATCAGGATGTTCCATTGTATGCAAATCAGTGTATGCCCTCCTGTGCAGCAGGCTTCATCAGTCTATTGGGAAACATCTCTGCAACCACTGACAAGAATGAGCCTGTTAGACCAAGATCTAGTAGCATTTGTAAGGCTGCAGACAGAGGGTGTCAGAGACACAATGGGTTTCAGCTAATAACAACACCATCAATGCTTAAAATGAGAATGAATAAGTTTCTATGATTTATTTGACCTGCATTGACCACATTTCCATTTCCGCAGCGTCCGATACCTACAGTATTTCTTTGTATGTTAAATAAGTAGGTTAGCCCCCAGCTAGGTAGGTGGCTTTGCAGAACAGGCGGAGAAGGCTGCAGGGACCAGAGTGGCAACACTGATAACAAAACAAACACACTGAGGTGCAACAAGCAAAAGAAAAGAGAGCAATCTTTAATAATTGCTAGTCTTATATTGATAAAAAGGCTGCCTAGCCGCGACACATAAGACATGTTGTCCACG
Source organism: Semaprochilodus insignis (assembly GCA_034552555.1). Taxonomy (NCBI): domain Eukaryota; kingdom Metazoa; phylum Chordata; class Actinopteri; order Characiformes; family Prochilodontidae; genus Semaprochilodus; species Semaprochilodus insignis. Next base: position 19,854,353 of record CM067490.1, on the reverse strand, counting down.
GACAAACATGTCAAACAACTGTATAGATCGTTTCTGCCAAAAACTCTGAAAAGATGTCAAGTTTGGAGCTTATTAAAGTAGAAAAAAAAATATACAGATAATTCCTCCACAAAAATGTTATATGCACTTTCATAGGACGAGTTGAGATTGTCTTGTGTACATATTTTGGTGATTATAGGTTAAAAGGTTGTAGTGACTCCATGGGTGAAGTTGTCTTTGCACTGCTCTGTTATGTTTATTTCAGAGTTTAAATGTTTTTAATTATAATTAAATTAAATTCAGTTTGTGCTTAACATGTGCAGATACCCTGGAATAAGTGACCAAATCCCAACAAACAAACAAAGCTGAAACTAGACCAGGCTTGTCTCTGATTTTATCCGCACACAAGAAGCACAGGAAAAATGAAAATGAATTGCATTACATCATTAAACGATTCAGAGAAATTTTGCGAAGGGTGCTGGCCTAAGCTGAACAGCCATGATCTCTGATCCCTCAGAAGGCACTGCATCAAGAACTGTCATTTAACAGCAGCTGATATGACCACATGGGTGAGGGATTACTTTGGCAAACCTTTTCCAAGCATAACAATTAAGTTAATTTCACAAATGCCACTTAAACTTTACAGAAGCCTTGTGTTAACCTTATCTACAGAAGCAGTGTCGACTTCTCAGGCGAAAAGGACCATGCAGACTGTTATCAGCAACAGTTCCAAAAGTCAGAGTCTGTCATGGTACAGGGTCAGTGTGTCAGTGCATTCACACTTCTGTGATGCAGCATTAATGCAGAAAAGTACACTGAGACCTTAGAGAAACATATCCTGCCATTTTACAATAAGACAATGCAGAACCACGTGCTGCACATATTCCGAAGGCAAGGCTGCAGATGAACAGGTTATATATACTGGACTGGCCTGCCTGCAGTCCTGATCTGTCCCCAATAGTGAAAGTATGAAAAATTCTGAAATGAAAAATGCAATAACGACGACTCTGTAGCGTTGCATACAGATATGTTTGCTGAAAGAGTGGGACAAAACACCTGAAACACTTCATTGCTTGGTATCCTCAGTGCCAAAACGCATTGTGTTGTCCAAAGCAATGCCAGCCTTATGAAGTGATAAATGCTTTACCATCCCATGCAGGAATGGATGCATATGAACAAATGAAATTTGTCAAAGTAAAAAGTCAAAGTAAACAACACTGTGTTATTATTATTATTATTATTATTATTATTATTATTATTATTATTATTATTATTATTATTATTAAGTGTGCTGATTTGTTTTTTTTTATTATGCAGGTTCTGAATTTTAAAAGCACTTGTGTGTTTTCTAGTAATTTGAAAGCTCCTCCACATTTGCCATGTGCATATCTCTCTCATTGGCTGTTCCTTCAATCACTCCTCCAGTGACATCTCTGAGTATCCCGCACTTGAGGATGCACATTTTGAGTTGTATAAATAAAACATGAAAATATTAAGCGGCTTCCAGTCACCTGGTACTAGATCAAAGGCTAAAGATCGCCTTGTTTCCAGCTTTAAATCTCCTGCCTGACTATAGAGCTCCCTGACAAAGTAACGTGACCTTTGGGTATATATTTGTTTTGCAGAACGTCACAGCCAACCATCGTGTGAATGATGCTGTCTTCACAGAGGACGGCTTGCAGGTGGTCACTGGCCGCTTCATGTACGGCCCCCTGGATATGGTCACTCTAACTGGAGAAAAGGCATGGCAAAAACTACTCTGTATTAGAGCTCAAATGGAGGAAGAACACTCTCGTGTTCCTGCAATGTTCATACTAATGAGACACTTCCTTGCATGTTTATCTGTTGTGTCATTTTTCTTTTTCTTTCTTTTTTTAAGGTTGACATCCATATAATGACCCAGCCCCCGTCAGGCGAATGGGTGTACTTCGACACAGAGCTGACCAATAGCAGTGGCCGGGTCTCCTATGTGATCCCGGACAGCAAGCGTCTGGGGATTGGGGTGTACCCTGTTAAAATGGTGGTTAGGTATGTATCGATTTTCCAGAGATAGATTTTGAGGTTCTTTCTTTCCTTTTCCTTTGAAGGTTAAAGTGGATTACACTTGTTGATGTTCTCTGCACATATAGAGGTGACCACACATCTGCAGACAGCTACCTGACTGTGCTGCCACGTGGGACAGAGTTTGTGGTGTTTAGCATCGATGGCTCATTTGCTGCTAGCGTGTCCATCATGGGAAGTGACCCTAAAGTGAGAGCAGGAGCAGTGGATGTGGTCAGGTAGGCCCCACTGTCTACATACCATTAATAGTCAGATGAATAAAATGTAAGAGATTATTAGCGTCTCACTCTCATTGATTTTGTCCTTGCCTGTTTTTGTTTAACGCTTTTGTTCTGGGGTGACGGTGTAGTTGTTCTTGGTGCTGCATGATCCTTTCTTATACCCTGGGTGGTATATAAATAAAAATTCAAATATTCTGTGTACAGTAGTATTAGCTAGAGCTTATGTGTCATTATTATTCATGGATACAGAATAACTATGAAAATGGCATGTTCAGTTTCCGTTCTCTTGTTTTGTTTGACAGGCACTGGCAGGATTTAGGCTACCTGATTGTGTATGTGACGGGACGACCAGACATGCAGAAGCAGCGGGTGGTAGCCTGGCTCTCCCAGCACAATTTCCCCCACGGTATTGTGTCTTTCTGTGATGGCCTGGTGCACGACCCTCTTCGACACAAAGCAAACTTCCTCAAGTCCCTTATCTGTGAGGTGGGTAGAAGTAGAGACGGAAAAAGGGACCAATGTTTTTAAAATGGCTAAACTTTAGTTGTAACCTTTTTAATCTCTTCTAAGGCGCATATGAAGATATGTGCTGCGTATGGCTCCACAAAGGACATTTCGGTGTATACTTCACTTGGCCTGTCTCCGTCTCAGATCTACATTGTTGGTAGACCAACAAAGAAAATGCAGCACCAGTGTCAGGTGGGCTTTAGAACTATATAAATCATATATTACATACTGTTTTAGTCATTCAGATTTGAGTAATATTTTGACACTTCTCCAACATAGAATTCACTTTGTCTGGATGATTGTTTCATACTGTATTGCCAGTATGAAATGGGTGAAATAATATTAAAAGCTGATAGTATTTCTAAAGTAGATTAAAAAATAGATAAAAGCAAAACACCATCTGCAGAAAGTAACAGCCTGAAAATGTCAATTAGTGTAAAATGCTAACAGGGTTAATGCTGCGTTCCCGTTTTGTTTCTAATCTTTCACATTTGCCCAACGTTGCTGTTTGTGGTGGCAGGATGCTTCTGTTGCAGCTCCATCTTCAAACAATAGAAAATCCTGTTTGCCGTTGTTAAGTCTACAGGCTCTGGCCATGGTCATGCCACGTTTCATTGATTATGTACTACTTTTTTACCCCTTCTTTTCCTTTCTCTCTTTCACCCCAGTTCATCTCTGATGGTTACGCATCTCACTTGTCCCAGTTGGAGTACAGCCAGCGCTCACGGCCTGCCAAGACGGGCAGTACTCGCATGGTGCTGCGCAAGGGCAGCTTTGGCCTCGGAGGTGGTGGTGATTTTCTGCGCAAGCGCAACCACCTGCTACGCACCATCTCCTCCCAACCGGCCCCCTCTGCCTCAACCACACCCTCTTCCCAGACGGGACGGCCTGAAAGAGCCCAAAGCCAATCAGAGTTTGACCGGGAACGTGCAGAGCGTGCCCAGAGGAGCATGAGCATTGCAGCAGGCTGCTGGGGGCGATCGGGGAAGTTGGAGGGAGGCGCACTGAGCCCCAAGTAGCTCTCCTAAAACCGAGTTAAGCAACTAGAGCTTAGACTGGACCTCTGCAGACCCTTGTACAGAAGGTGGGGTATCAGGGTTGGGTGGGTTTGGAGGGAAGGATGGATGGAGAAAAAAAGGGCAAGCCATGTGACATGGGCTAAAATGGGGACTCCGTAAGAAGTAACGGAACATCTTTTCTAATGTAGCATGAGTGGCATTGGGAGAGGAGGTTTTGTTTCATTGACATCTCACAAAAGAAGAAATATCATGCCTTAAAGCATCGCCCCGGGTCATGGAACGCCAGCCCTTGCCTCTCCATTTGATTGAATGTACTGTTCGCACCTGTGCTGGATGGGGTAAAGAGTATGGACTTGTTTTCACAGTGGATCCATTCTTCAGGAACGTTGCAAAGTTCTCCCAGCTTGGTGTCCACCAACATTTTTCCAACTGTAAATATGTGCCTCCCTCTCACGTGCTCAGGGCAGCCATGGACAGATGAGCCAGCCATGGTCAATCCCAAAAGCCACTTCCATTAGCCACTCCCCCCCCCTCTTTGCCAATTGCTAGCCCTTTTCCTCTTGCTGTTTGTCCCACTTTCTCTCTCCCTCTGTCCCTCTCTCTTTACGGAGCTGTCCTTTCCTTGAGGTTCTTGTCAAAAGCCCCGCAGCATTTGGCAATAAGGACTGAAGCTGAAACCCACCATGTTGTAACTAGTGTTTAGCATGGCCTACAGGTCATCAGAGGCCTTAAATTCTCAACAATGTATTACCACACAAGCATTAAAGAGACGCAGAGTGAGCGCTGCTCTGGGGCTAAAACCAAGGACACTGGCCTTTTTGTGACACTCAATCTGTACTTGGCAACAATCCCTTTATCTGGCCATCTGCTTGCAATACCTCTTGGACACCACTAGGGTGGTCACCACTCCTACTGCAAACTCTTCAGGCATGTTTGTGCTGGCTTTTCCATCTCCCCGGTACAGCATGCCTTCACACAGCCAAGTAGAGATCCTTCTGAGCCTCCACGCCACTTTCCTCAGAATTCTGGTACTTCTTCCTTCTGGTCCGATGCTTCTCCTCAATCTTTGGTCACAGCCCTTCGGTCAAGCAGATCCGAGACGATAAGCAAAGCCGTATGGAGAGCTGCCTGCGGACAAGACCAAGACAACAAACACAGGAGAAATCGCTTCTCCACCTGGTGAAAGACAGTTGTTAATCGTCTCTCGCCAATTTCCGCACCTTTTATTGCTTTCATTCATGGGGAAATCATGGAGTGCAACTGGCGACACTTGATCCAAACCAATGGCCAAAACCATTTCTTTTACTAAAGCTGTAGTTACTCAACTGTATAACCTCATTGTTATTTTTGCACTAGTCAATAGTGGAGAACCTTGTTACCATCTCATGTTGCTACATATTGTTATCTTGTAGTGCATGATACCTATTAATTTATGGCAGGGTTTGAGTGCGTGTGCACATGTTAGTATATATCTCCAACATCAGGATTACAAAAATGTGCCAAAAACAGGCTAATCATAGGAACTGAAAAAAAGTCATAGGCTGTATCCAATGTTTCCTTTGTATTATTGTACTACTAAGTATTCAGCTCATTATATATATATATAATTTTACAGTTAAAGAGCATATATGTACAGAACTATTCAGTTTTGATGGCACATGTATAATGTTTATAAGATTTAGATCATTTCAGGTCAACATTGAAGTCCTTTAAAAGTCAGTGCTCTAGCATACTGTTTATATGTAAGTGCGATATATAAAACTACTGCAGTACATTCTTTTAATCATGAGCTGTGATTTTACTTCTGTTTTTAGATCAGACGGCATGATCAGTTGTAGCCATATCCTGTATACAGACTGGATTTTGTGGGGGGGGGACTACACTGGATAAAACTGATCTCATCATTCGTCAGTTGAATTTAATTAGGATTCTGTACATTTTAATCAACTGCTGGGAGGTTTTGGATACAGCCACTTGTTTTAAACCTTGTTCAGGTGATGTAAGAAAGAGTGGATGTTTCTGACTGTGGTCTGTGTGGGGGAATTAAGAAAGTGTAGATATTGTAAAGATGTACATTTTACTACATAAGAAATGTATGGTCAAGAATTATTTATGTAGAAGTTCTGTATAGTTCAGATTTTATTGTATTCATGCATTGCTTTTATTTTCATCATACGACCGAGTCAGTTTCTTAAGGACCAATGACACGCACATCATTACAGTTCAGCTATAAGAACCATCATAAAAGACACCACCGCACAGACAATCAGTCTCAGGCACACAAGCAACACTTCAAACGAACATCCTTCGAGGCACGTCGATCCACGTTTACACAAATTTCTACAAGCTGTGTAAACACACCCAGAAAAAGACTCACTGTCCATTAACATGTCCATTAAATGGAGAACTTAAAAAAATATAGTTTATTTATTTATTTCACAGTCATTTGTTTTGGGGGTAGATTTCAGTGGTGGGGATTAGTGTACTGAAGGGAAGACTCTTCACATTTGTATTATAGAACAACAAGCATATTTTATTTGTAACCAGTTACACACATTATGGATATACGCCTGAAACAGCAGTGAAAGGAGTGAATGTGTTATTGCAGGAAAACACAAGCTTAGACGTTAATAGTGCATTCAGTGCATCCAACCAGTGGGTAATAAATGTACATGAAATAATTATGACAGCATTCCTTCTTTTTCTTCTTCAGTGATTAAATCTGGCAAATATAGGTGTCGTCCAGCAGGGGGTGCTGGTAAGCAGCTATAGCTTAGAACCAGTTGGTCTCACATTTTCAGGCTTTCTCAGCTGATGTGATTTTCTGACCAATAAGGCACCTGCTGATGTTTTATACTCGAGTGTAACTGTGCTATACCGTTTTTAAAAATCATTTTCCTTTTCTTTCTCAATTTGGACGATTTTCCATCGAATGGTGATTTCCGTCTACAGTTGTCTCTAGAAGTACTTCAGTGATACAGATAGGCTAATATTTCTGGGAACTACAGGGAAGGAAGTCATTTTTATTAGTTATTACTATAAGAGCATTTCATCATGGACCATAGTAAGTTATTTCCTCTATATATTGCAAATTTCTATACACCACTAAGTCAGCTTTACTGTATAACAATGTTCCACGTAACAATGATAAGTAAATCTGTAGCATTATCAGTTAACACGTAGGAATTGGAAATGAAAATAATCTGAAAGTTTTTAAGCATATAGCACAATATAACAATGAGCATCTGAGAATGTACTGATACTGTACTATAACAAACAAGAGGCGGAAAAATATTTTTAAAGTGCATTTTTGTTGCGTTCTCATATTCACACGTTCAGTATTACATTCAGGATAAATAGACAACCACCCACTCACATTTCACTGTTTACTGCTGAGAGTCCTGATCATGTCCAAACACGTTCTGTTTTCCACAGATGTCTGTATTTTCAATCCATATTCTCTAATTACAACAGGACCACCATCCACAGTGAACAGCTCCTGAGGTTTCTGATCTGGTTCCGTGTAGAATGGGTGAAAACTGGTTTATTTTCTGGAGCGTTTGCCTTCACAGCTCTTTTTCTTTCTAGCCTGGCGGTTCACCCACCTGTCCTCGGTTCTGTATTATTGTATGTAATGTGGATTAAATGCAGTTGGACAGCAATGCTAATTGTTCTGTAATTTATGAAGGGCAGGGGCGACACGGTAACGTCAGTGAGCCGTTATGTTCTAGTAAAGATGATGTGCTGCTTTATGGGGATGCATTTGTCTCCGTTTTGCTGCACTATTCAAGTGTGTTTACAGATTAGATTATTTAATATTTAATTTCTGTGGTAAGTGATTTACATTCAATTTCAACAGCTTTCAAGTCTGCACCTCAGACTTTACCCCCTATATTTCAGTTTAAAAATCCCACAAATGAAGACCGAAATGAACTTCATCAGAATTATATTAGATATCTTTATCATAAGATGTGAACACACACACACAATATGTAGAATCTACACTTCTTACCACTGTACTTCTGCTCTCTGAGTCAATACAATCTGATTTCATCATCACCAGTGACCGGTATGGCTTCTAATAAAGCTGTTTTCCGTTGGCCAGTAAGAACGTCTGAACGGAGATTAGAATGGCATGTTATTCATGTTTAGTATTTACTTTGTAAGGCTGATTCCTTTACAAATATGGAGGTGAAAGTAACGGAAATGTCTTTTACAATATATATGCATATATAAATTTAAGACATTGATAAAACCTATCAGTAGTATTTTATCTCATCCCACCAAAACTACAAGCGGTGTACTGTGAAAACCCATTATTAAAATTCATCAAAAGATTACATATACAATATTACAATATGTTTTTCATTGCAGTTTATGAAATATGTACATTTCAGTTGTCCCAAATACACATATTTCCTGAAGATAACAGGTCATCAGTTTAATATCAGCCAACAAGATAAGCTAACTAGCAAGGTAGCTAACTTCAGACAAACTATTACAGTTGCAAACAATAAATAGAAGTCAGTTAAATCATTACTTGCAGTTTTGGGCTCCAGGGTTGGATATAAACTACGACTTGAATCAAGCATTCCTTTGGTTCTTGTTTTTGTTGCAAAGTTGTAGAAAAAGCAATCTGCTAGGCAGAGAGGAGCACCTTAAAGAGGAGTCACTCTATTTAAAAGCATGCAAGCTGTATGAGGAATACAGAGACCTTGTAATGAAGGAAACTGGTTACTTGTAATATTAATGGGAACACTTGTAAAGCACAACATGACATCTGTTTGTGAGGAAAATCCCTCCCTTCGTACTTCCTCCTGATGTTCTCTGCATGAGTGCACTAGCCCAAAGTGTGCTTCTCCCATTGAAAGAGATAGAAGTCTGGTCAGAGATGATGCATGTAGGGAAACTGGGCCACTTCCTAAATGAAACCCCAGAGGGCATCCATGAGTGAGTCCTCAATGAAGGAGCTAAATGGCTAAAAATAAAGAAGTTAACGTTTTGCACAAATGCTTCATATTAACTTCATTTTGGACTAGCTCAGGAGAGCCCTCTAGTGTTTGGCAAACCCAGAAGATAAACCATTCTCCAAAAGTCCAAGACATTTTTTTAAATAATATCTGGGCCCCGGAAAAGTAGACGGCCTCTGTCAATTCTCGCTTTATTATGTGAGTGTTGGTTGACAGCCGGGAAGATGTTGGGCATGTGGGCCACACTAGTGCCAGATGTTCAAGTGCTTCTAGCACAAAATGTAACTGGTGCCTTGGACATTAGTTCTACTCACTCTACAGTGTGTGGGTCAGATCTGGATGCTGTCTTTATACATCACTCCATAATCGGCCATGGCTTCTATGAATGTAAATACCTGCTCATCGTTGCCAAGATGGTGGCTGAGCGGAAAGACTTTTCTGAGACCCTGCATCATTCTCTCTGCATCTCCATCGTGCCCATATTAGGAACTCTTGAGTCTAAGCTGATTTTCTCTATGACAGAAATGAATGGCGTTTTTGAAAGTCACTGCTTATGATTTTATTAAATTCTGATTATCATTCAAGGTCTAAATAATGCTACATACATGCTACAAAGCAAACAAATGCTCCTGTGGACTGAAATTATACAGCATGAAAAGTCTATTTAACTTTAGCACTATAATATACCAACAGTAGCTATTCAAAGACACGACTTCTACTGCCACAGCAACTGAACTGCCACTCTTGACAAAGCTGGCTGGTGTTGTGTGGGTGATGTCATTTCAGCCCCTTAGTGACCTTGTAAGTCGGAGGTTCTGGTAACTATTGGAGGAAACGTGACAGGACATGACCATGCTGATTTTGAAAAAGCTTGTGACATCCTGAGTTCTTAATATGGGCGAGGAGGACAGGACTTCAGAGGCCTATAAGGACTTTGATGCAGTACGGTAATGATGAAATTGAGACACCTCAAACGGTAACAGATCCAGTCATCAGGTGTTTCTTTATTCTTTACCCCAGCAATATTTCAGATGTGCACACACATGCGCGCATACACACACACACACACTGAGTACCATAAAGTTTTTCACTGCAGTAGTTACTCCCAGATCAGAATTTCTTTTCATCTTTAGAAAGATAGAATATCTTTCCTCTTTTTAAAAACAGCTTTAAAATGAGATGACGCGCCCACCCAGCTTTTTTTTTTCTTTACAAGATTAATATAAGGAAACGTCAGCAGAACGTACTGATTGCTTTTGTAAACAATGCAGTAGCAAACAAACACTGAACACAGTGTGTATGTGCATACAAAAGAAAATTAGTACACCGGCAAGTACAGTAACGGCGCTGAATTTAGAACATCCACACGTTCACAGATTCCTCGATTTATGTATCTAAGATACGACAGTATCTACAAGATTCCTTTATACCTCTTCCAGTAAATTCACTTCCAGTGAAGGAAAATCTCAATCTATATTAGAAAACACTTCCCTTTTAATGTCCCTGTGATGTCATACTTTTTAGTTCAATGGTTTATTATCCTACTTCTGGCTACGTTTGGAGTCTAAAGCCATTTAAGAAATGTAGGACCAGCTGAAGATGAAGATTTCATAATAAAGCAAGATTTCTCAGCTAGCTTGATAGCTTAGAGCAGTAAAGTGTGACCAATGGTAGATGTCGTCAGCTACATTTCAGTTAGTTCAGCTCAAAAAGCTGATAATTAAATAATCACAATAAAGCCATTCAGAGCGATTAGATGTGAAATGCTATATTCTAGAGAACTTTGTTCAGACAATCAGTAACAGCTATAGTGATAAAAACCTGATGGATGATGTCTTGAGTCCCTGCAGAAAATGTTTATGTTCAGACATTGTTTTCAGAGAAAAGGTCATTCATGTTTTTGTATTAGGAAAAAAAACTGTTTGCAGGGTTCTCACAGGCAAAACAGCACCCAAAAAATATATATATATATATCAGATTTGCCACCATTTTACCAGAAATCAACATTATATATGAAATGCTACAGATGTGTCAGTTCGCTGGTCATTTGGAACATTAAATAAAATAGCTTTTGGTGGCGTCCATCACCACCACTGAAATCGGATGTTTTTCCCTACAATGAACCAATTTACATCAAACCACTCTGAATACCTTCTCATGATCTCAGTAACTGAATTATATATAGAAACCAGTGGAATTTCACTTCGTTATCCAGCTTACTGAAAAATCTTCCTTTATGAAATACCTCTAACACTGTGATTAAGAATTACTGCATTAAGTGATTGCCCCTCAACCTGGATGTTACCACTTCAAGCTAACGCCTGCTCCTTCTGCCATTCCTCTCATATAAAACCTTCTAGTGCTACTGAGGCCACTGTAAAAAGCAAATCTTACTTCTCCCTCGCTCAATATGCCACAATAAAAAAAAAGAAAAACATCCAATTCTATGGTGCTGATTTCTCTGGTAAATTTAAGACTGAAGAGTTTGCAAACTTAAGCCTTTAATACTGGATGTTCCTCAATGCAAATATGCAGTTTATGCTTTTTCAGTGTTTCTGAAAGCAAATTCTCCACCCGAGAGCTGTATCCCTTTATACCAAATGCCGCTGTTCTGTAAATCAAGGAGTCTGTATATTTTAAGAGCAGCCGTATCTAATGAAAATGTCATATTTACAGGCTCAATGGGTCAGGTCTAGGAGAATGCATAAGAATAATCATAGCTGGTATGTGCATGCATTAATTCAAAATGTCTTTTTTTACCAATACCCTTACATAACGTGGCCTTTAAATTGCAGAGTATTATAAAAGTAATTTTAGTGTGGACTGAAATTAATTTTAATACTGTACAATTAGGCTTCAAAATGTGCTTATTTACCCTCCTGGAAATGAAAAGGAATCGACACAACACCAATTGTAAAGTTACTAATGTACATGGAGTTCAGGCTGAAAAGCTAAAAAACTGTAGGTTTCTCTTTTAGCGGCTGGATGTTGAAGCAGTACTGTGGGAACGGAGGTTAGAGGGCACCAAAGTGGATCGGAAGGGCTTTAGAGGGCTCGTGGCCGCTTGGGATTGATCTGCTTACTTGCTTGTTCCTCTTCCTGAAGAGCAGATCTGAATGCCTTTACTTTATCTGTTTCAGAAGGGAAAACAATACATTTTACACAGATCAAATGAACAGTTATGAACAAATAAGGATACACACTCCCTTTAAATACGTTTTTCACAACACACACAATATCGAGTGGCTGTTCTTGTTCAATTTACTTAACTTAATAGACTATGAGGCTGTTCAGCTGATCTTAAAACTGAAATAAAAGAGAAACAAAGGGAAATCCTACTGCACAATCCTTACTTCTGGCTTGCTTCTAAAGCCAGCTTTATGAACTACTCCCTGAATAATTCCTTATTCCTTCAAACACTGTATAATACTGAAATTATGATTTAGAGTGTTCATAAAATCCAATCCAGACAGAACACAACACCTGAAAATTAGACCATTATTGCTTCAAACACTGTATAGCACTGAAAAGGTGACTTTATTGAGTGTTCAAAAAACCTAATTCAGAGAGAAAACCATCTGATAATCAATCAAATATTCAGTTACCTCTGAGCTCTGTTAACACTTCAATCTTTTGATCCAGAATTTGCTCAAGCTGTGTTGCGTACGAATCCACATCATAGTCGACCTCCTCGGTCATCTCTATAAGAACTTTCTCATCTTCAAGCCAGCGTATAGACTCCTGCAGTGGAATAATAAAACATCAAAACCATAAATAAAAAAAAAAATTAAACATTGGTCGTCCTCTAGTCTTTATCAGGGGCCACAGGAAGCTGCCCACAGGATGCTGTTGGCTGGATAGTTTTGGTTGGTGGACTGTTCTCAGTCCAGCAGTGACAATGAGGTGTTTAAACACTCCACTGCTGTGTCTGATCCACTCACACCAGCACAACACACCACCACTACGGCAGTCCTGAGAATGATCCACCACCCACATAATACCCACTCTGTGGTGGCCCTGTGGGGGTCCTGACCATTGAAGAACCCCCCTATTCTACACACTACACTGACTGTACTACAGTCAGTAATTGTAAAATTACAAAGAGGATCTTTATGGTAAGTGGAGCTGATAAAATGGACAGTGAGTGTAGATACAAGGAGGTGGTTTTAATATTCTGTTGTGTCTGTGTGTACATACATATAATTATTTATTATATATAACAATACAGAGTAAAGATACAGATAATCATGCATATGTTAAGACTGGACCTGAAACACAGCTCTGTGGTCTTCCAGAACCTGCTCCTCCATCTCCACCAGCTGAGACACAGCTTCATGAAAGGTGAAGAGCTGAGGGGAAACCTCCTCCTCCTACACACACACACATAAACACACGACTTATTTACACAATATCCACGTTTGTTTGTGTTAACTGCGCTTCCCATCCAGAACCTTGGTGTACTTTAATGATGTTTTAGTTCATTATTGGTGCTGACTAAGGGGGCAATGGATCACTGGTTGCCCCAAAATCTAAACTGGACCACAGAGGAAAAAAAACAAAACAAAACAAAACAGAACAGTCCAAAAACAGATACCTTTCAATTAGATCTGTGAACGAAACATAATATCAAATGTAAAGTTAATAATTTTATTTTTGGGGTCTACCAGAATATATTTACATGCTATCAATTAGGCTGTTAAGGTAAAACAATATCAATTATTTATTGGAATGATTAAGTTAAATCGGCATCCTTGTTTAGTATGATCCTGATTACTATGATTAGTAATGATGATTATAGCTGTATTATAGTTATTGGGGACTGGTCAACAACTGTGTTCAATGGGAAGGGTCAGCATGTCCTGGCCAACTTTTCTCTTACGTTCTGTTCACAGAGTAGTTTGAGGTCATCTCTCTGAGGAGAGCTGCCAACTCCCCATTGCGCTTCCAATACGTCCAGTTGGGTCATTTGGTGGCCTCCTGTCCGGCCCTCCATCACCGCACTGGGGTCAACAGTCAGCTCCTTCACCCTTCAGAGAGAGAAAGATAGAAACTCAACTTCCCATTATCACTGCAAACGAACAAGGTGCTAATAACATGATTCATGACCAGATGATGAATGCAAGGAACTGAGGAGGATCACTGTACGTTCTTCATTCATTCATTCACTCAATCACACAATGTAAGTGTTTGCACAAAATAACAATGAATTAATTTAGCTCATAAAAACACAAGCATGGGACATGGGTCTTGAATCTGCCAAACAGAAAATGGTTAAAACATGCTCAAATGTGTTTATGCAAAACTGCAACACGGACTGGTGAGAGAGCAAAGGAAAAAAAAACCAAAAAAAACAATGATCATTTGGAAACAAAAAAAAAAAAGCATTCCCCTACTGAAACGAAAGCAACTCATTAATACAGTTTATGTTAACAGAAAGACAGTACAGAGGAGCAGAGGCGTGTTTAAGGAAGCGTGCGTGAGGTGGAAAATGGGAGACCTGCTGGGTGAGGAAGCAAAGTCATCGTACTCGTAGGTGGGAGAAAGTTCGGAGCGGCCGCCACCCCCCTGAGAGAAAGGAATGTCTGAGGGGCTTATCCCAAACTCCTTCACTCTGACACGGTCAGCACGCATGGCCGGTGGGACAGAGAAAGGAGCCCATGAGCAGAAGAGTACTAGTCCATTCACCATGAAATTATAGCATGTTGTAAAGGCTATAAGGATATAAGGTTTTGTTCAGACAGCAGTGATATAAAATGATGATAGAGGCAAAAATGGTGCACATCTTAAAAACAATGCATTGTGCATCAGGCAGTGGATTTGTAATGTATTTAAGTAATAACTTTCTATGAGGATCCTTTTCAAGGCATAGAATGCGTTAAATGTATGGTTCCTATTACCACTACTGTGTACAATCTCTAGAATAACATCTTTGCATCAATTCACTCTGAGCGGCTTTGTTTATATGAAAAAAATCCCTTTGAAATGGTCCATTGTCAATTATTAGTTAGTCATCCACTATGTATACAAATTCCCATACATTCCCATTCCAGTACTGATATGTTTAGAATATCATGTACTCTGCACTGTATGAAGACATGCCATATAACCAGAGGAAAAAAAAATGTTTCTCTGGTTCAGGGTTTAGAATTGATTTCTACACATATAATCCATAAGGAGGATTGTGTACTTTTTTACAGACAAAACTGGATTCATTTTAATATACCTTTTGTAAGCAGTCAAACTGCTGGAGTGCTATGCACCTACCTGTTGGCATATCTCAATGTATTCAATGTGTTCTCACAGGAAGCCATGCCAGGAGAGATAGTAGCAATCTGTAAACAGGACAGAATTAAATTATAAATAATTATCTGACCATCATTTTTTCATTAGCCATTCCTGTAACCTAAGGCCAATGCTAGGAAATGCATCAGACTAATATTGATCCCAAAGCATTTCTAAAGAACGACACACTAATGAATTTGGGTTTTGAGCGTTATCTGATTTGGCAAGTTTAACCAAGTACATGTATGTCTCTAAGGACAGCATCAAAATAATCCCTTCCACTAAAATGAACATGAATGTAGCAATGCACAAATGCTAACCTATATAACCATAAATTTGCAGACAAAGAACTTCACTGCCCTTAATACAACACTGCTTAAATATTGTTCCCCAGTACCCTCTCAGGACTCTTTACAAAGGAGCAAAATTGTAAAACTAACCACCTTGTTCTCAGAACAACCTAAATTTGTTGTGGTATAGCAAAAATTGAGGCAAAGGACTCTACACTCAGAGATATTATTTATGTTTTTTATATATATATATATATATATATATATATATATATATATATATGTATATGTGTTATATATACAGCCCCCATGCCGCTCTCATTGATCCTGAGTGTGGCCTATAGGGATGTTCGGGCTCTTTCAGAGTCCATCTTTCAAAGTCCATCTCTGCCATATTTGAAGGGTATAATGGTTTTCTAGTAAAGTGTGGAAATGCCATCGATGCATTTAATATTTTAATACGTTTTAATGCTTGTTATTTTTTATTTCAAGCTTTAGGCTTGTTCACTTTGTAATACATTGAAATATGTAGTGAACTATATGTTAACCAAGAAATTACATCACAATTCGTTTAATTTGATTAAGGGTGAACCTGCCTTTGGAGGGACAGGAGGCCATTTTGGGCCTCCACCAGATTTCATGGGACCAGGACCAGGCCNTATATATATATAGAAAATATATTAAATAAAAACAGAAAAATATTTTGAATACTCCTCAGAATATACACTAAACCATAAAATAAGATTCATATTTGACACAAGACTGTATATTAATCCAGGTGTTTTGGGAAAGAAATGTTTACCAGATCAGCAGTTGTCAACGGCCTGTAGTCAAGACTTGCTCTGAAGTCCCGGATCATACACATAATTTCATAATTAGGGGTTGTAGCATCGACTTCCTGTATGGAAAATGAAACACATTACTCAAGCTTTTAAGAAGGCATTTTAAAGACCAAATTAGGAACAGCCAAAATAGTGTCACAGCCACTCCAAATGAAGTTGTTAAGAATGCGGTACCACAGAGCATGCCGGACATGTAATGTGTGCAGTCTTTGTGAATTTCTGCCTGACTCTAGTGCAGTACAAAATTCTACTTGCAGCTATTTCCAAAAAGCAGTATAAAGAAAAGGGTTCTGCATTTCAGGTTTTTTTGGATCCTATTTTTAGTTCATAACCCAAAAAACGCTGAAGCCCTGCTAACAAAGCCCCATGAAGGACCTGGTCACTGTTAATCCCATGAGTCCCATGAGTCATCTGGCTGACCACGGTCCTGATGCAGACCCAGTAAAATGTTTCTTCAAAGTAAACCAAGCAATATCTGTTGCAAAACCAATTTTATTTATTTTTTAATGAATGAACAGAGAAATAAACACCGATCAGGCATAACAATATGACCACCTCAATGCATCTACACTCTACAATTCTATTCTACAATTACAGATTGTAGACCATCTGTTTCTCTGCATACTTTGTTAGCCCTCTTTCACCCCCCCCCCCCAAAGGTCAGGACCACCACAGAGCAGGTATTATTTGGGTGGTACATCATCCTCAGAACTACAGTGACACTGACATGATGGTGGTGTGTTAGTGTGTGTTGTGCTGGTGTGAATGGATCAGACACAGCACTGCTGCTGGAGTTTTTAAACACCTCTGTATTACTGCTAGACTGTGAATAGTCCACCAACCAAAACTATTCAGCCAACAGCAGTAATTGTAGAACTACAAGATGCCACCAATGTGGTAAGAGGAGCTTATAAAATGGATAAAGAGTGTAGATACATTGAGGTGGCCATAATGTTATGCCTGATCGGTGTACTTTTTCCTTCGTGTATCAAGAACATTCAATCTGTTTTGAAATTCCCTGTTAGTTTGTTTATCTGGACCTTTGTAAAGAATACATTTAAAGTAGACCCTCTTTCTTAGACAATGTCTGTACATTTTATTCACTACATAGTATGACACACCAAAAATCATGGGAGAGCAGTACATAAATTGATCACAAAATAGTGTTACCTGAGGGGATGGCTTGGGAACATCCACGCCTGAATAAATTGTGAGGTGTTATCTTCTGAATGAGGCTGACCATTGGCCAGCGTGCTCACTGCAAGGCAACACGAATGATCAGGATGTGAACAAGACATGATAGTGGAATGCCTCAACTAGGCTCACGTCAGGTGAACATGCAGGCCAGACCATTCATCTGAACTTTCCATAATGCTCTCTGAACCAATTCTAGACAACTTGAGCCTGATGGCACAGTACATTCCCAACAGGAACTTCATAAGCCCATGTAATGTGCTGTGTACAGTGTTGTGGTGTGAACAGGGACACTCTGGTGGGTCTTCTGCTCCCATATCCCATGGAAGCTAATGAACACTGCACTGGTCAACGGGATATGCATGTGGTGCCTCCTTTATTAAATGTGGATGTGATTTGCTCATCTGTTTGTACAGACAATTCCAGCAAGACTCCGCCAGCCACAATCATTAAGCACCCATAAGCAGCCACTGTGCTGTCCACACGTGACACTGTGGATCGAGGAATGTTAAATGCCCGCACAACTTCAGAAATGGAATGTCTGGCACCCACTATCATGCCACATTCGAGCTCTGAGAATTCACAACATCTTGCCATGGAGCACGCTGACCAGTGTTCAACCTCACTCACAAGATAACACCTCACAATTTATTCAGGTCTGGATGTTCCCAAGCCGTCCACTGAGGTAACACCACTTCATAACCAATTTGCATACTGCTATCCAATGACTTTTGGTATGTCATTGTAAATAGGCTTGTGTTCTCTTCCTGTACCTGCGCCCTCTTCTCCCTCAGTTCCTGCTGCTGCAAGCGCCTCCTCTCTCGCTTCTCCTGAAGTTTCTCCACCTCCTTCACACAGTTAGACTTCCTGCGAGCTGCACGCAAATAACAACGCATCACCATATCGGACATATGAAACAGACAATCAATCTAGAATGAAGTTAAAATGATTCTGATGGCACAAAAACAAAAAGAAATGTATTTATCAAAATTGAACATTGTGATGAATGAGGCGCTAAACAGGGCCACTAGGAAGACTCCTGAACAATAGCGACAAGAGGGAACATCTCTGAGGTGCCTGGAAAACAACGCAAAATGGCTCTTTTGTTCTTCTCCACAGACACATACTTGTCCAAGCCTCTGAAAGCTCCCCACTCCACTTTGTTTTTTTGACTCTTTTGATATACTCTCACACTCAAGAGATCACAAACCCCTCCTGAATAGTCCTGCATGCTTAATAAAAATAAATTAAAAACATTGGGAGCTGTACAAACTAAGCTTGAGGGTGTTCCAGACCAAATCAGAATGTGAAATAATGGTTGGCTATACTTCCCAAACAGCTAACCAGCAATAATGATAAAAGCTGTTTAACTCTTTTTTAATTATTAAAGCTGTTGAAGCAGCTTTTATAATGGTTAAAGCTGCTTAAAGAAAGAGAAGTCTATTATATGCACACATGTAAATAAACAACTATACTCATGTTACATTTTGCAGCTTTCAAAAGCCAATGACAATCAATTAGGGAATCATTTAATTTTCCAGATGAAATTGCTAGACACTATTACACAACCAGTAATAGCACCATGACGGAAAATAGGACAGTATGTTGATGTGATCAATAGCCATTTTAGAAGTTTTAGTTTAGTTCATAAACTACAATAAGTTACCAATATTAGCCTTCACGCTATTGACCACAGAAGAAGTGCTATTCATCTGCATTATCTACCTGGAAGTAAGATCTCTGATGTCTAATGACAATTTTTGCAATGGGGTTATATTTTGGATGATATCATTTTACTGTCACAATAGACTTTTCGGAGTATATCATGATTAACTTCAGTACAGATGCTCAGCATAAACACTAAACAACTACGTGTATAGCAACTATCATCACAAGCCTGTAAACAACAACAACAACAACAACAACAACAACAACAACAACAACAACAACAACAACAACAACAACCAGCATATATTTATAAAATGTAGCAGCAAATATCTTATTTGTTTATATTGTTACCAAATTGTGCCATTCAGATATAAACCATTTCATTGTACCGTTCTGCTGCTGTTGCAGGGTCTGGTGCTGAATGGGTGGAGGTGCTGGAGCAGCTGGAGCCTGTTCTGTCTGCTGGCTGGGCCGTGCTCTTGTAGTACCTACAACTAATCAGAGACACTAAGTGTTATAGAATTTACGACAGTCTGTATCACAGAGTAGGTGCTTGAAAGAGTGCAGATTACTTTCCATCATTACACCATTGTAATTACTGCTTTACTCTCAATTTAATACCTTCTTCTGTCTATCACTACCTACTATTTACGTGTTAATTATTTTCCAATTATCCAAGTCTAAGAGACACATTTGGAGGTTACTACACTAAACACTCTCAGAGCGAAGTTCACTGATGCGCATTCATGAATATCTTTAAAACAGATCTGTTTCCAGACGTTGAACCGGTCACAGTCTTATACAGAGCGGCTGCTGCAGCCAAAACCTTCAACCGGAATGATTATTATATAGTGCGTTTCCAAAAAGACACTGCAAAACCAATACAGCACAGAGTAATACAGAAATAATTACACAAAGTAAAATGTTTTCTGGGGGACAAACGAGATTTTACAGTTTCATAAGATTCAGTATGAACTAATTGGCATATTTGTAACAGAGTTGTTTACCTCTGTTATCCCTTGCTGGTGTTTCATTCTTAGGTGGTGCTACTGTCCGACGATTCTAGGCACAACAAATGCAAAAATACACCATTCACGCATCAAAGCATGCTAGTTACAGTAGCAGAACAAAAATCTGCATACAAAGTAATCAGAATACATTCCGTTCAAATAAAGTTCATGCACGTGTATTCCAAAAATGTAATTTTAACACGCAGTGCAAGCTTGGCAACAAACCTTATTGGTGGGAATCTTGTTAACTTTTACAGAACTTGACAAGGCAGGAGGTGGAGTTTCTGGACTTTGTGCAATCTCCTCCTCTGGTGCAAGATCTGGATTTAGTGCAAAAATGCTCTCCAAGTCAATCTGTACAGGGAAAACAAATAAAATGGTTATTCACCCACACAATGCTTGCTGGCAAGGTAGATGAGTCGTTGAAAATCTACAGACGCAAACACAGACGACCTATCTCAATTTTAAATGTGGCACTGGCTCTGCAGTTTCTTTATTTAAACAAGTGGCGAGGTTGTGGACTGCAATCAAGCTCTCAAGTTCTTCTCTAACCCCCACCTCTGTCGCTTTCCCAGTGAGGATTCAGCCTACTTTGCTTTTTCCTTGTGCTAAATAATAAGTACGATAAGCATTTGTCAAAATTTGGGTTCTCAAACCTCTCAAAATAAAATGGTTAGCCAGCAGCAGGGTTCTAATTAACTAACTAACTCTGTTTTAAATATTTTAATGTGATTTTATGTTAATTCAGTACAGACTCAGCTTAATTTTACTAATTCCCCCTCTGATAAGCTGATGCAGGCACTAAAAACATCCTAATTATTCCTTTAATGCTGGTATCAGGCTTATCATTGTCTGATAAGGACATTAGGTAACTTCCATTTAGTCAAAAAGAAGCTGGTGAATATGAACCTGAAGAATGTAAGCGCACATTCTAGGCAGTGTCAGAATGTAAATGCTTAACCATTTAAAGTCAAACAAGAAGCTGGCGAATAAGAAATTGACCTAGTGTAGTTTTATTGCTGTTAGTACTTTTGATAAGGAGATTTAAGCTATCAAAATACTTTGACAAGAATTCTTCTTCTCTCCACATCTTCAGGCCGGTGCTATAGTGCTACCAAAGTTGCCAATTCAGCATAAAAGTGGCAAACATGAAAGATTCTAGACCCAGTTTTTGGTTTGTCCATTCTGGGCTACTGTAGCAACATCATAGCTATACAAAAGCTGCTATCTCTGCTTATCCAACATATTAACTTAGAAAAGGTGAAAGTGCAGGGATAATGGTAAACTTACTAAAGTACAACTCAGCATGTACAAAACTGGTGCAAAAACACAATAAAAAAAAAATATAATAAAATAAAATAAAATAATTGTGACTTTTTGACTGCTACATGATGTTGGGTTACTGTCCTCAACATCACCTGCTGCATCCCTCTTCAGTGAAAATAAGCATTGAGGCAAAGAAGATAAAAACAAGGGATCTACCTCTTTGCCCTTTGTGTCTCCATTTTCTATCCATTCCACAGTGACACTTTCATTGTCCTCATTAAGCGATGTGACCATGGCTTGATGTATACGTCCTGCAATTAGATGAGAAACAGCAGAAATTTAATTGGACATCTGAGGACAGACATGTCACAATGGAACCGTTACAATGGAACATAAGATGGAACGTACCACCATAATAACCATCAAAAAATATATATTTCTGAGAAGTATTTCTTTCCCAGTCATTACAATGCAAAGAAATAATCAACTAATCAACTGATACATGCTACGCCTTTCTGCTGATCCATTTTCTGTTGCAGAAAGGCACAAGCTATATTTCAATTGGACCTAAAATGTTCAGTACTGCATAACCACAATGCCCATAGATTCTTACCAGCATTAATATGTCAACCTGTAAATAAATATGTGAGTTTGTAGTCCAGCATTCCCTGATTAAAAGTGAAAAATAGGAAAACGACACCAAGAGGTACATAACATTTGTTAATCATTATCAACATATCTGTCTTTGCAATACTCACAGAATGCTGCAAGATGCAAATGAGCTATTAGCAAAAAGCGTATTTGATTGTGGCCTATTTTACATGAAAGTTTCACCAATGTGTTTTTAATATACTGCAGGGTTTGTCAACTATACAATGTAGCAACATATTACAATACAGTATTTTCTGTACATCACGCTGCCCTAGTATAAACATCTGTCAGCTGGTGCGAATGACATAGTTTTTTTTATTACATCTATTAATTTATTAATTAAGCAATTAATTTGCACTTAACCATACAGGCCATGCAACGCAACAAAAGATCCTGTTATATTTACCACTGATAGCTTATGCCAAGGGCGGACACTGAAACAATGGAGGCAGGTGCAGATTACAATGTTTGCTAGCTTAATGCTACCCCATGCAATCATGTCACTGCTGTCATCTGTTTGATAGCCAGTTATTAAGCCATTTGCTTTCTTCCGCACAGGAAAAGAATTTGTGGTCTGTAGAACAATAGGGGAAAATAAAACATTCTGTTGTCCAAATCTAAACCCTGGAGCTATTTATTACTTAATATGTCCTTACATATAACACGTACTAGGTTCAAAAAGTATTTGTATATTAGGCCAACGCTGGGCAAGATGCAGCCCAAACGAACATTCTCTCCTGTTCTTTTCCAGGTCAAACCTAATCAAGCACATTTACTAAACGGTTATACTATAACTAAATTAAACATAATTTATAACATAGGAATTTGTTAGCCCACAAAGTTATTTTCTCATTG
Source organism: Semaprochilodus insignis (assembly GCA_034552555.1). NCBI lineage: Eukaryota > Metazoa > Chordata > Actinopteri > Characiformes > Prochilodontidae > Semaprochilodus > Semaprochilodus insignis. The sequence continues at coordinate 19,831,538 of CM067490.1, read as the reverse complement.
GATTATAGTGACCTATTCATTTATATAAAGTTGTACGATATTACACACATTTTACACAATGTAAAGTTATGAACATGTAAAGCTTAACCTTTTAGGTAAGAATCCCCAACCAGACACAAGGTAAAATGGCCCCTGTAGCACACACCCCCGGAAAATGATTTACTAAGGTTGTCCTGAGAAAGATCAATGATGTTGTTCATTGGTTCTTCAATGACTTGCCACCATAGCATAGCATTACATGTTAATTATAGCAATCATGAGCTAGCAGTATGACTGCATGTTTTCAAGCTAGGTATAGTTACATCCACACCTGACTGCTTTAGTCATGCGTAATAGTCATAAACTATTAAATGTTGATGTAGCTGCTTTGCTTAATTGATCATTGTTAAAGCATTCTGTATACACAAAATTCATGCAAAACCATGGATTACAGTACATGAACATTGTTCTTCAATGAGGCCTCTTCCCCCTGTTTCCAAAACTCAAAAGAAAAAAATATATTTTCTCAGTGTTCTGATTGTCATAACTGATATAACCATGAATTCTGCTCAGAAAATTCTGAAAAAGAACGCTCCAGTGCAGTTGAGTTATGCAGCATGACAACGATCTACAGCACACAAGCAAGTCCACCTCTTAATGGCTCAAAAGAAACAAAATTGAAGTTTGGGAGTGGCCGAGTCAAAGTCCTGACCTGAATCCCATTGAGATGCTGTTGCAAGCCCTTAAACAGGCAAGTTAAGCTTGAAATCCTGGCCAGATTAAATCAATTCTCCAAAGAAGAGTCGCCAAAAATTTCTACTCAGCAATGTTAAAGACTCATCGCAAGTTATCACAAACACTTGACTGCAGTTGTTACTGCTGAAAGTAGCACAGGCAGTTATTAGCCTAAGTATAAGCCGGAAATTACTTTTTAATCATATGGGTGATATGGGTTTTTCATCTTCAATAAATTAATTCATCATTTAAATGCTGCATTTTGTGTTTAGTCAGAATTTAGAACTATATAATTTTAAATAGTTAAATTTATAGGTACCTAACAAACATGTAGTCGGTCATATATCATCAGATAGGACTACCTCCTGTGGTTCATGACACACTAAACGGCTGGTTGTTGAGCAGTCACAGAGAGAATATCCCAAGGCAAATGTTCAGATGAGCTGGCAGCTGGCCAATGATGAATGATTGGATTAGATCGCCAAAATAAAGTAACAGTTAAAATGAGGGAGGAAAACTGAGCGGATCTTAAGACACCTTTACACTCTGAAGATTAATAGCAGGATATTCTAGGCAGATTGTCACATTTAGGAAATTAAAACCAAGAGAATTACTTTGAAGAGAAGTACTGGGAGTTTCCCTGGCCAAACCAACAACAGCTACCAGTGGAACTAACGGAAACACATAGATTTCAGGGATGCATGCACATGGAAATTGTAGACGGATGACAATATCTGGTATTTTTTCCATGCATATGTCTACCAACGCCAGTTGCATTACATTTACTTGGATATACATAACATGCATTTATACAGAGTTAGAAACACAAGAAAATGACAATGGAAAATTTGAACACAGTCGCCCAGCGTCATGTAAACGTTTTGACTCTTCCAGGGTACAATGCATCATGAAATATTGATTGATGAAATATTATATCAGATGACAATCACTTTATTTAAACAAATTATCTGTTTATATTGCCATGAAAGAGATATCATTGTGCATTCCTGAATGATGGACTAAGGCCATTTTCTCTGAGCCTAAACGAAGGTTTGCAGCTGAGAAGACATGGGGCAAATTTCATCCAGGCCTAAAGACTACTACAAGTTTGATTCTGTTGTGCTGATAAGGCATACAAACCTAAACAGGTCATTTTCTCTACTGGAAATTTGACATTCCCTGGCTAAAAAGAGGAGAACATCTCATAGAGGAAGTTCAACCTTTTCCAAGAGGTTTTTTCCACCCAAAAGAAGAACTTTTTTACACTACAATATACAGAGTAAATGACGCCCTGGTTAGTAAACCATTAACATGTTCACTAGCCTCTGGGCAAACAATATTTTGTGCAGTGTACAGAGAAAACAGCTATAATTTTATTCTTAACAGTACAGACTGCCCTGTGCTACAGATGATGATCCATTCCTGCATCTGCTACGACCAGCATCATCCAAACTGGCACACCAGCCAGCTCATTCAAGGGCGGACACTGGAGCACAGGAGGCAACACAGACACAATACGTTAGCTTTAACTCAAAACTATCATCATTAATTCATATTTTTTTAAACGGATTAATGTATTTGGCGCTATCTGCCCATTAGCCTTGTATTAAGGCATTGGTTATACGCTATGGGCGTTTTCGGCGGCTATGCTAGCTAACGGGCTAGCACGATGCAGCAGAGACAGGTTGGCCGGCAAAGCACCAGCAGTCCATTAGGACATGCGCAAAGAAAAGCACAGGGGGATACGAGCTACATTTAAGCTTTAGTTTCGTATCTTTTATGTCACTTGGCTCGCATTTACACTAGCTTGCCGTTTTATTGGCTCAGTTAAACTAGCTAACGTGCTAAGCCCATCCGCTGAGGCCGCAGTTACCGGGCAACAAAGCTGCTGGAGCTCCGAGCCGCATCCTCACTGCACTCACTGAGCATGGACACTTACCGTCGCTTCGCTTGATTTCCACGTAAATGCCGATTAGGATCTTTCCGAATATGCCCGCCATGCCTCATGTGGAAAAGGGGCTATTTGTACCACTAGCTGTATTTGGGGGGCTTAATGAGGGACTAAGTTGCTGGGCGCAGGCGGCGCAGACCAGGCGGGAGGAGGAGGGAGGAGGGAGAAGGAGGAGCGCGCATGCGTCAAACAACCTTCTCGTCCGCACTCCGTTTGAGAAGAAAAAGACAAATTACGCAAAACATTGTCGGGATTATGTGCCTTTCTTGTATTATTTCTGCAGTTCTGATCATGATTTGTTAACATCGAGGCCTGGTAATTATGCCACAAGTTAACTTACACGTTCCCAAAATTAGGCCAAATATACACATCCTTTGCTGCATTAAAGGTGCAATAGGTAACATTTTTACGGTCTAAGTACAGATGGTCTTCGACTGACGTCACACTTCTCGTCACCGTCATATTGTTTTACTGTTTAAAGCATCCTAAATGGCACACTAATATACTGCATAATGTAGAGTATGTACTGCATACTGTCCTTTGTGTGTAGTATGCAGTACAGTAACAAGTGACCTATAATGTAGCACACTAATACAGTGCCACACTAATACAGACCAGTTACCTCACATTTACCTCAGAGCTGTTATTGCTGTATCCACTGTTTAGAGCTAGCTGCTGCTAACGCTGCTCAGTTAACCAACTTTGTTTAGCCTAGCTGTTAGCTACCCTCGGCTATTTTGTTTTAAAACTGCATCTCTAAAGCGAGTTCATCTTTTATTAAACTTCAGACCTGTATATTTGAACTTTCTGAGGCTCATTCTGATGAAAACATACCCCACTACAATCACTACACCCACATTTATACTCGGAGTTGGCTGTGCTTTGCTCCCCAGTGTTACCCGCCGCCATTTTCTTGTGAGAGAGCTTGTGAGGCCGCAGTGCATGATGGGATGCAGTCCTTCACGAAGATAGCTTCCCCTGTAAACTAGAACATCTGACTGGAGCAATACACCATCCGGTGTATCTTCAATGCACTACAGATCTTCAATTTGGTCACATATTGCATACTACACACTACTTTTAGGTAGATTTAGCATGCAAGTAGTATGTAGTATGCCATTTCAAATACAGCCATGGTATGTCACATGGTTCATAATTATAGTCACAGCAACAACAAAAAATTAAACAGTATAAGCTTTTTTAGTCTTCCAGCATTAGTCTTACTGACTTTACAGTATATGGAACAGATCTGGGTCACATCTGTTAGTTCTACTTTTTTTACAGTATACGGGCCAGAGTTGGGTCACATCTGTTAGTTCTACTTACTTTACAGTATATGGGCAAGTGTTGGGCCACATGTGTTAGTAGTACTTATTTTACAGTGTGGGGTGCTACTCCATTAGTTCTTCTGATGTTGCAATATATGGGCCGGATTTGGGTCAAGGACCCAGCCAGAACTGAACCAGCACAAAACTGAGGCTATGAACCATAAGTGGGCTAGATAAATTTTGCTAACTGTGGCCATCTCTCCAAGACACATTCGACAACCAAAACCCCACCCAGTACAACCCAGACTCCTCCCCATGCAGTATGTCACTGGGCGCATAATCCGTATCTGCGAGGAAGATAATCATTGAAGATGCACATATGGATCATATGAAACAGACAACTTACAGAGACTGTGCAATAATAATTGGCAATTGGATTAGACATATTCTCCCCCACACACCAGTCAGACTTTAGTCAGACTAACCAGAGAGGCATTTGACTTAAGTCTAAATGCATGTAACAAAAATCTTATCAGGATACAGTCCAGATACAAGTCACATGAAGCCACCAGGTGTAACTGGTAACATTGATTGATGGCTGACATATGCAGTCTAACTATCAATGTCTAGTTCTCTAATGCTTAATCGAGTCAGTGCATGCAGTTCGAATGCAGTTCATGCCAAAACATTAAAAGGGTTCACATAATTTAAGCAAAATTTAAGTCAACACTGATTAACCCCATTAAACATAGATTAATCACTTTTAGCAAAGTCCTTATAGAAAGTCTGTTGACTCTGCAGCCATCATGCAAACCCAGCCAAACAAGACCAGGCTCCTATCTCTTTGCATGGAGAGAGAAGAAAATACTCAAAACTGAAAGTCAAATTATGGTTTCAAACACATATGTGAATTCTCCTAAAACTGGGAAAAACCTCAGGCTTTTGGCATTCGACTCAATAACAAACATAAAACATGATGTCTTTCAACATGTTCCAGCAGCTGCGCTTGCACAGATCTCCACAATGAGGGGTGTCTTTCCTTGTTAGCACCACAATCATTTACCCTTTTCTGCAGCATAACCAGCAAGCTCTTTTTCTTTAAAGAAGCAATTTCTAAGATGATGCAACCTGTCGAATTCATACTCCAAACAGTGCACACAGTCCCACTCCTTCCTCTTTAGTTCTACCAGTCTAGGAGAAACGTTGTGAGTTCAGCATCAAACTTGATCCTTTACTCGTCACCAGTGTTAACTCTAGTTTTGCTTCTGTTCTATAGCTTCTTTTGTTTGCTGCTGAATGTGATTTCTTGACATGACCGGGCAGCGGCAGTCGTTATAATGGTTGCTTGCCAAGAACTTCACCCATCATTACATTTACTCTACTTTTTATTGGCTGCCCGTCCTTATCCAAATCTAACCAGGACCTTCAACAGGGTTGACAAGAGATTAGAATACGCCGTCAAGGCAGCAGTGCTTCTTCTTTATCCTCTCATGTTGGAGTGATTCAGCTTGACACTAGTGAATACAGCTATGGTGTGTCAAGTGGTTCATGGTTATAGTCACAACAACAGCATAAAGCGAAACGGTATAAGCTTTTATAGCCTTGCAGCTGTCCGACTTCATGGGGAAAGAGGTGGAAGGACTGAGCCAGCAAAAGAGACAGGGTTGACAAAAGATTAGAATACTCCATCAAGGCAGCAATGCTTCTTCTTCATCCTCTCATGTTGGAGTGATTCAGCTTGACGCTAGTGACTCACTATCACCTCTAGAGGTATAAAGTGGTAATACAAGACAGGACAGGCCCGGAGCTAGCTGGTTAGCATGCTAACAATACATAGACATTGTTGATGTACTGTTCACATTCTGCTAATAATTTTAGTTCATTTTGAAATGTTTTAAACTAAAAATCGTACATATTGCTCTTCATAATGTGATCTGTAACTTAATAATACCTCAGCTAAATGAGCTTTTGTGCTAGTTAGCAAACTTGCTAGCCAAGTTACATGCTAGCCAACCATTTCAGGTTGTTTGCCCTGTTTCTATATATAACGCCTTTACTGCAGGTGGTGCTTTGTTATACCCATCAGACTGACGGTCTGCCTGTAATGAAATGCTTGCTGTTTTAAGCCATATCAAACTCGATGCTGGTGGAAGCGGCAGAGAATGCACTCTATGACTAAGAAAACTGACAGGCAGAGTCACTGACGTAAACTTGTAAACCAGTGGTTCTCAACCTGTGGGCCAGGAACCACCAACTGGCTTTGAAGCACCCTCTGAGGGGGAGACTGTAGTTTGTAGGGGACTGGTAACGTCACGAAAATATTAACTTGATGATTAAAATTAAATAATCAAAAATTTTCAAATGATTATCACAGTCTACCTCTTACACATCTACTTTTTACATTCTTATACCTTTTCCCTTTCCCCCTTATTTAACATGACTACATATTTTGGTTTCTGTGATTGAACTGATTGAATCAGATGTTTAGTGTCAGTAGTGTCAGTAGCAGAAAATTGTATTTAAAAAATTTCAGTTTGTGCTTTGTAGCTTTGTAGTCAGAAAAGGTTACCCAGTAAACAACGGTCATCCGTGGACGTTTAAAATGTGTTTAAATATAGTCAGATACGTGACTTCAACGTTGTTTCAACGGTTCAAATGTTTACTGTAGACAACAGGTTTTACTTATTCACCACATTAAGGTTGGTGGTCCTAAGTTAATTACTTTTGTTCATGTTCTTTTGCTTAGTCTTTAGTCTCTCATTTAAAGGTGAGGCTGAGTTGGGTTTACCAGTTAACAGTGAACTTATGACTGACTCCTCATTTGTCATAGCCCCTTCAGTCCCAGCTTAAGGGTAGCTCACACTGGGCTATGTACAAACAATGTACATGTACACACACACACATATATATGATTTTTTAAATAAAAACAATCAATGCTTTTTAAACATCAGTGCACAGTTATAATGGTTGGCGGACACCAACAGGATGTAACAATGGAGTATGTGCACTAAAGAAGAACTTAATAAATGGCTAAGGAGAATAATAAATCAATGTTATATCAGTGTTACTAAATTCTTTAGTACGAGTGATAAGCTTAGCGTTGGTTTTACACTGAACAGAAAAACACCTGTCCACCCACTTTACAGCCACATTTACAAAATTATGTAAGTGGGATATGGTGAGTTGTTTGTGTAGTCCAGTGGTCTCCAACCATGGTCCTGGAGGGCTTCCTTCCTGTAGAGTTTAGTTTATCCAATCTTATCCAGCCTTATCCAATAAGCTGCCCTACCCCTTACTTAACTCTAATACATCTGATCCAGCCAATCAGGGAGCTGGGAGGAAGAAAATTAGCTAGAGCAGGTGTAGCAAATTCTGGTTGGAAAAAGACTCTGCAGGAAGGTAGCTGTCCAGGACTAGGGTTGGAGAGCTCATAGTTCAGAAGACTTGTGGGATTGTGGGAGCAGCAGCAGCAGACTGAAACAGTCAATGAGCCAAAATATTGTTCAGAATTTTGTAGCTTAACAATTCTGATAAGTGAGTTTTTCATGAAACATATTAACATATCAACCAGTACCAGTGAGGAACAGTGTATGAAAATTAAAATGACAACAGTTATTCTCATTTGCCTTATCAGTATATGTTCTAAAGGTATTCTCAATATGTTTTTATGTATTGTAATGGAAAAAGCTTCTAAATATACCATGTGTATTCAGACGTCACTACTTTTTCAAAGTTTTCATCTTTTCCACTTTGATAATACATATAGGAAGGCTGAACTGCCATCCCCCTTTATTGGAAAATGTACCTTATGCATGATTGATAGAAAAAGCGGTCTCTCCAAAGTCTTAACTTTTCAGTAGTTCATTAGTGCTTTTCAGGTGTTCTAAACTTTCATTGTAAGTGAATATAACAAGTTTTAATTGCATACTGTTTGTACAATTTACCATGAATATACACATCACTATTCAAATTCAGTAGAAAATATGGAGTTACATGGTTTTGACCTGACCGAGACAATAATTGTTGGTGTTTACAGGGGAATTCAAAATTTTTCTCTGCATTTCTGCGTAATTAAAATTTAAAGCTATAGATAAAAGCGGCTTAATGTGAAATACGTTGTTCTAGAGAATCAAAATTGAAAGTCCGTAAAAGGTACACTGCTGTCCTATTACATGAAATGGTTATGAATACGTTGACTTTGCTTTACAATAGTTTCAGTTAAGATTTATTTTTTATTAAAAAAGTCATTTTCCACAGAAACTTACATACATCCATAGTGTGCATTGCATTGTAGACATGCAGAACGCTGGCTGCTATCACCACTACAGGGATGCAGTTTCTTTACAATGAACCACTTCACATCAACCCATTCTAAATGACTTTGTTTTAGAATGGCAGCGGGTCATCTTCAGTGACAAGTCCCACTTTTGTCTCACAGACAACCGTGTGCAGCATCAAAATGAATAGTTTGTTGTCATGCGCCACACCTCCAGAAGACCTGGTGTCACTCCACCTCCAAACCTATTGCAAAATCTGCAGGAACTGTGTGAGAATTTAAAGCTGCATGGGATGGATTATCACAGGACACCATTAGGAACCTCTGGAACTCTCTGCCAAGGCATCTGGCATGCTGTGTTAGTAAACATGGCAGCCCAATGTCATACTAAGAGACACTTATTCTGTATGTGTAGCTCAATACATATTGCCCATATCAGTCTAAATTTGTTATCATTTATTGTTCCTGGTAACCTTTATCTTCCTTCAGAATAGCATTGCAATCCAGCACTTCATTCTGAGTGCAACTGTGCTTTAGATGATGAGTATATGTTTGTACTTTGTGAAGGCCTCACATTTCCAAGCAATACACATGATGGCAGCAGAGGACCATTTGGCTTCTTCAGGCTGAGAGGACTTGAAGGCGCAGGTGTACAGACTTCTAATCCATTTCAGTTCCTGTGTAGACACAGACAACCTCATACGCTCATAAACAAGCTGCAGAGCATTCCTGGGTACTGTACTGCTGCATGGAAAAGGCTCAGAAGTTAACAGTGGTGGTTTAGTTAATGACCTCCAGTAACAAACAACATTGCCAGTATAAGCAAAGCATGCTCATATCAGCACAACATCTAATACATCCTGCGAAACCTTGACCTCACCCCAGCATAGTCCTAATGCATTGTAACGTGCCGCTTTGTGAATGAACTCCTCAGGCCCCTCTCTGGATTATGAGTGCACTCCGAATTTCTCTTCACCGTGAACATCTGTCAGGCCTGGCATCCTTCCTGTCCGCCCCAGCCCAGCGCGGGGCCTGTCACTCCGCTTTCTAATGACAATCCATTCCTGGAGATGAATGTAGCTGGCCCTTCTCTGTGTCAACTCAAAGCACCCCACGCGCTCCCTGAGGTGTTTGCCATCACTCTCTTATCAGCCGTTACCCCAGCAACGGTTACCTGCCCTGTCAGACTCGGAAAAAGCGCTTGTCTGTTCGTCGGGCTTTCTGCAGGATTAATGGGGCAAGAGGATTGCAGGGTTTAACTCTTTCACTTTGCTCCTGAGAGCCAAGCGTTAGACTCCACCACTAATGCATGGCTTACAATTAATCCACTCTGCAGAGACGGGCCTGAATGTGAAAGATTCTTTCGTCTTGCATTTTGTGTTCATGTTTGGTGGTTTGACTTCATTTTTAAAAGGCTGCAGTGTGAAGACATACCTGGGGCTATTGTTCAAGAAGCATTTCTGTAATGCATAGGGAACGCTTAACAATGCATGGTTGCTACAGTAAACAAGGGCCTGCGAAGATGGTATGGAACAATGGAATCTGCTGAGGTGTAATCAAAATACCAACCACTGGTTTTACTGGCTTTTTCCAAGTATGCTCTTAAAAACATAGATGCCTAAAGGGTCACTTCTGGTTGTTTAAAGAAGCTTTAGGTGCATGGTTTAAAAATGAGATGAGGGAATGAGAAAAGTGAGGTCCTTGTCAGAATGATAAAGCCTCCGGATAATGTAAAAGTTCTATACCAGGTTTAAAGGTTTTTCCTAAAACTATATGTCCAAGTCAAAAACCACACAATCCAGCCAAAATAAAAAATAATTGCAACATCTGTTATAAACATGCTTATTNGACAGGTTTAAAGGTTTTTCCTAAAACTGTATGTCCAAGTCAAAAACCACACAATCCAGCCAAAATAAAAAATAATTGCAACATCTGTTATAAACATGCTTATTCACATTCTAGAGTAAGGCCTTCTGGTTTGAACATTAGGAAAATCCCACATCTGATGATATATTATGAATGTGTGAGGGACATTAAAACTACATCTGTTTTTCGGGGCAGTTGAAATCCTTTCTTTTTTGTTCAATTGCTAGTGAATATAGTAGCCAGATAGTAACTCAAATCATCATTACAATGAAAAGAATGAACCACTCAAACAACAGGAATGACTCATCAGATAAAGAGGACAAGTAACTAAGCAAATAGGCATTAGGTGACTCCCTGGCTATCTAGAAACCTCAGTTCAGCCTCTTTCATCTAGCTGAAAAGTGAATTGCCCATTTTGTGCTCAATAAAGACAGAATCACTCTTTTTAATTTGTTCAGTAACAGAGCTATGAATTGTACAAATGCTAGCTTGTATTTATTAGCTATAGCTAGTGAATATAGCCTATAGCTAGTGAATATAGTAGCCAGGTTGCTAATGTTACTTGCTAGAAAGTCAAATCTCGTGTTGCTGCATTATAGCTTTAGTAACTCAAATCATCATTACAGTAAAGAAAATGACCCACTCAAACAACATAAATGACTTATCAGGACAAGTAACTAAGCAAATAAGTAAGATGACTCTCTGGCTATCTAGAAACTTAATTTGTTCAGTAACAGAGCTATGAATTATACAAATGCTAGCTTGTATATATTAGCTATAGCTAGCGAATATAGCCTACCCAGTAAACAATGGTTGTCCGTGGATGTCTAAAATGTGTTTAAATATAGTCAGATATGTGATTTCAGCGTCGTTTCAATGGTTCAAATGGTTCAAATGTTTACTGGGTATTGCTAATGAATGTAGTCGCCAGATTGCTAATATTACTGCTAAGACTGTTAAGTATGTTGTTGCTGCATTATAGCTTTAGTAACTCAAATCATCATTAAAATGAAGAGAATAAACCACTCAAACAATTCAAAATTGTTCGCTAAATAGGACAAGTTAAAAGCTAATGTTAGCAAGATGACAACCTAGCTATCTATAAACCTTAGTTCTGCCATTTTTTGACCATTTTGTGTTCTGTAAAGACAGAAACACTGTATTCTTTTATTTGTTCAGTACCAGACCTCTTAGTTACACAAATGCTATCATTTAAGAAATCACTTTGTTGGTTTTAATCAGTATTTTTGCTGACTTGTGTAAGTCAGTGAAACTGTGTCAGTCGTGTTGTTTCAATGGAATTAAGTGAATTGTCAGATTTACTTCATAAGTGTTTGTTTGGGGTCAGTGTAATCTTCTTGAGTAAAACTCAACATCTTTCCCATTGGCTTGTAGCATTATCTATTTGCATATATGTACTCACCATCTTTATGTTGACTTTCCTTGGCCTGCCTTTCGTTGCATGTGCTTCTTTCTTCTAACCAACCACACTGCTGTTGGCTGTAAGTGCAAGCTACCATGCAACCTACTGCTGAGTGTAATTCTATGACAACTCAGTAGCACAGTAGTAAATTAACAAAATGACCTAGATCTAACCTAAACCAAACTTATTACAACATGCCCTACTTCAATAAGCAGAACATAACCACATTAAGCTGAATGTGAGTAATTAAACATGATCAGTCCAGTTATTTAAAACTCATTTGTGCTTAATTTGAATTCACTGAGTACATATTACTCAAAAGAGCACAATAAAAGCTAATTAACACGGCTGCATGGAACCACTTGGAATAACACTCACTCACTTATTTGCTAAACTGTTTAATCCTTGTGGGTCACAGGGGGTGCTGGAGCCTATTCCAGCATTCAATTGGTGTAAGGGAGGAAACACCCTGGACAGGCCACCAGTCCATCACGGGGCAGACACCCAGACAGTCATACACATTGAGGCATTTTTGCGTCTCCAGTCAGCCTGAGTGCACATCTTTGGACTGTGGGAGGTATTTATTAGCCTATAGCTAAGTAGTCAGGATTGGTTGAGCACTACAAAGATTCCTAGTTCTTCTATAATGCATTTACATGATGCATGCTGGCTATTGTATTGTAGTGAGAGATCAAAAATGAATAAAAGCATAAACTATAACTATAGGAGAACATGAATTCCGCCAAAGAAATGAAATATAACGCCATGCTAACAAATACTGTACAACACAATTAAAATATGTTAAACTCTCATCTTATGACAGAGCCTTTAAAATTGTAAGATAACTGACACTGTTATTCTCAAACAGGTCACCATATACATAGACTACATATCTCTTGTGAAATCAAAGGTATTAATAAGCTTCTAATCCTCTGGAGAGGTGTTATGTTACATGTTAGAACATTACTCTATTGATTTGATTGTATTCAACCATAAGAGCTTTAAAGGTGCAATATGTAAGATTTTTAGTTTGAAACATTCCAAAATCAACTGAAATTGTCATCAGAATTTAAAGACATAACCAAAACTTTTTTAAAGACTAAACACAATGATGGCTGAAGCTCTTGTCAAGCTATCATTATCACAACCACCACTTGCTCTCAGCCAGAATCCACGTTTGGTAGCAAAAAAAAGAAATGATATACATAGAAGCAAAACAAAAGTTATCACTGACCTCGATTTCCCCCACTGGAGACACTACTGCCAGTTAAAGGGATGAAGTTTGATGCTGAACTTACAATGTTTCTTCTAGACTGGTAAGAACTGAAGAGGGAGGAGGAGGGACTTCCATTGTTTGGAGTATGAATTCAACTGGTTGTGTCATCTTACAAATTGCTCCTTTAATGAGGTAAAGTATCGGATCGTTTGCTCTGGATCACTCCAGCAACCCAAAGGTTCTGGTTGGAATTTCATCGCTCATTGCAGTACCCTTCTAGATAACACTTGGTATTGGGTTATGGTGATCTTAGACTCATGTGTGGCTGTTCCACAGCATCTTAGTCTAATGGTGGATATATAAACACTGTGTGCACAATGGAACACTTATGTCAGCAATAGGTGCACCTTAAAGTGAATTAGAAGAGGTGTCTGGATATGTTCAGACACAATGTAAATTTCTGATATGTAAATTACTGGTTTGACATGCTCCCATGGGTACAGTGCACATTAACACATTAACTTGCATTTTTAGAGCACAGTGTATCTTAATCCCTGAAGCCTCCTTCTGCAATGTTTCATGCGGTGGATTTCATTGGATTATCCTTAAGTATATGCGTTAAAATGTAATTTGTGCCACATACACAAATACAAACAGCCAACACAAACTAGCCGTGGATAATTTTAGCCAGCTAGTGTTTCTGTAATTCGTACCTCGGTGGAGTCCAGCAAACAAAACTTTCCAAGATAACTCTGCAAACAGGAAACTTTTTCATTCAATGCCCACTTCAACATGGCCTGAGCCAGGACTACTGGCAGATGAACTGTTGTCCCAGATAGTTTCCTTCAAAATGGAAGGCAGTCCATGTGGCGGATGGCGCCATGGTCAGTAGAATGGCTGGCTCCAAAAATGGCCAGCACAGATTCCTGCAGGCTTTGTGCCGTGGCACGCGTCCCAGGCTTAATTAACATTGTCACACAACTGATTTGGATCTGGGACACAAATGGGTAACGTGTAGTGTGGACAGCAGAAAGGGGGCAGAGAGGGAAAGATTGCTGGAATAATCACTGCTGGCAGCTCCGAGGCCCTTACTTTTGTGCAGTGGAGCTGCAAGATGCCCAGGAGATTAATTGGGAAAGTTAGCTCTTGTATCTTTGTTGGCCATGTCATCATCTCAAGCCTGTTCTATTTTTTTCCCTCTCCCTTTCTACAGGATGCAATAATACCGATTTTGTTTATGGTCTGTTAAGTGTACGAGCAGATTAAAATCCTAAAGATGAAGGCTAGCAATGTGAAGATGGTTTATTTAGGCAAATCTGAAAGATGAAATGCTTTTGAAAAAGTTCAACATCAGAGACTTCATTATGTGTTTTTCAGTGACTGTCTACTTCTCTCTGAGCATTAGAAGCTAAGATAAACTAAGCTAAGCTAAACTAAGCGAAGCTAAACTAAGGTAAGCTAAGATAAGGTAAGCTAAGATAATCTAAGTTAAGGATACTTTCGTGTAAAGTAACCCAATGACTCTTCAGATTTTGTTTAATAAGTGCATGGAACATATTAAATGAACTTTTTTGGTAATATTATTATTTATATGCATATATGTGAAGGCTTTATCTGTAAAGAGACTCCAAAACATCAAAACGTCTGCATAATTTAATCTTTGATAAAACATTAACTCCAGTGTATCTGGTATGAAATTGGCTCATTGAGGAGATTTTTTTTTATAGTTGGGGTGATAGTAACCAGGAGTTGCAATGTCTGTAATGAAAATATGTACATTTTACTAATTTTTTTACTATCCAAACCAGCCAGGGAATGTCTTCTGAGTTTTCATATGTAATGCTAATAATGGTACAATGTATGAGGGGACTATTTTGCCTTACTACACCCTGCATGCACATCTATACCATAACTCATAACATCTTCTAAAATGCTTTATCCTTCTGGGTCGCAGGGGTGCTGGTGCCTGTCCCAGCGCTCTTTGGGTAGAAGGCAGGAAACACCCTGGACAGGCCACCAATCCATCAGAGGGCACACACACAAACATACACATTCAGACACACCTAGGAGTCAATTTAGCAACTCCAATTCAAGTTTGACGCTGAACTTACAACGTTTCTAGTCTGGTAAGAATTGAAGAGGGAGTAGGAGGGACCATGCATTTCCTGGTGATATGTTGTCCCTTATTGTATAGAGTATGAATTTGACACATTGAGTCCTGCCTGCATGTCATTGGACTGCGGGAGGCAAACCCACATGGACAAACTCCTTCCAGCAAGAAGGGCCTGGATTGTGTTGTACAGTATTTGGTGTTACATCTCTTAATTTCATTCGTTTGTCGGAATTCATGTTTTTATATAGTTTTTGTGCTTTGATCTCTCACTACAATACAATACCCAGCATGCATCATGCAAATACATTATAGACGAACTAGGAATCTCTGTGGTGCTCAACTAATCCTGTCTACTGAGCTATAGGCTAATACATACAACCAAGATACACTCTAAAAATGAAATTTTGGATTTACTTGAAAATGTCATGTCAACTGGTCCCACACAACAGTGTTAAGTAGCTTTTAAGATACTTGATTGAGTAAAACATACTTAATGAATTTGAGTAAGCCACACTTAACTGACACTTAAGTTGAGTAAATTAACTGGGTGGGCTATTTTCATATATTACCCAAAATGAAATGTTGAATTTAATTAAATACGTTATTCCACAGGTGGCATTGTGGCACAGTTGGTAGGGCCTCACAGTAAAAAAGGCCTGGGTTCGATTCCCAGCTGGGATGTCCAGGGTCCTTTCGGTGTTGACTTTGCATGTTCTCCCTGGGTGTGTGTGGGGTTTACTCCCATGGCCCAAATACATGCAGTCAAGTGAACTGGAGATGCTAAATTGCCCCCTAGGTGTGAGGGTGTGGGTATGTGAAATGTATATGTGTGTGTGTGTGTGTGCCTGCCTGATGGAGTGGTGGCATGTTCAGGGTGTATCCTGTCCTCTGCCCTTTGAATGATGAGGCTCCAGAAAGGATAAAGGGATTTACAAGGTGTGTGAGAATGAGTGAGTGGTTCCTATGACCTCAGTTATGATTCACTGAGTATTTTCCATCATTCTGCTCCGAATGACTTTTTCTATCTTAACCATTTCAATATGCAGATCATTATGCACAACATGTAAACCTTAAACTGGTGGAATTCCCCTTTAAGAACATAAAGCTCTTGTACTCTGTGGCCACACTGTCATTTCTGTAACCATAATAAATAGTTCATATGTGAGCTGTCTGGACAGTAAAATGTGTGCGTGCCGTAGCACAACGTGTCAGCCAACATCTTCTGTAACGGCCCTGACAGTTATTTAAGTAATGGCCACTTTATGAGCAACATTGTATGTCCAGCAGATTTCATTAACTACAGTGACACTGGATTAGAAGATCATTGTGTTCATTCATTACCCCAAAATAAAGGAGGAACCGTCAGGGTAAATATCTTCAGTTTTGTCTTCCTGGTCAGTGAACCCTTGCAGGACCTGGGACACTGGCCTAAATCTAAAGAGAAGTCTGGAGTGAGACGGCATCTTTCCCTGTATGCTCCTGCCCCTGAATTAAACATAGTTCCCCTTCTCATACAAAGCCCTAGAAATGAAAACCCATCAAAATATGCTAAGCATGCGCTGTTGCAAACCCTGGTGGGGTTAAGAGTGAGTTTTTCAGACCACCTCATACATCTGTACTGACATCACATGTACTGACTCAAAAACAGAAGTCCAGCTCAATTTAGGTCTCAAAAGGATAATCCACATTATACTATTCCAGGTGGTTGTTAGGATGTTATTAGACCATTGTTATGGTATCACAGGCAGTTGCCATAATATAATATAATATAATATAATATAATACTGTACAATATATATTATATGTATATATAATAATATAATGAATGTAATATTGAATGTCAAAAAAACTGAAGTTAAAAAAGCCCAAGCAATGCACTCTGAAAGCTGTAGAAGTACCACAGCAAACTGTTGGCCAAAGAAAAAGAGAATAAGAAGAAGGTGTGACACGGCATGTAGTTAACTTCTCTTGTTTTTGTAGGAACCATGACATGAATGTAGCTTCTGCTTTCTTTCATTATTCATATTATAGCTGTATATGGAAGGTGGGGGCAAAAATGAGTCTTTGCGCTCCCCCCATCCCACCTCTCTCATTCCCTTTGCACACCAGGTGATGAATTACCCAGGGAACAGCTTCAGAGACATATCGCTCCTTCCTCCAGGTTCTTCTACCCCTTCACCTACATGGAGGATTGACAGGCTGTGCGAGAGACGATCAGGACCCACAACGAGGAGCTGGGAGGGTGGGAGACCTTCTCCAGAGACCCGCAAGCATGGGCCTTTGAAGTGCAGAATGAGATTGTGCGCTGAAGATGAAAAAAACTCCTCTGACTGCTGTTTGCTCATGATGTTTTCATGTTCCATCTCCCCTGCTACTCGTGTGAGATCCAAAAGGTCTGCATGCAAACAAAAAGGGCACCGAAGAGCAGGAGGTGATGCAATCATGAGCAGGCCTATGAATGCGGCTTGTGCCCAACTGTGGAAAACAAAGAAACAGCACAAAAAACAAGCCAACAAACAAGCTGAAGCCCTTTCGGGTAGAGTTTTGTGTAGATTATTAAGGCAGCATAGAATATTTTAACCACCAAAAATCTCTGGATAGTTTAATGTAGCAATATGTGCAATTATCCATCCATCTATGGGTTGGAGTAATAACAAAACGTTAATTTTTCTGTTGTGTTTCTTCTGGTTTGTGTTCTCCTGGGATTCATCCATGTTTTTTCTCCCAACACAAATTTAAACAAATGAGAACATATACATCTGAGATAGTTAGCTCCTCCAAACCCTACCAAACCAATGAAGATGGAATTGTTTGCACCTTTGTGTGTGTGTGCACAGATTTCCCAAATAAAAAGCATTAGTCCACATTAGTAAAACTTTGTGAATGCTGCATAAGTGGGTTTTAGGTAGGAGTGAGAAAATATTGATACAGTAATTTACATGTGATGATTTGTGACTCATTTTGTGTTGTGTTTAAACCCCCAATTGCTAGATATCTGAAGTCATTAGACTCTTCCACTCCAACATAAACATCTCGTCATGGAATTGTAGAGGTTCCTAATGGTGTCCTGTGATAATCCATGCCATGCAGCTTGAATATTCTCACACAGTTCCTGCAGATTGTGCAGTAGGGGTGGAGCTGGAGGAACACCAGGCCTTCTGGATGTGTGACATGTGACAACAAATTGTTTATCTTGTTTATCCTGACCACGGTGCCTCCACATACGGATGTGTTGGTTGAAAGACAAAAACAGGACTCGTCACGGAAGATGTCCCGCTGCCATTCTGAGTCACCATGACTCCATGACAGTCTGGCATGACACCATTAGTGATAAGGGTAGTCATCGTAGTAATGCATGTAGTCCCGCGTCATGCAGCCATCTACCAATAGTGCTGGGACTAACTTCAGTTTAGCTTTAGTATGATCATACATAAACAGAAAGAGCACATGTTCCAGCTACTTCATGAACATTAAGACAAGGACACAAGGCCACATGTACTAGTTGGATAACAGATACTATATAAACATAATATGTACATAAACAATAAATAGACAGCTAATACAGAGCATACAAGAGACACAGAAGTGTACAGGTGTGAAGACAGTGTGTATGACCAAGCACTTTATTAGTAACACCTCCTTATTTCTACACTCACTACAGTTTGAAAAAAAAAATGGTCAGGACCCCTACAGGACCAGCACAGAGCAGGTGTTATGTGGGTGATGGATCATTCTCAGCATTGCAGTGACACTGATGTGGTGGTGGTATGTGTTAGTGTGTGTTGTGCACTGTGTCCACTCACTGTCCATTCTATTAGACACGCCTACCTTGCTGGTCCACCTTGTAGTTGTACAGTCAGAGACAACATCTCATCTGCTACTGCAGACTTTGTGCTGGTCATCCTC
The DNA here is from genome assembly GCA_034552555.1 of Semaprochilodus insignis. Lineage (NCBI taxonomy): Eukaryota > Metazoa > Chordata > Actinopteri > Characiformes > Prochilodontidae > Semaprochilodus > Semaprochilodus insignis. Next base: position 19,812,805 of record CM067490.1, on the reverse strand, counting down.
TAGTCCTTCATCAGTGGTCACAGGATGCTGCCCACAGGACACTGTTGGCTGGATAATTTTGGGTGGTGGACTATTCTCAGTCCAACTTCGACACTGAGGTCACTCCAGCAGCACTACTGTTTCTGATCCAGTCACACCAGCACAACACAGACTAACACACCACCACCACTTTCAAGTTCAGAAGAACAGGATAAAAAGGGGATTAACAAAGTACACAGAGAAACTGTAGAACTATAAGTGCACCTATGTGGTAAGTAGAGCTGATAAAACGGACAATGGAGTGTAAATATAAGGAGGTGTACCTAATGAAGTAGCTATATATATAATTCAACTTGGGCCCCCCAAATATGATGTCTCCTAGGGTCCCCCTATGTTCAGAAGCAACCAGGTTCAGTGGACAGTGTTTTACTGCCTAAATGTGCAGACTTGCAGTTACAGTCTAAGGCCACTGCATGGCACACTTCACCGCACGTCGCCAGCAGTATGAAACCTTGTTGTCCCATGAGAAAAATTAAAACGTGGCATAAGGTACTGCTGTCATGTTGAGTTTGGGAAAGCATGCAGTATTCATGAGGAGCTGCTTACCGTCTTTATTCCAGTCATTACCAAACAACAAATTACATAACTGAAAGTGAATGAACATCAGTATATAAACATGGATGTCTTTAATATTGTAAACCTTTAATATTAACTTTAATATTAACTGAACTAGAACTGAACTAGAAGACCGCTAAATGACAAGTCCAACGTCCTTCCTCTTTTTTCAGTTTTCAGTATATGAAATGCTTGAAAGGAACAGCCCCCAAAATTGCCTGCTGTGGGATCCTACTGGGCATAGAATGAGACCGCAAAATTGCTTTAAAATACTTTCATAGAGCACTAATACAGTAACACAATGACTTTCTTTATCTTTTAAGAGCTGCTGGCAGGTCCAGACGTTCAGTCCCCATTCCTATAACCTAAGGATACAAAACTTTTCAAGATAATAGAAAGTAATAATAGAATAGAAAGTATGTATTGTGGCATTGGTGAGGAAGAAGATGCAGTAAACATAGAGGTTTAAGGAAATGCAAATTTTTTGAACAGCAGTTGCAGCATGGGAGAACCGGCGTCAGCACTAACTTCAACACGAAACACAGACCGCAGTAACGCTGGGACAGAGTTCCTCTTACAATACAGATGGCTATTAATATCACACACAGTCACACCTATTTACAATAAGAAGTCTCTCTCTTATCAGGAGCAGTGACACGCCTTCCACGCGTCCACAGCCGCATGAGCCAGTAGTGTGGTGCTTCATATTCATATGATTCCGAATAGAGATGCCCAGCACCTCACACCCCCACCAGTCCTCCATTGGGCCTCCTTGGGTGTGTCCTTTCCCACTCCTCCAGACCTCAGGGGGGCATCCCACTTCTGACACCAAAAATGGTGTCACTGAAGATGAAGACATGTGAAACATAGTGCTTTAAGCCGAATGCTCATTTATTGAACACAGTAACAGCGCAAGAGAACTGCTGGCAGTGCTAACCAACACAAAACAAGGACCGGGGTGACACAGGGGCTCCCAAGAGCCTGCGCATGTGGCTGCTTTGCATGACATGTCTCCTGTGCATCCACAGCCCAATTATCCAGTAGCAGGATGCTACAGTATTAACTTGGCTGGAATTACTTTACTGCTCTGGGCTTAGTTATGAAGTTACGACATGAAAGTTTCTTGTCTACTGATAATTCATCTTTTAGTTACAAGTTCATATTTAACTCACTGTATGAAAAAATGTATTTTAAAGAATATGAGCACTTATGAATGAATATGAGCGCATTAAGAATATGACACCAAGTAACTAACTAGTAACTAACAATAAGTAATGCATTAGTTAACATGAAGTAATACATTAACAATAGTTACAATGATTAACTAATGTTAATGTTATTGTTAATGCATTACTTCATGTTAACTAATGCATTACTTCTTGTTATATAGTCAATACTTAATGTAAAACGTTACCAACATTTCAATAAAGAAAGTAAGTAAAGTTTGATCACATTTATTCAAGGAATTCATTAATTAACATTAATAATTAAAAGTAATTTTCCTTTGCCATCCCTTACTGTTCTCAAATGCCTGAATCTGTTTGTGCATTTCCACTGCATCAGTTTAATCTAAATAAAAATCAATGTAATAATTTTAAGAAAAAATAGATCATATACCATGTACCCACCACCCCAACATAAAAATGATACCGCATGAAATGACATGATGAAGAGTATACGACAGCATTAAAACATTCAGTAGCCAAGTTCAATATAGCTGTTAGGTTTTGATTTTATTCAACATTAATTTGTTTTTTCCTCAATCCTTGACAGAGTCCGTCAGGCGTAACGTCCACCCTATCACCAAATTGGACAGAGAAAACATGTTGTTTACAAAAACTTCATGTCATTAGCTGTTGAAAAACTGACATTAGCTCAATCCTAGATAACAGGATGCATGGCTGCCTGTTTTGCATGAAATATTCCCCCACTATGATTATTTCTCGGGGCAATTTGACACAAAAAATAAAATGTTTACTGTGGGGAAATCTGTTTCTGTTATAAAAGCAATCTGTAATTGGAACTACAGAGGAGATGTGGCTTCTTGGCATTTAGGATGACCCTTGGTGATGGACGAAGTACACAAACCACATACTTGTGTTAATGTAGAGATACCCAAGGTAAAAAATATTCCTCCAGTAAAAGTGGAGGTTCCTCCCTTTAGACCTCCACTTGAGTAAAAGTACTAAAGTATTTACCTTCAAATGTACTTAAATATGGAGAGTAACAGTAGCATGATTTATTATGGCTATAATGTCCTATTATCATTTCTGAAACAAGACTCTTAATCAACTCATTTTAGGTGAAGAGACTCTAGTGTCACTCTCAGTCCACCAGTCTTTAATAGAAGGTCATTAATTAGTCTGACACTGATCTCTATTAAAATCATCATAAGCACAAAACACTGAAGGAGAACAGTTTCCATTAGCTAGAACCAAGCTCTGTCCAACAGGTCAAAACAAGCTCAAAACAAAGTGACCACTGTACCCTGATTGGTAGGCTCACTTCACACTTCTTTGTTTTGATATGTTATGTTTTTATGCACACATAAGCCAAAAGGAGGGACACACCATCATCAAACGAATAGATGCACTCAGAAGGAAGTGTTGGATTGCAGTGCTATTTGGAAGGAAGATAAAGGTTACCAGGAATATAAATGATGAAACATGCCAGGTGTCTCGGCATGGAGTTGTGGAGGTTCCTGATGGTATAATCTCATGCAGCTTGAATATTCTCCCACAGTTCCTGCGGATTGTGCAGTCGGGGTGGAGGTGGAGTGACACCAGGCCTTTTGGACATGTGACACAAGACAACAAACCTTTCATCTTGGTGCTGACCACGGGGCCTCCACACACGGATTCATTGGTCGTCTCCACCAAGACAAAAACGGGATTCGTCACTGAAGATGACCCACTGCCATTCTGAGTCAGTTCATGACAGTCTGGTATGACACCATTGCAGTCTTTGGTGACGCTGATGTGGTGTTAAGGGCATTCATTGTAACGGTCTGTTTGCATGTTGTCCTGCGTCGTGCAGCCATCTGTCAGTGGTGCTGGCACTAACAGGATGACTCATGGAGGGCATCACTGCTTGCTGAATGTCCGCAGTCATGGCTGTTGGGTCTGTCAGATACAGCAATAAGGCCCATCCTTGCTTACATCACATGCACAGCCAAGCATGAAACTTGAATCATCGGTATGTCTCACAATGTCAAACCTACCCACCAAGTTTCATTCCTGTCAGTCGATTCCTTCTGGGTGCAGCTATTTGTGCAGCTATTCTTTTGACTTTTGACTTTTTTACTGTCCACCACTGTTTAGCACGAATGACCCCTTTGGGTTTGCGGTTGTGCTGTGAGTATATGTTAAACACGGATCTGCTATTAATGTAAGCCAGTGGAACAAATTTGTTTGCACTGTGATGTACCTTAGTAGCACAAGTTTTACAGCCAGAAAAGACCAAAAGCATATAAAAACCAGTATAAAAGTGTTTCCATGAAAAATGTTGAATTGTTCCTCTAAAGATAAAAAAGCCAAGCAGTGGAAACAAAAAAGGACACTTCAAAGCAGAGTCCTCGGGTGGTTTTTGAGAGTCGTTCATGGGTAGTGAAGTCTTTAGTGCCTCTATATATCCTTTATATCCTTTGATCAGGCCCAGCTGAGGCCTTGAGACGAAGGCTTCCATTTCAAGTCGTGAATTATTGCGTACATACCGACATTTTGCCTCATAGCCTTGCTCAATGCAGATTGCATTGCTTTGCTTCAGAATGCATCATCATTTTGCTCCTGGACTTATAGCTACTGCCAGGTAGGAGACCCCAGGCGTTTGGCATAAAGGTTTATGAAAGTGCTATTTTAGCTCATCATGTCACTCCTTGTTTACATCTCTCTCTCTCTCTCTCTCTGTCTTTCTCTGTCTCTCTCTCTCTTGCCTTCTCTTCTGGCCTCTCCCTTTACCTACCTATCATGAGCGATGCGCACCCCATCCATCTGAGTTTATTATAGCTGGCCCTCAATATGCACGGCTCATCTCAAATGAGACCCATCTATCTTGTGTCATTCGGTCCTCCCTCCTCTCAGAGTGAGGAAATAGAGATCAGTGAGACTCTGAATATTATATGAAATCTTCTATTATGCTTTGCCACTTTTTTGTACCGTATTAACCCTTTCTTGCAGCGTAACTAGGGTTTTATAGGCCCCAGTATAAAACCATGAATGCACCCAAAATTATCTTCAGTGAGTACAGAAAGACAATGTGATTTTATGTTGGCCTGTATCTTGGAGAACCAATTTTATGAGCTTTTTCGAAGAGAGTTTAGAGAGGAGAGATTATGTTATGCAAGCACAGAATATACTATTCATTTCCCAGTACATACAGTCCATATTCAGAAACTAAGCAGGAGACTGCAGACATTTCTTTAAAAATTCACTGTTATACTTTAAATTCACAAATATACTTTATATATATTTGTCTATTCTGCCTGCAGTGAGTTTAGGCCCACCCATTAATGCTGAAGTTATAAGAAGTGATGCAGCCCAGGCTGCTTCCTAAATGAGTAACAATACAGGGCAGAACAGAGGTCAGTTACATACACTTATAGTCAAAAGAATAGTTGCACAAATAGTTGCAGCCAGAAGGAATCAACCAACACGAATGAAACTTGATGGGTAGGTTTGACAGTGTGAGACATGCCAATGATTCAAGTTTTATGCTCGGTCGTGCGTGAGACATAAGCAGGACAGGCCTTATCACTGTACCTGACTGACCCCATGTATAATGTATAATAATCAGATAATCAGAAATCTGATTATTATAATACATGTATAATAATCAGATTTCTACAGATTATTATATATGTATAATAATCAGATTTCTGCAGTTATCTGAGTAATGAAATTATGTTAACAGCATACCACGATTTCTTCGATCGGATTAAGGCCCAGAAATCCAATAAAGATGTCTGTATCCAATTAAAATATATGTACAGCAGATTTGTATGTAATGTATGTAAAGCAGATTTTTACTGAAAAAAATTCAGAATTATCAGATTATTAAGTGAATATAAAAGTGTTTCAAAAAGCTCAATTCACTGTCCAGTCCATACAGTCCAAGCATGGAAACTAAGATGTTAAAACAGCCTGTTTTGAATTCATTTCCTTTTCAACCTACAGCAGTTTAGCCCTTCCCATTTAAGATGAAGTTATAGGAGTATTTCAGCCAAGGCTGATTTCTGAATAAGGCACAATGCATGCCAGCCAGTCAGAACAGATCATAATTGGATATCACTTGCCCACATGAAAGCCAAGTGCAAACATCTCCAGCGTGCATGGTGAGATGATTATGATTGGATCACTCAAACCACATTTGGAGGTGGTCAGAGATAGATATTTAAGTGTAAACGGAATGCACTTTTCGTTATCTGTATACAACTGACCGGAAATGCGTCTGTTGAGCAGTGACTAGCAGGTGAGAGAATAAACAATGAAGAGAAAGATGGAAGGTGCATGATGCTAAGACCAAGAGACTTCATGCAATCCAGGCGCATGAAAGTGTGCAGGATAAGCTTGTTGATGTGTATCATAACAGGGGAAGAAGTAGACAGAAGCAAAATGAAAGCAACGCTATGTGTGGACATGTTTCTAATGTGGGAAAAGCACAATCAGATCTCATCTGGAGACACTGGGAGCGCATTTTAGTGAACATAGTAAACGAAATCTGGCCAAAGTTGACCCATATACATTCCAGACACTTCTTAATGCATTTGTTAATGCAATTCTTAAACGGTCAGAAGTGAACTTCAGGAAAATTAAGATACAAGATGAATGTAGGATATGGGAAGGTTAGTATCATAGCTACCCATGAATCATGAGTGTAAATTTGTCATGCAAAAGGTCCAATAAAGATGTTTGGGGGCAGGATAACGCCTTTGCTGATATTAGTGAGCCACTGTTTTCTCCGAACTATGCATTAAGATCTGCTGTGTTTCACCATGAGTCTGCACTATTAGATATTATGTCATGTGTCCAATATAACCCAACAAGAAGTCACACAAATCTCTGGGTCATTTCATTTAAGTTTATTTGGATATATTTGTTTGCGCAGACCCTACCAACCTTAAAATACACTTTATCTTGATCCTAAATCTAGAAGTTAAAGACCTAATCCTAATAAAGCTCTCCTTTTAGTGTGTACTGAGGGCTTGTTTTGCATAAAGCGCTGCTGTATTCCCCTGAATGCCTTGTGCTGACATGGTATTATGTTCAGCAGACCATGCTAAAAAACCATTACCTTGCCCCTCGTTGCTACCAGTGGGCCGCAGAAATAGTAGCTGCTATAAAGTTTGAATACGTCGTACCAAACTCTCCGGAGAATGATTTGTGAGCCATGTGCATGCCGTTAGCGCCAATATCCTAAAACAGTGTATTTTTAGTGTAGAGAACAGTTGGTAATAAGCCAGGCCTTGGTTGAACGGACCGCGCTGGGCCTCTTTTTCCACCCTTTGATGCGATGCCCTGTGACTGGCGAGGTGAAAAAAGCTCTTGGCACTGAGCTTGTAGGCATTAGCGCATGTGTTTCCCACAGACAGCCAGCGATGAATATTTCAACCAGCAGGAAGTCAGCAGCCCGGCCACCGACTTTTTACTCTTTGCTGACTGTTACGGTAAACGCTCCATGAAATTTCACCAAACTTCTGTCATTAAAGTCCAGTAAGATAAAGATCTGCTGCTGGGAGAGGGGTGAAAGTGTGTCCAGAGTTCAATCATAAAACAAGTCTGCACGACTACATGAACAAATCTGGTGACATTTTACAACTTATATAACAGTGAAAAGAAATACACTCATTGTCAAAAGAATATCTGCACCCAGAAGGAAGTGTCAGACTGCAATGCTATTGGGAAGGAGGATAAACGTTACCAGGAACAATAAATGATGATAAATTTAGACTGATTTTGCAGTAGGGATGGAAGTGCAGTGACACCAGGCCTTCTGGATGTGTGACGTGTGACAACAAGTTGGTTAGTCATCTCCACCAAGACAAAAGTGGGAGTGAGAATGGAAAGCATGCACAACACGACGAGCTTATATGGTCAGTCGGGTACAGTGATAAGGCCTGTCCCTGCTTACGTCACATGTGTGACTGAGTCTGAAACTTGAATCATTTGCATGTCTCATGATGTCAAACCTACCCACCAAGTTTCAGTCTTGGTTGATTCCTTCTGGGTGCAAGTATACTTTCCATGATGTGTGTACGTAGTTAAAGTCCATGCAATGCCTGAAACGTAACAAGAAGACAGGAACCAGAAACTTATGTTCTTCTCACTTTATTCTTCTACCCAAAAATAAGAAAATTGATTGCATTGTACCTTATTTAGGTTCATTTTTTTATCATAATGCTATAAAATGTCTTACTGCTAAAAAAGACACACATACTGTCAAGTGAAATGGTTTTAAACGAATGCCATTTATTTAATTTCTAGTCAACACAGCCATTAAGTACACATTATTAATTTTTTTTGTGTCAGGAAAACATTAGCAGAAGACATTTGCAAAAATCACACAAAAGACTGAATGACTAAATATATCATTTGTTCTGCATCGTAGTGAGCCAATACTAACTAGCCCCTAGAAGCTCGTGAGGAACATGGTAGGCACATGTCCTCTGGAAAAAGGAACTAATGTAAAGGATGTGTTGTTTAATGTCATTATTCATCAGTTACGGTGTCACTTCATGTTGTAGAGTGGTTTCAGTTGTGTGTATGTGTGTGTGATGGGGTGTGTTTGCGATGGGGTGTGTTGGCGGTGACCTGCCACCCTGAGTTCATGTGTCTGTAAGCAGTTATGAATGTCAAAGTTGAGTATACTCAAAAATCCACAATGCACACTCGGAACCATGTGATTTTAAGTGTGGTGATGATGAACACTATTGTCCCACAATGCAACGTGAAACAGGAAGGGAGGAGCTTCTCAGGACTGGAAAATGCTGAATAAATGGTGGATGGTGATGCGACGTTGACTGTGGTGGTGGCAGGACCAGAAATGGTGTATAAATGTGAGTTCAACCCAAATTTGTCCAAACAGCCTGTAACAATAAAGGTGTTCTAGTAAATAACGTTTATTTGTTTGTGTTTTGTTAAAAAAAAAACCTGCTGAAGCAGCATTCAGAGTCCAGCCTTCAGAGTCCAACTTGGTATGGTGTAACCTTCATCACTTCCTGTTAGTAAGAAATGATGTAGTATGCTAATGTTTTGCGTATGAGCCGGCCAAACTCATACTATGAAGATTAATACCTAGCATATACTGTGTATATAGGGCGGATCTAATAATTAATTTCTGTTATGATTTTGTTCACATTTGCCATTTATTATTGTTGAAAACCACAAGCTTTAAAGTATCGGTATCAGTGTTGGGATATTAGCCTTGATATTACTTGGCAACGGATCGAAAGGAAAATCAGTGGTATCGCCCATCCCTAGTACACAATTGCCATGGCCTCCTGTGTGTATTGTTTTTAGTGTGCCCACCCTTTGCTTTTATTACAGCTTCTGTTCTTTTAGGAGACTTTTAGGTTTGAAAGGAATCAGGGATATTTGCCCTCACCTCCAAAGTATTAGGGCGTTTTCACACTAGAGCTTTTTTACGGATCCAGGCACCGGTGCTGGGTGTGGGGTTGTGCGATTGGGTCATTTTGTCACATGATTGCTTCGACTTATTGTATTACTCCCCTTTCCAAGGTTAGCCATATGATAGTCCAGTGTTATCACTATTAAGCCTCAGTATATGCCTAATGAAACTACACTTTCATAGGACTGAAGCAAGGTCACTGTAATAAGTTCACCTTTGTGGAGTGAGCTTGTGTATTGAGAGCTGCGTGCATGGTTAAACATCTTCTAATACGAGAACGGCTCCTCGTTTGCAGGTACTCCTGCATGGTGAAATGCCATACACCCCAAAGACACTGTTCTTTGCCTCATGAGTGTTTGAATCCAAGCACAATAATACAAAACAGCAAACATATGAAGCTTCTTCCTGAAAAGTGCTGTATGGAATTCTGCAATGGATCCACAGTTCGGATGGAGTCCTCTCCCAAACAAGCCCAGAATTAGGGATGGGCGATACCACTGATTTTCCTTTCGATCCAATACCTAGTAATACCATGGCTAATATCCTGATACCGATACCAATACTTTAAAGTATACTGGTTTTCAAGAATGACAATGGGTAAATTTAAACAAAATTACAACATTCAATTATTATTAATTATTATTAATTATTATTGTGGCTATTAAGTAAACCTTCTCTCTAATTCTCTCTTTCCTTCCTTTTTAATAACATCACAAAATTCAATTCAGTCTTCAGTAATGTGCACATATTATGTTTCCACCTAAAATGGCATTTTATGTCAACTTAAAATTCAGTAGCTAAATGTATAATTTGTTTGATTAATATTTGATTAGTTCCATTTTGAATAGTTACAGAAGAAGACAGCGAAAGGAGAAGTAGCTCTTATACTACATCATCATTTACATTTAAATCATTTACATCAGTTATTTAGTTTGAGACACAGAATGCACAGCAGACCTACAAAATAAATACACAAATGATTTTGATACATTTGCGTGAGAATCATTCTCAAAAATAAAGGCCAGGATTGAAGGTATGGATATTTAGGTATCGATCTGCCCATCCCTACCCAGTATCAGTCCTGTGCGGCCCTTAGAATTTTTCTCGTAAGCAAGAGAACACAACCTTTGCAGGGGACAATTTAAAATACAATATCTTCTGTTTATTTCAATCCACCGTTACTTTATATTTAATTAATTTAAAAAATAGAAAAGCATAGTCATTATAGCATATGCAGAGCGTTTAGTTACTCATCCAGTTGTAAGGCCTAAGAGCATAAAAAACTTGTGGGTTACAATTACCAAAACAAATCACAAAAGAAGTACATTGTATCTCATCACAACTTCAGTTTCAGATTTAAGGATCATTCAACATGTGCAAACAACCCTACACTTTTCTATATTCTCCCTCCTTCTGCTCAATAGTGTGTTACATATTACACCTGCACTTGCTGGTCACCTGATGTACATACAGTATCAGTAAAAAGCCTTGTATTGTTTTGCTCCATATGATATCAGGCATTCACTTAATTTATTCATTAGACAGCCTGATACAGGTGTTAATTGTTCTATGTGGATAATGTTCATGAGTAAAGGTTTGGCCGTACTGACCGTGTGTTTCTGTATGGATTTGTTGGTTCCTTTCCCACTGTAATATGACTAAATTAGAAGATTTATGGTTTTAATACTGTTTCATATAGTTTAATATTACTACATATAAGCGTTATGTTATGCAACTAAACCATAATTGGATTCATTGTGCTCATTTAGAATCACAGTAAGCTCTAAACTGCATCATCAGTGGCTACTGGCCTTCATCAGTGCTGTAGGTGTAAATTGGCCTTATTGTCCTATGGGCATTATAGGTCAGGTTGGTTGCTATGGAAGCCGGAAAACGAGCATTCCCACTGTTCTGTTTGTGATTGGATTGGTTGGGGTGTCGTAGACGAGTGTGACTTGTGACTGATAACCCCCTTAAGACTTGCTTGGTTATTGGAGTTCATCAAGGTTCAGTGACGTTGCATTGATGAAACTCTCTTTAGCTCAGGAAAGGAGGAATGCAACCATTTTAAACACAGGGAACATTTGCTTTTACGAATACCGGCTTTATTAAATTACACTTTACAAGGTCCTGGAATCAGGCAGATGTTTGCTGATTGCAGCACAATACCCTGTGATCCAAACCGTGATGTCTAGACAATGATTATTTGAGCAGGTCCTAAAAACAGAAAAATCAATAGAGATTGCAGGGACTCGTAATGGACCAATTACTGCTTGTAGATTTGTCAATGCTGCGTCTCAGAGGACAGATGCTAAAGGCCACTTGCATGCATCTGTTGGTGCTCCTTTCATACTCTACCTGTTATGCATGTGTTACGATGGCACTGATTCTTATCCTTGCATGTTATTAACAGTAGAGTTTTTATTGGGTTTACAGTCCAAGCCTAAATGCAGCCCAATAATTTTCTTTCCAACCCAGAATACAGCCTGAAAAATGTCTGTCTGAGCCTAAATACAGCCTGAGAACTTTCTGTCTACGCCAAATTTACAGCCGGAGAAATTTCAGTTTGAATGTGAATACAGCCCAAGAATTTCTGTTTAAATCTGAATATGGCCCAAGAATTTTCTGCCACAAGAATATTCAGTGACAAGCCCAAATACAGCCCAAGAATTTTCCATCTAAGCCGAATTACAGCACAAGAATTTTCCATCTAAGCCAAAATGCAGCCCAGGAATTTTCCATTCCGAGCCCAAACAGTTTCAGAGTTTTCTGTCTAAGCCCAAATACAGCCTAATAATTTTCTGCACTACAGAAAATATCTTGGCAAGTAAAACTATCTTATATCTAGTTGATATCTTAGAAGTATTGATATCTTAGTCACATTTTTAGATTGTTTAAAGCTAATTTTAAGATTATTTAACATATTTCCAATGTTTTACTACTTACTAAAATCAAACAATTTTATTAAGCCACGTTTTCTCACTATATTTGTAGGTTATTCGACTTGTTTCAAGCTCATTTATAAAAATGTGCAAAATGATCTACCAATATAGTGAAAATATTTTCCTTATAAAAATCACATGATCTTAAAATTAGCTTAAAACAATCTATTATTTTTTGTAGCGTGTCCAAGACCAAATACAGACCAACGATTTTCCACCTAAGCCCGAATAAAGCCTGAGAATTTTCCCGTTTGGTATACATAATTTCTCACAGGGAATCATGACTATCAGAATATGCCAATACTTTACTATCAATCAGCCCACCCATCTCAAACTACTGCAGTGTTTTTGTCCCACACGGCTTGTACAAACAGACCTGAAACTCAAAGGAGCAGGTGAAGCTCCAACTTTATTAGGGGACGTTACGGAACACATGAAAGTCAATGTAATATTCATTCTACAATGTCTGAATTAATGCCATTTGAATTCTTAGCAACTTCATTAGTCATTTGTGGCGAGGCGTTTCTCCACATTAGAGCCTTGATTACCTCCCATCCTTCATCAGCTTTGCTTTCCATCGTAGCTCGGGGATGAAAAATGTGTTAATATTGAAAGACATAAATCAAAGCCCATTGAGCAGGTGCCCACCTCCAACCGAAGAAAAAAACCTGCAGCCGGTTCACTGTAGTGCAGAGAGAGAGAGAGACAGTACACTGCACAAGAACACAGATGGACAAATCGACAGGCAACTAGCATCCCACCTACATGCACTGTAAGAAATATGTTTATCAACTCCATTTACCATATAGGAGCACTTTGTAGTTCTACAATTACAGACTGTAGTCCATCTGTTTCTCTGCATACCTTGTTAGCTCCCTTTCAGGACCCTGCCCCTCCCATAGGACCACCACAGGGGAGGTATTATGTGGGTGGTGGATCATTCTCAGCACTGCAGTGACACTGATGTGGTGGTGAGTGTGTGTTGCACTGGTACCAGTGGATCAGACACAGCAGGACTTCTGAAGGCAACAATTAGTAATAATGGATCAGATGAGGTAGATTTGGGATGGAGCTAAAGTGAAGGAAGCTAGCTCTCTAGGAACAGGGTTGGTGACTCCTGTATCCCATCTGTTGATGCAGTTTATCAGCTTTCCCATCCATCAGTGGAAAAGGACCACTGTGGGACCATGACTCAAATTTTAGATTTTATACTGCTCTCTTACGAAGCTAAGAATTCATTTCAATTCATAATTATTCATTTCAATTCAGATGGTATGATAAAGATTCAAAATGACAACAGTTCCATTATGATTGGAGTAACAAAATGCATCAGAATTCCTAAAATCTCTTTACATTAACATACATTGAAAGTTAAGTTTTTACCTCCTTTCATTTTCTGCATTAGTTTTCTGCATTATTTGTGCTCAGCAGTTGCCCTTTCTATTGTGTGAAAATTGAATTTTGAGGATTCTTCATGATATGTGCAAATTGTGTAGTTTAGAAGAACCAAGACAGTATTTTTCATTAATCTGAATCACCAACCCTTCAAATCAAATTCTGGCCTGTTCCATTTTTTACAGCGTATATTCATACCACAGTAGTTTACTTCTATAGCATCTTTTTATTTTTATTTATTTTTATTTATTTTTATTTATTTTGTATTTACTTTTATTTTTATTTTTATTTATTTTTATTATATTTTTATATTTATCGAAATGAGCGGAATGCATGTAAAAAGATCTTTCTGCCGTAAGACTCCAACTTTTTTTTGTTGTGTATTTCTGGACATGCAACATTAAACTGTGCATTTGTTGCAAAATTATATTAAGATTTGATTGAATTTACTGTTTATATGGTGTTGTTATTTTTGCATTAATTTATGACGATTTTAATGTTTTTCTACAGTCAATATAAAAAGTCTAAACACCCTTATTGGAGATTTAGGTTTATGTAATTGTAGTTTTGTAATAGTCAAAACAATAATATATAGGTAAGTATTAGGAAATGATTATGCATCATCACATATTGCATTTTTAATTTAACATGTTAAGTGCATAGCAAACACATTTTAGTGTCGCTACGACTGATAACCTACATTTTTTTAGCAGTTTAGTATTTCCTGTGCCCCACTATTTGTGTAGGTGTCAAAAACAATAATACTTAATTTTACAATTAGTTTTAGAATGGTGAGAGTCTTGACTGTAACCTTACAGAGATGCTGTGGTATGGCCTGAAGAGGACTGTGCAAGCAAGGCATTCTAGAAATACTGATGAACTGAAACACATTGGCAGGGAAGAATCTAACTTTCCTCAATATTGTGCAAACGTGTGGTGGAACTTTGCTGCTGAAGAGGGATTTACAAGTTACTTAATGTGCTCAATAAAAGACACGAACTGTACACCTGCTGACATACCTGCATCTGTTAAGTAGCAGCCACAAGAAAAAACAGATTAAACCCAACAACAGAAATTTTGCTTTTATGTAAATACATTCATTTTTGTGACATCACATTCAAACTGAGCTGGTACTGCAGCTACTGAGGCTAAATGGTGTGTTTTAAAACTTTAACATGCTTTTTACACATTTCTTTATGATTTTCATGACTTTGTTGAAGCACCTTTTGCATTTATGACAGCAGTATAATATACACACACATATATATGCTGTATATATATATATATATATATATATATATATATATATATATATGTGTGTATATATGTATACAGCAGTATAATAATAATAATATTATATCACTGTAATATTTCACTGGACCACCTTAGCTTTGATTATAGAATGCATTTGTTGTGGCATTGTTTCAACAGTCAGGATTTATTTCCGTGCAGAGCTGCAATAATGTTTGGCTGAGACAACAGGAGATTCAAAACCACTCTGTAAAGTCTTTTCTAGCACATCCCAAAAACTTTCGATGGGCTTAAGATCAGGACTCTGTGGTGGTCAGGTTATGTGTGAAAATGATTCCTCATGCTCCCCAAACCACTCTTTCACAATCTGAGGCATCAGTAAGTGAAAATCCATTGATGGCATAATGATGCTTCTCTTGTTACCCTGACACACCCATCTCTCTGGAACAGGGTAAATCTGGATCATCAGACCACATGATCGTTTTCCATTGCTCCAAAGTCTAATCTTTATGCTCCCAAGCAAACTGAAGCCTTTTTTCCTTTTAACTAGTGGATTCTTATGGCCACACAGCTGTTCAGTCTCAATGTGCGTGCGGAAATGTTCTTACTTTCACTACTAACCATAGCCATGAGTTCTACTGTTTACCATTTGACCAAGTGCTGAAGTGAATTCCTCTCTCTGACCACATTTCTTCTGTGAAGTTGACAGCTTTCCACTATCCTTCCATGTTTCAATAAAGTGTTGGAAACTTCTTGACCCAATTCCAGCCGTCTTCCAGTTGTTTTCTGTGCTTGATGCAAGCCAATAATCACAGTAAAATCTTTTCCACAATTTAAACATGTTAATAACTGCAGTAATTATCCTGTCATAGACTCTTAAGCCTGGGTGTCCGATCTTATCTGCAAAGGGCCAGTGTGTCCGCAGGATTTCATACCAACAAAGTAGATCACATGATCAGTTGTTTGAAGGCTGAGCAGTCGATGAATCAAGTAGAATCAGGTGAGCTCCTGCTCATTTGGAATGAAGACCTGCCGCCACACTGGCCCTTGGCGGATAAGATTGGACCCCCCTGCTGTTATGTATTTGGTTATTTAAGTAGTGTACCATTCTCCCTCCGATACCTTTCAGCAGTGAGACCCTGTAAATACTTTGTCAGCTCCTCGTGGACCATAGCTATGCAAGAAGCATGCATTCATGAAGCGTCAGGAATCGATACAGGAAGTGGTAAATTGTTCTGTGAGGTAAATCAGAATTACAGTCACTGACGGCAGGTGCCTGCTGAAATCTTAGACATCATTTTGAGGCCTTATTAAAAATGGGTGTGCACACTTATGCAAACAGGATATTATAGGTCTTTTATTATATATGTTTATTATAATGTTTTCCTCAATGCATATTTTATTTCTCCAGGAAGTGGAAAAATGTCCACCATGGTTTATATTTATATGTTTGACTTTACATCATACAAAAAGCCTTTTTTTCACCACTGTTAGCCAGTTTTGATTTATCCTACCCATTACAAACTGCCTTTGCGCTGTGTGTATGCACACTTGCCTTATGTTACGACCACTCTTATCGAATCATTGACTTAAAGGGTAATAATTTAAAGGATGAGCTCGCTAATAATTAATTCATTAACCAGGAAGCGCCTGCAAAACTGGAGCACCTTTCTGAAGGCTCTCCCAGGAGTGGTGCACATTGAGCTTTTGCTCAGTCTCAGGGCGAGGGGTACCATGACCTGCAATGAGAAACAAATTTAATAAGCAAGGTTTAAGAGTCCTCCCTTTAAGGCCATTATTCAAAGGCGGGGGGATACTATCAGCAGGGTTGATTACAGCACTGCAGGGGGTTCTCCAGGGACCCCGCACTCTTCTTCACTCATATTCCCCCTTTATACATCCCATTCATCAATTACGGCCCGGTGTGGAAGCAGCTCCTGTTCTCAATATGCAGCGACTGGGCAGTGGTTCCACTCTGCATAGATAAAACCACTGCCTGGGTCACCAAGAGCTGTGGCTCGAAGCACTGGGCTGTAAAACCCAATATGATACCGTTTGAATATATTACAGTATCAGATTGTGTTTAGGTTTGCAGTAGGGAGTTAAATAAGGTCAACCAGACACAGATAGTTGGCAAATTTATGGGAAACCAACATAAAGTGTCTTAACTTGTTGGGCCACCTTGACCCACAAGAACAGCTTTAGTTTTGTGTCTGGAACTGAACCGGAGGGATAGAACACCATTCAGTTGGTGTTTTGATGATGATGGTGGAGAATGCTGTCTAACACAGTCCAGACAAAGTCCAGCTCCCACTAGTGTTCAGCTGGGTTGAGATCTGGTGATTGTGAAGGCCTTAACATATGATGATGATTTTCATATTCCTCAGACACCTCATGCTCAGTGATTGGGATACTGTCATCATGGAATAGACCACTTCCAGTCAATGGGTTGTTAGAAATGGAAAATAGTGGCAGCAGTTTGCAGAGCTGGTTTTCCACTGGAAGCATACTGCAACAGTCAATGGAGAAACACCATAACACTGTACTCACATTCTACTACTGTAAGACTGTTATGATGTACCATGGCTTAAAGCTATCTGATAAGAGCATCAGTGTAGAAGTAAAAGAAGAGAAACAAGCTTGAGCAGGAATAAATACGTATCAGGTTAAAGGGTGCCAGAGAATGGAAAACTGTGTACAGGTATAGATGAATAAAGAGAATTAGTACATGGAACTGACATACCATGAACCTCAAACATTGTTGTTCCTCCTTCAAATCCAAATCCAAAAGAGGGTGCAAAAGAGGGTGGTAAAACGGGCCAATTTATTTATTCATCTTCTGAGCTGCTTATCCTTCTGGGTCTCAGGGGATGTGGGAGCCTACCCCAGTGCTCATTGGGCAAAAGGCTGGAAACACTTTGGACAGATCATAAACCCTTCACAGGGGAGACACACAGACATACACATTCACTCACACACTCACACCTAGGGTCAATTTAGCATCTCCAGTTCACCTGCAAGACTGCATGTCTTGACTAAAGACCGGAGCACCCACATAGACACATGCAAACCAAACTCCACAAAGAAATGACCCCAGACACCTTAGCCGGGAATCAAACCCAGGGCCTTCTGGCTGCCCACTGCACCACTGTGTCACCCACGGGCCAATTCTAAAATCCTGAAGTGTTATGTAGCAGTCTTGACTACACTGGCTCACGTTCCAGCCCAGCAAAACAATGACAATAGTGCAACAAGAGTGAAAACGACAGACTGTGCAGTACCTCTACAGGCTGTAAAGGTGATGGCAACACTTTTCATGCCTTTCCCAAGGGACTGTCAATGGGCATGGCTAATGATCATCTTTAAATAAGGCTAAAACTGAGTTCCTATTAATTGAATATGCCATTCCACCTTAAAAGCTGCAGTCTATACCAGATTGACAGTGGCACCAAGTAAGAAAATTCAGATAACCAGTTGGCAAACAGTAAGACACCCACATCTTTAGCAAGATGCTGAACAATATTAACACAAATTTGTTAGTTTGCTCTGCATATGCAGCTTCATTCTAGGGCCCAGTCATAGTGCTGTAAAGGGGCATGTAAAATCTGAGTGTTTTTTGTCTCAACCAAAGTCACATACCTACGATGTAGAACATCAGAGAACAATCAAAGATACTGAATGAGTGCTTTCTATGGCAGCTTTAAACATTTATCAAACATTAAGAAGGCTGCTACTGAGGAACTTCTAAGTGCATCCAGGATCTATCAGGAACTGTTCATAGGAACTGAATCAAAGCTGTCCAGGTGCTGTCAACCCAGAAAAGTACAAATCCATCAAAACTGCACTTCAGTACACGGAACTGGGTAACCGGATCTGTTCACGAAGCAAATTGAACACATTCACACAATGAGGAGAGAGCGAGAGAGAGAGAGAGAGAGAGAGAGAGAGAGACGGACAGAGAGAGGGAGAGAGAGATGGTCATTGTCCTACGTCTTCATTAGTATGCTGGGTGCTTTGTCGCTATGATGGGTGGGTGACTTGGTTGGATGCACTTCTCTCTCTGTCTCTGGTAAATGAGTGTAATTATTTTCAGAGCTGCGGGCGACTCATGCATGTTTTATCCCCCATCTGGATGGAGTGCGCAGCACACGAACAGTGATAAAAGATGTTTCAGGTCCCCGTGTCACTGTGGATGTGTGGGAACGTGGATGTGGACACAGGCAGCGTTGTTTTTTCCCCACCCTCCAGTGACAGGATTGGCTATCAGTATCCCCGCGTCCTGCGCTAGGATTGGCTTGTAGTTCATACAAATCCAAGCACAGGATGGCAAGATACTATCAGAGAGTTTGTTGAGAGGAGAACTGACACTCAGTAATGGACTCCTTGGGCATACACTAGAGGGCGCTCTTGTGAGACTCCAAAGTGAATGAAGATTTTTGTTTTTTGCTAAATTGTTAATCCTTATCCTACAGACAAACATCCTCATTTTCTCATCACTAAAGAGTATAAAATATTTTAACACTGCTGTTCTATTTTTATTTGCTTTTTAACATCAGTTATAAGACTGTGGTGTTCAGATGATAATGATATGATATGATAATCAGATGAGATGATAATCAGAATTAGATGGTTAATTAGTAAATACAGTGCCTGTATTAGTAATACTTCACTCTGTTTGGGAGTTTCTTGAAAGATATAGGCACCACACAGAAAAAGAAAGCGAGAAGGTCTTGAAAATACAGGTCCAGGCTTTTATTGGTCATACTAAAAAGCACACGCATCAAATATAAGTGAATCAGGTACATTTATTTACCTCCAAGTTTATTGTTTTTCACTGACAGAAAAGGTGAAAATATGTGTTATACATATTACAATTAAATTTGCTCATTTGAAGATTTTTTTTTGGCCTGTCAGAAAGTGACTCTCATACCACCATCCTCCCTCAATGAGAGAATAAACATATGTAACTTACTAAATTTCAGAATTGTGATTTTGAAGTATTTTAGTAGCAAAATATGTAGAAAAGGTATAAATATTACTAAACATTGTTTAGTTGTCATAGACACAAGTGGGTTTTCCATTCACCATTTTTTTGAAAATGTGCAAAAAACAAACAAACAAAAAAAAAAAAACATGAAAAAAAAAAAAAAAAAAAAAAAACACCACTCAAATATCACAAAGAGTTTTGCACCTTGCAATTCAGAGCATCCAATGAAACCTGGTGGGAAACTGACCAAATGACCAAAACAGTGGTGAATTTTTGAAAATGTTCAGTATTTCCATTAGAGTTAAACTACTCTGAGGTCCTAATACAGGGATAATGTCCACTACAGATAATAACTTCAGAGGTGCTGGGGCATTAAATATGAACAGGGTTCCACTTTCTCTTGCCAACCCTCTATGAAAGAGAGATTTTTTACAGTAAATAATTTACCTGTGAATTAATCAATGAAGCCTGAAGCTTTCATAGCCTGAAATAGAGAGAGAAATGGAGAGTGATTTCATTGTCTCGCTCGACTTAAACCTTGGCTGTTGTTTTCCTCCATAGCAAGGGAGTAGCTTTTGTAACGAGCATGTGGCGCTTTTTCCCTCTTGGGCTCCATTTACTGCCACAAAAAGGCATTATACAGATGGCACAAACATGGCATGTTTGCATACCAAAAGTCTTTAAATGTCATCTGGGAGATATGGTGTCATATGTTGGCCCACATCTTGCCTGGCCAACAACGGAATATGCTGACTTGAAAGCTGACTTGATGTGCATACTAACCGACTGTGGAGGAATGAAGAAAACTATGGGCGGATATAACAACCAGGATTTAAGTGTGTAGAGAGTTACTTTTCCTTGTTAATGGAGGGTTTCAGTGCCATATGGTCTTCAGTAAGTTCTAGCTGTACAAGACTGTAGTTTCCTAATAGTTAATTTGTTGTGCCTAAAATCAAGTATATTTTTATATGATATTATTTTATAGCTGCCCAAAAAAGCAAGCATCTTCATTTGTGACATTTTTGTCACTTTTAATTAATTTTTTTTTTATCTTAATTTAATTGTGAGACATGCGAATGATTCAAGTTTCATGCTCAGGCACGTATGTGATGTAAGCAAGGATAGACCTTTTCGCTGTACCTTTCTGACCCAACAGCCACAATTGCAGACATTCAGCAAGCAGTGACGCCCTCAGTGAGTCATCCTGTTAGTGCCAGCACTACGCAGGACTACATGCATATAGACAATTAAGACAACTGCCTTTAACACCACATTGTCGCCAAGGACTGCAATGGTGTTGTGCCAGACAGTCATGGAGTGACTCAGAATGGCAGCAGATCTTCAGTGATGAGTCCAGCTTTTGTCTTGGTGGAGACGAACGGTGTGTTGTCATACATCACACATCACCAGAAGGCCTGGTGTCACTCCACCTCCACCCCTACCATGCAATCTACAGGAACTGTGTGAGAATATTCAAGCTGCATGGGACGGATTATCACAGGACACCATTAGGAACCTCTACAACTCCATACTGAGACGTCTGGCATGTTGCGTTAGCAAACATGGTGGCCTCACGCCATACTGAGACATTCTGTATGTTTAGCTCAATAAATATTGCCCATATGAGTCTAAATAATTTATTGTTCCTGGTAACCTTTATCTTCCTTCCCAATAGCATTGCAATCCAACACTTCCTTCTGGGTGCAATTATTCTTTTGATGATGAGCGTAGATACGGGTTAGTGACCTTATTGAAGCAACCAAAACCATTTGACTTAAAGATCATCCTAATAAACTATTGTTCCTGCTTTTAGTGCAGTTCATTAATATATTGTACATTGCTGATATCGAAAGGAAGGCTTCCTTTTCTTCCTCCACCCTGGCTCCACCTACTCTCACACACCTTCAGTTGATCTAGGACTCATATGGACTACTATTTATACTCCTTTGTTTGCTCTGACTGATTGCAAAGTCTCTACCAGAGTTCTGTATTTCTACCAGAGTTCTGAGCCGTGTTTCTATCTTGGCTTTTGTGATTATGGATTTGTCTCTATTGATGCCTGCCTGTGTTTTGACCCATGCCTGTTCTGATAATGATTCTTGGACAAACTGTAATAAAACCAGTCTGCACTTGCAACCTGCCTCAAGCCCCTTGTTACAGGAAGGAACCCTGTATCTCCATTGTTTGACACAGTTTGAAAGTGTCTCTTACCCTTTACATTGGGTGTAAATTTCATGATGTATGGACCAAAATAAATGGCCTTTTTGTACCTCGAAAACAGTCTGGTTACATTGACCTACCCCAAAAAAAAGGTAAGTTTTTCCTTCACTGTTATCATTTCAGAGATACGAGGTTGTTCTGACATTCATGCGGCATACTTACCTGAATGCAATATGCACTTTACCTTAAACCTCTACTAGAGTTTCTCATACTTGACAAGAGAGAGTCAAACTCTTAAGTGTTATTGCTCTGAGACCAAATGCAAAATCAAATTATACATTGGTTCGCTGGGTGGGGTGGAGGGCCAGAAGACCCCATATGTCATGCATTATTCCAACACATTCGGAGTGTTCTCAGCCCGTCAAAGCAGTATGTCCGTCAAGGCAGAGCCAGCTTTGAGCTTCTGGAACCTCAGATCAAGCAAGGGGCGTTTAGATATGCGCCTTGTGTACAGAAAGCGTGTCGGCGGCTATATTTGCCTGATGTGAAATTAGAATACATTATATGTCATATCCCTCATTGCCTCTGTAAATTGGATTCTGGTGAATGGTGGCGCGGGGTTGCTGCCTCAGCCTCCCTTCTCCTCCATTTCTCTCCTTCTCCCTCACTCTCCTTCTTTTCCTCTCCCTCTCTCTCCGCAGCCATTTGCAGGAGATGAAAGCGATCTGCGGCAAATTTGTGTATAATATATTATAATGACATGGCTCGAGGTGCTTCCATGACTTCCAGTGGCAGTCCCTGGAAATAAGCTAATACGGAATTCTGCTTGCCTGTGTAAAATAAAAGAGCTCAAAATGTGCCTGGAGTTGGTACAGTAAAGACAGAGAACAGGGACCCGTATAGCGTGAGCACAAAGCAAGGTCATCCAGTTTTACAGTGAGGGGCTAACACTGGGAAAAGCCCAGCTATTCCAAACAATGATGTCCGGCTATATTGTCAGTTTGTACCTTGAAATTGTCACTTCATAAGTGTAGGGAATAACATTATTTACATCTTTAACATCTTTATTCTCATTCTTATATCAAAAATTTTTAGATCCCTTTTTGTCTGGTTGGGTAGACTGATCGGGAATGGTTTTATACAGCTTTTTGACTGGATGCATGGTTTCCATGTGGCAAGAGATTTTCCAGATTTTCTTCTCATTAAGAATGAATGGGTTGGAAAAGTGCATGCCCATCTACTGTACTACTGCTTGACCCAGAGACACAGTTTCTGATACGCATATCTCAGGACAGACCCCCAAGCACAAACTGAACGTTGGTTCAACCCACACTCGTCTGTTTTTTCTTTTTTCCCCATCATTCCCATTAATTTTCGGTCCCACTCAAACCCTATTGCTTCCTTTGACCTTTAACCATACTGACCTGCACTCCTCTAGGTGTCGTTTACTCACCCCTCATTCCCCCCATAGCAACCACAGCCTAGCAACAGCCTAGCAGGAAGTGGGAATCATTAGGGCTGTGCAACCATTCCACGCTTCCTTCAGGAAATGCACTTCAGTAGCTCTTATTCTTCGTTTTGTCCACTAACTAGTCCCACAGTTTTCGAGATATCGAATTCTAGGATTGTTCAGTCAGATCAGGAATGTTGTGCTAGTATATAGCTTTTTGATCAAACTTACTTTTTTTAGGAAAACGTTGATAAATGCAGAATTGTTTTCCATTCAGAATGAATGAATTGGAACTGCTGTACTTCTGCTCAACCGAGAGACACCATTTCCCATACACTATCTCAGGGTAGACCCCCCCGAGCACAAATTCAATGTTGGTCTGATCCGCACTCGTCTCTTTGTCTGTTTTTTATCCCTTGTTTGTCCCATTCATTTTTGACCCTACCCAAACCATACTGTTTTCTTTGACCTGCATGGACTCAGTCAGGGCAGTTCCCTGCACTCCTCTATGTCGGTTAGGCTATTATAATAATAACTGCTTCATCATTTAAGGTGGAACAGAAAAATCTGAAAAGACGCTGGAGAATAGGAAGCCAACTTCAGCCATAAGGCTTAGTAGGAATAATTTGATAGTCTAAATGTTTTTTTTTTTTTAATCAGAAATTGTTTAAAAGCATTAAAAGAATAATTAGGATATTTTGATTTTATCTAGGGGGAAGGAATAATATTAATTTATGCATAGCTGACATCGTTAACTGCTAGGTAGCCTAATTTGCTGTCCTGATCATTTTCTATTGCTTATATGCTCACCAGACAAAAATGAGTCACCTGTGACTGAAACATACCTAATAGTGTGTTATATATCCATGAGCATCAATAACAGCTGTGATATGATTTGGCATATACTGGACAAGTTTCTGAGGAGAATTTCCGGTAGACTGGGATTTTTGCCGTGCTGGTAGACCCGTATGACAGTTCGCTTCCATACCTGCAGATTCAGCTACTTCCTTCACACTATGGCCTTTGGCATGCCCAAATGCAATCACTCCTTTTAGCCAATCATTAACATCTGCTTTATGACTCATTTTCCACACATCGAACAAGACATTTATTGCACTGTACCACCTCTTCTCAATCTATGGATCCTGTCACACACCCGGCAGGTATTTATAACCCCATCATCCTCATGCAGCACCATTTGCAGGAGCCTGAAGTGACTAACACCTATTTTTTTAGCTTATTTTCAACTGCATGTAGAGGACAGCTTTTACACACCTTGTAATGTTTTTTCCACCAAGTTATAGAGAGTATTATCAAGTATCGGTTTTGACAAGCAATATCGACATCAATATCTCTCCGTAAGTATCATCCTTATAGTGCATGTTCTACTCTACGTTAGGTTTGCCCTGCTCTCTCCTACATAGGTTAAGTTACATTTCTCATACAAAGCCTTTTTATTTAGGTTACTGGTGTTAATATTTTTGGTCTAAACCCTGGTCTAAATTTGGTCTAAATTATATCCATACATAGTTCCCAATGCACCAGCGTCTCGTTTCCCCCCTTTTTTATACTCCATTCAGGTATTGTGGCCCGTTCGGCCTATTCACCAGCCACCACTCTTCTTTGTGCCGTTTGAATAGAGCCTACAGTGATGTATTTCTCCCTCGGAGTGAACACGCTCTTGTTTTTGTAATGATAACCATCTCAACCATTTGTACCGCCCTGCTGAAAGTGACAGATTATTTGTGGCTCTTCTGGCAGGAGCCCAGCTCCTGCTTAATTGGCACCCGAGCTCCACTCCAGCACAAAGAGGCAGGGAGTGTATGGGGGTAACTGCAGCACTCCTGCACACTGCCGACTGCCGACTGCTTATGGATTCAGGATCAGAGTCAGGTTTCATCACACACACACTTGCGCACATACACACACACACACATGCGCTTACTGACACCGGCGGTTTCGCTGTCAGTCTGTTGGAAATGTGGCGTGTATGCAGTCTGCTTCATTGAGCTTATTTGGCAAGAGAGAAACACACACACGCATACACACGCACACACACACACACACACACACACACTTTATCAGCATTTGTGCCTGGGTCTCCATGGCAACTGTATAATGGATTTGCCCTAATTCAATCCCAGAAGCAATGCTTAAGCGTAAATGAAAAAAGGCAACAACAGAAAAAAAAGCTTGCGCCTGAATTCTTCTCCAGTCACATGTCAGGAGGCGAGGTAATGCTACGATAGCAGAAAGAACACACACACAGCCCAACAATACGAAATAAATAAAGAAAGAAAGAAAGAGAAGTGTGCCATCACTCTCTTCTCCGCCTGCTGTCTCTGGCACTTCTCCCTCTCTCACTCGCCCCACCATCCTGTTCCTTCGCTTGCTCTTTCTCTCCACTTCTCCCTCTCTCTCTCTCTTCTCTCCACCCCTCCCCCTTTTCTGTTTGCTCTCTCTCCCTCTCCCTCTCTGACATTCACAATGTGGGACCCCATTGGATTTCATTCCAACCTTTAGATTTGTGCTTTATTACGAACCCCCTTCTTGAAATAGAATGGGGATTATAGGCCGGGTCAGAAGCGTTTCAAAGTAATAAAGTCTGGAAAGAGAGCAGACGCACAGAGAGAGAGAGAGGCAGAGAGAGAGAGAGAGAGGAGGACAGGAACAAGAAAGAGAAAGAATAAAGACAAATAGAGACAGAAAGTGGAATACAGAGAGAAAGAAAAAGGAAGATAAAAAATAGGGGAGGAAGAAAGAGAGAGAATAAAAAGAATGGAGTAGAGAGAAGACATAAGAGAAGATGAGATAGAAGAGGAAAAGATAACACAAAGTAGAAAGAATAAAAAAGACAAAAAGGAATAGGGCAAAAAGAAAGACTAGAGCAAAACAGAAGAAAGAGAAAAGGGCAAAAGAGAGAGAAAAGTAAAAATGTAAAAGAAATAGAACGGGAGAGTGTAAGAGAAAGAAGAGACCAGAAGGATGGGATTAAAAAGACCAAAATATGAGAGTGAGAGAAAGAGAAGGAGAAAAAGAGCGAAGAAGATGAAAAGAAAAAGATAAACTTTACAGCAGATGAGTGTTCTCAGTGCAGCTTTACTGAGACACAGTCGGTCAGTGGTCAGTGATAGAGGGACCGGGAGACCAGGAAAGGCTTCTGAACGAAAGCTCTATGTTCAGTCTGCTATAATACTGACCTGAGATACTTCACTGCATATGAGGGAAGCACTGTTTTCCCTGAGTATATCAGCTCTGCATTGTGGTGCTGTGCACCAGCTTCATCCAGAATAGACCTCAAAGTGGATTTGGCTTTAATACTGTTATTCATTTTTATTCATGTCTTAAATATGATGGGCCCTGTTCTGCTGGGTCCTCTGCCAGGGGGTCTCACTGCCTGAGCTACAGTCCTGCATATCTTCGCTGCTGTATGAAAATCTAGTAACTAGATATAGTAGCTTTACAGGAGAAGCAAAAAATGTTTTTATCATGCTATCAGTTAACGTAAAGTTAGAGGACCTTAAAAGGTGTCCTTTAAAAAAATTAATTTGAGTCATGAACTGATCTACTGTTATCTTCTAGCATTTCAATTATTTGCTTGAATTCTTTAGGGCTGAGAATATTTTCATATATGAATATTCTGCTGAATATTTGCTTGTATACTCTAATATTCTAATATTATACTTATATACAAATATTTTATTAGCAGTACATGCTAAATGCTAATTCTGTCAAATCTGATGACGCCCAACCTAGCTGTTGTTTGAATAAGAGAGTGTCTACTTTAACAGGAAGGGGCTGTTTGACTGACATGCAATACAGCCAGTGCTGTGTAGGGTAAAAGCTGGTTGGTGCTGGTTGACCAGCAAAAACATGCTCAAAACACAACAAGCATCTTGACGAGCATCTTAGTCGTGTGTTGTGTTTTGAACAGGTTTTTCGGCAAAGTAGCCTGTTGCTACTCTCTGTGTTCACGTATACTGTATTATATTTCAGCCAAATTCCTTATAAAGTTGTTCTCATACATAATTTTGGTCATTTTTGCTGCTGTGCGCAAAAAAATTGGGCACACTGACACGTGATAGTGGAGTTTTTAGCGTGGCTTGATTAGATTTTTAACTAGAAACAATAAAGATTTGTGTTTCCACAGTTTATCTCTCATCAAAGCATGTTTATTTTAATCATTGTTTTACCCACAATCCTACAGTTGCTACTTTTCTCCACTTAGCGTGCCCAAGACCCGCCTACTACTACTGCAGGAGAAGGAAATTCAAATGACATGTGAAACAACCAATCGTCTATATATATAGCAGGAGGCAATCTTATGACATAAACAGACACTCAGGAAAACACAAGTATACTGTGGGCGGAGACTACCGTTCACTCAGCTGAACAATAAAACTTTGATTCTCGTTGGACCAGTGCATATACATGGAAATGTGGATAGCCAATCAGAATGCAACTGGCAGAATCCTTACATTGTAGTCAGGCTAAAATCCTAAAGATATCAGACTCTATCGTCTACTTGTGGGTGGAGCTTCTGTGACTGACCACCAGAAACCTAACACCACAATGCATTCATTTTATGTTTCGTAGTTAGGCCCAGTGCAAGCCTTTCGATCAAACATTGGAGCTATAAGACCTGACAGACGCTCGACCTTTAAGAATACTATTGTTAATGCATAGTATATACTATTTTCAGTCTTCTACTCATTAACATGACAATTCTACCACATAGAACTCTATTGCTCCAGGAGGGACTTTGGTACGTGTGGTAATAAAACTAGAGATTTTTATAAGAAAGCTTCTCTTGATGGCACACGGAAAAGCTCATGGAAGTTGTGATATGTGGCAGCACGTTGAATTAAAGCAGTTTCGCTGTATCTGTTCATACCTCTGCAGCAGGACTTGAGCTTTTCAACGCACCAGCACCAGGCACGGATACCCAGATGAAGGCAGCTGTCGTAGTGCGGAGCTTGAAGCCTGACATATTCCCACATCTGGTCCCTGTGGACTGCCTGTGATCTGCCTGCATCTCACCCTCCCCCCAGGGCAAAACTGCTCTCACCCGAGACCATCTCATCACCCTCCTCCATGCCTGTCTCTCTCTTTCTCCCCGTCTCTTTCTCCCTGTCTCTCTCCTGCACTATTACCATCCTCCTGTCTTCCGACAAGACTTCACACCCCCACAAACGGCTTCATCTATTCACCTTTAGAGCTGAAATCCGACATGGAGAGTGGGAGAATGGTGTCATATTCTTGCAAGCACAACGTCACCTCAGCCAGAGGAATCCACCACAGGATGAAAAGATCCCCCAGCGCCTTCCTTAGCATGCCTTTTATCCTACTAGCTTACATATGCCACTGAACTGAAGGAGTAGTACAACCAAGAGGTAGCTAACATGGCTAACAATGGATTAAAGCTAACATTGCCTATTATGATGTTACGCTACCTGCCAAGCCAGTTAGCCATGCTTTTGTGTGTTGTTGCCCTCATTAAAGATGGGAAATTCAGCATAAAGACTTTTATGCATACATATACACGGTGACTCTCCTCTGCTTCCTGATTTCATTGGAAGTTTAACTCAAAGTCAGTGCACAAGAGATTCCCACATCTTTTGTCACGTTTGCAAGCCAGAGCCTTTAGCCACATTAGCATACTTTTACACTGTCTATCATTAGGTCGCATTATTAGTCATCTTAGCTAGCAAGCTTTTGCTTGCACTATAAAACATTAGACATGTAGTCTGCTATAATAATAATAAACTGAATTTATAAGCGCCTTCATGACACTTAATGACAAAACATCGTAGCAAAAAGTGAGTGACAAGACACACAACAATAATAAAATCACATAACACACTGAAACACAACATCAAAGTGTTACAGAATTACAACTACAAATTCAGAAAAGCAACCTTGAAAAGATAAGTAGTTGCCTCTTAAAGATATGTAGTGATGGGCACGTTCGAAGATTCAGGCGGATAGAATTCCGTAACTCTGGACCAGCAATGCTGAAAACTCTATCACTACACATATGTAATTTGGCAGAAGGGAAAGAGAACAAATAAGCATCAGCAGACCAGAGCGGACATGAAGGATGGTATCTGGACAACAAAGCAGGAACGTAATTCTGAGCCAAACCATGTAATGATTACAAAAACGGAGTAATATTTTATATTGTGTATGGTATTGAACCGGTCTCAGAGTTATGTGTTTCCACGATCTAGTGCATGTAAGGACTCTGGCTGCTGAGTTCTGGGCATATTGGAGCTTCTGCAGATTACTAATGGGGAGCCCAACTAGGACTGAATTGCAATAATCCAGTCTGGAAGTAATGAAGGCATGTATAAGGGTTTCAGCTATAGAGTCAGGTGAAGGATGCACTCTGGCAATGTTCTTGAGGTGGAAAAAGGCAATTTTAGTTATATTGTTATTATGAGCCTCCAGAGAAAGAGAAAATAACACCAAGGTTATGGACCTGGGCCACAGGCATAGTACAGCTCCACTATCCCTTTAAAAAGATGCTCTGATGTAAAAGACAAAACCATCACCAGTGTTGCTGACTATTTTCAATGTAAGTAAGTAAGTAAACTTTATTTATAAAGCACTTTCCAAACAACCTGCGTTGACCAAAGTGCTGTACATAAAAATACCTAATGATTACACATGAATACATACAACCAAAACACAGATAAAAGAAATCAGATAAATATGTTAAGTAAATAACATATATTAAAATAAGTTTAAAATAAGTTTAAAAAAAAAACACAGGTAAGGGATATATTGAACAACTATAAAAAATACATTTTCAGTGTACTGTTGGGAAGGCATGCTGGAAAAATCTTTAAACCTCAAATTAGCATATTTTTGACATCTTTGCCACATGTTTGCATTCTGCCAGGTGTGAGATGGTCTTAGCCCATTGCAACTCTCTGTGACCACATATACTGTATTAGAGTTCAGCCAAATTCCCGATAAAGCTGTTCTCGTTCTCGTCATTTTATTCCTTTATATTCTCAGTGTGAGGTGAAACAATAGCGCACACTGACACTGACAAAGTGGAGTTTTTAGCACGGCTTGATGTGATTTTCTATATTGAAACTAGAAACATTAAGGATTTGTGTTTTCACAGTTTATTTCTCATTATAATGTGATTATTTTGTTGTAAATGCAGTTTTACCCACAATCCTTCAGTTGCACAATTAACCCCACTGCTGCAAGAACCTCTCTCTTTCAGTCCAGTTAGTTCCGGATGAGCTGCTCTGCCTCCACAACTGACCACCACCAAAACCACTGCCAACAGAGGTGCTGCGGAAGTCTCTACAGTGAGATGTTCTGGTTTAAAGAGGAGGAGAACTCTGTATCTGGAGAGGGACGTCTGAAAAACTTCTTTAGAGTGGATTATTGAAGGAAATGTGCAAAGGGCTTTGGTTTGCTAGCTGGCAATTGCAGAAGGACACCATAGCTATTGTTAGGCCAGACTCCTTCTCATTGCAACTGTATAATGGGGAACTACCTTCAAATCACTGTAATGGAGAGAATAGATTTCTCAAACAAAAGAAATGAGTAATCAGATGAAACTTGAAGAGTTACACTAATGCTTGCTTGGCTGTGTTTATTGCCATATAGAACAGTGGCACGGCTAGCGGTCAGGACTGGCCGACACCACAGGGGTTCCCAATGGCTATATGACATATTTGCATAATGCATGCTGGGTAACGCTAATAAACGAAAACATGAAAATGATAAAAACTGGGTATATGGTCAAACTGATGAGCCTACAAAGCACATTTAGGCCAGGATTTCGGTTTAACTTTAGACATCTGCTGGAAGCCTATGAAGGCGAGCTTGTCAACAAACAAGAGCAAAGAGCGATATGGTGGTGGAGTGAGAGAGTGAGCGAGGAGGAGAGTGTAGGAGTCTGCAGAGTGGAACAATGGTCCATTATGCAGCGGCAGCAAATGATCACCTCTGAGCGCGGACGAGGGGGCACCTGTCAGGCCGCCTGCTGACGGCTCCATCAGAGCCGCTGGGACCTGCTGGGGCTCCTTGGCTCGCCTCGGCCTCCTCCTCCTCTCCGTGTGTGTGTGTATGTGTGTGTGACAGCACCACCGCTGGGGCCTGCCTTCCTGCTTATTATCAGGGATGATGGCTGGAGAAGAAGACTGCTCCTTCTCCCTCCCCCACCGCCATCCATCTCCATGCTCCTCCAAACTAATGCTGGGATCCGTTCTCATTTCGCAATGTTTAGCCTATCAGCAGGACATGTTGTTTGTCTGTTTGCGCTGTGCTCAGTTTGCTGCCACTCGAGAACGAACTGCACATAGGACTGGCAGCACTGTGGCCACAACGGACGAGGAGAATGGCGGCTAAGAAATGATAGACACTCGAGGCAGAAAACCATGACAACTGGTGGACTTTGCTGGCTAGGCCTTGCCCACATGACACAAAAGAAAACAGACAACTGGCACCGGGGCTTGGAGGAGGGAAGTAAAAACCATCCGGTGTAGTATAGTAGGAGGAGGCCACTCACTAGAGTACGTGAGATGCCTATAGCTCTGAGGAAGCACAGAGTGGTTTTAGAAGTGATTAGCATCAATTAGATCAAGCTGCAGAAAAAGCCATGCTAGGAGGCTAGCTAGGGTGAGCTACACATTCAACACAACCACTCTTTTTAAAGCTGAAGTTTCAGATAGCATTTGTATTAAACATATTTCTGGCTGTTCGCTTTTGAATATAAGCATCTGATGTTTTCCCAGATCCACGTTATTCCTCATTTTCAGATCAATTTCACCAGCTTTTGGCTTGTCTTAGCTTGGCTAAGCTTTTGTAATGAAAGTGACATTTGATTTGAACATTACAGCCTGCTAAATGTAGCCCGAATAGCTTATTTCACAGGAGGTTGCTCCCATTGCTAATTAGCAAAGCATTCGCTGATATTATCCACAAAAGGGTCATTCCATAAAAACAGTGCCATCTGAGTCAACAACGTTCAATGCCTTGTATTAGAGACAGAAATCTGGTAGTAAGTGTGTCATACTTAGCAGTATAAATTCATCATTAGATCATCACAGCACAGTGTCTGTATTTTTAGGAATTAAGGCATTTTCACATGTCTCTACAGACAAACAAACAACTTTTTTTTATCTAAAATTTTTACAAAATAAAAGTTGTATTAACATCAAACCTGACTTGATGTATATATGCATATCTGTTTCCAGATATACTTGTAAAAACTAATATTAAAAAAATAATGCAAATAATGAAAACCTGCTTGTTAAACCTTGTCTTTTTCACCTGAGCTGGGCAGCACAGAAAATGGGCTAACAACCAAGACACAAGGATATGGTTTCATAGCAAGCAAAACGACAGCACTGCAGCATGATGAAAGATGAGAGCTTAAGCCAGTGTATTTAAGTAAACAGGCCAGGTGTCTTGTTTTCCGAGGACAGAGCATGATTTGGGCTATAGCCATGGGGCTTTTTACTGTGGATGTGTAACCCACCCTTAAAGTGGCTTAATTTTTGTTTTGTTGTTGTTTCTTTGAAGAAGTTTTTGTTAATTTAATTTCTTTTGCACAGGACTTTTAATTTGTTTTTCAGACACATGTTGTGGTTAGGCTCTCTCCACTTACTGCCCTTTGCTTCAGCGCCCCCTCTAGGTTGGTTCATTGTGCAGTTTTTCTTCGTTTGGAGAGTAGAACAGTCGCGTGGCTGCTCATAGAGACTTGCATCCACTGAATCATATATTCACCGTTTGCTTCTGATAAAGCCTCCAGAATGTGTCTGAACTGACTATTCTTCATATTAGTGAGGCTGCTGAAAGAGCGAGCGAGAGTGAGGGGCTCGTCAACGACGCTGCTGCTGTGAATCGCCGTTGGAATCACATACAGCTTGGTCCTTTGACTCCAACGGGACACTGGTTAACCTAGTCCTGCACAGTAAGACTGTTCTGCACTGTGGAAACTGAGTAAAAGTGGTCATTCAACAACACTTCAACAAACAAAATTTTGAGCTGCAGCTATTTTATTTCTTTCATGAATGACTATTCATATGTTCATTCATATGTATTCATAGATATATATGTATATAATTACAGTTAAGAATTTCAACTCCTAAAAGTGTGTGTGTGTGTTCTATTTTGCAAATTGATGATTTTCTCTGTTAGCTGCGAAAGTGAGATCTGAGTATGAGAAGGTATTCTTTTGTTTCATGATCCCTTTCAACATCCGAGCCCGGGACATTGCCCTATCTGTTGGTAGTGATCCTAGACCCTGTGTATTATTTCCTCCATTAGCAACCACCAGATTTTACTTATACTGGGTTACACATGTTTACTGCCAAAACATTTGATATGAATATTCATTTTGTTGTAAGACATGCTTCATAGTTTATTACAGTACAACAGTTACCATGGGCAAAATACATAAAACTCAAACTGTACTCCCTTTTTTATTTACGGCATTTAGCTGACGCTCTTATCCAGAGCGACTTACAAGATCATTCATATTACAGGTAGGCCAATGTAGTGTTAAGAGTCTTGCCCAAGGACGCTTATTGGTGTAGCACAGCATAGTTACCCAGACCCGGGAATCGAACCCCCCATCTCCCACATGGGGCGGTAGCTCCCTGGAGGTTAGTGGTGTTATCCGCTGAGCCACACCAACCACCTATTTCAGGTTTTCATTTCAGCAATCTGATCACCTTGCAGTAAAGGCTTGGATCCAGGTGTCTTAACATGTCTCAATGATGCCTCACTAAAGAATGAAATGATTGTGAAAATCACATCATGCATGGTGGCAAACTTAACAAACGGATGTCTTCATAGGAGCCGAGTATCAAAGCTGGTAAATTTTGGTACATTTTGTTCAAACTTTCACATGGCCCTGCCATGTCCAAAATGTCACCCAGTATTGAAAGCAAGAAACATTTTTTTTACACAGTTTTACACAGTCGAGTCACATTATTATAACCAGTGGCAGCACGTAGCTCATGAAGGAAGTCATGTTTTCGTGGCCCACTTATCCATAAGGAAGGCACTCTCAACCCTTTAGGGTACGAATCCATCCTTGCAAGTCACGTACACCCATACATGCTAATTGTCTTCCCTGGGCCGGATGGGACCTTCCAGCAAGACAATGCGACTTGAACACAACTGAGCATCTGTGGGACCACCTTGATCGTTGTGTATACTCTATGGATCCTTCCCCACGCTGTGGGATGCACTGCAGTCAGCAGGGCTTCAGATACCTGTGACAACCAACCAGGACCTTACTGACTCACTCCCAGCCCATCTAGCTGCTGTTCGTGCTACTCATGGCAGTTACTCTGTATATTAGTATATCTGTATATCATAATAATGTGACTCGACTGAGTAGTTACAGATTATATTCACAGAAACGTAATGTATTCATAAAAGCGACTGTTAAAAGCCTTGGTCTTGATAAGCAGCATGTCATCAGTTTAGCCTCAAATATTTAAATAATTCTCATTATTATTTTACCCCAAAAACCCATAAAAATTGTTAACCGATGTTGGAAAATCTGACTGACGTAGGATTCAAACTATTATCATGAAAATATTCCTTGATATGAAGAAATTTCAAATTAACACGTCTTTTTGATTCCGATCTAAAGCAGCATTCTAGAAGAACCATCATATTCCGTGACTACGCTCCGCAGGTTAGTTGTGTTTGTCATTCCGTGTTCAGGTTGTGAGCAAAAACCTCCATCTTTTATTTAAATCTCAGGGTATTCCAAGCTGATGAACAGATGTTCTGCTAATTTGCAGCAATTAGCCTACTTCTTTTAATGTCTGCATAGTGTTTTTCACAGCCTTAGCAGACTTTCTGAGCGCAGCTCTGCTAGGCTGGATATGAGCTTTATATGGACAGTTAGAGTCTAATAGCTCACCCAACATGAAGGGTCATGCTGTAAAATCCCAATGAAAAAGCCATCAAACAATAAAGCAGTGCAATAAAGAGTGTTATCAATAAGAAGATCTTAATTTTGCAGTGCTAAGTGGCTAAATGCTAACATTTATCCATTCACTATTCTTTCTCTCATAAAATAGGCTCAATCAGGTGAATAGAATAGATTACCGTTGTGTCAGTGGCATCCTAGTTTGTAGAGATAAATTGAGATGTTGTGTGTGTGTGTGTGTGTGTGTGTAGGTGTACACGCATGTGTGCTACGGTAAACATGCAGAGCTTGTCCCCAGATGACAGCACGCTAGCTGGCTGGCACAGACAAACGAACACATACACACACATACACCTGCCCAGCTGCCTGTCACTGAACAGGTGGAGTGGAACAGAAGGCGTTCATGCTTTCCGAAGCATTCCTTCCCTCACACCTCACCTATGCTCAGCAAGGAGATTCCGATCAGGGAAAGCATCTGCAAAATAAGCAGCCGAGGAACAAAAAAAAAAAAAAAAAAAAAAAAGACTGCTTGAAAACGAGCTAAGAGGAGGTAACGGGGCTGACTCTGTTGTTTACAGTGATGATGGTGTAATAGCTGCGTAACTGAGATGATGTGGGGTGGGGAGGTGTTGTGAACAGCAGGAATGAAATGGCTTCCTGTTAGATGGAGGTGTTTTGATGTGTTCAGCTGGGTACGTCTGAGGCAGGAGGGCTGCGCTGTGTGTGTTTTGGGGCGGCTGGGAGGGTTTCTGGAGGATAAACGGCGTTTTTTTGTGCTGTCTCTGTTGTGTCTGTTTTGTTTCTGTCGTCTGGGCTTCTTTAGGGTGGAACAGATGTGTGTGCTGCACACACACCTGTTCGACTCTGACGGCTGTCAGCCATCAGAGCCATTGTTTATTAAAAGCATGAATTCAAAACACCTTCCTATCAGCCTCTCTGCATTAGGGCTGGACCGATATAAAGATTTTATGATCAATATTTAAGTGCTAAACATCCGGATCAATGGAAATATCAGTAGATTTGATTGAATATGGTCAAAATGTGGTACAAATTCATTGGTCAAATATCATTGTTAGCTCTCAATGGTCACGGTTCATAATAAACAGCACAAACATGGCAGTTTAATGGTTTTCCATACTGTAAAAAGTTTTTCATTTTATCTAAAAAAGATACAAGCAAATGACACAAGCGTACATGGG
The DNA here is from genome assembly GCA_034552555.1 of Semaprochilodus insignis. NCBI lineage: Eukaryota > Metazoa > Chordata > Actinopteri > Characiformes > Prochilodontidae > Semaprochilodus > Semaprochilodus insignis. The sequence goes on along the minus strand of CM067490.1, from coordinate 19,776,282 downwards.
TTCTGCAGCATTGATCCAAAACACACCAGCAAGTCCAATTCTGAATGGCTAAAAAAAACAAAATGAAGATTTTGGAGTGGCAGATTCAAAGTCCAGACTTAAATCCGATTGAGATGCTGTGGCATGACCTTAAACAGGTCATTCATGCTTGGAAACCCTACAATGTGGCTGAATTAATGTGGCCCCTCCACAGAGATGTTAAAGACTCATTGCCAGATATTGCAAACACTTAATTGCAGTTAGTTGCAGCCAGTTATTAGGTTTATGGGGCAATTACATTTTCACACAGGGCCAGGTTGGTTTGGATAGTTTTTCCCTTAATAAATGAAATCATCATTGAGAAACTGCATTTTGTATTTACTCAGGGTATCTTTGTCTGATATTCAAATTTGTTTGATAATTTGAAACATTTAAGTGTGATAAATGTGCAAAAACAAAAGAAATCTGTAAGGGGCAAATACTTTTTCATAGCACTGTATATGGTAAACGGAGATGACAAAACAAACAAAGAATGTAGATACAAGTGAAGTGAAGTGGCCAGTAGGTGTACATCCCAAATTTAAAGGGCTAGCTCTAATAGCCATGGTTCACTACTGCCAAAATAACCCACACAAACCATTAAGCCTTGTCAAATGAGGTAGTTAAGGGGCTTCTAGTTTTAGGGTCCGTTGTAGACGTTGTTATAGAGTTTAAATTTCATATCTTAATGTGTCTTAGCTTGCTTGTACCATGGTTGTAGCAATATTCATATTCATTCCATTCCTTAGAGAGCTCATAATATAAAGTATCCAGTGATACTGGGAAGGAAAATGCATGTAGGACAAGAAATGTTTTGGCTTTGGAATATTTTGTGCACCACAGGGAACAACAACAGCGAAAAACACCATTTATTTTTCCCTTAGAGAACAAGATTCAGAGCTTACACTTGAGTTTCTTATTTGGACACAAAATCATGCAAAACGTCAGTGGTATATTGGCTCTAATTTGTCTTATTTTTCTTCCTTTAGATAACAAAAGTTTACAAAAGGCTCATAGAAGAATTTTTAAAAAGGTTTAGACAGACGGCAAATTTTTGCATAGCAGCCTCTGTGTAGTGAACAATGTCTATTCCGTATTGGCCAACTGCTACACACATCATCAAAAGAACAGTTGCACCCAGAAGTGTCAGATTGCAATGTGATATGGACAGAAGATAAAGGTTACCAGGAGCAATAAATGATGATAAATTTAGACTGATATGGGCAAAATATATTGAGCTATACATACAGAAGTAGGGTCTCTCAGTATCTTAAGGAAACCATTCTCACACAGTTCCTGCAGATTTTGTGATAGGGGTGGAGGTGGAGTGACACCAGGCCTTCTGGACATGTGAGGCGTGACAACTTGGTGCTGACCACGGACGGTGCCTCCCCACACGGATTCGTTGGTCGTCTCCACCAAGACGAAAGTGAGACTCGTCACTGAAGATGACCCGCTGCCATTCTGAGTCACTCCAAAAATTTAATGCTCTACATGCATGTCCTGCGTCACGCTGTTACTAACCCGGATGACTCATGGAGGGCATCACTGCTCGTTGACAGTTCACAGTTGTGGTGGTTGGATCAGTCAGGTACAGAGATAAAGGCCTGTCCTCGCTTACGTTACATGTACGGCCGAGTGTGAAACTTGAATCATTTGCATGTCTCACAATGTAAAACCTTCCCACCAAGTTTCATTCCTGTCGGTTGATTCCTTCTGGGCGCAACGATTTGTGCAACTATCCTTTTGCAGATTAGTGTATATGGACTAGGCCGTGGTCTGAGTTATTTCAGTGGTTTTATATAAATACCAATGGCTGTAATTCTATGAAATACCGGTTCCTATTATTCACGTTTGATACTAGCAGTAGAACAAAGAAACCCATTTTTTTCCACAACACATCACACTAACTTTTGAACCTAATGTGCCTCGCTATTTACAATAGAAGGGTGATTTAAAAGAAACACTGCACAGTTGAGCATGATGTAATGCTACAGTATTACTCATGTCCGTAATTACTTCCTCTGTCAAGGTATTTCAGTAATTCGGAGGTCAAGCGCATTAATTATATCTCCTTTAAATACAATAAAAAGTAATGGGAGCCCTCTGGTAAAATGCTGCTGAATTCATGATGCCTAAATGAAGTTATCACTTTTATTAATGTTCATCTATTCTTCTTCATCTATTATAAATCTTACAAGAGATCTATTTTACTGAGTGGTCAGGTTTCAGAGAATGGTCCGGCGTTATCGAGGGCAATTTTAAAATTAAATTGAAAGTCCCTCTCTTTGCGTTTTAATGAGAGCGTTGGACTGATACCTTAATCAGAGTTGTCGTGAGGAGCCCGGCCTTGTTAGGTAACTTAATAGATGGAGCCCATTCATCACCGAAGACTGCGGCAGAGGAGAAGAACGGCCCAGGCCTCAGCACCGACGGTATTAATTACTATTTAATTATAAAACCTTGGCCCATAAATAAAAATAAAAGGGGGTATTCATGAGGCATTTATGGAAATCCACCAGGGATGGGAGAGAAGGGCATTTTCGTGAGATAGATAAATCACATGGTGCTGGAGCAGTCTCTGCGGACTTAGCGAGGCTGGGAGTTTAGAGCATTTAAAGCAGCAAAAAATGGCTAGGCAAGCGAGAAAAGAAACACAATAGATCAGGAGATAGAGCAGGAAAAGACCAAACTGTCCCAAATTGAGAAAAGCACACACAAACACAGAAATAGCCTCGACTACAGTGGAAATAACAGCAGACTGCATATTCCAAACAATGATTTCCACCTGACACTTCCTCAGACGAATTCAGTGAGAACTTTACAGTAGCATACAAGAGATTCAGTAACCAGGGTCTGTCAGTCAACAGCCCACTTCCACTCTGAAGACCTTTACAACATTTTTGTCTTACTAAAACATATAAACTTAAAGAGGAACCGTTTTTTTGGGTGTGACATTGTTTTTCATGACAAACCTCGGTAGACCTATGCACTTTCTCTGGAGGTGTTCAGCCCTGCACGACTGCAACTGGCTTTAGTATTCAAATTCCTTAATTTGTTATAGCTGCCATCTTAATGATAGTTAGTTTCAAGATTCAAGAGTTTATAGTCATATGCACAGAGAAGAAGCACAAAAAGGAGATTAGAGAATACACACACACACACACACACACACATATATATATACATTTACTGCAATCACTAGACACCAGATCTTGTAGGTGTAAAACTAATCCGTACCAGGTTTCCCATCAAACAATGCTAGATGTGAAAGTAGGGGAGGTTTTCAGGCAATCACAATCATTTGACATTTGGCTATATAGTGACATCTTTCCGAGTGAAGCATGGTATCAGGGAGAGTTGATAAGGTAGCTGAGCATTGTGTGTGATATTTGGGGGGTGGTGGGAAGGGAAGGTGAAACATGGCTTTACTGGTTAATCCCATATTTCCCTGCCCTTTAATGCACAGTGATGTAATCGAAAATGGAGCACATTATAGAAGCAAAAGTTACCAAAGTCTACCGGAACTGTTTTTGTGTTTGAAAAGCAGTGATTCAGTTAACCAACCAGTTGTCTGCATTATGTCTAACTTCACCCGTATATCCATAGTAGGTACACTTGGTACCCCAGTAAAGCTGCATTCAGTTAGTGAGTTACCCACAAAATAATCAGTTTCTGCAACACACAAACTTAAACAAACTAGCATCTTATTGTACTTCCAAACTTACATTTTTCTAAACAGTCCGTATAAACATTAGCAAACATTAGGAAGTGCCTTGAACACCACAACTAGCAAAGACACTTATTGGGACGCTTATTAAAGTGACACTGTACCACCATACCAGCACATTTCAGCAAAGTCTTTAATGTCTCTGACTTGCACTAAAAGCTAACATTAATTTCAGTATGTCATTTTGTGCTGGAACTGTAATGGAAGGGTAATAAATCTGGTTTTGCTAAAAAGTATCAGTAATTGTATAACATGGAAACAAACACTTTTGGTGTAAAAGGACTTAGTTGTGAGTGCTAATAATCAACTATCACTAATGTTATTAACTAAGTTACTAAGTTACCTGGAAAGTTAGTCACACATTTACACTGTGACCAACAATGTTCATGGCTTCAACTAACATTAATGTCTTTACATTACAATTGTTAGAAATCCTACATGAGGCCTCAGCAAGTGTCATTTATTATAGCGAATGACAAGAGTATTCCCCTGCCCCCTTCATGGATTTTGTCCCCTTCAATATTCAGTTCATGGCTAAGGCTTTGCATACCAGTACCACACATACTATTATTATTAAGTGTCTTCTTGTCCATTCAGACTCCTGGCGACCACATGGATAGGGTTTTTCCAGAATAACCTCTCTGCTGAATGGCTGGTTCATGATGTTTGATTGTATCATTCTGTCTTGTAGCTGGTTGTCTTTGTTCTCTTTTGCCTTCAACCGATTCTTCCAGTGAACTGATTCCTCTCAGAATATGTGCAAAATAAAACAGTTTGATTATCAGTTTGATTATCTGGGCTTTGAGTTAGGAGAGGCTTGAACTGTTCAAGATCTATTGTTTGTTTTCTTTGCCATCCAGAGATCTCTCAAAAGTCTTCGCTGGCACCAGTGTTCTGTATCACTGTGGTGAAAATGTTCCACCACTCAAACAATACTTGGCAGTCCTATGATCAGAACCCTTACCAATCACAAATGGTATAGAGGAGGGGTGTCCAGTCTTATGCACAAAGGGCCGGTATGGCTGCAGGTTTTCATTCCAAATGAGCTGGAGCTCATCTGATTCTAGTTGATTCATCAACTGCTCAATAGATCACGTGATCTCCTGCTTGGTTGGAATGAGAACCTGCAACCGCACCGTTGGATAAGATTGGACCCCCCTGGTATAGAGAGCAGCTGACAAGTTGTGCATGACAGCAGAAGGGCCCCAATCTGTAATCTGTACACTTACATAGTGGACCTGTAATGTAGAAGGACCTCATTGGACGGATGGCGATCTTCTGAAAACATAGAGTGAAGAGAATAATTGTCCATGTTTAGTAATGACATTTATGAAAACTTTATTTGTCCCATGTGGCATTTTGAATCGCCTTTCAAGTTCAAATATGTGTGTTATTCAGGGTGAACAGAGACTTTGAAAAAGGCCTGACAGTCACTTCAAATCTTGGAAGCCCTGTTACTTCACATGAAAGACTGAGTGGGGCCTTTCATCTATAGGGAAAAGGTCATGAATACCCTTGTGCACTGTATCAGATGCTGATAGATATTTTAGATGTAGGATAGACTTGCGAAGACCTTGTTTGAATCCCCAGGTTAACTGCCCATCTGTGGCCACTTCATCTCTGCAGCTTGATGAAATTTACAAAGGGCCGAAATACCACTAGGCATACATTTAAAAAACAGTTTGTTCATTCCTCGTGAGGGATTCGGGCCGTTGCTTCTTTATCGGGGGGACAGAGATACACTCTTTTGGAAGAAGATTTGCCAACCGCTGTGAAATCCCTCTTGAGGAACTTGAGGAGGCTGACATTTTGCGATTGCAGGGTCAATGGGTAAGTTAATGAACTCAAAGGGCGCCTGAGATTTATTTTCACAGATATGGATCCGCAGGAAGGTCGCATTCACCATAAAACATTGGATTTGACTCTCCATTTCCTGAATCCATCATCCTCACCTGTTTGGTTTTCAGCGTCTCCTCCATTTGTGGTACTGAGGCGTTTGTTTTTGTCAGGAGGAAACCTGTATGGGTGTACATGCTTGCTCATGCTCCTAAGTAAGTGTGCGCAGCTGCTGTGTACCGGAATCGTGAATACGCCAAATCCTTAATGCACACCTTGGCCTGTGCTACCAGCTTGATGCAGTAATTCATTCGGTAGTCCGGGCTCTGGGAAGGGGATGGGGATTATAGAGCCCTATCTCTCAAGGACACATTCTCAGGTGAGCTGCGCTCCGTCACTGCCTCCGCTGTCCAAGCCATACAGTAAGCTCCAGCGTGCTCCTTTTAATCCCATGAAGCGTGGTGGAGCCCCCGCACGTCCTACGCCCCGCGAAAATCCCCAGCACAGCATGCTTGTATTAGCGCTTTGACACACACATTTCAGCAATTATTATTACTCTCTCTGTCTTCGCTGACATCAGCTGAGCTGTTTTATAAAAGAACACAAATGTGGATTTACATGTAAGAATAATGGACTAACAATAAACCCCCCAAAAATTGCACATGTGGTCGATGCACGTAGCATATGAAATATGAAAACAGAAACCCAAAATAATAAGTCTGATATCTTCTTCAGGAGATATTCTCAGACGTACTTTGTTTTATTATGTTTACTGTGTTTTTGGTGGGTTGGGGGGGGGGGGGGGCTGTTTTGAGTGAAGCAGTGAATCGAATCATCTAAAGAGGCGTGACAAGCGTGGTGTGTTGTGCCAATTGGATTTTGCATATGACTACAACGCTCGCAGCAAATCCTTGCTTTTCATGAGTGAAAACCCAAGTTACAGACTGCGGTGCTATGAATTCCAGATGACTGCCAGAAGCAGTGGATGCTACTCGTGCACCTGTGAGATCTTATACCAACATACCAAGTTACATAGTGACTTGACTGCAGTAAGACAAACATGGGAGACAAGGAAATGTCTGGTAAGTTTTGAGTGACAGGCAATTGTATAGGTCACCTGGAAATCACAGAATCACCTCTAGAGTTGGGTTTTCTAGGAGTTCTGGTTTTCTCTACTGGAGAAATAGGTGGCATTTTTCGAATTTGCCAATATCACTTTTAGAACCTACATATAAACTCATCCTCAAAAGAATAGCAGTGTGTGAGCCCAGCAAGTGTGTGATTGCAGTGCTATTGGGAAGAAAGATAAAGGTTACCAGGAACATGGGCAATATTTATTGAGCTACACATACAAAAGTAGTGTCAGCTTATGCAACATGCCGTTGTAGAGGTTGTAGGTGGAGCTGTAGAGGTTCCTAATGGTGTCCTGCAATAATCCATCCCGATAATCCAGCCGTAATCTGCCTTCTCAAGATGGACTGGAGCAGGATGTTTCAGAGTGGTAAGTTTTTCCTGTTTAGTGTGGCAAGCTTGCTGGTAGGGGCAACATGGACAGTGTTACAAGATGATGTCACCGTGTAACAAGGAAAAGGACTGGTATTCCAAAAAGAGGTTTCTGTGGAAGAGAGTTTCTCCCTCTGGCAGTATGGCGTCGGGCCGCCATGTTTAAATTTACATTTAGGCAATTTACCCAGAGCATCTTACAACAGTGCTTAGTGTTGAGTCAGCAAATGCAACATGCCAGACATCTCGGGAAGGAATTGTAGAGGTTCCTAATGGTGTCCTGTGATAAGTTTCATTCCTGTCAGTTGATTCCTTTTTTACTGTGTCCCTACATCCCCTGAATTACAAGGTCCTTAATCGAATGAGATACAGACACCACATACAATATGTTAATGCTACAAATAAGCTAACGCTCCTAAATTGAAGTGAGTGTAAGTCTAATATTAAAGGGGAGATATTACGCTCATTTTCAATGTTCATAATTTTATTTTTGGTAAATTGGAAGATTTACATGCCTCAATTTTCCCAAAACACATGTTGTTCTCATCTGGTGGAGCTGTTTTCACCCTCTGTATAATGCTGTACTATAAGAGCTCCTGTGTTGTTAAGCCCCACCTCCCGATGAGCTCAGTGTGCTCTGAAGTTCTGCCCCTCACACTGCTGTTGATTGTATTTGAGCCAGAGTCCAAGCCCAAAAGTCAGGTAGAACAATTTGGTAGATAGTGTTGTATAAGGGTGTGCCAAGCTTGCCAGTAGGCAGGCAACATGGACAGTGTTACAAGATGACATCACCTTGTAACAAAGAAAAGTGACAAGATAACAACCTCAGCAGCAGCTGCAGAAAGTACTTACAAACTTACAAACAAAAGGAGTCACAGCCTCACAGCCTGGACCAGGTATAACAATAAAGCATTTAGGAGAGCAGCATAACTAGCTAGGAGAACATCCCTCGCATACCCAAAGATCATAGACCCTAATATCATAGCGCTTAGACATCTGTGTGTGTGCACACCACACTTTTACTGTACAGTACAAGCTGACAGTACAGGTCGAAAATGAATGTTGTGGGCAAACACTAGAGAAGCCATGCGAAGAAGCCAGAATGAAACTTGGTGGATAGGTTTGACATTGTGAGACACGCAAATGAAGTTTCACACTCTGCTGTGCATATGACAGACTTTATCTCTGTACCTGACTGTATATATAAGGTTGTCCAGTTGCCCATATGTGCCATAGCTCCACAACGAATAAGTAAATGTTGTTTGGCTCCATGAAGTCTGTTCTAAGAGCAAGATGGAGATGAGCAGTCCAAATGAGTCTTGGCTTTTGGAAGAGTGTCTAAAAGTGAGTCCATTGTTGACATAGAGAGAGCATCAGTTTTGGAAGAGGCCAAAGTTTTAGGTGGTAACTTGGAAGTCCTTTGGTTTCCTCCTCCAATGGGCATTCTAAGGAATGTCTTTTGGGTTTGTGGAGCTTTGCAGCCAAATGCACAGAGGTGTAATCTTCACAAGACCCAGCAATGAAGCAGTGTCTATGGGAAACAAAAGACATCATGGCCAGTGGACGGAAGATTCATCCTGCTGAGGTGGCACCTTAGGGGGGCAGAGCTGGGAAACCAGCTGCACTGATTAGCTTCTGTTCTCAAGCATGACAGTGCACTGAAGAAATGAATCTGTAGCTCCATGAAGCATAATTATATGTCATAGCTACCACTAGACTGGAAAGTGGTGGTTAGGTAAGGTTTGGGAATTGGGAGAAAACTAGCCTCAGACCTGTGAGATGTAGATAGATGTCACAGCCACGAACTACGAGGGTAAGAATTAGCTTCTGTACTAAGGTGGGGAAAAGGTAGTATGTAGGTGTTACAGTCATACTAGACCCAAAGGGTTGGTGGTAAGTTCTGGGGATGTAACAGTAGGTACTGCATCACTGTGTATTGTAGAGACGTCTGAAGTTATGCGTCATTGTGTAATAGACACCATGCCTTTCTGTTCTGTAAAGGATTAATCTGATATGAATAGCTTTTTTGAGAATCATCACTACTGCGCCCTGTGGTAAACAAAACTCTTCTAAACCAGATATGTTTTCTCCTATGTGCACTTTTCATGAATTACAGTGAGCAGTTGAAATACAAATAATTCTTTATAGGTAGCATTTTACAGTAAGGGTACAGTAAGGGTTTATTAGGCAATTTATAATCCTTACTAAATTCTTAAGTGATGTCTTAATCATCATATCATTATCGTATCATCATATCATGTAATAAACATAGTTATGATAACTGTGTGACTCACATTGTAAGAATGACAACTATGTTTTATTCTTATCCTGATTTGGAATTCTGAGTCATTGTGACAAGGAAATGTTAATTACTTTGCATGAACACACAAAATCATGTTAGGTCAACAGGTTTTACCCTGACATTGTGCCAACAAGACTCTCTGTGTTAACTCAACAGGCAACTTTGTATTACACAATATAGCTGGTTGATTAAGCTTTTGCACATGTGTACAAAGGCACAGGGATGAATGCTAAGGGGCCTCTCGGCCTTGCACTCCAGGGGTTCTGAACAGCAGTGGCACGTGCAGCTCTTAAAAGGTGAGATATCTAAATTGTTTACTTATTTATTTGACACTAGTTAGACGTGGGTGGTGCTCAGTGGAAATGACAATGCTTACTTCACCCTTCATGCTTTTAGCTTGAGTTCAAGACTTTATTGACAGCTTAACGTTATCTACTTAACAAATGTGGCAGCTTAGCTAGCTAGTATACTAGCTCACTCAATGACACTTTCGAGCGTAGCGCTGTTGGTTGAGCAAATTCTAAAGTGAATATTTAGGAACTTGATATGCCATGCCGCATGGTTTGCAGTATTGGTTGGTTAGCTAGTAACAAGGAGAACAAATATAGAGACATGCCCTGATGGTGATGAAATCGAATGCATTGCTTTTGCATTGGTATTGAAGTGTAGCTGCCTAAAGGAAGCTGGTAGAGGCAGAGGCTATAAGGGATGACTTCTCAGCATCAAGGACAAGCTAAACAACTACAGAGCAAAGCTAAAGAGGCAATAATGCCTGTTTTCTGTGAAGGTTTTTTGAATGCTAATAGGGGTTTGAGTATTAAGTTGAATGAAAGGTATTTCATTCAATTTGTAAATGAGGTGTTGACACATAATTTCATTGTTTGTGCTTAACAGGTCTGTGCAGAGTTGTTCCGTGTTACCAACAAAAACCTGCTAGAACCTTTCAGAGCAGGAATTGAGAAGTACACTCCTTAACTACTTAGACTGTACCAGACCAGGAAAAGGGCTTTTGGGCAGGACATGGAGGAGCTACCGTGGAGCCTTGATGAATAGGTTAAGATTTAGTGTTATTTTAGGGTGTGTGTTGGAAGAGTAGCTGCATTTTGTTTGAACCATCTGTTTTTTTTGCTCTAAATGTAATACTAAATATTCTGTCGATCATATGTTTATTTTAAGACATCTGACATTGCTGCCCACCAAAAGGCTGCTGTGCTGGAAGGTCTGCCTTTGTTTTTCAGATAAGATCGTAAGTTATTCAAGAAATGTCAGGTAAGTAGTAGACATTATAATGTGAGATAAGAAATAGTTGATTTTACATATTTTTATGTTTATTCTGCGTGTCTCGTAGGATGCAGATCCTGAAGATGGGCAGAGCAGAGGGATATCTGTTGGCGTATCACATGGCTGTTGTTTTGGAGGAGATGATTGTTTGCGACATCTCTACTGGCTTGACGTATTTTTGGCCATGTCTGTAACCTAAAGATCATCCAGGATATTTAAGTAGACTTTTGAAGCCATTCACAATGTGTTCTTGGAGCTTGGATCAGGATCCACACAGCATGTACACTCATCAGAATGTTTCACAATAATCAATCCATTTTTTGTTGTCCTGGACTTATTATGCTGTGAGGTTTTATTTGAGAAGAATGTGGCTTAATGTAGATTCTTCTTTTGAAATGTCATTTTCTTGCAATACAGTATTACATTGGTGCATTTCAACCAGCGGTGGACAAGTACAGGCTGAGTTAAAGTCCTAGTTTTCTTCTCTGCTAACCAAGTTAAATGTTTACTTGTTGAAATGAGATGAAAACTTTCCAGGACCTCTTTCTCAACCAATACATACCATCACCAGCTGCCATTCTCCTTAGCACTGTAATTTATTTGAGCATTTAGCTTGTTAAAGTTTTGCTTTTGGATCAGATTTCAGTTTTTTGCATTGAATTGTTTCAGTGTTATGGGAGAGTGTTTATGAATGAATGTTGATATTTTAATTCAGCAACTGTAAAATGCACTTTTCGTTTTATTTTGTTTATTTTATGCCTGTTAAAGCTAAGTGATAGGCAGGTATACTATCTCAAGTCTGCCATTTGTCAGTTAACAGTTTGAATAAAGTAATGTAATTAAAGTTTAAATGTGGTCTTGTTTTAATGTGGTATTTATCGTGGCATCCTTAACATACCATGTAACTAAGTGATTGAGCAAACAATTTAAGGTGGCTTAACAAAGTCATTTTATTAAGGTTAACAAAAAAACCCTAGTGCATCATGTTGCCTTAAAATTTTGACTTACATCAACAATTCAATTGTTCTGCAAGTAGAACATTTTTCGTTCATGAAACACAAAAACGGTAAGTTGCTGAACAAAAATTAAAAACAAAAAAAAAACAGCCTGAACAGGATACTCAGAACTAGTTGAACAACCAAATCGAAGTTGACAAAACAAATGAATCTTAGTAAGAATAACTACCAATGGGGATGTTGAGAAAACTAAAAAAGCTTTGTGCATCATGTTGCCTTGATATTTTGAGTTTTCTCAACAATTTCTTTTTTACAGTGTAGCTTTTGCTTGAGCTATAAGGTAACTATTCAAAGAAGGGGGCTAGTCTGAGGAAAACAGAGCTGGTAGTTACCCCATGGGCAGGTATGCTAATATGGGGGAAATATTGTTAGCATCTCTAGGACCAAAATTAACCTAGTTGATGAGCCACCACTGTGGAGGTCAGGGTAACGTGTGAAGCTTCATCAGTGTCACCAGACAGTATGAGAGCAATCTAAGCTGGTGACCCGCATCACAGCTTGAGGAAGATGGAGGATATCTTCTATTTAAGCAAGGTCATTTTACGATGTGTGTAGTAGAAGAATCCACTGTGGGGGTCCAAAGCAATGTAATAATATTATAAGGATGTAGGAAGCAAACTTTATATCCACCACTAATGCATTATCAGATGCATATCTGGACATGGGGCAGTTGTGGGCTGGAGGGTTACTGGTTTGATTGCCTAGATCGAAAGGATACAACTGAATTGCCACCTAACCCCCAACTGCTCCCCAGGCACTGTGGATGGGGCTACCCACCACTCCAGGCAAGTGTGCTCACTGCCCCCTTGTGTGTGTGTGTGTGTGTGTGTGTGTGTGCGTGTGTGTGTGTTTCACGGATGGGCTAAATGCGGTAGCCAGATTCCTCTGTGTGCAAGCACAACTGGCAAATGGTTCTAAAATCGAATTCTTCTAATCCTATGGCCACCTCACTGAGAACATTTTTCAGTAAGGATATGCACATATAGGTCATTTCAGGACACAACTTTATACACATGACAGATTTGAGTCACCCACCAACAAGAACAGGAACTCAGGTCAGAAAGATCAGACCTGCGCAGAAAATCACAAGTCATAAATGTGGCTTGTGATGTGAACGTTACCCTAGACCGACAAGGCACCGTTGTTTCCTCTCTTAAGTGTGCAATAGCAGTGGCTCACTGATAGGATTCTTTCACTGGGCTTTGCCTCTAACAGTCCAAGCATGACTTAATGGAGTGATTAGGTTTAAGGTCCTTAGATGGCGCAAGAAATAGATTTCCAAGGACGGACATTGATTTGCACAGGGGGGTCACAAAATGCTAAACCATGCATAATTAAAAAGGCAGATCAGGAAATCTAGAGAAATGTGAAAGTTCACAAGGTTGCCTTGTAAGCTCTGCTATTGAAATGCTTTATTCAAATAGAGCATACAGTGACCACATGGTAAAATGTGAAGCTTATTGATCAGATGGTTGCCAAATATAGCAGTATGGCATTTTAGGGATCATTTTTCATGATCAAAGTCCTGTGGTAATTTCAATTTTCAAATGTTAACCTATTCACACTGTTTCCTTTAGTTCCGTTATTGACTCGGAGAGCAGTGCATAACAAATGGAGCCAGGCCAACAGGTTTCAGTGAGGTTTAATGCAGATGGTATGCCAGGCCCCCTTCCAGCCTCTACTCATCTGGGAAAACTGTATAGTGAGTATTAGAACATTGCTATGAGGGTTTGACTGCTTTCAGCCACAAAACCATTACTGAGAACAGGTACTGATGTAGGATGACCACTCCACCTCATCCCAAAGGTAGTAAATGGAGATCCATTGCTCCAGGGAACACAGTTACACTGCCTCTACATTCCAAAGCTAGGGGGCTTTATACCCTACAATCTGATGGCCTTGACATTGGGCTCATGTGCCGCTGCTCCAGAGTGCCCCATTCCGTTGGAAATCCTGTTCTGTTGAGATTATACAAACTGTGCATGCGCAACTCATCACCTGTGTCAGCAGTGGGTGCACCTTAAAGTACTGACATTTGCTAATTATTAAGGGGTGTCTACAAACTCTCAGCTTTAAGCTAGAAAGGAGAACAGCAAAGCTCCCACTGCAGCCTCTAAGCAGCTTTAAAAAGGCTACTTAATTAATGATTACAGAAATTAATACCTCCATTAGCCCACCCGCTCTTGATTTTTATTTCTCACATTGCCTGTTAATCCCAATTTCTGCCCAAGCCTGAGCTTCCAGGTTGGGGAAAAAAAGAAAAGAAAAAATCGTCCCAAGGCAAAAGCCACAAGTGTCTGTTGCCACTGGCTTCATTTTTGAAATGTTATGCCTAGACCTTACTCCAGGCATTTCTCTCAAACCAGATGTTTCCTCTCATCTCTGGTCGCTTTGGCAAAGCGAAATTTGGAAGAAGCCCAGCCAGCTAAGAGAAGCCCAGGCAGTATAAAACTAGAGCTTTGGGTCGCAGAATTTACTATGTGGCTCAGGGTGCCAGAGACTTGATCTAGAACCAAAAACTGTGTCACCATAGAGAATAATATTTTTTCGATAGGCTCAGAGCTATTTAAGGGGGCTTTGTGGGGTGAATACCAGTGCTGTGGGTTGTGGTGTTCCTAACTGCAGTGGCTTCAGTTGCTCTTTGTTATGGCTCCTGTTCTTCCTATTAAACCCGAGAGAGGGCCCATCCTGGGCCTGCGGTAATTGCAGGGCGTTGTGGGACCTGGATGTCTCGTGATAAAAGATCAAAGTTCACCGGTGCCATGCACTAAAGGTCTGGGCTAGCAGCACTTGTCAACAGGCAACTTTTACAACCAGCATTTCCTGCAGTAGAGGAAGCACACAGTGCAACAGGGTCTGTTACTCCACAGCAGATAGCATATCTTTACTGGCCAGTGTAAACACTAGCCACTCCAGGACAGGGATGGAGGCAATTTTACTGGCAGGACAAGGTGGAAGGAGCATAAGAGGGCATGGTTAAAAGCTTCATCAAAACCTTGTTAACTTTTTCTGCTTTACTTTTCAACGACATTTAATAAAATCCCTTTAAAAAACTCCCTTTAAAAAGAGTGAGGAATTTATAATGAATGGGTCAACAGACATGGTCCAAACTCATTTACTTTGACTTTATCAGGGGGCTTTTTTAGAAGACACTTCTTAAAGTTCAGTCTTAGAAGTTGGTTATGCTTCTTACAGTCCAAGTAATCCTAAACCCATTCGGTGGCGCTGAGGTCTGGACTCTGGGGTGGTCAGTTCATTCTTCTGAGAGCAGTTTCTTTGTTTGATATGCACATTTAAATATATTTTGGTTAATAAATGAATGGTGTCACCGCTGGACTGAGAAAGGTCCACCAAAACAGAAACTTTAAGCCAACAGCGTCTTGAGGCCGGAGATTGACCACTGGAGAAAAACTAGAGAATGACTAACAAACTGTACAGCTACAGATCAGGACATGTTGGATTGCAATGCTGATTGGAAGGAAGATAAAGGTCACCAGGAACAATAAATGATGATACATTTAGACTGATATGGACAATATTTATTGAGCTACACATACAGAAATAGTGTCTCTCAGTATGGCATTGGGCTGCCATGTTTGCTAATGCAACATGCCAGACATCTTGGCGTGGAGTTGTAGAGGTTCCTAATGGTGTAGTCCTGTGTTGTGCAGCCATCTGCCAACGGCACTAACAGAATGACTCATGGAGGACATCTTTGCTTGCAGAATGTCCGCAATCGTGGCTGTTGGGTCAGTCAGGTACAGCGAAAAGGCCCGTACTTCTTACATCACATGTGCAGCTGAGTGTGAAACCTGAATCAACCCCATGTCTCATAACATCAAATCTATCCACCAAGTTTCATTCCTGTTTGTTGCTTCCTTCTGGATGCAACTATTCTTTTGATGACGAGTATATATTAATAGTACACATTAACTGTGAAATCTTATCCTTTGTTCATATTCCACTTGTGTTAGTGTTTGGCTATCTGGTGTGCACCAGAGGAGGATGGGTTCTCTGTTTGACTCTTGGAATTACTTGCTTATTTTACAGTTCTTTATGTATAATAACTGAGAATTATAGTGGTAATAAGGCAGTCATGTAATAGAAACACAATGGTAACAAACAGTTTCCTAAATATTATATGCACATCTTCTAGTTATTAGTAAATGGAAATATAGTCATTGTATCAGTATTTAGTAATAAAATAATAAAAAACAGCAACAAGTTTTATTTACTTAAATTGACCTGACAATTTTATAGTTCTTTACAAACAATAAGAGAGAATAATAATTGAGTATGTGTGTATAATATATAATATTAGAGTTATTAACCCAAAATCAGTGAAGTACTTCTGCTGTAATTACTTGGTATCAGGGCTGTAAAATACTAATCCACTAGTTTCTGTTTTATTTTTTACCTGGTATGTACACTGCTCAAAAAAATTAAATGGAACACTTTTTAATCAGAGTATAGCATCAACTCTGTTCAACTTCTGGGATATTGACCTGGTTAGTTAAGTAGTAGGGGGGGTGGTAATCAGTTTCAGCTGCTTTGGTGTTAATGAAATTAACAACAGGTGCACTAGAGGAGCAACAATGAGACGACCCCCAGAACAGGAACGGTTTAAAAGGTGGAGGTCATTGACATTTTGTCCCTCCTCATCTTTTCTGACTGATTTTTCACTAGTTTTGCAGTTGGCTTGGGTCAGTGTCACTACCAGTACCATGGTGCGGTACCTGGACCCTACAGAGGTTGCACAGGTATTCCAACTCCTGCAGGATGGCACATCAATACGTGCCATTGCCAGAAGGTTTGCTGTGTCTCCCAGCACAGTCTTAAGAGTATGATGGAGATTCCAGGAGACAGGGAGTTACTCTAGGGGAGCTGGACAAGGCCGTAGAAGGTCCTTAACCCCTCAGCCGGACTGATATCTGCTCCTTTGTGTAAGGAGGAAGGCATATCCCTGGAAGGACGCACAGACCTCTACAGGCAAGACTATTAGGTATCGCGATGAAATCCTTGGATCCATTGTCAGACCCTACGCTGGTGCAGTAGGTCCTGGGTTCCTCCCGTTGCACGACAATGCCTGGCCTCATGTGGCGAGAGTATGCAGGCAGTTCTTGGAGGATGAAGGAATTGATACCACTGACCTGCCCCCCCGCTTGCCTGACCTAAATCCAGTAGAACACCTCTGGGACATTATGTTTCGGTCCATCCGATGCTGCCAGGTTGCACTTGAGACTGTCCAGGAGCTCAGTGATGCCCTAGTCCAGATCTGGGAGGAGATCCCCCAGGACACCATCCGTCGTCTCATTAGGAGCATGCCCTTGTTGTCAGGCATGCATACAAGCATGTGGAGGCCATACAAACTACTGAGAACCATTCTGAGTTGCTGCAATGGAACTTCGGTTAAATGGACTAGCCTGCTGCATCATTTTTTTTAATTTAACCCTCTGTAGGGTGATCATTTTCATTTCCATCAAACGATGTGGCATCCTTTCGTTCCTAACACATTACCCAGCCCATATGAGGAAAGATATTCTGCATGATTTTTTTTCCCATTGAGATCTAATGTGTTTTCAAAGTGTTCCTTTAATTTTTTTGAGCACTGTATTTAGATGATCAGACACAGTGTGAGTTACAGGCAGTAATTACAGTGAAACTAAATGGTATTAGAGCCGTAATATACAAACTTACTTATTACTTACTACATCTCCCATCAGGTCATAACATCAGTTTAATATGGTCTTGTGATTGTCTATAGGTGGGCCTTTGAACTGATGTTATGACCCGTCATTTTAGGTAAATAAAACTTGTTACTGTTTTATTATTTTTTTTTTTTACTCATTACTTTTATCATTTTATTACTGAATACTGATACAATGACTATCTTTCCATTTATTAATGAGTAGAAGATGTGCATATAATATTTAGGAGAATAGTATTTTAGTGACCATTGTGTTTCTATTACATTACAGCCTTGTTACCACTACAAACTGCTTGTTAACACTCACTACAATTTCTGATTTATTATTTAGTAACAACTAGGAAAATGACATTTAATTAATAAATAAATACAATTTGTTACTGTAAAATTACCATATCATTACCTACTTATTACCGATCTGTAAAGTGCTACCGAATGTTGCATATTGTTGAGCAGAGACCACTCTGCATGGTCCATAACCTCAATAAATACTTTATCCTGAAGTGGCTAGAGAAGCTAAGCTGCCTCTAGTCCATTCCAAATGCCCGACAAGCCACGTCTCCAGCAGCACCATGCTAATTATATCTGAATCAAGATCTAAAATGCTACGTATTGTAGCTGTAATGTGTAATGGTTTTTATGGCTGCACGCCCCTTTTCTTGTTTCATGTTCAAGGCTTTGCAGAAGATTCAATTAAGTGCTCAAACGCAGGCCTAAAAAAAAGAAGAAGAAATTTCTCACTGTCACACTTGAGTGCTTGGCGATCTCTTCTGAAACCCCAGGCCTCCTGCTCTGCTGTTCTTTGGCAGGAGTAGACCTCACAGGCCTCGGCTGCTTTATGGGTATTATGGCTGAGGCTATTACAGTTTGTTCTTCCAAAAGTACTGAGGGACTGCTGGTCTGGGCAGAGCGCTCCATGTTGGATTGACTGTGACTCCGCGCTCTCAGGAGCAGGAGAGAAATCGTGGTTAGCGAGGGCCCATCTGTCCATTCTATTGACAAGGAATACGAAAAACTAACAAGAAAACGCAGTAGGAACTGTTTATGAGCAAGTTTATCATCAGGTGATTCATGTATCATCACTGTTATGCCAGAACCTTGAATCTTGAAATGGTAACTTTATAGATGGAGAACATTTCTAATGTTCCTAGTATCCTGGAATGGTTTACCAATTTTGGACCAATTTTTATCAGTCCATTCATAAGGAGAAGCTCACACGTTCTAAAGGGAAGACTAACTCTTTGTTAGGAGGGATGTTATGTTTTGAGGGAAAAAAAGAGATTCTGAGATGCATCTGTAAAAATCAGTTTAATATCACATTTAAACCACCTCCAGTTTGGATCTGATTTTCATGTGCTTTTTTATGTCAGTCTGGATACAATCTGGATATACCAAAAGTCAGATTTGTGCTTGCAGTGTGAAGGCTGTAAACAAAGTGACAACCAGTAGACTTTGGGACAGGCTGGTTCTTTGAGCCATGGATGGCTATAGCATTGTTGGAGCCCAAGCTCATAATCCTTCTATGCTGGGACCAATATTAAAACTGCTGTTCCACTCGAGATCATCCTGAAAACTAGGTGTGCTAATCAAGCTTTAATTGCTGCTCTTAATAATCATCGAGTGTTTTTATGATTTTTTTAAATAGCTGCGCTGTGATTGGACTATTAGTGCGCATGTTGAAACTCAACAGGATGGATAAGAGCCAGTAATAAATCAGAACACCAAGCAAGTATCCTTTGTTCTTATCAGTGTGCGAACATGAAAACGAGGGTAAATTCCCACTTCTTCCTGTAGTACTTAACAGTCACCCACGTTTCCCCTCTTGACACCTGAATAGAGTGTAAACCCTTGGCTTGTTAATGACTGGAAGTTGGCCATCAAAAGAAACGTTAACCATGAGGGGTTCTGTTGGACGGACTCAGCCTTTTTAAGCACAGCCAAGCTTATCTTTCCACTCCAAATATGGGGGGGGTGTGGGGGTGGGGGCGGTGGGCATGTCATTCTTTGACTGCAGCTCATTTTGTCCACTTCCTGTTTAGTTAGTTAAGAGTAGTTGGGTGATTGTTGTCGGTTAGCTTGGGCCGTGGGGCCCCTGGGCTTCAACAGGCTGTAAAAACCTGCAATCAGACGCTCAGTGGAACTCCAGCAGAGCTGAATGATCCCAGCCTGACCAGCCCAGCGTCCTGAGAGCGCGTCTTCTCTGCTGTAACACTGAGGAGAATCAGGTGGGTTAGGTAAATGTGCAGAGATACAAGTCCAGAGAAACAGGAGACAGACAGACAGACAGACAGACAGACAGACAGACAGACAGACAG